>JAOTOL010001594.1:855000-1455000 GCA_034440575.1 Imbricaverruca yamaguchii | reverse complement strand
CCGTATGTCGGCCGTATGGAGGCCGTATGCCGGCAGGGTGTAGGCCGTATGTCGGCCGTATGTCGGCAGGGTGTCGGCCGTATGTCAGCCGTATGGAGGCCGTATGCCGGCAGGGTGTAGGCCGTATGTCGGTTGTATGTCGGCCATATGTCGGCCGTATGTCGGCCGTACGTCGGCCGTATGCCGGCAGGGTGTAGGCCGTATGTCGGCCGTATGTCGGCTGCATGTCGGCCGTATGTCGGCCGTATGCCGGCCGGGTGCAGGCCCTGCAGACGTCATTGCCCGCCGTCGGCCGTCGAGGACGAGCGCCGGTGGCAGGGGTCGCTCCGTCGCGTCGTCGGTACTGCATTGCGGTGGGGTGGTGGGGTGAGGTGGCGTGGGGTGCGTCACTAACCGACCGTCAGTGCGCCACATTCCCGGCCATCCGTCCGACCGGCCGGCCGGCCAGGCAGCCGGGCCGAGCTGCCGCTGTCGGGTGTGCGCGGCGGCCACTCGGGGTCACCGGAATAAGGTGTGAAACGCACGCCGAGTTATATCGTCTGCAGCTGGCCCACTGGCACCACCCGTCTCTCGTATTCGCGCTACTGGCAGCGACTGTGCCCCGTATTTGTGGTACGATCGCTCAGATCACATTGGCACTGAATCCAAATACTCGAGCCACCACTTGGCGACGTAGCTCGACGTGTGAGGCATTAGACTATGAATCGTACAGTCGTCGGCTCGAATTTAACGATCTGCCGATTGCTAATTTCACCGCGGCTAATTGGCGTTGGGGGCTGGCGACTCTATGCGGCAACCAACAACGAATGCGTCGTAAAATAACTCAAGATTGCTCCTCTCGGTGAAGCACACGCTTATTGTTAGACCAGTCAGAGGAGATCATTAAACGTTATCAACGCAACCGATCCATGGAAGCAATACTTGCTACTTTGCAATGATACCTGTAGGAAATTTGCATTGTTGCTAGAAATTGGGCTGCACGCTGTTTGCGCATTTCTTGGAAAGTATGCTGACTTTAATATTTTTTCTTCAAAAAAGCTATATATTAGAGTGCTGTCCAAAATGTAAGTCGAGCGCTCTTCCGAGTAATTCATAAAAAAGACACGAAGATTGGTGGTTAGCCTTATAATTCTTCCCTTTTCTGGCGGTATCTCTTCGTCTCTGATAAATATTCAGTGACAATTACATAGCAGGCCATGTGATGCAATCATTGGTTATGGGGCATTCCGAAAATTGAAACAGCTCCTCATTCGATACTACCACCTGGCTGACCTCTTGTCCTTTAGTTACGTACCTATATATCGATGGCTTTTAGTAGTCCCGTGAGGAGGAACTTCTTCTTAAAGACTGTCTGGTGCTATACATCTGGCTGACGAGTTGATTTTGGTGCTGACAAGCGACAATTTCTTCGCGGCTTTCTACCGTGTAGACGACGTCCGCGAGTTTGTGTTAACGTTGTTGTCTTGGAATATGGAAACAGAAAACGGGATTGAACATTGCTTCCTTGGACAACCAATTGATCTGCTGATTACCATCCTATCAGCAAAAAAGTTTGTGGTTAGCTATGTGCATTTTTTTGTAGAGCATGTATGCGAGGAATATCAATAATTGAAGTGTAGGTATAAGAAATGATATCCTTGAAGAGCAGCGTGGTTCCCAAGGAATGGCTTGCCTTCGAGGCAGCCCGGGCGAAAGTATATTCAGTCGGACGTACGATAGAATCTCGATTCCCAAATGTGCATATACTATGTAATCTAGATTGTGCGACTACAACGCCGGAAAAATGTTAGCACTGAGTATTCAATACAACGCCCCTACAGCTTCCACGCTGATGGGCCTTCATGCGATGTTTTAGTGACGCCTCATAACAAAGTGCAACGTTCTTAACCACCGACCAAATGTCCTGAACATACTTTGCGCGTCCGGGGGATGACATATGGCCCAATAGATTTATAGTTGTTCAGGCGACCTCGAGTGGGCCACTGGACAGAATCCTTTGGACGCGCCATAGATTATCGTGGATTCTGTGCCGCACGGGCGACTTCGAACGCACGTATGGCGACCAGCGGACAGAAACCGGTGGAATCAACAGAGAACGGCGGAATTGACAGAAACCGGAGGAATCAACAGAGACCGGCGGAATTGACAGAGGCCGGCGGAATTGACAGAGACCGGCGGAATTGACAGAGGCCGGCGGAATTGACAGAGACCGGCGGAATCAACAGAGACAAGAAACTAATGAACATTTAATCGCGAACAACACGGACGTACGATCAAAGGAATGAACACCTTCGGCTTCCAGGTGGGAAGCAACCACGATGAGCGAGGTCAATTGGCATGCCAGATGGTCAACGTGGTGGTGAAAACGTACAGGTGGGGTCCGTCACTGTATTTGTCACGGACCCCACCTGTAAAGGGCCCCAGCGACGACAGACCCCAGCGATGCCTACAACGTGGTGTCGGTGGTAGACCCGAGCCAGGTATATATCGCACACTGCAGCTGAACACCCACAGAAGTGATTAACCATGACCATAAACCTCTTCCTATTTCAATAATGACGGAACTGCATTACGTTGTGACGGTGGATCCATGAATAGAGGGATGCACGATGGTATATGCTGCTGATGGAAGGTGACACAACGTGACAAGCGGACTGGTCTGCGGGAGGTGACACAGCAGCGACTAGCGGACTGGTCTACGGGAGATGACACAGCAGCGACTAGCGGACTGGTCTGCGGGAAATGACACAGCAGTGACTAGCGGACTGGTCTGTTGGAGGTGACACAGCAGCGACTAGCGGACTGGTCTGTTGGAGGTGACACAGCAGCGACTAGCGGACTGGTCTGTGGAAGGTGACACAGCAGTGATAAGCGGACGGGTCTGTTGGAGGTGACACAACAGTGACTAGCGGACTGGTCTGTGGAAGGTGACACAGCAGTGATAAGCGGACGGGTCTGTGGGAGGTGACACAGCAGTGACTAGCGGACTGGTCTGTGGGAGGTGACACAGCAGTGACTAGCGGACTGGTCTGTGGGAGGTGACACAGCAGTGACTAACGGACTGGTCTGTTGGAGGTGACACAGCAGCGACTAGCGGACTGGTCTGCGGGAGATGACACAGCAGCGACTAGCGGACTGGTCTGCGGGAGATGACACAGCAGTGACTAGCGGACTGGTCTGTTGGAGGTGACACAGCAGTGATAAGCGGACTGGTCTGTTGGAGGTGACACAGCAGTGACAAGCGGACTGGTCCGTTCGAGGTGACACAGCAGTGACAAGCGGACTGGTTTGTGTGAGGTGACACAGCAGCGACTAGCGGACTGGTCTGTGGAAGGTGACACAGCAGTGATAAGCGGACTGGTCTGTTGGAGGTGACACAGCAGTGACTAGCGGACTGGTCTGTGGAAGGTGACACAGCAGAGACTAGCGGACTGGTCTGTGGGAGGTGACACAGCAGTGACTAGCGGACTGGTCTGTTGGAGGTGACACAGCAGCGACTAGCGGACTGGTTTGTGGGAGGTGACACAGCAGCGACTAGCGGACTGGTCTGTGGAAGGTGACACAGCAGCGACTAGCTGGCTGGTTTGTGTGAGATGACACAGCAGTGACAAGCGGACTGGTTTGTGGGAGGTGACACAGCAGCGACTAGCTGGCTGGTTTGTGGGAGGAGACACAGCAGATGGCGAGCAGGCTGGCATATGTGCCAGCTGTATGCCTGCGAATTGAGTTTCTGCGAAGTATTCCAGAATACAGGCATGCTCAAGTGTGCTGACATGTAGGTGAGGGTGCGACGAGGAGAGCCAGGTCAGTTCCGTGCATTTCCAGTCTAATGGGCAGGAGCAATGATTAGTGGGGCGCGAGAAAGCGTCACGGAACCCACGAGGGAGACATCAGTGCTAGATGGGCATTAGGTAACCAGCAGGGAAGGCTTTTCCTGCCCATGCTTCTGGTCAGGTTGAGGAGCGTGTTGTACACACGTGGTGCGACAGACCAACAGCTGTGCGGTGGGAGAGGGAGAACGCGGTCACGGCCACAGATGGTGGGACTGCAGAACCTCCGCTTTGTGCTCTCCATGTCGACAAAACGTGACGGTTGCTTTTCAGTTTGACACGTATGGCATCTACAGATTCGATCCCACCTCTCTGCACCATTTGTCTATTCTCCTGAATCATAGTTTCGAAATGGCCAGAGCCGGCTGAGGAGCGTCGGACCGAATATCCTGTCACTCATTCTGAACCGATGCGTCGCTGACCGGAAACGGTACATATGTATTCTACACTGTGTAGTCGAGCCTTCACCAAGGAGCTTTGGTGGTGGTGGTGGAGGGTGGGGGGGGGGACCACCCTAATAAATCAGGCTGCGGCTTCTTTCTTCCACTACCCAGGAATGCTAAATCGGCAGGGAAAGGTTTGTGAATTGACGGAGGGGTATGGCATGGTGTGCCCAGTTGGTATTATTCAGGAGGCCCTACTGTGTAGTTTCTTTTTTGGTAAATTCGCTGCGAACAACCCATTTGACTGGCTTCCCGTTTCTGCAATGTACATGAGAAGCTACCACTATTCCTCCATGTATGCATATGTGTGGCTGTTATAATGTTGGAGGCTGTATCTTCCCCTCTCCCACCAAATAATATCATGTCCCCGCGCAGTGGCGCGGGGACATTAGATTATTTGGTGGCTAAGGCTTTTGCCAAAAATATATCATCGGAACGCATCGATATCAGTGTATATGCAATGCAGACATACGCATAATTCATGGAGCCAATATCAATGGAGAATCCATGCATAATTGTTGGTGTGGTATCTGCACAGGCAGTCATTATGCTACTGATATGCCTTTCCATTGCTAATTGATTAAACAGAAACTAAGCTAAGTGACAATATAAGCTCCGCATAAACGCCGTGAAGTACACACAAACGAAGCAAGTTGCCAACTCGGCCGGTTCTGGTGGCGTACAGCAAAGTTTCAATCCCTCCAAGCAAGTTTTAGTTTGTTTTAAATTTTAAAAAAACATCATTCCAGTTGTACACCTCATCCAAGACGTTCGCTTGTGTTCGTAGCAGAACTTATAACAATTTCTAGCTCTGAAGAAGAAAAAAAATTGTGAATATATCATTGCATAACTTGTTCTCTGCGTTAAACAAGACAGCCTTAAAGCCTCCCTTCCACCTTCTGCTCATTATCTCAGCCAGCGGACTTCGGCCGACGGCGATTCATTGTTGTGCAGACAACACAAAATTCCGCACAACACGGCAATACGACACAACGGTCTATCTGCATGGCTTCAACAGTAAACGATGCCATTGAGTGCGGTTACACGGTAGAACACCGTCTACACATATCACCTGGACACTCTTGGTTCTGCGCCGGTTCTGTACCAGTGCCCATGTGATATGTGAACACCTTCTACACATATCACCCGGGCTCTCTTGGTTCTGCGCCGGTTCTGTATCAATGCCAAGGTGATATGTGAACACCGTCTACACATATCACCTGGGCACTCTTGGTTCTGCGCCGGTTCTGTATCAGTGCCCAGGTGATATGTGAACACCGTCTACACATATCACCTGGGCACTCTTGGTTCTGCGTCGGTCAGCAATCTGAACAGCATATCTGAACAAGTGGCTGGAGTGGAGGTAGCAAATTCAAACTCCGCAAGCCCGGTCAAAACGCCTGTTTAAGACCTTTCGCCGGATATTTCCGATATATCTTGGCTTTTGACCGATCTTTTGCAAGATTATAGTAAAACACCACAGCAGAATACAAATAGTGATGATCTTGGCAGATACGTTAAGTATGGCCATTATCTGTACCTGTGACTTGCTTGTCAACTGTGAACCGCAATTCAACATAGTATTCAATTGTTTGTATTAAAGATGTATATAATAATCGAACTTCAAGTGTGCGCGTTTATTGTCAGAAATTTTGATAGGACATTGAATTAGCCCCAGCTTACTTCATTTTTGGAAGACTTAGTAATATTTAAGCACTATGTTGACTTTGCCCTTAAGTACAATTTCGGTCGCTGACACTCTAGTGTCTTGTGCCAAAAGCGATACAAATTGGCATGTCTAGCGGGCTAATGGGCACGGCTGGCGTCGGTGGTGCTTCAACTGGTGACAGGTGAACAACTCCGTCATCCACATCCTGGTGCACGAGATGAACTGGACCCAGGGATGCCGCTACACACAGCTGCATCGCATCGAGCGAATCTATTTAAAACTCTTCACTCTCCGCAGTCATATTCGAAAGTCACTACAAAGTCTAAGTCAATGCACGCAATCTAACATGCCGTAATAGCCACTGTGCAAGTGGTGCATTGCACTAAAGGCCTTCTGACACCATCTGGAGAGGGTGGGGGTGGGGGTGGGGGCAGAAGGAGCAGAACAGATGGAAGGAGACCAGATGTAGTGTACTTATACTTTAAAATGCCTTGTGATCATGCTCTACACAAGCATCTAATTATCCATCGAAGCAGCATGCGTTCTGTGGAGAAGTTCCAGGACATCGAGTTTGCCTATTAAAAAAAACGTTACTGACTGCTATCACTGCGCTGTCTGACCACATAGATGTTCGGTGGGTAGTGAAGCCAGACGGGTCAAGTGTGCTCAGCGGTTGAACTCTTCAGAGTCAACTTTCCAGTCGTAGCTCATCATCCGGTTGAGTGGGGTAATATTTTGCAGTTGTTAATGTTATTACCAGCATAATGAGCCAATTTATTAACGAGGTTTTCGTGATGAAGCTAATTAAAGTTTCCCGATGCAGCAATGTAGCCAGCTGACTACGACCAGCGCCAGCCGAGTGCACCGGAACAGAGGATGGAGGTGATGATTCAGTGATGTTGCCGGGAATCTCTCGGTTGAGGCGTGCGAAGATGCCAATCAAGGACAACTTCTTCGGTATCACCAGGGATAAATCCCTACACTCTGATATAGATGCAGATCCAAGACCATTCTCAGCATGCCTTTTTACACCATACCTTTTGCCACATTAATCTGGCATGATGCGTGCAAATTTTGGAATCAGGTCATCTACAGTCGACGAGTTATTGAATGTCAAATGAAGTCACCTCTAAAATGTCAAACTAGTCGTGACGCCTTAACCCATAAAGATATTTGAACGAAACTTTCAGCGTTTACTCATCATTAGGGATTCAACGAAGCGCACCAGAGGAAGTTTTGATCTCTTGTTTTGTTTTTCATGACATTAGTTTTGCGTATATGCCCATTATGGCTAGAATCGAAGATTTTGTCTAAAGTAAGCATCTTTATGAGAGCAGGTTGACTTCCAGCAACGTTTTGCGGTTCACTATGCCCCTTAGAAAAAGAAAACTTACAGAAAATTGAAAACTCCATATTTTGAAAATTTCAAAATTAAAATTATCTTTTGGTGGCCACAAATGTTATTACCATGTTCGATTTCGCCTTCCTTTTCTGATTTAATGAGCTTTTTGTTTTAAAATCTCCTCAAAATGAACTCCCCAGAGCCAAAAATATGATGTCAGTAGTGGCCACATAGATCTCATCAAACATGATCACATCTCTAGTGACGCCATTTTTGGGAGGGATGAAATTTAGGGTTGTTTCGGACCATACTCGTGGAGCGATTTCCGATGACACCTCTTTCGTTTTCGTGGAACGCTTGGTGTGTATAATAGAGGGGGACATTTATCAACCCCATCTGCCGAAACGGGATGCGAGGATCTGGCGGAAAAGACGAGCCAAGGTCATTGTTTGATACAAATGTTGTATCTGTTTGGGCTCAAACGCGTGAAAATATGCTGAAGTGAGGCTTACCACATCATAACAATTTCACGGCGTTTACAACACGCAAGCTTTGGAATTGTGCTCAAAGTCAGGTAAACGACCTAAAGTCACTGCCAATTGTTTCCCATAACGAATCAATGTGACTATTCTTGCAAGATTCGCCGTGCAATCAGGTGCCAGATGCCATTTGTTGTAACTTAGTGTCTTTGCCAGAAATTGAGATATAAAATGGTTTTAACATCAATTTTGTTGTGAAGAACCGCCATTATGAGTCTATAACTTATTAAATAATAATAAATGAGGCCATTTTAGAACTACATGTCAAGACATTTCTCATGGCATCCGGTTTGCGTTCATGCATCGCTTACTTCGGAAATTAGCGGGAGTCTTTTACGCACCCCACGAGACGGGGTGTGATGATGTGGCCGGGAAGGAAGTGTTAAGTGTCCATTTCGGGTCCACAAACACCCACCTTTTGGCATGTCAAAATGTCACTCCGGACACAGCCCCCAATTGCGCACCATCGCCTTGTCTGCCACTGTGTGGAGCGCTGATGCTCACTCAAACGCCGCCGTCATCTGTCAGCCAACTTCCCCGCCATCTGTCACCCGTCTGCCTCCGTCATCCAATTGTCACCGTCATCTGTCATCAAACTTTCTTGGCATCTGTCACAATCTGCTACTGTCATTTGTCACCCACCTGCCACAGTCATCTGCCACACAACTGCCACCGACATCTGTCACACAACTGCCGCCGTCACCTGTCACAGAACTGCAGCCGTCATCTGTCACCAAACTGCCACCGTCATCCGTCACACAACTGCTGCCGTCATCTGTCACACAACTACCACCGACATCTGTCACACAACTGCAGCCGTCATCTGTCATACAACTGCCGCCGTAATCTGTCACACAACTGCCACAGTCATCCGTCACACAACTGCCACCGTCATCTGTCACAACTGCAGCCGTCATCTATCACACAACTGCAGCCGTCATCTATCACACAACTTCCGCCGTCATCCGTCACACAACTGCCACCTACATCTGTCATACAACTACCACCGAAATCTGTCACACAACTGCCGTCGTCATCCGTCACACAACTGCCACCGACATCTGTCACACAACTGCCGCCGTCACCTGTCACAGAACTGCAGCCGTCATCTGTCACCAAACTGCCACCGTCATCCGTCACACAACTGCTGCCGTCATCTGTCACACAACTACCACCGACATCTGTCACACAACTGCAGCCGTCATCTGTCATACAACTGCCGCCGTAATCTGTCACACAACTGCCACAGTCATCCGTCACACAACTGCCACCGTCATCTGTCACAACTGCAGCCGTCATCTATCACACAACTGCAGCCGTCATCTATCACACAACTTCCGCCGTCATCCGTCACACAACTGCCACCTACATCCGTCATACAACTACCACCGACATCTGTCACACAACTGCCGTCGTCATCCGTCACACAACTGCCACCGTCATCTGTCACACAACTACCACCGATATCTGTCACACAACTACCACCGATATCTGTCACACAACTGCCGCCGTCATCTGTCACACAACTGCCACAGTCATCTGTCACACAACTGCCGCTGTCATCTGTCACACAACTTCCACCGTCATCTATCACACAACTACCACCGACATCTGTCACACAACTGCCGCCGTCATCTGTCACACAACTGCCACAGTCATCTGTCACACAACTGCCGCCGTAATCTGTCACACAACTGTTGCCACCATCAACCAATTTCCAACCCTCACGATTGGCATAAAGTCGGTACCGTGTCTGAACATGAACGTACAGACAGGAGGAGGGAGACACAGCGTCTATTCTCCAATGTTCTAGGTTTCACAATTTGGAGAACAAAAGTATATTGCTAGCCCCCTTGGACTATATTTCCTTCTTCTCGATCGAGCTACCCTCCCAATCTCCCTCCCCAAGCAAACGCCTGCATCCGTTAGTGGTTTAACTCCACAAGTTCGATCCTAGAAATTGTTTGAGATGCCCTGTGCTAACTGCCCAATAGGGACCCGCCTGGAAAGCTTGTCTTAGCTGCCGTAGCTGTCTTAGCTTCTATAGGAATTACCCGCCGGTAGATGGCAGCATTGTGACACCGAACAAACCTCAGTGGCGCTCGACGCGAATCGATTGCCGCAGTGCTGGTTAGCATTAGGAGTTTCCGTGTAGTTTACTAGAAGGATTTCGAGGGGACAAAGTTGTCATGGTACCTATCAGAGATAGACAATGGCTCTGGTAAGGAAGGACACTGTTCATTGACAGTGGCCATGTTGAAGCAGGAGCTGTTCCGCCGTGGAGCTACAACTGGGGAGAATAAGGAAGGCCTTGCTGAAAGATAAGAAGCATATAGGCAATTACCTTAAAGGCCACGTAATTGATGGGAGTAAATATATAGAAAATCATCCGGCTTTTCTCATTCAATTGATTGCTCTGCACGCTTTTCGGTTTTCATCCCAGCCAGTCTTCTGATGTGCGGACTGAATTGAACTTTTCGTATTTTGATGATTAATTGCATGAGCACTTACCTACCTAAATTTGTATCGCTATCACCAATCAGGCAGCTAGTCAAATATAAGATTGCTGCTTTCAAGGGCGGTATCGGAACAAAACAATTTTCAATAAGGAATAACAACATTATGGTGAAGCCAGGGCTACCAGAGAACATTTATTTTCATTGCTGATGAGTTAATGCACTGTACTATATGTGCAAGATGAAATGCAAAGGTTTTATGCTATGCAACTTAGATAGGTGTGTAAATGTGTGCTGCAGGGAAAGTTTTTAATCCTTGGAAATTCTTTTTGTAAAGCAATTATTGCGAATGTGGTTCATACGTCACTACTCATCTTTACTGCAACTGCTTACTTTTCATTCGGCATGCAAAGCAACACAAAACGAAGGGCCTTTAGTTTGGTAATAAAGCATTACAAATAATGCAAGAAGATAGCAATTGAACATAGCCACACATTATCTATTATACCCTCCAATGCCGGAATAAATCATTTTAATGAATTGGGAATTTTGAAGGATTCTTTTCCTCTTCAAAGCACATTGACCCACTGTTAAGCTGTAGCGAAGTGGCAACCGTGAGTTGGAGCCAGTTCATGTCCGAGGCCAGCCAGACAGTACCAGAACTACTGCAGGACAAGCTTAGCCGTTGTGATAGTACGCCTCAGAAAGCACCGCTTACTAAGTAGCTGTAAAGCAGAGCTGTCTTACTGGATGTTCGTTTCGATCAAATAAAGCACGAATCACAAGGACAAACTTTGGCCATATGAACTGGACAACTTCGAAAGGTTGCTGTGTAGTGAACATGCCCCTACACTGGAATATTGACGAATGTGGCCCTCAGAAGATGACATGTCAAACATTAGTGCATACCGGCATGATGCGAAGCAACAATACTATATTTTAAAATTACTCCTGTACACACACACACACACACACACACACACACACACACACACACACACACACACACACACACACACACACACACACACACACACACACACACGCGCGCGCGCGCGCGCGCGCACGCGCGCGCACTGTGTGTACTATATATATATATATATACACATAGCAGGAACTACTCAGTGTACGGTTTCGTTGCGCGTGGCCGGGATGCTCGGCACTGCAGGTGAGCCGTCGCCACGGCGGCCACGGCCCGTGTCTCTGATCGCGGGTGCCAGGTGACGTCACATTCGAGCGGGACGTCACAAGGCCGGAGCATCGACACACAGGCTGGCTCAGCTGGCACCACCGGGTCACATGTGCTGCCCACGCGACCGGCCGTCACAGCCGACGGCAGACCGTGGAGCAGTCGAGAGTCGACCTGGCGCAGTCGAGAGTCGACCTGGTGCAGTCGAGAGCCGACCTAGTGCAGTTGAGAGCCGACCTGGCGCAGTCCAGAGCCGACCTGGTGCAGTCGAGAGCCGACCTGGCGCAGTCGAGAGTCGACCTGATGTAGTCGAGAGACGATCTGGCACAGTGGAGAGGCGACCTGGTGCAGTGGAGAGCCAATCTGATGCAGTCGAAAGTCGACCTGATACAGTCGAGAGCCGACCTTGTGCAGTTGAGAGCCGACCTAATACAGTCGAGAGCCGACCTGGCGCAGTCAAAAGCCGAAGTGGCGTAGTCGAGAGCAGTAGTGGAGCAGTTTGGAGTTGATTGGCACAGTCGGGGCGCAGCTGGCATGCGTGGCCGTGTGTAAATGTCCCCGCCGGGGGCCGCCGGCGATTCTAATCGTGGTGCTCAGGTGCTGCAGCCAAGCCAAGTGTGGCACCGAGACAGCTGTGTGCAGGTGTGGCACCGAGACAGCTGTGTGCAGGTGTGGCACTGAGACAGCTGTGTCTGACCCAGTGTCACCAGTCGCCGGCACCCCATGGCGATGTGGGCGCGTTGCTGGCAGGGCAGACTACTGGTACAATTGCAGACAGACACGGACACGACCGCCAGTGCCTCCATGCTCAAATACTCGTATTCGAGTGTGCATATGGATGCCATAATGTGGTGCTGAATGGTTAGTTTCATGTTCAATTCGCTTGCGAACTCGAGTCTCCATCGCTTATACATGAAGCCAAATCATACGCTGGTCTCGATCTGACCCCCTGACTATCACGCAGAAGAAACGTTACTTTTGGTGTTTGAATGCTAGACGTTCTGATATTACATTCACGCACAACTAGGCTCGCGTCATACATTTTTGATACCTTCATTCAATTATTTTCGTTAAAATGCTTGCAATGTTTGCTCAGAGAAAAGGTTTCGCGACTGCAGCTCTCGTTTCTGTAGAGCCTGCCGTGGGCAGTCTGTGCATTGTCAGTCACGTTGCTACGCCGTCATGCACGTTACCTGCGCGCCCCGTGTCCGGCGATTGCCTGGCTCAGTGCAATTTGTATACACAGTGTTATACTGAACGGTCATTTGTCATGTGCGGGATAAGTTGACTGTGGGAAAACTGTGAGGCAGAAACATACGTGCCAGATTGTGCTACCTATCCTATCTATTTGGACAGCCTGGCGTGGTGCAATCTAGGTTTGAGATGTATGCGTCATATTCCGAGAAAGAACCAAAGCGTGACAAAATAGCAGTTCGTTAATTCCGCTGAAGTAGATATGTTTACATTGGAGACGCTTCTTGACGTCGAGCTCCTGTGTCTAATACGGTGCGCGAGTATAATACTTCTCCCAGATTTGAATACTGTATCGACATGTCGAAAAATGTGCACTTACTTCGGAAATGCCTCACCCCTACGCCAAATTCAGCACAATGGGAAGTACGTCCCAACTAGCTGCTACGTGGGGCAGTTGCTGACGGTCCGCAAGTTTTTCTCACAATGACATTATGTCCAATCGTGTTAGCATGGCAGCCATATAGTCAGCATTTTTTTCCTCGCTTTGATATTTATTGCAACTAGCCCTCGACGGGCCGGCCAGCCAATCCAACTTCGCTGGGCCGGGGGAGGGGAGGGGGATAGTCTCACCATCGACTAACTTCCAACGAATGTTGACCGATATAGAAGTCGCCAGAGGTCATAGTATATTAATAGCACGTTAAACTATTCACCACTCGTGTAACCGGGCGGTTTGCTACTGCAGGGATTCACCGGCTGTGACGACCGACCGGCCCGGTCCTGCAGAGATGCCCGTGTTACCAGTTGGTCTACTACTGCCCTGATCTACCACGCGTGATGGCCGGCTGGGCTAGCACTGCAGGAAACTACTATTCGTGGTGGCTGACTGACCCAGTACTGCGCTGATTTACCACTCGTGGTGGGCGGTTTTCCCAGTACTACAGAAATGTACCACCCAAGATGGACTGCTAATCCAGAGCCGCCGGGAATTTCCATCCATGATGCTCGGCTGGTCTGACACTGCAGGAATTTACCACCTTGGATAGCCGACTGGTACAACACTCCAGGGATGTACCATCAGGGATGGCCAACTGGTCAAGTACTGCAGGGATGTACCGCCAGGGATGTCCGACTGGTACAGTACTCCAGGGATGTAACACCAGGGGTGGCCGACTGATTTGGCACCGAAGGGATTCACCACCCGTGACGTCTGGTTGGTTCAGAGTCGCGGGACTTACCATCGGGATTTGTAGCCGGTTGGCGCGAATTTATGCCAACAATTGGTGGAGGTCCACACAGATACAAGGGCAGATATATAGACACAGGCGGCAGCGGTGCCAGACAGATCTGTTGTCAATCGGGTAAACTGCGGCCAACTGACTGATACCATCTTCCTCGGGAAGACGGATGGGTTGGCCTGCCTCCCAGGGTAGAGGGGATGAGAACCTATATATATATATATATATATATATATATATATATATATATATATATATATATATATATATATATATATACATATATTGATATCACATAGATATAGAAGGCTGAGAGGAGATCTCATCGAGGCCTTTAAATTTGTCCATGGTCTGGAGAGGGGATACCTTGGGGAAATGTTTGAATTGAACAGAAATGATGCAATTAGAGGTCATAAATTCCAAATTAAAGTTAACCACAGCAGAACAAGGTTAAGGCAAACTTTCTTCACCAACAGGGTAGTAGAACACTGGAACCAGCTGCCAGAAAACATTGTCACTAGCAGCACATTGAACATCTTTAAAAACAGGATAGACAATCATTATAAAAATAGAGGGCTTGCTTTTCAGTATTACAGGGAGGGCTGATTGACAGATTTGGTGGGCAACTGGTTCAGCGTACAGAGTGCAACCAAGAAGGGCCCTTGTGGCTCATAGTTGCACTAATCTTTTATCTTTATGTCTTTATGCATTTATGTAATATATATGTACATATATATGTATATATGTAATATATATATATACATATATATATATATATATATATATATATATATATATATATATATATATATATATATATACATATATATGTACATATATATGTATATATGTAGTATATATATATATACATATATATATATATATATATATATATATATATATATATATATATCACAAGGCAGACCGTTTCCCCCGGGAGAAGAGGTGGGAGTAGACCATCTCCCCAGATGGAGCTTGTATCCGTCGGGGATAGGATGTGACATAACCGAATCTGTTAACCCGTCCCGTCTCGGGGGGGGGGAGGGGTCTTCAACCGCCCCCTCAGGTTTTTGGCGGGTAGCGGACGAACAGGGCATGGCAGCGCACCCTAATTTGGCATACCTTTTCCCACATAAATTTTACATGCTGATTCAAAATTTTCAGATCAGGTCATCTAGGGTCGACGAGTTAGTCAAGGTCAAGTGAGGTCACCTCCAAAAAAGTTCAACAAGTCGTGACGCTTTAACGGATACAGATATTTTAATGCAACTTTCAGCGTTTGCTTATCTTTACGGATGCAATAAAACGTAGGAGTGGAATTTTTTTTTCGTTTTTGACTACGTATAAGTTTTGCGTTTTTGCCAAATTGCAGTTCAAATACAGAATTCTGGCTAAAGTAAGCATTTTTATCAGGGCAAGTTGACTTCCAACAACGTTTCTCGGTCTTCTCTAGCCATTGGAAAAAACAAAATTTCAGAAAACTTGGAAACTCAAAATTTTGAAATTACCCCCAAAAAATGTTATTTTTATTTTTGGGAGCCAAAAAAATATAGCCCTGGTCGATTTCGCTGTCCTTTTCTCATTCCAAATACTTTTTTTTTCTTTCATAAATCCCCAAAAATCAACTCCCCAGAGTAAAAAACATAATGTAAGTCGTGAAAACTCGTGAAAATCTAGCCCCCTGGTGACGGCACTTTCGGGGAGAATTGTTTTGGAGGGTGGACCCGGAACCTACTCGTCGAGCGCTTTCCGATGACACCGCTTTCGTTTTCGTGCGACGCTTAGTTTAGATTTTAGAGGGGGGTCTTCAACCGCCCCCCCCCCCCCGAGACGGGGTGGGAGGATTTGACCGGAAAGACGGCTCGGGTTAACTGGTGCACACATCTCCCGATGGGAAGGCAGGCTGTCCCCGCCGGGGAGAGGATGTGCCACCGCCGAATCTATCGGCGCACACTGTCAGCTGGGTTTTACTCAGAGTCATGCTTCTTATCAGACGGCGCCTTCTGGTCTGGGTGTCGGTGGACACCAGCGGTACTCAGCAGTCCTCATGAGCGGTATCAGCTACCCCGACCCTGAACTAAGTAGCGCGTTAATTATTCACTGATGTATACAGTTCAGTATGAATCGCCATCATTTATTCTGTCTGTAGCGAACACTAATTGCCGCCCGACCTTGGACGAATAATGGTGTTGGAGACGTCCATTGGACTGTGTGACACGGGCCCGCTTATCGGCATACGTGTGACCTGTGCCACGTGTGACCCCAGACGCGTGACCTGTGCCACGTGTGACCCCAGACGTGTGACCTGTGCCACGTGTGACCCCAGACGTGTGACCTGTGCCACGTGTGACCCAAGACGTGTGACCTGTGCCACGTGTAACCCCGACGTGTGACCTGTGCCACGTGAGACCCCAGACGTCTGACCTGTGCCATGTATGCCACGTGTAACCCTGACGTGTGACCTGTGCCACGTGTAACCCCCGACGTGTGACCTGTGCCACGTGTGACCCCAGACGTGTGACCTGTGCCATGTGTACCACGTGTAACCCCGACGTGTGACCTGTGCCATGTGTATCCCCCGACGTGTGACCTGTGCCATGTATGCCACGTGTAACCCCCGACGTGTGACGTGCGCTACGGCGACCATCGGAGTAGGATGTGTGCTACGGCGGTCATAGGAGTGGGACGTGTGCTACATCAACATGTGCTACATGCTATCGCAGTAGGACGTGTTTTACGGAAACCATCTGAGTACGACCAGCGCCATTGCGCTGCCGTTCATCCATTTACTCGCACACATTGCATTGCTGTCTATAGAACCTTCGTGGAAAATATAGTAAAAGAAAATGGTCAGATCACATCACGTGTGCGAGTTGCGACGTCACCTCTAGGGCGTGTTCGCTTTTTTCTCCAGGGCGTTGTTCGCTAGGGCGTATGCGACATTGCTTGATTTTTCAGTTGGTTCGTCTTCCAAAGTTGGGATGCTGGCTGCCAAGTTGGGGGCTGGAGCCCCCCTCCACCAACTGAATAGGAGCCTACACCCTGAGTCTGTTGCTCGGGGATTTTATTTGTGAGAGGCAATGCTCTGGGTTTGCTCTCCCTCGGTTGTATTCTAATCAGAGGCCCGATGGTGAGTTGGTCACAGTCGGCCTATTCGATGGGAGGACTGTCCAAATGTGATTGGCAAGTGATGGGTAAGCTGCTAACACTGGGGGGCATTTTACGTCCCCTAAGATTTTCTCAGATAGTATAAAAAATTAAAAACGGCGCGCGGCAGCGCATAGAAATTTGGCATGCCTTTTGGACGACGAATATCATCGATACCGAGCCAAACGTACCAACAGGTATCCGAATACTGTGGGACGAACGCTGCCCTGATCACATGACTGTGCCCCTGTACCGAATGATGGGAGTCTATCTCGGTCACCCTGCTCGCCAAGCCCTTAGTGAATTTATCATGAAAATCGACCGAGTCGCCTTCTACTCCAATCCGAGGAAACAGAAGCTAACAGCAGGCCCACAGCCGCTGCTGCCAAAGGTCAAGACCCACAGTCGCTGCGCATGGCAAGGCCTCCTGGGGGCTGGCTACTGGTATCGACTGGAGTCACTCTTGTTTCTGGGCCATAATGGTCGTCTTTAATGACCCACGGCTGCGCCCCACGACACCGTTAGACCTGGGCGTGCACCCAGTGGTTCGTAGCGTGTGCATGCTAATCATCGAGCATCGGGTCGCTGGAACAGCTCCGATACACCAGTCCAGCACCAAGATCCATCGCAACGTACAATGGGCCGACCGTCGCAACGCACAATGGGCACATCGAAACATGCAATATATGCGTCGGGAAAGCCAGCGGCCGCACTGACTGCGGTCATGTCGGCGACAGAGGCTGCTTCTGTCCAGCTCGAAAGCACGCGAGAAATTACCGACATGGAGATACGACCATAGCTGACCAAGCTCCAATGATCGAGGCTGAGGGCCCACCAAACCGACACGCACAGCCTCGCATGGAGAGTATGTGATATGGAAGAGCCAATACTGTCTTCTCATGTTTCTGGGTCTTTTGCTCTCGACATGACCAGCACTCACAAACCCACTGTTTGACATGACAGCTCATAGCTGGTCGTAAATATTGAGGTGTTTCCAGGCAAAGAGGTACTGTGACGCCAGGGTGACAGATTCAGTGTATGGCCTATCGAACACGCCATTTTGTTTCATAGTGGCGCAAAAGGGGGCCGGGGTGGAGAGCTGAGTGGTCGCAATGAAGGACGATTCGTGTGTGGTCTGGCACTGGTGTCGAACGAGTCGGGAAACACTGTCTCTGCGCCGTTATTTTGGTGTGCCGCAATAGAGGCCAGACCGTGCGTGTGAACGGTGCCTTTACGGTGCGTGGCAGACAGTCGGCGACGATGTTATTAACACCTCGGATAAATTCGACGGCTGCGAAATATTCCGACATCACACACCTGTGCGCTACCATCTGCCACATTTGGCGGACGGGGCATGTGAAAGGGAGCAATTAGTAATTGGTTGGTGAAAGGCGTTCCATGCCAACGTGTATACTGCCGACATGGAGCGTTGCCAAGTAGGCAGCGATGAACTTGCTATCGTTTGCTGAGCATTTACGTCGTGGGCCGCTGAGCTTCTTTGAAGCAAAGGTGACGAACATTGCAGGGGGTCCTGTACCATCTGATGCAGAGTGGCACCGGTTACCACCTGGGAGCAGTAGGCCACCAGACTGTACACGTCTCATGCGAGCGGTGGGTGGCGGGCAATTACAGCATTTTCCAACGCCAACTTGGTTTCCTGAAGTGTCCTGCTGTTGACATATCCTGTAGGCAAATTGCGGGATCATCCGTCGGCAAAAGGCCGAGAGAACAGCGAGGATCATTGAAGTCGGCAGGCTGTGCTATACCAGACTATGAACACCCTGTGAGGGGTCAGTCCGATGCGATCAGCAGGCTGTAACATCAGAGACTACCGACGCCTTGTGAGATGCCTGTTCCATGACGTCATCAGCCACGTGGCTACCCAATACATCAATCTTGGAATGATGGAACACATTTGTCGGGGGATGCATGTAAGCGATCGGTGTTCGAAATGAGCAACAATGAGGCGATACCCCATATGTAATGAGGAAGATCTACAGATGACGAATTTGCAGATGTAGCCGGGATGCCGTCCCGATGGACCAATAAATATTGTACCGTGTTGTGGTTCAGAAGCAGGCACACTCCACTTTTTGCAAGTAGCTATTACTTGCCCTTGTCAGTCACAGTTCTAAAAAAGCTGCAATAACAATCCCAATTTTAGCTAATACACAACATAGCTTAATAAAAGATGTCCATGCATCTGCGTCTCAGTCGGCAGTGGACACGATCTGATCCCTCACATGCTTTTTTATCGGTTTATATGTGCTGGAGCTCTTGACCGATAGTATGCTCATTGCAACGCTTGACGGCACAGATACGAAACGTTTTCGCGCCATGACCGGTTTTAGTGTGCGGTATATGAAGCATATGTGACAGGCGAGTACGGCACCGCGCAACATCATGATTAAGTGGGAAGCTGCCCAGTGGAGCTGGTTCACGTCACGAATGACAGAGTGCAGCCGACACAGGCCAGCGTAGCAGGCCAGCCGGCTGGCGATCAGCAGTCCCAGATGTCTGTATACAGCGCTAATTCGATTGTGTTTACGCTGTCTGGTCAGGACTCGGACAGCAATAACCACGCGCGCTGTATTGGAATCACTTCAGTGGGATTCGTGCTGGCATATACTGGGAGGCAGTAGCACGTATGGGGTTTGGCATCCACCAGAGCGGGAAGCACCAGCCGCGGAAATGCGTGCTTTATTCATGGTGACAATCATAGAATCATTACAAAACACAACAGTCCGTGAGCGATGTGCTGTTTCTATGTCACATTTTCGTCCATGAGACACCTAGATTTGTCACTTTGCACAGTTCAGAGTTTCCCGCAGGAAAGAAACATTTGGTATGGGGCCCAGGAGGGCCAGTTGACGTCGGTCTCCAACAAGCATTTTTGTATGGGTTCACTTTCATCCCAGCTGCAGGAACCAGGGTATGAGAATGTCCAGTATTTTAACTTTAGCCACAGCTAATGTGGAATTGCTGGAGTTGTAACAGCAGTGGATCATGCGGTACAATATCAAATCTTTCATTCTTTGTAAGCAGTGGCAGCGGGGAAATTTCGGATTTTTCCACGGGAAACAAGTTCATCGGTTATGGAAATAAGAGCTATGCAGGTTGAGTGGCGCGGGCGGAATTCATGTTGCGTCTTGTCGATTAGATGGTTTATGTTCATACCAGTAGTGACCTGCTTGAGGGTGGCCGTCTCAACTTACTCACAAACTACTGGAATGTTGGTGATCAGGCCAATCAAGCGTAACGGGCGTGAGATTCAATGCTCCGCTATTTACACACTGAAGACGGAGATCGAGAAGAGGCTGCTCCGACCGATGGGAAGTCCAACAGAACAGCAACTTTCGCTGACAGCCCAACTGAAACAAGGTATTCGTTCAGCTGATCCGCTACAATGCACTCCAGCGACTCGACAGTACCTCACTTCGATCCGGTGACGGTTCGCAGCTGCTGGAAGGCTTTGTTCGATCGCACTTCCTCGACCCGGCAGATCAGGTCATTTCGATTGTCCCGTCTTATTGCACGACGGGCTGCGGCGTTGATGGTCCTGTACTCACCGCTTCCAGATAATGGAACGTGGTGCAGGGTTCTGGATATTAATTCGGTGGATCGGAGAGCGTTCGTCCAGCGGCCACAGCACTTGGCTGGGAAGTGCCGTGCGATGCTGCTGGCAGCCCGCGCCACGTGCTGCTGAGCTGCCACCAGCTGACGACAGCAGAGGCCGCCAGCAGCTGGCTGAGATCCATCCGGACCCACGATCTCCATACACGGTCCTCAGGGCTGTCTCTCTCTCACCACACGCAGGATGGCCCGAACTCTGCAGTGACGAGCTGCGTAGTCAGTGCTCTTCACAGTACAGTACCGCACAGAGTCGGAATGCACTAAGCGACCGGACATGATGATCTTGTCCAGACTGGATGCAGTCTCCCCGCTGAAAAATGTAGTCTCGTGAACGAGACAACACAAATAAAAGCGGCTTGGCGGGTCGGCTAGCTTGACGGCGCCGGCAGGATTTGTGCGCTCATCTGAGTTATTGTCACCGGCGAGAGCGCCGGTGTGTACCGGATATCCGGTGATCACGGTCTGCAGCAGAGACTCGATGTCATCGTAATCAACGGTGATACGTCGCTGTTAACCCGCGCCGTCTTTCCTGTCAAATTATCCCACCCCGTCTCGGGGTGGTGGGGGGTGGTGGCGATTGAAGACCCCCATCTAAAATCCAAACTAAGCATCGCATGAAAACGAAAGAGGTGTCATCGGAAAGCGCTCGATGAGTAGGGTCCGGGCCCACCCCAAAAAATAATTCCCCCAAAAGTGACGTCACCAGGGGGCTAGATTTTCACGACTTTTCACGACTTGCATTATGTTTTTTACCCTGGGGAGTTCATTTTCGGGGATATATGAAAAACAAAATTTATTTTGAATGAGAAGAGGACAGCGAAATCGACCAGGGCTATAATTTTTTGCCCCCCCTCCCAAAACAAAAACAAAATGTTTGAAATTTCAAAATTTTTAATTTTCAAGTTTTCTTTAATTTTCCTTCTCCAATGGGTAGAGCAGACCGAGAAATGTTGTTGGAAGCCAACTTGCCCTAATAAAAAATGCTTACTTTAGCCAGAATCCTGTGTCTGAACTGCAATATGCCAAATTCGCAAAATTTATCTGTAGTCAGAAACGAAAAAAAATGAAACATTCAACTCGTACGTTTTGTTGCATCCGTAAATATAAGCAAACCCTGAAAATTTCATTAAAATATCTGTATCCGTTAAAGCGCGACGACTGGTTGAACATTTTTGGAGGTGACCTCACTTGACCTTGACTAACTCGTTGACCCTAGATGACGTGACCTAAACAATTTTGAATCAGCATGTCAAATTGATGTGGGAAAAGGTATGCCAAATTTGGGCGCGCTACCGTGCGCCGTTCGTCCGCTATCCGCGAAAAACCTGAGGGGGGCGGTTGAAGACCCCCCCCGAGACGGGACGGGTTAAGAGGACGGCGGCCGATACATGGTCCTCTTAGAACTGGCTCCACTGCTCCGCAGTCCCATCGGAATAAAAATACGCCCATAGAAAGACATGGCAGCCGGAATGTTCTGCTCACCTACGATACTTGTGCAGATCTGGTAATATGCACGCTGCAGGTAAATTTGAAAAGCCGTGTTTGTCACGAACGCAAGTTGCGAGGGTTTATACATATGGCAGCAGGCGCCTGTCATGTTTCAGTACCGTATTCGGAGGACGGTCGGAGTAACCGGTGATTACACCGGTGATTCTACAATCGCCAAGGTTTTTTGGGCATGATGTGGAGAAGCGACGACCGAGGAGATTTCTAGGGACAAATGATGCCTACTTGGAGGAGATCTGGAGATGTATCCTGGGGTTTATCAGGGGACAGCGGCCGCGGACTGCTAAGATCGGCCCGGCGATCCCAGCATCAATGCTATGTGCAATCCGAATGTTAAGTTTTTCAGCCCCGTCTGCCAGCTGGTAAGTCCCATGACACCTCTTCTTACGGTTCTGGTAGCTACGATCGCGCAACGATAACTTTCGGCCTTACGCCACGTTTCGACGCGATAAATTCACGGACCGTAATGCATGAAGGGTTGCTTTCAAAACGGCTTCCACCCATAACAAACTTGTCAAGGTAAAGGAAATGTGCAAGTTGATTATAAAATGGTACGCTGTCTCGGAAGGTGCAAAACAATATATTCCACCTGCACGTGTCCGCTTTGTAGAAGCTCAGTCGAATAAAATGATGAAGATCGGTTCTGAACTTAGTTGTGGCTAATGCAGATGCTGCGCACCAAATACGAAGCCAACCCGATTGAAGTCGAGCATGTGAGGTGCGTTGTCTGTAGATTGCATTATGTTATTCAGTTCTGCTTGTTTAAATTGTGCATTATAAGGTATTACATCAATATCAAAGTCGTATATTTGTGTTTGTACTGTAAACGAAGTGTATTGGATGCACAGACCTTGCATCATCGCAACTAAATTCAGGCCCGATCAGTATGATTGCATTCCACAGTCACACATAAATACATGAATGGACATGAAATATTATTGTTCGTACCCTTATTATTACCCTTATGCCTCTATACTATGTCTTTATGACACAAAATATCTGAATGTGACACTAGGCCAACGAGTCATTGTAAAACAAGAAATGGTATTTTCTTCCATATTTTGACCCCCACATCTGCCGTTTTCAGAAGTACGAAATATTGTTTAATAAATACACATGTAGTTAATAACGTAGACTTTCGGGCGGTATTTAAGCAATGCCCCAATTTTTTAGTGAGATCCCAACAGGGGGGGGGGGGAGGCGAATAAGCAAATTCTTGAAACTTCCAGTACTCATTTAGCAATCGAACAACTTTTCATGCTCACCACAATGTGTTAATTTGGCTGTGAAGATTAAAAGACATGGTGCAGGTGAACCGCTGTAGAGGAATCACGTTTACTACGTGTTAATATATATATATATATATATATATATATATATATATATATATATATATATATATATATATGTGTGTGTGTGTGTGTATATATATACATAAAGCTGATTGTTCTCAGCAACCTACAACGAACGCAGGCATCGTCCGAAATCATTGGAACAAAATGTCGCAATTACCTGCGTTCTGCTATGCCATGGAGAAACTGCCTTTGCTTATCCGTAACTATCCACCATATATAAAAAAGTATGTAGTGTTCCTCTCTACGCTATTTCACCAACGGAGAATCAAGCGACAATGGTTGGGCCTCGGGGTCAATCTTAAATCATTCTTGCCTGGCCTGACGTGGTTTGACCTCTAATGACTAGCAATATGTAACAGGATTCCGGAATTCGTACAACTACTACCTATAATTTGGGCCCGATGCCTTTTCGCATGCAACAACATCTCGATAGCTTCGATGCTGGCAGTCTTCGAACCGCCATGACCTGATTCTGAAGGTCCCATATCATAACTCGTTACTCGACGAATCTAAAGTCTAGCGCAGTACGATGTCAAATTAAACACCGAGTAGTCATCGGGAGATGCGCGCCGGTAAAGGGGCCAATGATGCCGCGGCTCTATTCATATTCAGTGGTACGGACATTTTCTCTTCAGATGTGATCTGTTCTTCCTTGAATTATATTATAAGTTTCAAATGCTTCAGGCAGCGGTGAGCCTTCAGAGAGAAAGCAAACCAAAATATTGCGAGGAACCAGCAATGCTGCAGTTAGGTCACAACACATTGTGAAGAAGTTGGTTCGTAGCGCCCCGCGTTCCAACCCATCATCATGGTAGAGGCTTTACTGGACGTTATAGGGACGCACACCCGATCAAAGCGACAGGGAACTTCGCGTATTGACCTGGGTGAGATCGGCCGGTGGAAAATATAACAGGGGTATCAGCTGTGACATTAGGGAAATATCAGGGATCGGGATCACATCTGATACACAGATATTGCGTCAGGTCCTGTGAATTGCAGGGTTAGGATGACTTGTGCATAAACTTCCAAGCACGCGCTTTTGGATTAGCTTTCGAACCTTAATCACTTTACTTAGCTCTCTACTTAGCTCTCTTCATCACTCTACTTGCTTACCAAACCTGCCCTGGCTTGGCCTGGAATGATGGCAACTATCTCAAGCTTCTTGATAACACACAGGTGATTTACTTGGAGTTGCGAATATATGTGGGCACAGCAACAGTACCAGGATAGCTTCGGTGTTCATCGAATTAGAACCACCACATTTAATTTTGGAGGCCGATGTCATTGAAATACCACACTAGACTGAAAACGCCAAGCGACGTTAAATCGAAGTTAGGTTAGTTGACCGGAAAATATACACTGGAAGCATAGGAAAACAACTTCAGCTCTGCACTGTACTCGATCAATTTTAGGAACTGAAGTTACCATAAAAGTATCTACCATCCGATGTTGGTGCAGTGATCGTCAGATGTTATGCTTACTCAGGCGACAGTACTGAGGACATTGCCAGTACAGTAAGTTGACAGTGTTGTTGAGGTCTGCGCCTTCCCGGAATACTCGACGGTCGGGATGTTGGGGTCTGGGCCTTCCCGGGATACGCGACGGACGGGATGTTGGGGTCTGTGCCTTCCCGGAATACTCGACGGACGGGATGTTGGGGTCTGGGCCTTCCCGGAATACGCGACGTACGGGATGTTGGGATCTGGGCCTTCCCGGAATACGCGACGGACGGGACAGGGCGCTTGAGTGTTGAATAATCTTTCTTCTTGTGGATACAGTCCTTCGCTGTACTCAAGCGTGGATGCTTCCTTTGCGCCATTCTCTGAATCACTGGTGAGTAGTCCTGGGGCGCAATGGAGCTTACGCCTATTGTCAAACACCTAACACGAACCACAAGTTAGAACGTCATTTGATATCAAATCGAACCTACTACATCACAACTAAACAGGCGACTCAGAGTCGAGTGAAACTTATGGTGACAAGTGTACGGATGAAAATGTTCCCAGTCTCAGTTAATTCTAGTATTTTTTACGAACGAGGCTGGAACTCTCACCTACGAGGGGTGCCGAAAAGTTCCTGGTTTAAGGGTATCGCAAATGGGTGAGGATATTACCTTTACAGGTTAGATAGAACAATTATTTAGTAGGGCGATACAAAAAAAACATGATGGTATGCAATATATATTTGACTTTTGTGCAAATGTAGCAGATAATGGCAGTTCCTATAGCAGAATTTGGTAAAGCTGACGGGCGGGCGGCCTTGAAATTCCTTTCCCTGCAAGGCAAGGGAGCAGCGGAAATCCACGGCGAGGTGAAGGAAGTATTGACGGATGACTGCCCGTCATACTCCACAGTGAAACCCTGGGTGTCAAGGTCCCGGACTGGTCATTTCGAGGTCACGGATGAACCCCGGTCGGGACGGCCAACTTCAGCGACCACAGGGGACAAAGCAGACGCTGTGCACGTCATGATTCTCGAGGACCGCCGGATTTCAGCTAAAGTCATAGCTGATGATCTAGGGACTTTTCGCAAAAGAGTAGGCCACATCATGAACAATATTCTGGACATGAATAGTCTGTCCACGAAGTGAGTGCCAAAATGCATGAGAACAGGTCAGAAACGCATCAGAGTAACAATGCACCAGCACACACAGCGCACGATTATCTACGGAAAATACGAAACCTTGGCTTTCAATTAGTGGACCACCCACCTTAATCTCCAGGCTTGGCTCCCTCCGACTACCACTTCTTCCCACAACTGAAGACACATCTCAAAGGAACGAACTTTAACTCTGATTCGGAAGTGATTGCTGTTACGGAGGCGTGGTTAGAGGTCAAGTCTTCCGAGTTTTTCTTGCAGGGTTTAGCAAAACTGAAGGACCGCTGCAATACGTGTGTCTATCTGAGAGGGAAGTATGTTGAATATATCCATAATCAATTGACCCTCCCGCATTTCCTTTCTCCCAAAGTCAGGACCCTTTCAGCGCCCACTCGTACACTATATGTATGAAAACACAATCGACTCCTGTCTTAGGGGGACGTCAATCTTCGCCAACTAGCTGAGGGCTCTGTCTGTGGCAAGATGTCCATCCCACTGTCTTGGTGAAGCTGCGGCTGGAAGACTGACACAGGCGCCGACAGCGGGCTCGGTGTGCCGGGAGGCGGGTCTGGCGTGAGGTCGGCCTTCCGACACAGCAGCTCCGTGACTTCGGTGCTGATTATTGATCTGTGGACGAGTGGCACGCGACACTGAGCCGACTGCTCAGCTGCGGCCCCGCACCGTCACGGAAGGGCGCCGGCTCAGACGGGGACAGCCCAGCTGCGGCTCCGCACCGTCACGGAAGGGCGCCGGCTCAGACGGGGACAGCCCAGCTGCGGCCCCGCACCGTCACGGAAGGGCGCCGGCTCAGACGGGGACAGCCCAGCTGCGGCCCCGCACCGTCACGGAAGGGCGCCGGCTCAGACGGGGACAGCCCAGCTGCGGCTCCGCACCGTCACGGAAGGGCGCCGGCTCAGACGGGGACAGCGCAGCTGCGGCCCCGCACCGTCACGGAAGGGCGCCGGCTCAGACGGGGACTGCTCAGCTGCGGCCCCGCACCGTCACGGAAGGGCGCCGGCTCAGACGAGGACAGCCCAGCTGCGGCCCCGCACCGTCACGGAAGGGCGCCGGCTCAGACGGGGACAGCCCAGCTGCGGCCCCGCACCGTCACGGAAGGGCGCCGGCTCAGACGGGGACAGCCCAGCTGCGGCTCCGCACCGTCACGGAAGGGCGCCGGCTCAGACGGGGACAGCCCAGCTGCGGCCCCGCACCGTCACGGAAGGGCGCCGGCTCAGACGGGGACAGCCCAGCTGCGGCCCCGCACCGTCACGGAAGGGCGCCGGCTCAGACGGGGACAGCGCAGCTGCGGCCCCGCACCGTCACGGAAGGGCGCCGGCTCAGACGGGGACAGCGCAGCTGCGGCCCCGCACCGTCACGGAAGGGCGCCGGCTCAGACGGGGACAACGCACCTGGGGTCAAACGAGACGGCAGGGGTCGCTGAGGTGGGGCCAAACCAGGCAATGGCCGTAGGTGTAGCAGGGCGACATGGTGTCGCTGAGGTAGGGTCAAACCAGACGACGGTCGTAGGTCAAGCAGGGCGACATGGTGTCGCTGAGGTAGGATCAAACCAGGCGACGGGTAAGTCAAGCAAAACGACAGGGTGTCTATGAAGTTGAGTTCAACAAGGCAGTAGATTGCGGCATGAGGTGATTCTTACCATTCGTGCACCTACCAGCCAAACTAACTGATCACTCCGTTGTGCCACGTCTGGCGTGACTGACTGCTGATGGTTCGGTTGTTTATTTTACCTATCGTGGGGCGACATTCGTCGCTCCTTTTGCATTTCGTTTTTCGTGGGGTGACAACCTTCACTCTACGTGATTTTCTTTCTTATCGTATTTCCGTCCCATGTGTTTTTGTGCATTCACCGTGTTAATTTTCAGTTCCTTAGATAGGGCCCCACGATAGGAAATACGCAAAAGGGATCTTGATCCCAGCCCTCCATTAGATTCTGAATCGGAAGCCCCCTTGGCCGAACCTGATGAGCATCGCGCGACTGCGGACTTAGCCTTGATGCTCCCTCACTTGATGCAACCGTTGATATCACGCGCCAGACTATTCCTTTGGATGACGCAATGGAGGCCCTTTGTGCCACGCCGATCCCTGCCCGTCCCAAGACTACGACCTCGTCTCACGATACGGACCAAATTAGCACTCTTCATGCCGCTGATCCATGCTCGAGCCAGACCACTCCCTCTAAACCTGACTCAATCAAACCCACCGAACCCTACATCGACAGTGCTGGCTCTTACATAACTGTTAAGGCTATCGATGAAACCGTCTTCCTTTGTCGTATCAACGTTTTCTGGCCGACTAAACAACTCATGGTATCTGTTTTGGGTCAATCCTGACATTGAAGCCCCTGCCAACGGAACCCTCGTCATCAAAATTCAATCCCGACCTCAGACCAAAACCCTCCTCTGCATCACCATACTTTGTGGTAAATCCGCCACAATTACTCTCCATTCCAACCGTAACGCCGCCATGGGCACCGTTTTCACGTAGGAGCTCCGCTTCATGTCTGAGGAAGATATTCAGGCGGAGCTCAGGTCGGAGAGGATGGCCTACGTCCACCGCATCATCTCCTTTGAGTACGGTCAGAAACGTGATATGAGTCTCCTAGTCCTTATCATTCAACTCTACCACCCTTCACAAGACCCTCCCCGCCGGATACCTGCGCTACCAAGTGCGTGCCTTCATACCAAATCCTCTCCGCTGATTTAATTGCCGGTGCTTTGGCCATGGTAGTAAGACATGCCGCCAACTAGACCAATGCCCCAAGTGCGGTGCGCCACTTCATCCTGACTCCACCTGCTCCAAACTAGCCCAAACCAGCCCAAACCTCCCTTAGTTGCCACACCTCTGACCAACTCACCACTTCCAATCTCTGTCCAGTCTGGCGACGGGAAAAAGAGGCATGCAACGTCAAGGCCAACGCCCACGTTTCCAATCCTCAAGTTCGGTGGAGCGTCAAGGCCACCTCCTCCTCCTCCACCAAAGTGCACACCCAGGCGGCCAGTACTTTTCCTCCACCCCTCGCGTCAACACCACTTCTACTTCTATTCAAACTGACACGATTCCCAGCTTAGTTCCACTAAAAAAATACTCTCACCATTGACCACACTGACACAAACCACACCGGCTCCTAACGCGCAACAACTGCCAACTCGGCCCCAAACACCCAGGCCACTCCCGTGAGGAGTGGCAGGTCCCGCGGTCGTTCATCCGCGGGACCAACGTCTCGCTCCTCACCGTCAGGGGTCGCTGTTCATGTCTGGCGGTGTGCCTGTGTGAGGTCTGCCACCTGACGCCACCTCTGCGTAATGTGGGCGTGGTTAGCGTGTAAACTGAGAGCGCCGTGTGCCGACAGCGCGCCCATTGCCAGCCTGGACGGACTGGAGGACCTGCAGATCTCGCGCGGCCAGAGCACCGACATGGAGGTGGCCTCTCTGGTGCAGGACAGTCTGGCCGTGCCACAACTGTGTGCCCAGCTGAGTCGTCAGAGCAGCAGCGTCGGCTCATCACACGCCATCCGCTACCGACCACTCGGCAAGAGCGGCCTGCGCGTACCCAGTGTGGGCTTAGGTGAGCACCGGCCCCCTGTCGACTGGGCCGGACGGAGGGTGGTGGTGTGAGATTGAGGTGAGCACCGGCCCCCTGCCAAGCGGGCCGGACGGGGGGTGGTGGTGTGAGATTGAGGTGAGCACCGGCCCCGTACCAACCGGGCCGGACGGAGGGTGACCGGTGTGGGCTTAGGTGAGCGCCGGCCCCGTACCGACCGGGCCGGACAGAGTGTGATGGTACGGGATTTGGAGAGCATAAATGGTGGACGAGGGGTGCCGAGACGTGGATGTATTGTATTGCCCAGTGGGAAATGTTTTTTGTTTGTTTGTTCGGTTTGGAAAGGTGTCTGTCGGATGGTAGCCAGCCTCGGATGGAGAAGAGTAGGAAGGTGGAGAGTGCTCTACTCCGAGTTGTAACGACCACCTGATGCTAATGGGACCGAGACATTACTATCGGGTGTGCATGGGAATTCAATGTCCATGAGTGGGTGACAACCGCCAAGAACATGACATGTTTGGGCAATGGTCATCAGCACGCATGCTCCACCTGGATCTGGAACATTAACCCGCGCCGTCTTTCCGGTCCAATCCTCACACCCCGTCTCGGGGGGAGGGGGGGGAGGGGTTGAAGACCCCTCTAAAATCCAAACTAAGCATCGCACGAAAACGAAAGAGATGCCATCGGAAAGCGCTCGACGAGTAGGGTCCGGGTCCATCCTCCAAAGCATTTTTCCACAAAAGGGGCGTCACCAAGGGGGCTAGATTTTCACGACTTTTCACGACTTACATTTTGTTTTTGACTCTGGGGAGTTCATTTTGGGGATATATGAAGAAACAAAATTTATTTGGAAGGAGAAAAGGACAGCGAAATCGATCATGGCTATAATTTTTTGCCCCCCCCCCCATAATTTTTGTTTAATTTCAAAAATGTTAGTTTTCAAGTTTTGTTTAATTTTCCTTTTCCAATGGGTAGAGCAGAACGAGAAACGTTGTCGGAAGCCAACTTGCCCTAATAAAAAATGTTTACTTTAGCCAGAATTATGCATTTGAACCGCAATTTGGCACATACGCAAAATTTATATGTAGTCAAAAACGAAGCTATATGATCAACATGGTCGATGCGCCCTAAAGCCCAAATAACCAACTAGTCAAAAACGAAAAAAAACGAAAAATTCCATTCATACGTTTTGTTGCATCTGTAAAGATAAGCAAACGCTGAAAGTTTCATTAAAATATCTGTATCCGTTAAAGCGATACGACCCGTTGAACATTTTTGGAGGTGACCTCACTTGACTTTGACTAACTCGTTGACCCTAGATGACCTTACCTAAAAATTTTGAATCAGCATGTCACATTGACGTGGGAAAAGGTACGCCAAATGTGGGCGCGTTGCCGCGCGCCGTTCGTCTGCTATCCGGGAAAACCTGAGGGGGGTTGGCGGTTGAAGACCCCCCCCCCGAGACGGGACGGATTAACCAATTTCTCGACTCCATGCCAAAGTTTAGTCAGCACTGGGTGACGAGAAGTCCTGCTGGAAATTTTGATGATCATCCTACTAGCCCTTGATAATTCAGTCATGAGCGTTGTATTATTAAATCCATTGGGGAAGCAATGCATGGATTAAGTATGAAATTATCCAGTATCACGGGTGACTATTGGATCTCAACTTAAATTCAGAAGGCACTGGGATGAGTGGGGTCGTATTGGCAGAGGCTGAGTCAATTCATGCGACAATTTCCACCTAAAGTACATGAACATCACGCCAGCATCCAGTGCCTTTACAATTGACTGGCGAGGATTCATGAACCACTCCATTCGTCATGTCACAACCAAGTCTGAAATGTACATGGTATGTAGGCAGGATTGAGGAGGCAGCACAATGCTATAGCAAAGCGCATCTGAAACCCCGCGAGGTCATATAGGGTCGGCCCCTGGGATAAGCCAAATATCCGTGCCATATATCAGGCTAATGAATCACATGTGACATCATCCAACATTCAGGCCACCACTACGTGACTCAGTGCCTTCAAGTGGGGACTATGTATGAGCTAGGTGTTGGTGGTTTGAGAATTGTGTATCTTTAAAGTGAGGGCTATGTGTAAGCTATGTTAATATATGTGCTTTCAAGTGAGGATTATGCAATATCCATTCTTGAGAACTGTCACCATGCATGCCCGCGTGCTTGGAGGGTCCATCAGCCTGCTTATCATCTGCATTGCAGGTAAGCCACTGCAGCTGTAGACATTGCTGCAGCCAGGTACTCAATGCAGGATAACAATGATTAGCTCTCAGTTCAGGCGAGCAGCTTCATTGTCTGTGACATTGGCGGTCTGTAGAGGCTGACTGTCGTGGTCCGATTTGAGTCCCGTCCTTTTGACGCAGTCCCCCACTCTGGTTGTATTGAGCCGTTGTTGAGCCGAAGCGGATCCAGCGGCCTCGCAAGTCGAAAACTGCATGCTTCCCTAAGCTTACCCGGCGTGTGAGATAAGAGCAGACTGTCAGCTGGAAGACATGATAGCTGTATGACTCATCAAAATCGAATTTCAACTGGGGGCAGCCGTCAGTGACGCAACTTCCAGGAGTAGTGTTTGCCAGTTTGGGCAGCTTCCAGGCGTGGTGCTTGCCAGTCTGGGCAGCTTCCAGCCGTAGTGTTTTCCAGTCTGTGCAGCTTCCAGACGTAGTGTTTGCCAGTCTGGCGCACATTTTCGTCAGCGAAGTACTACTATCGTACTACGATAGCACTACTATAGCACTATCAAAAACAAGAAAAGGTCTCATCTTAAACATGAATCCTGATCTTTGAAGTCGCCTAAATAATTGCTGAGGTTGCCTCGAGGCACTTTCTAATGAGGATACTTTCAACTGAACGTGATGAGCCTCGTCTCTACACCTAATGTCGTCTCTACCAGTCCCCAACATGGGATCGAACAGAGGCTGCTTAGAACAGTCGACTTGCGAGCCATGCGAGACGTCCGAAGGACCACTTGACGCTTACGTTACGGGGACAGGGAAGGTGGGATCCAGTGGAGGGAGAATACGCTCAGCTCTGGCCAGCGATGTTCACGGTAGCACTTGTGCCGGTGATTCTGCGAGGACGACTCATCGTTCTCGGGTAACTGGGTAACGCTCCGCCCAAAGTGTCGTACGAGGCCGCCGAGAAGGTGTGAGAGGGAACCCGGTCTCCTCGTTCTCAGGCACCTGGGTAACACTCAGCCCCCAAGTATCTGACGAGGCGGCCGAAGATGTGATCACCTGCGCATTCGAGAACGGCATCAACCTGTTCGATTTGGCCGAGTTCTACTCGGGAGATCAGGCCGAACTGCGGCTCGGCCGCATACTGAAGAAGCAGGCTTGGAGGCGCACCTCCTACATTGTCATCACCAAGGTCTACTGGTCGAACCGGTACGTCTGCCGGGGGGGGTCTGGCGGTCGACACTGCTGTGCGGCACGTGGATTGACGGCCGAAGACAGCCGCTCGTCATCAGCATAACAGCGATCTCTGCTGACGCTGAGGTGGCGTCAGCAGCCGACGCCATCTCAGCGTCATCTGTTCGGCTTCTTGGTGGCCGACTGCCGAACAAAGCCAATGTACATCGAACAAGAAATGCTGGACGCAATGTTCGCGTATTGTCATTTGCTAAACACTGTGTGTATTCAATGACGTCGTCAGGAACAACCAGGCCTTGTTTAAGCGCCACCTGTCGAGGACAGGAGGAGGGTCCGAATGCCTCTCACCCCCACCACAGTCAGCTGAGCGATTGTTTGAACTCACATTAAACTTAGATCACCTTCAAGCTTGAATTACCTGGGATCACTAATGATAGCAGGAATTTGAGTTCAGCGTCCACTTTTACATACAAGTCATCTGAGCTGTCGACCGATCATACTTGCATCAACACATGGTCCCACTAATTACTGGACGAAGAGAGAGAAAGAGAGTGAGAGAGAGAGAGAGAGAGAGAGAGAGAGAGAGAGAGAGAGAGAGAGAGAGAGAGAGAGAGAGAGAGAGAGAGAGAGAGAGAGAGAGAGAGAGAGAGAGAGAGAGAGAGAGAGAGAGAGAGAGAGAGAGAGAGAGAGAGAGAGAGAGAGAGAGAGAGAGAGAGAGAGAGAGAGAGAGAGAGGGAAGAAGCACATGAGTTGCTTGCTCTGCACCAGGCTGCATTTGTGGTAGGACTGAGTAATAATTATTCCAGTGTTGTTTTGACCCGGATGTGTGATCTTGACTGTTTGCTTTCTGATGATTGGTGCTGCCATCCAACATAACAAAATATTTCTTTCCATCAATTACTATGGTAGAATAGGTACCATAATGAAGTCCACACCTTATTATATCAACTTCAAGTGCGAGAACACCTCTCAGAATTTCAGAATCCATCGAGAGGATTAGGCGCTAGTGATGTAACCTGACAGCGTCTCACGAGGAGTGATATGAAGAGTGATGATGTAACCATATATATATATATATATATATATATATGTGTGTGTGTGTGTGTAAACGCTTATGTATGCGGCTGGGTCAATATCTATGTCTATATCTAGGAACATGTTTACCTTTATTACCCTCTTTATATCCATATTTATCCCGATCTTTATGTCCTTATGTCATGATGCACTACGACACATCACATCGCATCACGACAGATCTCTGACATCATGACACGTCACAGTACACCACGGCGCATCACGACACACCACGGTACACCACTGTACGCCACGGTACACCACTGCAACCTTCACCAGCACACCGTGTCGCTTGAACTGCGATGTTATTTGATGAGGCGCCTGTGCTATTACGGAAGTTGATGTGCATGCTAAACAGTGAGCGGGACTTCTCGTTGATTGTCGAAGATAACTGAAATTAAATGTGCATGAAGTGCATCAGCATGATTGAGTGAGTGAGAGAAGGTGGGAGAACGAAACGTGAGATAGAGATAGCGATAAATATGGTCATAAAATGAAGATGCTTAGCATGTACATCGTACATGCTAAGTACATTGTACAATATTGCGTGCAATAGCACACACACCTCATCAAATAGCAATGCATTCCAAACAACGTGATGTGCTGACGAAGGTTGCAGTGATGTATGGTGGTGTGTCGTAGTGCGCTGTGGTGCGCGTGTCGTTCCGTGACGTTCCGCTACGTTCCGCGACGTCCCCTGACGTTCCGTGATGCACTGTGATATACCATGATGTGCCGTGATATGTCATGATGTGCCGTTATGTGCCGTGAACCGTCGTGATGTGTCGTGAACCGTCTGGATGTACCATGGTGTGCCATAATGTACTGTGCTGTGCTGTGATGTATCGTGATGTGATGTGATGTGTCGTGATGTGCCGTGATGTGCTGTGATGCTTCGTGATGTTATGTTCCGTGATGTGATGTGTCATGATGTGAGGTGTCGTGATATGATGTGTCGTGATATGATGTGTCGTGATGTGTGTGATGTTCCGTGATTCCCTACGCTATGTCGTGATGGGCTGTGCTGTTTAGTGATGTGATGTGATGTGACGTGATGTGATGTGATGTGGTGTGATGTTTCGTGGTGTGATGTGATGTGGTATGATGTGCCGTGATTTGCCGTGATGCCCTATGTCCTGTGATACTATGTCGTGATGTGATGCGATACCGCGACGCTTGCCACGGGTGTGTTGAGGTTGAAAATGTACACGACAATTTGTTTCCCTGGAGATGCATGGTCAGTCTGCGGTAGCTTCTCGCTGTTGCCACGATGTCTCAGTAGTCTATGGTAGTATTCCGCCGTTGCTGCTGCGATTTCCCAATAGTCTGTGATGGCTTTGCGCTGCTGCTGCGATCTCCGTGCAGTCTGTGGTAGTTGCTTACTGCTGGTGCGATGTCCATGCAGTATGTGGTAATTTTCCAGCGGGGAGGACAGGGGGCTGTCGCGGAAGAAGATAATAGAATCTCTCAAGGCATCTCTAGAACGACTGCAACTGGAGTACGTTGACATTTTCATCATTCAGAAAATGGATCCAAAATGCCCGATGGAAGGTAAGAACTCGTTAATCTGCATTTAATTGACAGTTTTTAACTTATTCCTGTGGGCAATGTGGTGTTAGCAGAGCTTGGCAGCGCCGTAATCCGTGCAGTATGAGCTCCCCACTGGGCTTCCCCACACTCCGCATTTCCCGCATATCCTACAAGGCCATTGGAGTAAGCGTGTTGCGGTTTTCACAGAGGTCGTTCGAGCCTGCAACTACTGCATCAACCAAGGCTGGTCCATGTACTGGGGCTCGGCCAAGTGGAGTCCTGCCGAGATCTTCGAGTCGTACACCAACTGCCGGCAGTTCAACTGCACGCTGCCCATCGTCGAACAGACAGAATACCACATGTTTTGCCGAGAGAAGACTGAGCTCTACATGCCGGAGACATTCAACAAAATCGGTAACTACCCACTTCATACCCACAAACACCCACTTCTACATCAAATACCTTGCTACTCGCTATCTGAACCCTCGAAAGAAAATTCCGACAATATTCGCGTGTTCGGATACGTCGGCCACGGTGTCGGCCACGGTGTCGGGCACGGTGTCGGCCACGATGTCGGCCACAGTGTCGGCCACGGTGTCGGCCACAGTGTCGGCCACGGCGTCGGCCACGGTGTCAGCCACGGTGTCGGCCACGATGTCGGCCACGGTGTCGGCCACAGTGTCGGCCACGGTGTCGGCCACGATGTCGGCCACGGTGTCGGCCACGGTGTCGGCCACGATGTCGGCCACGGTGTCTGTCACGGTGTCGGCCACGGTGTCGGCCACAGTGTCGGCCACAGCGTCCGCCACGGTGTCGGCCACGGTGTCGGTCACGGTGTCGGCCACGGTGTCGGCCACGATGTCGGCCACGGTGTCGGCCACGGTGTCGGCCACGGTGTCGGCCACGGTGTCGGCCACGGTGTCGGCCACGGTGTCGCACACCGTGTCCGACACTGTCGGCAACGGGATCGCTGTGCGTGATCATGATCATGATCATGATGGATGTGACAGTGTAAGTACCTGTAGAGGAAGTCTGAGTAGAGGCTGTTTGCGTGCCTGTGTACTTCTGTGCTGGAAATACATTGCAGCAAACATTGGGATCTATGATATATATGCATACATATATATATATATATATATATATATATATATATATATATATCATATATACATATACATATATATACATATACATATATATGTGTGTGTGTGTGTGTTTTCGTGTGTGTGTGTGTGTGTCTGTGCGAGGCGTGATGATTACTTATGTGCAGCAAATCCTAGTTACTTCGTCTATCAGCGAAAGTAATCTTTTTGTTTGCGTTCGATTGGAAGCGCTAGCCCGTTGTGCACAAAAACATCGAACTGCAATGTGAGCATTACCAACGTACAGAGATTTGAAGATGGCCACGTGTGTCTCCCGTCTGAACAGCGAACCACGGCGAGCACGTGACCTTTGTTGGTGTGGACACCGGCAAATTCTTGACGTCCAACTAGTGCTCTCAGTGGGACGAAATATCACAACTGTTCGCAGGCTGTGATTACTTCGGGAACAGGAGCAACGCTGGCTAGCTGACTCAAATTGACCCTTAACTTGTTGCGTTGCAGCGAGGTTAGCAATTCTTGAGGACCCGAGTGGTACGAGTGAGGGTCAGCTGACATCTATATCATGGCGCGTTTGGTTGGAAATGTCAGCGAGAGGCTCCCAGTACAACCACGGAACCTCGCTTCGTCATTTTCGAAGCTGCAGTCATATGGCCCGAGAGAAGTTCTCGCTGCTGACAGTTCCGAATTTGCCTTTGTGAACGGAATAAAGATGCGCGTTGTAGGGAGCTCTGGCTGTCTCTCATCGGTACCCTGTGTGCATTGTGTCTGGGGATAGCGAAGAGAAGTAAAGATTTGGGAGCACGAAGTCAGTGTTTGTGAACTCGTTGTGGAAAGGCGTGGCTATCTATGATGGGAGCGATGCATGGATGGTGTTCGAGATGGGGAGGAAGTCGATGTTTGGAAACGTGCCTGGTCATCGTTGTCTAGATGATCTTCGGCGCGGGATATTCCCACCAATAAAGTTTCACAAAATATTTCAGCAATTGTGACTAAATGTCAGGCTCCAAAATCGTTTCCCTTCATTAGGCTTGTATACAAGTTATAAGGTCCATATGTTGTTTGTGCTTACATTTCTGCTTAATTTGTGACAGAAAAGAAATTCACCACATAGTGCGTTCCACGACAGACCAAAAATGTACAAATTTTACACCCGCTAATTTGCATTTTGACGGGTAGTCTTGAGCTCTGATCACACATGGACAAGTTTTAGCCCCATCCGATCAACGGTTTCGGAGTAATATCCTTCGGAAGTATTTTAAGGTCACAACAATGGCATCTTTGGCGTTAGATATCTCATCGATAATGAAGAGAAAATATGACATATTATGCATCTTTAAAAATGGAAATTATCAAAGAAAACACGTCCGTGATTTAATATCAACATTTCCCACGTTTGACCTCGTGACGCATGACCTAGTGATCTCATGACCCATGACCTGGAGACCTCGTTGCCCATGATCTAGTGACCCCGTGACCTCCTGTGACCCATATTCCATCGAAATTGATAAATTGAATGACAAAAACACAATCGAGCATGATTTCACTGCCACGTAGAAAGAAATTACAAAATACGTTTTGCTTCGAAATATTCTATATACGCGCCCGTTCCCCATGGTTTCTATGATTTTCCTGCTTCTGGAACGCACGGATTTCGAGTAAGATGTCTCCCATTGGAAAACTACGAGGGATCGTGCTATGAGATAAGAAGGATGATATAAAAACGTTTACCAAACTAAACAATATTTAAGACATATTGATTAAGTCTTATAATTTGCATTTATAAATCTCACAAAGTCCAAGACAACATATTACCGATAGGTTGGTTATTGTGGGTGGACATGGAATTTTGGGCCGTGGACACTTTAGAAATTGTCAAAAGATTCTGGGAAATTCCGAAAAAATGGAACATTTTAACGTATTTTTGCGCGGTGGGTCAAATGGGATTTTTAATGCCGTTATATGTGACTTCTGGTCACTGCAACGCTTAGTAATGCCTCAAGTATGGTAATATAAGCGGAGCAAACAGCTTGGATTTCCGGAAATGGCTTTTTGAGAAAGTAAATATCAATTGGCCGATGCTTTGAAGGTGGAGTCTTAAACAACTCATCCCGGCGCATTGCTTTGGTTGAGGATGAAAAAAAATGGTGTTTAATTTTAAAAATATTTAACGAGATGATTTTGAACTTGCATGTGCATTCAGAAATTTGTCGAGCTTTGAATATGGCACATCTTATGGTGTTGCGCAGATAGCCAGCAGCCAACGGAAAATATTTTCTTTGATGAGAAGTCAATTTTCAGTTCAAACATGTAGGCAAAATGAATGTTAAATATGTGTCTATTCTGGCATGTTTTGTACTTTTAAGCTTCCCAGATTTCCGAATTTCGTCTGCAACAACTTTCCCTTCGGTGTATCCTTTTTATGCTTTTCATTTCTCACGCTGACTGAAAAGTTTAAATATCGGAGATATCTTATTTGAAGAAGTTTGGAAAATGTCAAATTGGGAATTCCACACACAAAGCCGCACCTCTGGTAACATGGGGATGCTCACGTTTTCAATGGGGCTAACTGATACTTCAACAACATTTGTTGTTATTCACTTTGTATGGCGACGATAAAATCGACACAGTGACTATCACAATTGCTTTTAGCGTTTATATACGTTGAAAAAAATGCACTACCACCTCTTTCCATCAGACGTTTCCAAAAACTGATTCGTACACTGCTCCGGCTCCGTCAAGCCTATTGTGGTTTCCTCCCGATGTCAACCCTCTGTTGTACGCCTGCTTCAACACCGCACTAATATCTCCCTCGGAACCGCCACCCGGCTGGAAAGTATTGAGCTAAGTGCGGATATGTGTACGAAGTACGGGCGGGGAGGAAGGGAAGACATACGCGAGACAAACGCCTCGGATTTTATTTGTCTTCATCACATAGTCATCAGCATTCTCTAGAGACAGAATGCTTTTTTTTAGCACAAAATGGTAAACCTGCTTAACACTTGATCGCTGGCACAAAGTGATCGTCATGTTTGTTATAGGTACCTACCTACCGCGTCAGATGTAATATGTGTGTAATAGAACCTGATTCAATATGGTTGGCTGCATTATTTCCATGCTTCATGTTATTCCATAAATATCAGTTGTTCCGAAGTACAATTGCGTCGCTTGTTTGTTTATTTATTGGTTGGTTCACGACACACAATTGCGTCGGTATGCGTAAGTATACCCATGGATGACCTATCGGTGACTAGTGAGCTTGGAATTCGTGTTGGTTTTAAGGAAAACTATAAGGTCTACATAAAAAACTAGGAATGTTTTTGTTCCTAGAAAACATTTTTCGGTCATATGTCTGTATGTTGTTCTACCTCATGTAGATTTACAGTGGAAGAAAGCTTACACGAAATCCGTTCTACCCGGAAAACGCAAATTCGCAAAAAGTCGTGAAGACTTTTTGATGAAGACGACATGAGACGATCGAAGACATGCAGACGATCATATCCGATATTTATAAGAAGAACGCATAAAAAACAGTCAGCGAAATCATGCTCGCTTCAATTTCCGCCGCAAAATGTGTCAACTTCGATGAGCTTGAGGTCACGGGAGGTCTCGAGGTGATTAGGTCACGAGGTCAAATGTTGGAAATACTGATGTTTGATTTCGAGAATGTTTCAGATGATCCTTTTCGTCCTGAAATATATATATATATATATATATATATATATATATATATATATATATATATATATATATGACTTCCCACCCTTCCCGCTTCTGATAGATGACATATTCATCGTCAAACCAACCCATGTTATTTGACCTAAAAATAATGCCGGAGGTGAGAGCTAAGAAAGCGTAGGTCTAATCGGGCTGAAATTTGCACAGCCGTATTCAGAGACAAACACTACCCTGTTAGCAAACTGTGGTCTCAATACAAAATTATAGGGCGAAGTGCATTGGTCGATCTGCCGTGGAACGCACTACACCTTTCTTACCATTCTGCTTGCATTGCATTCTAGTTAGATGTTTATTTTCCATAAACCCGGCATTTGTCGGCAAGTCATCATTTTCCGTATACAGCAAATGACAATCTGAACGTGGGCGTATTCCGACGACGCCCATATTGAGCAACGAGTGGCTTTATTCAGCCAATCGTTTGACCGCGACCGTTTTCATCAACTAATTCTCCAATTTTCCGTACGTCTTTCCACCAGATCTAGCCATAGTTATCCAGACATCTTCCATCACGTATATTTAAGCGAACAGTGCATACTGTAAAGCGTGGCACATCCCCGAAGGCCTGCGCAAGATGTTTGTTAGTAAAATGACCCATTGGCATACTTCCGTCATTAACCCCTGTCTCTCCTGTCAGATCCTCACACGTCGTCTCGGGGGGGGGATGGAGACCCTTCTAATCTCCAAACTAAGCGTCGGAAGAAAACAAAATAGGTATCATCGGAAAGCGCTCGACGAGTAGGGTCAGACACCATCCCCAAGAACTCCCTCCACAAAAAGTGACGTCCCTAGGGTCGTAGAGTTTCACGACTTTCATCATGCTGTGGGGGGTTCATCTGGAGGGAGATTTGAGAAGAAAAAAATGGAATCAGAAAAGTGAAGCGAAATCAACCAGGACCATGACACAATTTGGACACCCAAAAATATTTTTTTTCTGTCAAAATTTTGTGTTTTCAAATTTTCCTTCATTTTCCTTTTCTAATCATAAACATAAAGAGACATAAAAGATTAGTGCAACTCTGAGCCACAAGGGCCCTTCTTGGTTGCACTCTGTACACTGAACCAGTTGCCCACCAAATCTGCCAATCAGCCCTCCCTGTAATACTGAAAAGCAAGCCCTCTATTCTTATAATGATTGTCTATGCTGTTTTTAAAGATGTTCAATGTGCTGCTACTGACGATGTTTTCTGGCAGCTGGTTCCAGTGTTCCACTACCCTGTTGGTGAAGAAAGTTTGCCTTAACCTTGTTCTGCTGTGGTTAATTTTAATTTTGAATTTATAACCTCTAATTGCATCATTTCTGTTAAATTCAAACATTTCCCCAAGGTATCCCCTCTCCAGACCATTGACAAATTTAAAGACCTCGATGAGATCTCCTTGATGAGAGAAAAGGCATGCCAAATTTCGGCGCGCTAACGCGCGCCGTTCTTTCACAATCCGCAGAAAACCTTAGAGGGAGGGGGTCGTCAACGAACCCCCTGGACGGTGCGGGTTTACCAAAAAATAGCGCAAGCTGTTTTTGTCATTGCTTCTTGTATTGCGAATCTTTCGTTTAGATTGGTCGTTTTAAAAGAAACATTGGAAGTTTTCAAATATAAGTCCCTTTCAAAACTTACGAAGATGATCTATGAACCAAAAGTTTAAGTTTTTCTAAATGCATCATTCGTTATCAAAATCGACATGCTTAGTAAGTTCTATGCCATTTTCTTTCATTCAGGGAACTTTATTCTTTCGATAATGGTTGAAACTGAACCTCATTCTTGCATTGTTCCAAACTAGGAGGCTTCTTTTGAACTGGAATCAATTCCGTTCCACCCAAGCAATTTATCAGTTCTCAACACCGCTATCTACCCTCCCTCACCCGCCCCATGTAGTTCGGCTGGATCTGCCATTGGGGCTTCACAAATGTTTACCAGCTTCCTAACCGAATCCGCTTCTCTCACGGAATCTCCGGACTTTGGAAGTACCATTAGGGATTTAAAGGAAGGACCGGCTGGCAATAAATCGCTAGATGGCTTTCACACAGTGAAGCTACTATCAATGTGTATCATCAATATGTGCGCGAAACAGGCGGAGGCTGCAACCACGAGACGCTTTTTCTAGCCTGGGTCAATGTGCCACAGGTGTGGACTGTACCAGTGAGGTGATTTGTCTGACCTGTGTCGATGTGTGTACCACAGGTGGTGGCCACACCAGTGAGGTGATTGTCTGGCATGTGTCGATGTGTGTACCACAGGTGGTGGCCACACCTGTGAGGTGATTTGGCTGACCTGTGTCGATGCACCACAGGTGGTGGCCACACCTGTGAGGTGATTTGGCTGACCTGTGTCGATGTACAACAGGTGGCGGCCACACTAGTGAGGTGATTGTCTGACCTGTGTCGATGTATGTACAACAGGTGGCGGCCACACCAGTGAGGTGATTTGTCTGACCTGTGTCGGTGTACCACAGGTGGCGGCCACACCAGTGAGGTGATTTGTCTGACCTGTGTCGATGTATGCACCACAGGTGGTGGCCACACCAGTGAGGTGATTTGTCTGACCTGTGTCGGTGTACCACAGGTGGTGGCCACACCAGTGAGGTGATTTGTCTGACCTGTGTCGATGTACCACAGGTGGCGGCCACACCAGTGAGGTGATTTGTCTGACCTGTGTCGGTGTACAACAGGTGGCGGCCACACCAGTGAGATGATTTGTCTGACTTGTGTCGATGTATGTATCACAGGTGGTGGCCACACTAGTGAGGTAATTGTCTGACCTGTGTCGATGTATGTACAACAGGTGGGGCCACACCAGTGAGGTGATTTGTCTGACCTGTGTCGGTGTACCACAGGTGGCGGCCACACCAGTGAGGTGATTTGTCTGACCTGTGTCGATGTACTACAGGTGGCGGCCACACCAGTGAGGTGATTTGTCTGACCTGTGTCGATATACCACAGGTGGCGGCCACACCAGTGAGGTGATTTGTCTGACCTGTGTCGATGTATGCACCACAGGTGGCGGCCACACCAGTGAGGTGATTTGTCTGACCTGTGTCGATGTATGTACCACAGGTGGTGGCCACACCAGTGAGGTGATTAGTCTGACCTGTGTCGATGTACCACAGGTGGCGGCCACACCAGTGAGGTGATTTGTCTGACCTGTGTCGATGTATGTACCACAGGTGGTGGCCACACCAGTGAGGTGATTAGTCTGACCTGTGTCGATGTATGTACCACAGGTGGTGGCCACACCAGTGAGGTGATTTGTCTGACCTGTGTCGATGTATGTACCACAGGTGGCGGCCACACCAGTGAGGTGATTAGTCTGACCTGTGTCGATGTATGTACCACAGGTGGTGGCCACACCAGTGAGGTGATTTGTCTGACCTGTGTCGATGTATGTACCACAGGTGGCGGCCACACCAGTGAGGTGATTTGTCTGACCTGTGTCGATGTATGCACCACAGGTGGTGGCCACACCAGTGAGGTGATTTGGCTGACCTGTGTCGGTGTACCACAGGTGGCGGCCACACCAGTGAGGTGATTAGTCTGACCTGTGTCGATGTACCACAGGTGGCGGCCACACCAGTGAGGTGATTTGTCTGACCCGTGTCGATGTACCACAGGTGGCGGCCACACCAGTGAGGTGATTAGTCTGACCCGTGTCGATGTACCACAGGTCGCGGCCACACCAGTGAGGTGATTAGTCTGACCTGTGTCGATGTACCACAGGTGGTGGCCACACCAGTGAGGTGATTTATCTGACCTGTGTCGATGTATGTACCACAGGTGGCGGCCACACCAGTGAGGTGATTTGTCTGACCTGTGTCGATGTACCACAGGTGGCGGCCACACCAGTGAGGTGATTTGTCTGACCTGTGTCGATGTACCACAGGTGGCGGCCACACCAGTGAGGTGATTTGTCTGACCTGTGTCGATGTATGTACCACAGGTGGTGGCCACACCAGTGAGGTGATTTGTCTGACCTGTGTCGATGTATGTACCACAGGTGGCGGCCACACCAGTGAGGTGATTTGTCTGACCTGTGTCGATGTATGTACCACAGGTGGTGGCCACACCAGTGAGGTGATTTGGCTGACCTGTGTCGATGTATGTACCACAGGTGGCGGCCACACCAGTGAGGTGATTTATCTGACCTGTGTCGATGTATGCACCACAGGTGGCGGCCACACCAGTGAGGTGATTTGTCTGACCTGTGTCGATGTATGCACCACAGGTGGCGGCCACACCTGTGAGGTGATTTGTCTGACCTGTGTCGATATATGTACCACAGATGGCGGCCACACCAGTGAGGTGATTTCTCTGACCTGTGCCGATGTACAACAGGTGGCGGCCACACCAGTGAGGTGATTTGTCTGACCTGTGTCGATGTATGTACCACAGGTGGTGGCCACACTAGTGAGATGATTTGTCTGACCTGTGCCGATGCATGTACCACAGGTGGCGGCCACACCAGTGAGATGATTTGTCTGACCTGTGTCGATGTACCACAGGTGGCGGCCACACCAGTGAGGTGATTGTCTGACCTGTGTCGATGTATGTACCACAGGTGGTGGCCACACCAGTGAGGTGATTGTCTGACCTGTGTCGATGTATGTACCACAGGTGGTGGCCACACCAGTGAGGTGATTTGTCTGACCTGTGTCGATGTATGTACCACAGGTGGTGGCCACACTAGTGAGGTGATTTGTCTGACCTGTGTCGATGTATGCACCACAGGTGGCGGCCACACATGTGAGGTGATTTGTCTGACCTGTGTCGATATATGTACCACAGATGGCGGCCACACCAGTGAGGTGATTTCTCTGACCTGTGCCGATGTACAACAGGTGGCGGCCACACCAGTGAGGTGATTTGTCTGACCTGTGTCGATGTATGTACCACAGGTGGTGGCCACACTAGTGAGATGATTTGTCTGACCTGTGCCGATGCATGTACCACAGGTGGCGGCCACACCAGTGAGATGATTTGTCTGACCTGTGTCGATGTACCACAGGTGGTGGCCACACCAGTGAGGTGATTGTCTGACCTGTGTCGATGTATGTACCACAGGTGTGGACTGTACCAGTGAGGTGATTGTCTGACCCGTGTCGATGTATGTACCACAGGTGGTGGCCACACCAGTGAGGTGATTGTCTGACCTGTGTCGATGTATGTACCACAGGTGGTGGCCACACTAGTGAGGTGATTTGTCTGACCTGTGTCGATGTATGTACCACAGGTGGCGGTCACACCAGTGAGATGATTTGTCTGACTTGTGTCGATGTATGTACAACAGGTGGTGGCCACACCAGTGAGGTGATTGTCTGACCTGTGTCGATGTATGTACAACAGGTGGCGGCTACACCAGTGAGGTGATTTGTCTGACCTGTGTCGATGTATGTACCACAGGTGGTGGCCACACCTGTAAGGTGATTTGGCTGACCTGTGTCGGTGTACCACAGGTGGTGGCCACACCAGTGAGGTGATTAGTCTGACCTGTGTCGATGTACAACAGGTGGCGGCCACACTAGTGAGGTGATTGTCTGACCTGTATCGATGTACCACAGGTGGTGGCCACACTAGTGAGGTGATTTGTCTGACCTGTGTCGATGTATGTACCACAGGTGGCGGTCACACCAGTGAGATGATTTGTCTGACTTGTGTCGATGTATGTACAACAGGTGGTGGCCACACCAGTGAGGTGATTGTCTGACCTGTGTCGATGTATGTACAACAGGTGGCGGCTACACCAGTGAGGTGATTTGTCTGACCTGTGTCGATGTACAACAGGTGGCGGCCACACTAGTGAGGTGATTGTCTGACCTGTGTCGATGTATGTACCACTGGTGGTGGCCACACCAGTGAGGTGATTGTCTGACCTGTGTCGATGTATGTACCACAGGTGGTGGCCACACTAGTGAGGTGATTTGTCTGACCTGTGTCGATGTATGTACCACAGGTGGCGGTCACACCAGTGAGATGATTTGTCTGACTTGTGTCGATGTATGTACAACAGGTGGTGGCCACACCAGTGAGGTGATTGTCTGACCTGTGTCGATGTATGTACAACAGGTGGCGGCTACACCAGTGAGGTGATTTGTCTGACCTGTGTCGATGTATGTACAACAGGTGGTGGCCACACTAGTGAGGTGATTTGTCTGACCTGTGCCGATGTGCCACAGGTGGCGGCCACACCTGTGAGGTGAGTTGTCTGACCTGTGTCGATGTATGTACCACAGGTGGCGGCCACACCAGTGAGGTGATTTGTCTGACATGTGTCGATGTACAACAGGTGGCGGCCACACCAGTGAGATGATTTGTTTGACCTGTGTCGATGTATGTACCACAGGTGGTGGCCACACCAGTGAGGTGATTAGTCTGACCTGTGTCGATGTACAACAGGTGGCGGCCACACCAGTGAGATGATTTGTCTGATCTGTGTCGATGTATGTACCACAGGTGGTGGCCACACCAGTGAGGTGATTTGTCTGACCTGTGTCGATGTGTGTACCACAGGTGGTGGCCACACCAGTGAGGTGATTTATCTGACCTGTGTCGGTGTACCGCAGGTGTGGGATGCATGTCCTGGAGCCCTTTGTCCATCGGACTGGTGTCCAGCCAGCTGGAGGACGGCGTGCCATTGTTCACGAGACCCTCGTTCAAGGTACGCCCCTACGCCGCGCTGTCTTGACAGGTGCATTTGTTACAGTCTGACATAGCCGTTAGCCGTACCAGTCACGGTCTGACACCACTGTCAGCCGTACCAGTCACGGTCTGATACCACTGTCAGCCGTACCAGTCACGGTCTGACACCACTGTCAGCCGTATCAGTCACGGTCTGACACCACTGTCAGCCGTACCAGTCACGGTCTGACACCACTGTCAGCCGTACCAGTCACGGTCTGACACTACTGTCACCCGTACCAGTCATGGTCTGACACCACTGTCAGCCGTACCAGTCACGGTCTGACACCACTGTCAGCCGTACTAGTCACGGTCTGACACCACTGTCAGCCGTACCAGTCACGGTCTGACACCACTGTCAGCCGTACTAGTCACGGTCTGGCACCACTGTCAGCCGTACCAGTCACGGTCTGGCACCACTGTCAGCCGTACCAGTCACGGTCTGACACCACTGTCAGCCGTACTAGTCACGGTCTGGCACCACTGTCAGCCGTACCAGTCACGGTCTGACACCACTGTCAGCCGTACTAGTCACGGTCTGACACCACTGTCAGCCGTACCAGTCACGGTCTGACACCACTGTCAGCCGTACTAGTCACGGTCTGACACCACTGTCAGCCGTACCAGTCACGGTCTGACACCACTGTCAGCCGTACTAGTCACGGTCTGGCACCACTGTCAGCCGTACCAGTCACGGTCTGACACCACTGTCAGCCGTACCAGTCACGGTCTGACACCACTGTCAGCCGTACTAGTCACGGTCTGACACCACTGTCAGCCGTACCAGTCACGGTCAGACACCACTGTCAGCCGTACTAGTCACGGTCTGGCACCACTGTCAGCCGTACCAGTCACGGTCTGACACCACTGTCAGCCGTACTAGTCACGGTCTGACACCACTGTCAGCCGTACCAGTCACGGTCTGACACCACTGTCAGCCGTACTAGTCACAGTCTGATGCGGTCGATCCAGTACAGTCCGTCACCGTCGGGTAGTCGAACATTTTCTGGTGCAGTCAGTCAGTCCCGGTTTAATGAAGTCAGTCAGTCCGGCCTAATTCAGTCAGTCAGTCCCGGTCTAATGCAGTCAGTCAGTCAGTCCCGGTCTAGTGAAGTCAGCCAGTCCCAGCATAGGACAGTCACTCAGCCTCCCTCTGATCCAGTAGACCAGCGGCAGAGTGACAATAAATTGACGGTTCAGTTATGGCAACGTTGCCCACAGTTACAGCAGTCAGAGGGTATCCAGTCTAATCAGTGGATCCAACATTAGACATGCATTCCGAAGATATCTTGCTTAATGAGCAGACCCAGCATTCGACATACAGCCATGCGTAGTGATCCAACATTCCACCCTTAAGTCAGGACCAGGGGATGTGTTCATATGGCGAGTGGTATCTCTTGACCTTTGCGACCGTTTTCATGCTACGTGTCGGCATGATCTGCACGTGTCACCAACTCGGTGTCGTAACTAATTTCCTCTGCCATCTTTTACTGCTAAAGTCGCTCGCCGCTTGTGCTTCCGCGGACGTGAGCCGAAACTCTGCCGGGAACAGCAGCAGTGATGCTATATCACAGCCCTGGCTCCAGCGTGATGTTGCTGGTGAGAGTAATTCTGACACCGACAAGAAATTCCCCTCTCCTGTCACTACGGAACAGCTGGGCTCTGGGGACAGGCTGTCGGCCAGACAAGTCACGAGCAGTATGGCAGAAGGCCGGGCTCATTGCGGCTATGTGTGTCCCCTTGTCATGCTATCAAACATACCAGCATCATCACGGTGTTCTTAGCTATTCCAGACTACACCAAACCACATCCGACTACACCAGACTGCAACAGAGCGCATCAGACTACACCAGAGACTGTCGTGTACCGCACAACACACTCGAATAATAATACATCAGACTACATTCGAATACCCTAGACCACATCACATCACACCATACCACACCACACAACACCATACCAGACCATACCAGACCATACCAGACCATATCAAACTACACCAGACCACGACAGACCATACCAGACCACACGAGACCACACCAGAAGACAACACCAGATTACACCATACCACACGAGACCACTCCAGAAGACAACACCGATGTAGTCGATGTAGTCGATGCGCCCCTAAACTCCAGAAGACAACACCAGATTACACCAGACCATACAAGACAACACCACACCACATGACACCGCACCACACTACACCAACTGTTGGGTGCCGTGCCGTTGTGTTGTGTAAATGCCGTTGTGTAGTGTAAGTGCCGTTGTGTTGTATAAGTGCCGTTGTGTTGTGTAAGTGCCGTTGTGTCACATGTCACAAGATAATCTGTAGCGTCTGACTCAAGCAATCAAAAGTGAAAATAGCTTGAATTGGTGCCTGGTTAAGCAACTGTGCTGTTGTGCAACACCATGATGGTGTTGCACGCAAAGCTATTAACGGGCGGAATGAATTCATAGGTGATGCAACGTCGACGTCCGGTGAGTATTCGGTGGCCTTTGATACCCTGTACTCACAGCCATCTGTTGTCTTGAGGGCTTGCCGTGCATATTGCCACAACACACTTCAGTTTGGAAATAGATTGGAGCTGATTGGGACCGATCCTTGTATCTGATATATAATATTTTCATGTCATCTTGATCGTTGCTGTAGATTACTGCGCGTCAACATAATATGAGGTTAAGGAGCCACAAGCAACACCAATTTAAGAACCACCAACAACCTCCAAAGCCCGACACGGCTTAGAGCCGACATTATCCGTCTTCATGGAGGGAGACGAATTGCACACTTGCAGTGCAGAACTTGTCGTACAAGGAAGTGGCCGTCGACAGACGTGAACACGCCGGCATAATTGATGGCTGTGCTTGCACAGCGACGCACGCGGCACCGTCCAATAGCCGTCACGTGTCCCGCTGGCGGACCCAGTCGTCGAGCGCCGCCGGGAGCTGCTTTATAGCCCGGGTACGGCGCGCCTCATCAGTGAAACAATTACCGTCTTGTCGAGTGTTCCGCGCTCCATTTAGCTGAGTGTTCGCCAGTTTCATTGGGCGAACTTGTGAAAATGGGCGAAGAAACCTTTTCGTAGATGTCAGGCCCGGTTGCCGCTTTATATTGGCCCAACTCGAATGTTTTAATGACTACTTCTTGGCGTCGTATTTCTTCAGTAGTACGGAAGATCAGCTGTCTGTTCCCCTTCCAGCAACATGAATGGGTGACATGGTGGTTGACTGTGACCACCGATAGTGATCGGTCGTCTGTAGCGGAGTTGGGCGCGTGCCACGGTGGCAGAGGTGCAGCTGGTAGTGCAGCTGGCTGCCCGACAGCAGGTGGGCGCGAACTGACATAGCGCCGTGCGCGTGCACGTGCAGTTGGTCCGTTCCATGACAGAGGGACCAAATATTTATAAATTCCATACCAAAGTAATTTGTATTTGGACCAAAATGTGTGCATAGGATTGTCGCATGATCTTAACACGCCTACAAAATACGTTTTAGCCGAATCCGACTAACGGTTTCGGAGTTATAGCCTCCGGCTATATTTTGAGGTCATGCAACACGGATATTTTGGCGATATATTTCTCATCGATAATGAAGAGAATGTGTGACATATTATGCATCTCTGCGAAGAAAAATGATAAACGGAAACGTATCAGAGATGAATATAAACGTTTCTCACGTTTGACCTTGTGACCCCATGCCCTGGTGACTTCGTGATCTTCTATGGCCCCTAGTCCATTGGAAGTAATAAGTTTGACGGCATAGATACAAACGGGCATAATGTGGCCGTCATATTCACATTTTAAAACATGTGTTTTGCTTTAAATTCCAATATTGGCGTCCGTTCTCCATGAAGTTCCATGCTTTTGTAATTTTCGAACCGAAAGATCTTGAGTAAGTTCTCTCCCATTGGACAACTTCGGTCTATCTAACAAGGAAATAAAATCGTGTGATAATAACGCTTGCTAAACAAAAAATATTCAAACCTTATTGATGTAAGTCTTATAGTTTGCCTTAATGAGCTTTACAAAATTCAAGATCACTCATTATCGATAGGTCATTCAAAGGCTTATCTACGTGCGATGACGTAATTTTACATCCGAACATCTGGTAGTCTGGTAATCGAAACATATAACCATGCTTAGCCTTGTTAACCTCACAGCAAGATGTACAATTATGCATTCATTCTACATGTAGGCATTACTTACATGGACGTACAGTCGAGTCCCTATCATAATGAAAACGCGTTCGTTTTTGTCACGGTTTACATAGCGTGTCCCAGAGAACATGAACATTTTCACAAGCTTCCTGTGGTTTCACTGTTCATTATTTGGCAATACCTGTATATGACACATTATTGCACATTGCTGCGCTGCACTAAACAGTGCAAAATTGACCAACGATAGAATAGAAAAGCGAAATAAACGTCAGCTGATTGGAACTTGTTTTTCAATTACAGATATTTGTAGCTCTATAATGCAGTTCTTGTAGTTTCCTAAACGAGGGTTAAACGAGGGGATCAAACGGCTTGGATTTCTAGAAATTGGTTTTTGAGATAGTAAATATTAATTGAGAGATTATTTTAAGACGGTGTCTGAAAGAACTCATCCTGTCGCATCGCTTTGGTCTGTGATATATTTTTTATCTGTAATTTTTTAACGAGTTAATTTTGACATTCCATGCGCATTCAAAGATTGCAAGGTTTTGAAGGTTGAATATTTCAGAGACTTTTCAGCAGGTACAGATAGTCGGCAGCCAACAGAACATATTTTCTTTGATAGAAAGTCAATTTTGAGTTGAAACATTTCCGCAAGATTAATTTCAGTATTAATCAATTTTGGAATACTTTGTTCTTCTAAGCCTGCCAGACTTCTGAATTTTGTTTGCGTCAAATTTCCCTCTTGTGTATCCTTTTCTATTACTAATTACAGATTTAAGTACAGTACAATATATCTTCGGTGATCCTTGAATGATCTTAAAGCAGAAAAACAAGATACTGCAGCTTGGAACAGAGCAATCAGAATATGGGAATCATTGTTTCGAGGGTGAGCAAGGAAGTCTTGGGGAAACTACATTTAGCTTGTATGTAACCCTACTTGGAATATTATGTGCAGGCATGCCCATGGTTAGAAATAGACATGGATACGTGCTACGCGGGATCGATAATGGTTTTCCTTTACCGGCTTAAATCAGATGGGCTTCTGTGGTTCTTATTAAGTCTTTGAACATCTTATGGCTTTACGATAACACCACGACATTGTGTCGGAGTTCGGTTCCCTTGCTCTCTTCCCACCACACAAAACGTGTGGTCCATCCATTTGTCAGCGTTCAATTTCCATGAGTGATGATGGGCATGCAAAGGAAAAGGACGTGCTTGCTTGTTCTAGATCTTATCGCAGGAAATTTGTTGAAGAAGGGAAAATGATATATGATAGTACAAAAATGGCTGAACGAGCGTTTCAACTTCTCAGACCAACATTGCCAGTTGACCATGTTCGCGACAAAACGTATGGACACATGGAAGACCACAATGAAGTCATACCACAGTCAGCGGTTGGTTTATGTGCGACGAATTACTCATACCGAGTGGCGACGAATTACTCATACCGAGTGCTTTTGAATAAATGCGAACATCTAAAGTTCATGGTGTAAAGTATCTTCAAAAGATCGAACAATGTAAGATCTAATCCCGACCTGTTCACCATGGATCGTACCGTTATTAATGTCGGCTACAAGTGACGTACCTCGTTGCTGCGATTCTGAGTAGACGCAGTTTGATATCTGAAGTATGTGAAAGACTCTCCAGAAGCCTCCATTAAATGGTTGGGTCAAGTACCATTTTAGTCCCTTTATGACCATATTTTACCCCTGAATTGTAAGTAAAACATTATTACATTAACTAAGCAACAATGCATTAGAAGTGCTGGGTGCATTTCGAATGCATTTACTTCACTAAAAATGCATGTATTTCGCACACAGTACATGGCTGGCTGGTTGCTCCCTTCTTGTCCGGGTCCATGCATACATTTGTGATTCGTTCCATGTAGCCTCTTGCTCATTTTTGCCATAATATGTTGTAATAAATCCTGAATTAAAATCAAGCTATAAACATTTAGAGCTTGCTGACAGTGGATAAAGCTTCGAAGCTGGACATATTGGGATATAAAATTATTTGTTCTGGTGGGGAACGACGCAACTTGTGGCAATTATATATATATATATATATATATATATATATATATATTTTGTGTACCATGACTACGGAATTTGATGTCAATTCGATGCTATGACAAGAAAGTGGGCACAGCATTAGTATCAGTATGTCACGTTAACATTTGTGGCTTTGGTATCAATCTGCGTTGAAATCCATTTGAACGCGCATTTATACACCCTATGAATGTGCCGTTGAAGACGTATTCCACTGTTGCAATTGACCAGGCACTTGAGGCCAATTTTAACACCATCATGGGGAAATTGTAACAACATTGTATCCCTGAATAGCATGGTGCTAGCTGCAAAATAGGTTGTCAATACTCTGGTGATTACATAGGCAAGTAGGTACATAGGAACTCCTCCGTGAATAGGTAAATATGCACACATTCTCATCATGCGATAATTGTTTTCACCATCTACACTACACATACAAATGCTAACAATGTGCTGGGTACTCGGCTATCTCGGAACAAAGTACCCACCACATTGGTGCATGGATGAAAAAAAAACAGTGAAAACTGGCTTGTCTGAGCTTCATTGTGCTCCTTTGCAAGGTTTCATGCTCCAACAATGATGGTTGTGAGTGGTTGTCAGAATTGTATCAAAAGCGCAATGAAGCTCGCTTAGAAAATTACGGGAGTGTTCGCACACTGGGCGGCACGGCATGAACAGGGTCTGCTCTTGGCGTGATCTGTTAGTGGGTGCACCGAATTGCGAAGACGGTCTATGGGTGTGTGTGCACCGAATGGTGAAGGTGGTCTGTGAGTCTGTGCACCAAATGGTAAAGGCGGTCTGTGAGTCTGCGCACCAAATGGTAAAGGCGGTCTGTGGGTGTATGTGCACCGAATGGTGAAGGCGGTCTGTGGGTGCGTGCACCGATGACCTTCACCCTGACCGAGTCCATGTTGGATGGGGCGACTGGGTTATCTGGGCGGTGACGATCGGTGTCCAGGTGTCGGCGTCCCGTGGGAGAAGTGGTCAGGGGACGACACAGATAGCGCCGGCGGCCGTGACAATCTGCGCTGCGGCCGTGACACCAGCGCTTCCCGCGAGCCCTCCTAATCTTACCGGACATCTAATCTTTCAGAGGAAGTATTCCAGCTGGGACGGAGGCGACAACAACAAGCAGAACAACAACGCGAAACGGGAGGAGGTAAGTACGCGGGAAGTTGTGTTAGCGTACAGTGGTGCCAGTGTCACGCTTGGAATAACCATACCAATGAATGTATTGCTGTAGATGATCAGGTATAGCAAATCCTGATGCAAGCAACACAGCTGCCAATGTTTCACCTTTCTTGTGACGATATGTTATCACCCATGCCATGTTATGCAGTTCACCCGGCACACGTGTGTCATAGAAGCATCCAATCAGAAGATTGCATGATATGTGCTGCATTCTGCAGTCTGGGGGTAATCATCTGGGTTTTTTTCGGTGTGCACATGCTAAAATGAGACCAACTGCAAAATACAGTTGCATCAATAAAGCATTAACCCGCGCCGTCCTTCGGGGGGGGGGGGGTTCGTTGATGACCCCCCTAAGGTTTTCCGCAGGATGTGAAATAACAGCACGCGGCAGCGCGCCGAAATTTGGCATACCTATTCCCACATAAATTTGGCATGTTGTGCCAAAATTTTGAAGTCAAGTCGTTTAGGGTCAACGAGTTAGTCAAGGTCAAGTGAGGCCAACTCCAAACAAGTTCAACCAGTCGTCACCCTCTAACGTAAAAAGATATTTGAATGAAGCATTCAGCGTTTGCTTATCTTTAGGGATGCAACGAAACGCATCAGAGGAATTTTTCATCTTTTCCGTTCTTGATTACTTATTTGTTTTGTATATTTTCCCATTAGAGCTTAATCGAAGATTTTGGCTAAAGTAAGCTTTTTTATTAAAGCAAGTTGACTTCGAACACCATTTTTAGGTCCGCTCTACCCATTAGAAAGCTTGAAAATTCAAATTGGAGAACAAAGTTGCGGGTGGCCAAAAATTGTATGGTCCTAATCGATTTCGCTTTCCTTTTCTGATTACAGATAATTATTCTTCTTCAAATCTCCCTCAAACTGAACCCCCAGAGCCACAAACATAATGTAGGTAACTCTCCTCCACGAAGTAACTCTCCCCCAGATCCTCACACCCCGTCCCGGGGGGACGGGGTGTGAGGATCTGACAGGAGAGACGGGGCGGGTTAAAATGTAATGATTGCACCTGAATACTGGCCAGCGGGCGCAGGCAATGGCAGCCCGGCGGTCCTCCCCCTCCCCTTCCCGAGAGCAACTAAAGATGCACTGGATCAAACAAGGACTTTTGAGATGTTAACTACCCAAAACCGAATATTTTCTGGGCTCTTGGCATGCCCAAAGCCTTCTCCGTTTATTTTTATTTTTATCGGGCCCCTTTCAGAAAATCCTGGCTGCGTTACTGCCAGCCAGCTTGGAAGGTATGTCAGCATCATGCTGTAACTCAATGCACACCATAATTTAGTGCATGCTAATGGGCTAGCACACACCAAATGTCTCTGTGTGTACTTAGGCAACGAACCCAGGCCATAACACTCGTATGTTATCAGGAACACTACAAGCATTAACCCGCTCCGTCTCGGGGGGTGGGGGGTGGACTTCAACTGCCGCCCTCAGGTTTTTTTCGCATGTAGTGAACGAACGGCACGCGGCAGCTTGCCATAATTTGGCATACCTTTTCCCACATCAATTTGGCATGCTGTTTCAAAATTTTGAAGTCAGGTCATCTAGGGTCAACGAGTTAATCAAGGTCATGTGATGTCACCTCCAAAAAAAGTTCAACCAGTCGTCACACCTTAACGGATACTGAATCTGAAGAGGGACCCGCGCCTACTTAGAGCCTCCACATTAAAAAAGCCTTAGGATTTCTGTTACTTTTGTTTTATTCAAAAGTCCGAAAATAAGGCACTCCGCGCTGGCGTGGCTAATGCGATACCTACAACCATGGTCCAACAATCCGGTAAAGACCAGAACAACAAACAAACCGTTTAATTGCAGCAGCAACCAATACAAAAATATTAAGGAAATGAAAGAGACATTAAGACATCTCTACGGAAGGCATAAATGTTGTGAGCTTGGGTAAAATACGATTGCTCTTCTCCATGAATATAATTACCTATTTCTGTTACGTTCAGACATAGCTTAATAGGCAGGGCACTCATGATAAGGATGAGGCCCACATTGTTGAGCCTTTTTTAACACGTTTATAATCCCTGATATTGAGGTGTGAATATTAGTGGAAATGGTACAAGATTTCGGGACAGGGGAAGGACTAGCAACATGCCTGACCAGCTATGTCCAACACACAGCATCCAGAAATATTTTTTTTTTTGCTTTTTGCTCTGGCAACCTGAAAATTCCGGCGATCTACAAAGCCGTTTCAATTCTCTGCCTGTTGCAATGCTTTAGAAACAAACCATTTGCAATGTTCTGAGTGCTCACATTTTACCTGTAGTGACTGATACTCAGCACGGTTTTATTTCAAAGAGGTCATGTGCTTTAAACCTGGCATTTTTCTTGATGCACGCCTGGGATTCGATCGCTGCCGCTTACCGGACAGATGCTTACCCCCAATCTACACGGACTTCGGCTTCACGAAGTGTCAACTATAAACTGTTGCTATGCTAGCTCGAAAATGCATAGCATGATTCAGCCAAAACTATCTATCTGATTAGCTGATACCAGACTGGTCGCCGGCAGCGAGTGATAGCCAAGGAGTGGTCTCGGACTGGGCTGAGGTCGCGTCCGGTGTACCGGAAGGGAACTGGCTGGCCCCCCTGATTTTTGCCCTGTTTGTGCCTTCCACAATTGACTCGGAATGTCTAACGTTTGCTAATGGCGTCGACATTTTTAGGGGGATAGCGTTTGTAAAAGACGCAACCCGTCTGTAGAGGAACATTCATTTCACTGCAGGTGGTCTGCAGACTGGATGCTATCCTTGAACCCTGTGAAATGCTGGTCGTCCACAATAATTCTTCATCGTTCTCATGTGTGCTTCGAGTAAAAGATACACGACACGACGCTGCAGTGTAAGACTCTGTGAGACATGGGTGTGAACCTGGACAGCAAATTGACATTCGTACAGCATGTAGCGAAACCTCTGTCAACAGTTAGTACCTGGTAGCAGACTTTCGATAAGTGCTCAGTCCCGACACACCTGGTCCGGATGGACAGGGTAAAGCACAAGTGTTTAATGTGGCTGGCTGGACGCTGTAGGGACGCACCTAAGTCGAAATGTCCACAATGTCAGAACCTTCTTCCTTTTTATACCATGACGTATGTGTCCACTCGTCGTATACAGTCCGACTTCATGTTCTTGCGAAACGTTTTATGCGGTAGTATGGACTCACCAGTTTTATTTCAGAATTTTGGATCATGTGTCCCAGTCAGGAGAAATGTCCAACCTGTTTTATTTCATGTACCATATGCACGTTCGGACGCTATTAGGTGTCGCTTATTCAGCAAATTACTAAGAGAAAAAGAACACATTTTCAGGAGTACACGAAATGCGGACATGTTCGCTACCCCGCTGAATGCATTTAAGACGCAGGTGGATAGATACGTGTTCATACGCTCAAATCTAAATTATTTAGCCGTCTGGCACGGATGCAGTCTTCACAGCATTTCACCTGCGTAAACTGAAAACTGTTCACCTGTTCTGTTTAAGCTCCTGTTTAATCTGCTCTTGCCTAGCTTACTCCCACAACCTGCTCTTTTTAGCTCACGACATCTCCAGTGGAAAGCTGGATATGCTGCTGGAGATTATAGGCAATGAATATTAACCGGTGTCACCCTAGTCCAAGGAGAAGCAGCTGGCGCGTCTAGAGCGGCCATTATCACAGCAATAATTGGGCTGCCTTTTTCGCCATGACTGGAGCGACCGTGCTGCTGGAGCAGCTGTGGGCAGGCCACAGTGACGGCTGGGCGGACGTTATCTATTTCACAGTTGTGGCCGTTGAGACAGCGGCGGCCGCTGAGGAGGCGGTGGCTGACCTTTCCAGTCATCAGCAGCATGTGTGGCTCCCAAGGTCATCTCATCTCTGAAGCTGGCTCTCAGTATTCCTCGCCCCTTTGCCCGTTCTCCAGGACACTTTTGGCTCTCGGGGGCCATGATCCCGGAGAAGCACATGTCCAAGCTCAGGAACATCTCAGTTCAGTCCTTTTTGGTTCTGAGGGAACCCGATAAGAACTCTCTCAAACTGGAAGTTTATGTTGCTGACTTTATTTGCTCGGTACATTTATACTGGAACTATATTTTCTGAGTAGCGGTACAGTTCATAATAAAGACTAGCCACTCTTAGCTCCAGCTCCACCGACTGTCGTCCAACGGACCACACAAGAGACTGACGCCGCAGCACCCCATTCCTTAGTCCGGAACGCTGAAAGGCCTGAATCGGCTGCCATTACCGGCAATGACAAGATTACTACCATGAAACAACCACGCTAAGGATATGACGATACACCTTTCAGCCCAACAGTTACCGACGATGTCGAAACACAGTTACTATGCTTAAGCTTAAGTGACAAATAACGTATCCAATCCATATCGGTCTATGCACTCGTCCCTGCGGCAGGTCACGAGACTCGACACTACCGACATCTATCCAGAACACCTAAACGACTGTATCAGGAAATGTCGCGAGGTGGCAAGCCGAGCGCAATGCAGTTTCTCTATCCTCAAATACCTATTCCTCCGCCAGGGGCCCTCTCCATATTGCATGGAAATCTTCCCGTCCTGGACAAACCTGTTTAGCCTTCAGGGGGACTTGCAGCTCCGAGACAGGCCTCGCAATTTCCAGCACACATCACCAGCCTTCGGAACTCTCCTTAGCCATTAGGTGGCTCTGTTTATCCCTCAGTGCTCCTCCCAAGCTCCAGTGTATTCACGGTTCGGTCCGTTCTAGATCTCAAAGTCCCTCCCCCAGCCCTCGACGACCTTTCGGCTATCAAGTACATTCTGCCTCTGCAACTGGCTCCCGACATTCCTCACAACCACTGGCAGCACGAATCTCTTCAGATCTTAAGGGCTCTGTCCTTCTCACAGGGACCCTCCCATGCGTTTGTCGTCTCAATCCGATTCTCCATAGCACTTAGTTACTATTGTGAATAGCACTTAGTACAAGGGACCCTCCCAATCTGTTTGGGGGCTCTTCTCATTACTCGACAGCCTTTTAGAGCCAGAATGAAGCCCTTGAATGTCTTCAAGGGCTTTCTAGCTCTGGCGCAGGCCCTCAATATTCCTCACAACCATCGCTAGCCTTAGGGACACTCATTAGCTCTCAGGAGGCTCCGTTACCACTCAAGGTCCATTTCGGAGTGTTAGGGATCCTTCCAAGTTATCAACAGCTCTTGTGGCTTCAAGAAAATTATAGCTCTGAAGCTGAGTTTAAATATTCCTAACAGAAGTCATCATCAAACAGGGGATTTTTGTCTCTCAGTGGACCCTATTCGTCCATGAAGGGTCACTCCCAATCCCAGGGAATCCCAGTCCAGTGCCCACTGACTCTCAGAGATCATCTTCATTCCTCAGAGCCCTCACATGCTTTTATTGGGGAGGGGGCAGCACAGTCTTCAATAGTCCTGTTGCGGTCTCATCTCGGGGAATTTCATATCTGAGGTGGGCCCTCACTAGTCCTCTTCAGCTCCTAAGGGGCTTCTTCATCCCTCAGGGACCCTTTCAACCCCTAAGAGCACCCCAACCGTTTCTGACCCTCAGATGCCCTATTTATTTCTCAGATGTCGGGTGCCCATCCAGTCAGGGTAATCGTCATCGGCCGGGAACCGTTCCGTTAGCCCGCATCACCTTTAGTCTGTTCAGGGATGGATCACGGGTGCTCCGGCAGTCCCATCAAGGCGGTCACCTGGAGTGCCAGTTTTGACCCACCAGGTGGGGCAGGATGGGTACTGCACCCATGCCCCCCTACCTATGCTGCTTGGCATGAACACCCAAGGCTCTATATCCCCTCATCGATATGGATGATCTTTGCATTATTAGCAGAAGCGACACCGAGCGAAACAACCACGTGCCGTTGCAATTTTTTCTTCTCAAGTATGCCTTTCAATGTTCGCTCGTTGCTGCTAAAATTGAAGTTTACGTTCATTGATTTGGAACTGAGTAAAACTAAGGGAAAAGGGCACGTAAAAAAAGTCAGTTAATATATTCTCATTCTGTGCAAAACCAATGTCCAAAGCTCATTCCAGTACGTCAGGGGAACATCAACAAAGGTGCTTCTTGACACAGGCGCGGTACTTGGAATATTCTCATTGTTGTTAGCTATGGGCGCAGCGCAGCATAGCTAAAGCAGCTGAATCCCCTAAAATATCAACTGCACATACACTTCTCATTACTTTAATTTATAATCAGCTCGCTTTTCCAGGAGAGTTACTTAAGTTCTACGTGGTGATCTTCGCTGCATATCATACTCATTTTCGTGCATAGAAATCCTTGAATACAAACGGACCTAATATTAACCCGTCCCGTTTCGGGGGTCTTCAACCGCCCCCCCCCCCAGGTTTTTCGCGGATAGCGGACGAACGGCCCGTGGCAGCGCACCCAAATTTGGTATACCTCTTCCCACATCAATTTGACATCCTGATTCAAAATTTTTAGGTCAGGTCATCTAGGGTCAACGAGTTAGTCAAGGTCGAATGAGTCACCTCCAAAAAAGTTAAACCAGTCGTCGCGCTTTAACGGATACAGATATTTGAATGAAACTTTCAACGTTTGCTTATCTTTACGGATGCAACGAAACGTACGAGTGGAATGTTTCATTTTTTTTCGTTTTTGACTACATATAACTTTTGCGAATTTGCCAAGTTGCAGTTGAAATACGGGATTCTGGCTAAAGTAAGCATTTTTTATTAGAGCAAGTTGACTTCCAACTTGCTCTAATAAAAAAAATTAAACAAAAATTGAAAACTCAGAATTTTGAAGTTAAAAAAAATTGCATTTTGAGGGGCCGAAAGAATTATAGCCCTGGTCGGTTTCGCTGTCCTTTTCTCATTGAAAATAAATTTTGTATTTTCATATATCCCCAAAATGAACTTCCCAGAGTCAAAAACATAATGTAAGCAGTGAAAAGTCGTGAAAATCTAGCCCCCTGGTGACGTCACTTTTGGGTGGGAAATTGTTTTGGAGGGTGGATCCAGACCCTACTCGTCGAGCGCTTTCCGATGTCGCCTCTTTCGTGTTCGTGCGATGCTTAGCTTGGATTTTAGAGGGGGTCTTCAACCCCCCCCGAGAGGGGGTGGGAGGATCTGACCGGAAAGACGGCGCGGGTTAAATCTCCATTGCACTGAGTGCAAGTCTGCTCCAGGACTTCACCACCTTTTCAAGTACACCGATACTCGAGCCGTTGTCAGGACCGATTGTAGTATGCAATCAAAAGTCACAGACGAGACATAAGGTAATATTTATTAAATTTCCCTGTCATCAATGTCGGTGACATCACATGCAAATACAGTTGAGTGCTCACCCGCAAGCCCGGGATTGCTACGGCGACATATTTAGTTTAATTTTCATTCACATGCGTACGCTTCAGTGTATAATTACAACAAATATGCACCTCAGAATGTGAATGACTAAATATACTTTTATCCGATGGCATGGCAACAGCGGCGTTGAGCGGTCTTTAGAACGAGAGGCAGTACTGCACCGAAGGCCAGTAGGCATCACAGGAGGCCGCGTAGATACTCCAGGGTCCACAGTGGTGAATGCGGGCCGCCTCCTCACAACTGCACGGTGCTGCGTGGCCCACAAAGGAGACGGTGCAGTACCTGCAAACACACCGAGTCACCATAGACCAGCCGCAATTTGGCAGTGGGGTATGTTGCATCCTGGTAAAACTGCGTTATCTCGTGCCACCCTAGAGCAGCACGGGTGGACATTGCAGATTTTGCGGCGTGAAGATCACTTTGTTGAGTTTCGATTAGGTGGTGACGGATGACACTGAAGCTGGGTTTGGCAGGGGGTGCATGGAACAGCGTCAGAATTGAAGCTGCGGGCATCAGACCGGAGAAGTATTTGTTCGGCACTGTAGGAGATGGCGCTGGCAAGAACTCGCTGTCACTCAGACGACAAATTGAGCTTCCTGGAGGAATGGTTAGCTGGGAATTGCGATGCCTGTTGGCAAAGCAGAGCCAATCATTTTAGATGGGGGCGAGATGGTTTTGGGTCGATTCGTGATGCAGTCATTGTAGGGGTACTACAAAATTTGGTCCATGTCACAAGTACCTCTGCTCACGAGTTCCCCGGTTAATAAGTGCTAAAGCCACCAGATAACACCATCCGGGCATACCTGACCAGATTATGATCAGACATTGAATTGGCTGAAAGATAGAACAGATAAGACAACGACTCTATATGGAGAATGTACTCCAAATTACACGGGGATTTGTAACTTGGAAATAAATGCATAAACCAAATCGGGCAATTAGCTCCTTTTCAAGTATTCGTGCTCAGCTTTAACACGCGCCCTGGAGGGGGGACGAAATCCGCCCACCCCTCCAGTTTTTCGCAGATAACTTCAGATTTTACCGGCCGATATACGCCATTCTTTGTGTACCTGCTTATAAATGACCGCCGCGTTGTTTAAAGAAAGACAAATGAAAACCGACAGAAAATTTTTTGGGTTAGGGTTCGCTAAAGTAAAAAAATTTCAGCGCCAGACCGCAAATATCGGCGCTGATGCGCTTCCCGTATATTCGCAAAAATGAAACATTCTTGGCAAAACTAACGACTTGTTTGATATATATTGTGATGCTGTGTTGTTTCAAAGTCATGTCAAATCACCGATGTCAAGTCAGATCAAGTTCATGACAGGCTAACACACGCCCTGGAGGGGGGATGGCGAAGTCAACCCACACCTCCGATTTTGTCGTACATAGCTCCATATTGTACCGGCCAATATACGCCATTTTTTCGTACCTGTTTAGAAATGACCGGCGCATTGTTTGAAGTAAGAAAAATGAAAATCGGCCGAAAATGAAAGGGGCCGTTAAAGTAAAATCAATTCGCAGCTTCAGACCACAAAAATCGGCTCTGATGCGCTTCCCGTATATTGGCAAAAGGGAAGTGTTCTTGACAACACTAGCGACTTGTTTGACGCATATTTGTATGCTATATAATTTAAAAGTCATGTTAGATCGCCGAGGTCAAGTCAGGTCAAGTTCATGGCAGGCTAATGGAACCAAACTTGGTCAACTGGAATGTTGTCATAGATGTAAATGACTGCCATGCGATTGATGTCACTTTTCATGTTACTCTCTGTACATCCTGAAATCTACTGTTTGCCGTTGTGTTCCTAAGCATACTTTATGCTTTATTCATCCATTTCACTCCTTTCCTTGCGAAGCCGATTGTGCTAAGCCGCCAAATGGCGCAGTCGGGTCGGTAGCCCGGTTCCGGTAACTGGAGCAGGTAATGACCTGATAAAGCGCTCCTAGACAGGTAACCTGAGGTCAAATGGTGGATGCGGCATCTGTATTGCATCATTAGTAATGTCCAAAACATCATTAATGCCAATTTTGGAGCATTTAAACACAATCACAGCGATCCATAGCACTGACAAGCCAAGCCACGTAAACCAGAAAATTTTGTCATTTTGACCTCATTTGACCTTGAAGATATTGACCTAAGGTCCTGAAATGTGCACACAGCAGAGGTCACTATCGTGCCCATCCACTCTGTGAATTTAGTTACTCTAGCTTCAGTAGGAGCTGAGGTCTTATGGGGGCGGAATCCGCCCCCTCTCCAGTGCGCGTAATTTTCCGGGACCCTCCAGAGCGCGTGCTAAGATGTATATTGGGATATTATTGTATATTTTTTAGATTAAATTATTTGTCTATATTGACATCATTTTAATACAGTGACTAGATAGTGACATTTCTCTTTGCATTAATAAGACAGTTTGAGGAAGAACATTGAGGAGCCATCCAATATTTGTGTGGTGTAGAAACGAACGTGCTTTTATTTCATTTTCTGAATGCCATCAACCTGCTCATGTTACCGACAACCTGGGAATTAATCCAACTCGTGCCTCAACAGTCTTTTCGTGGACCAATAGCCTCGTCGTAAAGGAAGTGCCAGATTATTCCTCATTAGTGTACTAAGTATTTGTACTGTGTTCTGTAGACCAATTAAGCTTACATTATCATGCTATTCCGCTAAAAAGTGAGCTGATACTGATAAGTGTATGCTTCGAAATGCCCCAAAATCCAGCTGTTCACCGGGCAGCTCCAGACAAGGCGTGAACTACTTCAGTCATGATGCCAAGAGAGGAAACAAAACCAAAGTTAGCCGTTCTTAATGAGTAGATGTGGCGATAAGTACATTTTTGGTCCTCGGCGTGATTTGTTTTCCTTGATTCCTCTACCTGTGGGAAGAGAAAAGTACGACGAGCCTGATATATTGCCCCCCGTCAATTTCCGGGAGCGTAGTATCTTCACCCACCGAATACACTCAGTGACTATTGACCACAGCACTCATCACATCAGTGATCACATCAATGATCACTGTGATCTCATCAAGGTGTGTTGCGCCGGTGTCCTATCGGCGTCAGTGCTGGATCTATCGAAAACATCGTTCATGGAGATGACGCATTTACACAGACATCTACACAAACCCTTCCTTTTTGAATGAACATTATGCTATAGTCACGCAATATTTATCTTCATGGATTATGTAGTGCTAGGTAATAGGCCATTCTGGTAAAAACAGTTCCAAATTAATCAAAACAGAATAACTGGCGTTATCTTGGAGCATCACGCTTCATTTTCCCAACGACAATTACTCTTGATCTCGCGAGGTGGACAAATCCATTTCAACAGCGTCATGACTCAACCCAAAACTCTTTCATTCCCGCTTGAAAAGAAATTGTGTTTTTTTTTCCAAGCCATCAGAAGAATTTGATCCAGTTTCATAAATTTAACAGGTATTCTAAATAACGCAATTCTGGTTAACAACATTTATTGCAACAATTTGTATTCGGTTCGTTCAACACATGGGAATATTCTACTGCCGTGTATCAGATAGCCACATAGCTCAATTCGGGACAGAAGCTCATCTCAGACAACTTTCCTCCAGTCACAGACCTGATTGGAAACCTTCGATGAAAAATATCTTCCTGTTGATCATGTTACAATCGCACGTTTCTCTAATCAAATTTACGCAGTAAGTCTGGAGATATTGTTTCGTAATGGCATGCGTGTGATCAAAATGCATTACATATGTGCAGTTTACCCATTTTCAACGTTGCAACCAGTTGGCTTGAAAAAAGCTTAATTGCACGCTTGACCTAATGCGACCTTGAATGGATTTATACAGGGGTGGAGGAGTTGGAAATTATTGGTGGGGTCCAATGGCGGAGGAGATGGGTGCTGCCAATATAGTTGATGGGGCCAAGGCATGGTTAGTTGGTCATAGTTTGTGCACGTGCAGGAGAGGCGGAGAACGCACAAAAAATATACGAGTTTAAATAAAGTGTCCGGAAGAATCAGAGCAAGGTTGACGAGAATATTCCAATCATCATAGAACTTTAGAAGACATTAACACCAACCAAAATACTTCGCGAAGCCTTATCAACTGCTTTGACCTGAGGGACGTGCCGGAGGAGATCGTGGACGCCCTGTCCGAGTTTGGGGTCACTGAAGCAGGAAAGATAGGGATGAGGAGAGGTGCAGAAATGCTTACAACAAAAAACGTGGTATTAACGTTCAACACCACCGATATTCCCCCAGAAATATGTGGAGGTTATGTTCGTGTGGAAGTATGTGTTTTTCTCCACAATCCAATGAGATGTTTTAAGTGCCAAAAGTTTGGACATACCCACAAATTCTGTCGGAATCGCCCTGTATGTGCCAAGTGCGGCTCCCACGAACATGCAAGCGAAAACTGCACCTCGGAGACCCCGTTCTTTTTTACCCCGACCAGTTCTTACGTCGGCAATTATTTATGACTAAATTTGGGCGCTGCATGACCATTGCAGTCGATGCGCCCATAAACCACAATAAACAAACAAACCATAACGACGCGGCGCACACACCCCGTGCATCGTATTGCCTTCAAATATAGTTGGTGGGGCCCATAGGGTATCATGTTAAAAGAGCGAGAAGATGGTGGGGCCAAGGAAAAATGCTCGCGCTTTTGTCTAACAATATGGACTCCGGTACTTTTGACTTCACCAAAAGTATGGGGTGATATAAGTCTAGGAAGTAAGTATATCCCCAGAAGTTCTAGCTCCATCAAACCTTCACCCCTGGGCTGCAGTAATTCAACTCACCCAAACAGTTCGCGTGGACACATTGTGGGTATGCAAACCCGTAAAGGTGTTGCATGCGCTTTTCATTACCGGCACTAATATTTCACATTATTTATATTAAAAAGATCATTTACAATAGTTTCCTGTATAGCGCCATTATGCCTTAACCTAGGATTCTCAGAAGCTGTTTAGTTGGGTCCGAGGTAACTTATGAACTTATTTTAAGGTACTAAGCATTATCAGCTCGTTTTCTGTCGTGGATTCGTCACAGCTACAAGACAAGAAGAATTATGGATTCAGAAAATGTCAGCGGGTAGTTCTAGTTGGCGAACTTTGACATTTCTCTTTGTTGAAATTGGCAAGTATTGTTGAGTGTAATATAAAAAATAGCCTACAACGTCCTATTTCTTATGATAGCCTGACGTAGACAAAAGAAATTCAAAGAAAAGATAACATTTTTTGTGTTAATCCAGTAAGCACGGAATTCGCACATGCTCTTTTCATAAAAAACTACTTTGATAACAAAATACCCGCCGGATATGCTTTCGGTGTAATTAATACTTAGGTCACTTCATGATTTCCCGTCAGGATCAGTGAAACAGAAGATTACATACCAAATAATTTGCCGTTTATCCCGTGGTGCTTAGCTGAACATTACATCGGTATTCAGTATTTCCTGCAATACGTAACAACATTGAATCGGTTTTCACTTAAGGTTTCACTACTATCCCCATATCCTCTTAAAGTGTAGATTAGAATAGGGTAAAGGTATAGAGTATGTAGACTAGGTGGGAAAACTAATGGCGCTGGCTGTTACACGCAACATACTTCACGTGGACTCCGGCCAGAATATGTCAAAGGCGACATGTACCAACACCTCATCGCCATCACTTTGGGCGGCACCAGTACTGACTTGTTGATATAGGTATTGAGCGTCTTGTTGGCGCAGTCCCAGTCGTGCATGCAGTCGAAGAAGTTGCCGCCTCTGGAGCCGACGTCGACCCAATACTGGATGGACATGCCGTACGGGCCGCAGTAGGTGCCTTCGAGGCAGTACTGCGAGCCCTCCTCCGGCATCACACACGCGTCCGGGCCGCCCGATCGACCTCCGGAGTTCTGCCGGCCACAGGTCATACGGGGTCACGGCCGGTGGGCGAGCAACGGCGGATGGGCGGAGCCACCAGGCGTCGTCGTGTGGAGATTATCGCCGGATATCGGATGGCATGGTGCAGATTTCAGCCGACACCAGGTCATGGGGTGACCAAGATTAAATTAGTTGGCAGATGTTGGCACAAGGTCGCGCGGATTCGTGTGGATGCGCCTAGGTAATTAAACCGTCTGGAATGTTTTACCTACTTTCAAAACTTGTCAGAACTTCAGGAAAAGCTTTTTTTACATTCTTTCAAATCGTTTCAGAACTCAGTGCGGCATATTCAGCACCTTCGCGTACCTGTGTGTTTATTTTCTCGTGGAGAAAGAAGTGCCTGGTCGCTCTAATTCAACTTAATATTTGAAAGCATTTCTTGGCTAAGCTATCATGCTCTTTAACGGCATGAGTGCAGGATGGGGAATGCAGTTGACACGGCTGGCTTCGCACCAGGAAAAGCGGGGCGTCAGGCCACACTTGACCTCACCTTTTCATATGCCCATGCGGCCCAAATATTCCGGCGGAATGTCATTCTCCCGTCTCGCCTTTCGCTCTCAGCCCTGCATTACGGCAGTTCTGGGCCACGTTGTTTACGAGGAAGAGCTGAGCCGACCCTGTCTCTATCTTTGGAATTAAGCGTCTTACAAAAATGTTAAGATTATCACAAAGCCCGTTTAATTTACGGCTAGAGAAGCTTACGGACACAGGAAGGTCACAATGTTGACGAGTCATGTCAAATCAGATGAACCGATTTACCCCTTTCTGTTTTTTTTCAGCGACAATTCAGATAGCGTTCGCTTGAAATGGGATGGGCTCTATATTAAATAAAGCGCTTGAAAAGGTATCAGAACACCAAAGAAAATGCATGAAAATCATTGCCACCAGGTAGGAAGACAAACCATCTGGTTTGCTTCCAAGGGAAAGGATATGGGATCGAGTACCGGTAGGCTATCAGGGTTTGGACGTTTAGTCCCGCCCTTTATCAGACAGGTGACATCCAGTGTTAACGTTGTGATGTTCTCGCGGTCACTTCGGTGATTAATTCAAACATTTTACGCCCTAATTTTAAGCATAGGCATACAGTATAGTCGGAAAGTTGTTATCATGTTTGTGTGGGATAAATGACCCGGTAGAAGTTCGCTGTTATCCAGACTTGGTCACACTCACTGACACCGCCACTGATCCCCCCCCCCCCAACCGCACTGCAAATGACACCCAGCGATCGTTGAAAACGTCTTAGGAACGCTGTCGTTTGCATCCTGTCCGATAACGTAAGTTCCGGAATCATTTCGACAATGTTCATTAGCGTCTGAAACAGGTACAATTAGAGTCTATAGCTACGTTGAAGTCATGCCATCTTGGCGTATTCGAGCCATGGCACTTCTGAACCAAATGGTGGATAGTCTATGGTTGTGTAATCCTACACTAATCCTCCAAGGCGCCTTCTACGAACGCTAGCCAGAGTACCGCAAACATCATCGATCATGTCGCGACCAAGAAACATTCCAAATGTACATGTTCATGGACTCCAAAGGCTAAAAGCGGACTATGTCGCAGGAAAAATGGCCAAGCCTGAGAAATTTATCAGATAAATTGTATTTTCTAATGTTATTTGAGCAGGCGCGCACGAAGGATTTTTCCATGGTGGAGGCCGGACCGAAAAGGGCACCTGACCGGCTCCAAAAGGACAATTGTGGTCCGGGGCACACTGGAAGGTTTGTTGATCGGGGGTGGGGGAGTGAAGAAAAAAAAGTTGCCAAAAGGGCAGTTTTGGATCCTAAGGGCACCTTTGGCACAGACGGGGCACATAAGGCAAGTGATTTTTGGGCTGAATTTGGGACATTCCGGCCAAGAGGGCACTTTTCGGTCAAAAGGGCACTTTTGGCCAGAAGGGCACATTGGTCTCATGGGAGGGGGCGGGGGGCGGAATGACCCCCTCCGGTGCGCCTATGTATTTGAGTCACGTAATTCGAGTGATTTTTTCTTTTTTCATCTTCAAAGTTCAGCATTTTTTCCTTTAAAATAGTAGAGGGTGGGGGACAATTATTTTAGTTTTGTGGTGCTCATTGCCCAAATCTGAGTGTCATCTGCCTCGAAACTTGTCATCCTGAACGGTTCACATATATATAGATGTTTGACTTTGAAACGACCGCCAACCTTGACACGTATCACCCGTGTTGGACGAATTCTTCAGATTGCACATCATCAATGCTGATGCACTAAATCGCAATTGTTTTGCTACCGTGGTCCGAAAACCACGGCGAAGATAAGTGACTGACTGCGCCCCGACATTGAAATGTTTGTCCTTACCTGGATGAGCAACGAAAAGAGTTGTTTAAGAAATGTGTGAAGTAGCTCTAAAAGCACAAGGATGTAGCAGCACAGCCATGCCACTTGCTGCACTTATATATTACTTAGAACAAAAGTTAGGGAGCGAGGAATTCAGTTGACCTTTTCCGCGCTCGGTGGACGAGGAGGGAGTAGAAAATTAATCCCCACTGCCATACTCCAACCAGTTTTCACTTCTGGACCAATCTGAGACATTCACTAAATAAACGACAAATGAACCTAACCATTGTCCAATTTCAATTGCAATTCCAGGATGATATCGCTCATAAGTTTCAAACTCTGTTTGAAAGAGCGTCTGCTCATATTTACATCGATGCTATCTGTGGCGTGACACTCGTCCCACCATGGACCATATTCGGCCCATGTGCTCGGACATTGCTAAGAAATAAAGACTTTGCCTCATACGCAATCGAGTATCATGTCATTTACGGTGACAAACTGAATGCTATTGTCAGGTGAAACACGTGGATGCAAAAACTCGAAGCAAGAGACCACGCTAAAATATGACGTAACAAAGCAACCGATCGCAACGAATGTTGTCCAGCCACGTGACGTGGCACTCTCCGAGATTGCCTACCGCGCATATGCAGTCGGCGCAGCCGAAGTCCACGGCGGCTTCATTCTGTCCCAGTAGAAGCACGCCGACGATTGCCAGGAGCGTCAGCATCGTGAGGTGCGTCTCGTCGCCGTCGAGGTTGTGGACGATTCCCGTCGGCACAGGGCTTATATCGACGAGCTGATTGTCAGTTGAGACACGTCACCAATTTCAGCTGGCGCGTTCGCACGAGTCTGACAGGTGCTTCCGTTCCTGCTTCAGACTCACCCCAGCGAACATCGCACTGTACATGGTTCCTGCGAACAGTGGAGAAGATACTGACTTGGTGTCGTGTGGCAGTTCTCAATGCTCTTCTTCACACTTTGTGTTGCGTTTTATAACGGCTTTCCAGGAGTTTAACCAAGCGCATGATACGAGAAGGGAAACAACGAAGGAACCACGATGCATGGGCCAAGGCTTCGATATATTTGCTTTGTGAAGAGCCAAGGGGAATGCATAAAATATGTCATAGAATCAATCAAACAGAACTACAAAAACGAATAAGTGTCCACGAAAATGACCAGATCGGTGTTTAGATAGCGGCACAGTGGATGGCCAGCAGTGCGATTATATTATTCGTGGAATTAAGGCTTCGATTTGTGCTGACGTCTGCAATACGCTGGCTTAGTATTGACTGGTGAATTTTGACAAACGTTCTTTCAGCCTTGTGGGTGCATTTTATTGATTTGAGGATATGTAACACACATTCACCATCTGCTTTTGATTGGGAAAACACATCGAATCGCAAATCAATATGAAGTGTTCCTTCTGTTGTTTCCCCTTCTATAACTGTCATATCAACATCCATTTCATAAATGCAAGCAACAGGACTTTTCTCAGTTTGTGCTCTATGTTATACTCAAGAATTCTCCGGAACATGCTTTGTGTAAAGAACAATGTTTCGTTCATGCATGCACTAGCGGATCCAGGGAGGGACTATTCTGGCCATGTCTCCCGAAGCGCTTGGGGGGGCGCAGTGTCTTTTAGCTCTTCCCGAAACCAACAGAAGTAAACTAAATTAAAATACAGTAATATTTACAGGGGCCAAAAAATTAGCGTCTGGATGAAAGAATCTCCAATTTTAAGAATGTTTAAAAAATAATTCTTTGGAAGCCAATTTCATAGCATGGTAGATTATGATACACAACAAGGAATCCATGCTGCTCAAGTTCTTCTCACAGCAACAGTTGACAAAATCGGATCCGTCAATGTGTACACGTTCACGAACGTTGACGTGGTACAAGACGTTGAACGTGAATATGAACGTTTTGGTAAAGAATAACGAAAAATCTGGCGACTTAGGGTCGGTGGAAATAGGCTGGGGTCCGCACACAGGAAATTGCGTTTTCATTAAATATTACTTAAAAAATGGTCCCTTTTGCCGAATAGTGGTCGAAATCCGGTGCTTTTAACAAACAAAAATTGTGGGAGAATGGGCACCCTCCAAATCCGTTTGACCCCTCCCGCGATGCAATTCCTAGGTATGCCACTGGGGTGGGGAGGGGAGGGTGGCTAACGCCGAAAACAAATAGTAGACCCCCCCCCCACAAGCCGGTAGGCTAGTTCTGCTAGTGGATGCATGTATAGCTGCCACCTAACGAATCGAACTCTCCATAGGACGTTTGTGTGTGTATGGAAGGGTAAGGCCAAGGCCCCGACACGGGTGGAAATGGGCGCGGGTCCGGTAAGCCGCCGACTATCCATAGCCGGCGCGTCGGCCGAGCTCTGCAGGCACGCTGCGCGACAGCAGTGATGCTATTCATGAGTCACCCAACCGCTAACATGTCGTCTCTCCGCTGAAAACTTTACCCGTGGCTCCTGCTCCCGCGCCACGACCGAATCAGCACGGACGACACATTCCAGAATGGTCGACAGATGATTCTGATTCTCTCCAGATCTCCATTCTGATTCTCGAGAGGCGCAGACACCTCATGAGCGAGGATCCTTTCATATTGGCTACGGTACCAGGAAGATTACCTCGTTTTCCTTGATGGAAAGTATCTTTCCGTGACGGGAATACGCTGTGTTCCAGGTCGGAGGGGACATCAATGGTCGCGATTTTAATGGGAGAAACGATGTGTTTTACTCTGATGTCCAGGAAACACGATAGCGGCCGACGGCGGCCTCTTCCGTCTCACTTCCGTTCCGCAGTTAATTTTGTTTTGCTTTCCATTTCCAACCCCAATGAGCGGATGACAGCGTATCATAACCTCCACAGATCATAACTTCCACAACTCTAATGCGATCATGACCTCCACAGCTCACAATCTCCACAACTCCGAGGCGATCATAACCTCTACAGTTCGTGGCCTCCACAACTCCGAAGCGGTCATAACCTTCAAAGCTCACAGCCTCCACTTATGCAAGAACTTCATAATTTCTTAGAAGCATCACTTTAGTTAGCTACCGCTAGGTAGCAGCACGGCCTAGGTATTATCGCAATGAATATGCAATGAATGACATGAAATTGGACGTTGAAGTATAGTAACCGAACGTAGCCTAACCTAGCTTTGCATAACCTAACCTAACCTAGCCTAGGCTGGCCTGATCTAACCTAACCCAACGTGTAACAAAATACCTACACCGTGCTGCTAGCGATAGCGATAACCAGCTGAAGTGATGCCTTTAGAAATTATTAACTTATTGAATCTGGGAACGTTGTGAGCTGTGAAGGCTATGGCCGCTTCCGAGTTGTGGAGGTTGTGACTGTGGAGGTTATGACTTCTTCCGAGTTGTGGAGGTTATGAACTGTTGATATTACGGCCGCTTCGGGCATGTTAAATTTGCGGAGGTTATGAACTTTGGACTGAGGGACCGTTGGGCTTCCTTCCCAAACATCGTGAAGCTTAACTCGCAAAATGTTCGGCCGATTTTCGTTTTTCTTACTTTAACCCGTCCCATCTCGGGGTTCTTCAACCGCCCCCTCAGGTTTTTCGCGGATAGCGGACGAACGGCGCACGGTAGCGCGCCCAAATTTGGCATACCTTTTCCCACATCAATTTGACATGCTGATTCAAATTTTTTAGGTCAGGTCGTCTAGGGTCAACGAGTTAGTCAAGGTCAAGCGAGGTCACCTCTAACAAAGTTCAACCAGTCGTCACGCTTTAACAGATGCAGATATTTTAATAAAATTTTCAGCGTTTGCTTATCTTTACGGATACAACAAAACGTACGAGTTGAATTTTTATATATAAATTTTGCATATTTGCCATATTGCAGTTCAAATACAGGATTCTGGATAAGGTAAGCATTTTTTATTAGGGAAAGTTGACTTCCAACAACGTTTCTCGATCTGCTCTACCAATTGGAAAAGGAAAATAAGAGAAAACTTGAAAACTCAAAATTTTGAAATATGAAAAAATCGTTATTTTTCGGGGCGGCCAAAAACAAGTATAGCCCTGGTCGACTTCTCTGTCCTTTTCTCATTCCAAATAAATTTTGTTTTTTCATATATCCCCAAAATGAACTCCCCAGAGTAAAAAACATAATGCAAGTCGTGAAAGGTTGTGAAAATCTAGCCCCCTGGTGACGTCACTTTTGGGGGACATTTTTTGGAGGGGGTGGACCCGGACCATACTCGTCGAGCGCTTTCCGATGACACCTCTTTCGTTTTCGTGTGATGCTTAGGGGGGCTTTGGATTTGAGAGGGGGTCTTCAATCGCCCCCCCGAGACGGGGTGGGAGGATTTGACCGGAAAGACGGCGCGGGTTAAATACTTCAAAATTTTGGAACAGCATGCCAAATTGATGTGGAAAAAGGTATGCCAAGTTTAGTTCATCACTTTCACCACTCGGGACATTTCCAAATATCGCTGCCCATCGGTGAAACATTGTGGGCGATGCCATTAGCCGTGATGGTGCATAATTCGCGCACTGATGACGGGGAGGCGAAATCCCCCAAACCCTCAGAGATCTTTGCAAATATCTCCTGATTTTGCAGGTCGATGTACACGATTGTTGTGTACCTACCTTAAAATGTCCGACGCGTCACCTGAAACACGAAAAACGAAAATCGGCCAAAAATGTTTGGAGGTAGAGGCCGTCAAAATCAAAATATTTCGTAACGCCAGATCATAAAAATCGGCGCTGATGCGCTTCCTGAATGTCGGCAAAAGGGAAGTGTTCTTGGAAGTACTAGCGACTGGTTTTATGTATACTGTTATGCTATTTTTTTTTTCAAGATCATGCTAGGTCATCGAGGCCAAGTCAGGTCAAGTTCCTGACATTAATGGAACAAAACTTGGCCAGCTGGAAAGTTGTCATAAACGTGAATGAATCTTACGATTCATATCATTTTGCATGTTACTCCCTACTGAAAACTTCTGTTTTTGTCATCGTGAACCTCAGTGTTTCCATGCTTCTTGGTTGGTTATTGGTTTTACGACACATCGACCGTTGAGTCATGCAGCGTCGCCAATCTCTCACGCCGATTGGTCGCGGTCGAAGAGTAGCGGCAGGTGAGATTCGAACCCACAACCTTTCGATTGCGAGACGAGCATCTTACCCTCAGGCTACTCGTCCCCATGCGTTTCCATGCTTCATTAACGTACTTTAGCCATTTCTTCGTGAAGCTGACTACGCCAGGCCGCCCGCCAGTCCGGCGGGCGGCCCGTTTCCGGTAACTGGAACCGGTAACCAACCCGATATAGTGCTAATATATAGGTACCTGAGGTCAAATGCCGAATCTATCGTCTGTATTGCATCATTAGTTATGTCCAAAACATCATTGATGCCAATTTCGGAGCATTTAAACACAACCGCAGCGATCCATAACAATGTCATGCCAAGCCACTCAAACCAACTCAATATGGCATATGTGACCTCATTTGACCTTGAAGATATTGACCAAAGGTCATGAAATTTGTGCACAATAGAGATCATCAACATACTCATCTGCCCTGAAAATTCCGTCACTCAAGCTATAATAGGAGCCAAAATCGTATAGGGGCGGTATCCGTCACCCTTCTCCATTGCACTTCATTTTCAGGGGGCCTCCAGGGCGCGTGTGAAGTACGTCGTGGACCGCCCAGCAAACAAATAAACAACCCGGTGGTTTGGCCAGTTTTGAAACCTGTAGTTACTCGGCCATTCCCCAGATGTCGCCGTGGAACGCCGACCGGCTGACGGCCGAGGACAGTAAGCGGGCGCAGGCCAGACTGCGCGAGATCTCCCAGCTGGCCGAGCGGCTGGGCTGCTCCGTCACCCAGCTGTCGGTGGCGTGGAGTCTGAAGAACGACACGGTCGGCTGCGTGCTGGTCGGCGCCGTCAACTCGCAGCAGGTCCTCGATCACGTGCAGGCGCTGGCGGTACGTTCTCTGTAGTGTGCACTCTGTCCGCCAGGGGATCGTTGTGTGTACTTTTGAGTGTCGTCTGGCGCGCCGAAGGTGCTATTTGCGGCACAAATGATGGTTGTGCAACGTACAGGTTTTCTAGAATCGTCTCGCCGAAAACAAACGATGCAATGGGTATTGGTTAGACAGACAAAGAAACCGACATCATTATCTACAAATCCAGTTAACTTGCTGATCACACAGAAAGAGGCAAAGTTGCCCTGCGTCATTTACCAGTTGTATGAATCATATGTTATAGCCATCACACTGATAACTGCGCAATGGGGCGAGCCAAACTACCATGACCTCTCCTGAGGTAAGCAATGTGCCTTGAAATTCGAAGAGAACCACCGATCTGTGTCTCCTCAGTACAAGCGAGTATTCTAGAAAGGTAAAGGGTGGGAACTTAATATTTGGTGCTGACGAATGTCCGCTCATATTTCAAAAGTAATGGTCGAATTTCCTCCTTGTAGCAGCTCAAACTACTCTTTGTTGTCCAATCTATCCAATTCGTACTTGTTTATTTGTAAGAGCATCCGAGATGTTCTCAGGCACTCTAGAAGACCAGGTTCGGTGTTATCTTTTCCCTTAGAATATGGCCTTAATGTCCCATATATGACATGTGTTTGTTCTTGAATCTCGATTTGACTGCTTATAAATTCCTGAAAGCAAACGGGTGTGGTTGTATGGCGGAAAAAATGGGTGAAATATCGGCAAGTGTGAAACAATTTTGGTAGCGTAGCTATGTGCGTAAATTAGGGCATGGATATGTGGCACAAACAAAGCTAATCTATCCCGGGGATCGCGACGTTTTCGCATTTTCTGGCTCATCTAACTTGTCACACACCCACGTAGCCTTTATGAAACCACCATTGATCATAATTTTACGCCACAGCTGTTTAGCTCATCAATTTCATCTGCTAAATAGAAGGCGATCGGAGACTCCTAGTTGCCAACCTTCACGGCTACAACGAAAATGCTCAACACGATTACTCTGCTGCTAGTTGCATTATAATGCACCTTTCGTTGACGTAGCTTTCAAAATTCCTCGTACTGATTCCATAAGCACATCACCGACTTCTAATGAATTAAATAATGAAGATTAAGGTATGAATGATGGAAATCAGCCGGAATATATTGCGTATCACTACCCCGTGCAATAAATAACGCATTTATCAATGTTTGACGTGACATTAACAGAAAAGTTAGAAATGCTAGAATATAGTTATAATTTTAGGCTTCCCAAATTTATCCCTGCGGCCAACTCTACTAGGACTACGACCAATCGCTTTCAACGAGAAGCATAAAACAGCTAAGACAATTCATGACATGCCAGAGCTCTAGAGTAAGCAGTTCCAGGACACACGATTCCATGATGACTTTATAGTGCGACTGCACTAAAGTGTTAGAAAATGAATAAGAGCCATTCTTCGTTGTATTAGAAAATGGATAACCTATATTTACACGCAAGGTTAAGTTTCACCCCAGGCTGTGGTTGCTTTTGCCATTTCATGGCCTAATTATGGTGAAGCTAGGGTTAATTTGGGTCCTGTTCCTTTTCTTCCTCGACTTTCATCGCCTTGCTATAATCCAGCATAATTATCCAAAACGTTCGCTTTGCCGGCAGCATCTGACCGTCACGGATATTTACGTATCTCAAAAGTGGTCACACAGGAACGATGCTGTTGATGCGTAATCGGTGTATGGTGATGATTAGTCACCTTGCAAATAACTGATCTCTATCCATCTGAAATACTTCAGTAGCAAGAGACGTCGTGCGGTTGTAACAGTGTTGCTAAACACGTACTGCTTTAATCATATAATGCTGACTTGGGTGCTGTGTAAGTCAGCCGACCTACCATGCCCCGCATAGGTCGCGTCTAGTACTTTTCCGTCCGTCTGTGACGTGTGCCTGGACTTCCGGTCGTGGTCGAGCCAGGGCGGTGGCCAGACCCCTGCTGAGAGACGTGTCTGGACTGTCGAGCCGCGCGGGCCTGTCGCTGTCGGTCGCGTACGTAAATTAATAACTGTATTTCGGCCTCCAAATTTACAATTCAAATCAATCGTTTTCACCATATATTCGCTATACGTATTGCGCAATATACCGTGCAGGGTACTTATCATTTTTCCCTTCGGAGTTATTGCGGCGCGCGGGTCAAGACCCTAGACTGTTCACGAGCCTAGAAGAACGACCTTGACTACACGGTTATGTAGGTCAATTCAGTGTGCATTGCTAAAGAAACTCTATTTTTTAAAGTCCCTGTCATGTTGCTCAAAATCAAAATTAAAATCAAGACCCAACCCTTGCCAGTTTACGGCATTTTACCACCTTCAGTCGTATAGGGGGGGGAGGGGGTTGGTGCGAGCCCCCCTGGCGATTCGAAACCGTGCATGTTACGAAAACGAATCAAGGGCCAAAGTCATAGATCTGGCCGAGAGCTCGCGATTGAAATTCAGTATGACATTCTAAGGTCAATGGTTGACCTTCAAGGTCAGGTCAAAGGTCTAAAATTTATTTGTTGGCATTATAAGGTCAATGGTTGACCTTCCAGGTCAGGTCAAAGGTCTAAAATATATTTGTTAAAACATTTTCGTTAGAAAATCTTCAGTTATATCGAAACTACTGTCTAAATATGAACGAAATGACCGGACATGTGTTTATTTGGACCTTGCGAACATAACGACATGTCACACGATGTGATCAGACCAATATATCATGCACCAAATGAGGTCAAATCCGTGACCCCAAATATCCAACTTTTTAAAAGTAATTCCAATTTCGAAGTTTAAAGTTCCCTAGGGTAAAAATTGACGCTGAATTCGAATTCAGTACGAAAATATTACCGTAGGGCAGCTTAAAAGGGTCGAACGGTCAAACGAGGTCAACCGAGGTCAACCGAGGTCACCGATTTTTAAAACATTATTTTTCAATGGGAACCCATCTGGGCATCTGTATTTTGTATTTTAGGCCCATAATTACGCTAAGTACGTTAACAAAATGCGTGCGATAATCATGTATTTGTTGAAAACTGGTCGGAGGTGCTCCCCTTTATGACCTCATGACTCCGTGACCTGACATGACCTCCCAAACAAAATTTAACCAAAAGTCGTCAAAAGGTTTCCCCAGAGGGTACTGAAAATGTCAGAGCGATCCTTTCATCTGTTTGGAAGGAATCCACAAAAAACTAAGGGGGTTGCACCCCCCTATACGGGCGAGGGTTAAGAGAGATTGCTGATGCTGAAGGCGAGCTTTCAGCATACGTCGCATAGAAAGTGTCAACTGATGTATATCTACATATTAGTTTAATGCTCAAAGTAAAACATTATATTGTGGCGGCCTAGCATAACTGTGGGTGCCCAGGCATCCTAAATGGATAGTGAAAGCCTCATCTGAAAACGACGGATGCAATCTGAAAATGCCGTAGCAGTCTATGCTTCTTTTCGGAACGATATTTCTTTGTGTCGTACTCCCTGTAGCGGCTGATCGATAGCTGGGAACACTGCATGTTTCACGAAATGCCTGCACTATCCCTACACTGGTTATGTTGTTCGTTCTGAAGTGTACGCTTGTTGACATGCTTGGATGGCTTTCTGCTTGGTGTCATTTTCATATGTTCACATTTGTTTGTTGGTGGAAATGTTTGCTGTGTAAGCTTTCTTCACACCGCAGTACGCACTTGCGACCACTGGAGCTAGAGAACACAATTTGCTGCAATCTGGATTGAATTCAGACCTTACAATCTTCAAATATGACGTAATGGATTTACGGCAAATGCTTGCGCAAGGAAATGTGCTGGGCAATGATTTGGTACGATTTTCACCACTTCGCTCCGCTTCGTCGAGGGACACCCCGGACTGCTGGTGCACGACCCCCGATTGAATTACTGCTTCTGTCTGGTTTCTGTTCGTAGATCACGACACGCCTGGTTCCGCCAATCACCAGCGAGCTGGAGCAGATTCTGGCCAATCGCCCGGTCCGCTTCCTACCCGTGTCCCCGATCGCCGTCGGCTCAGAGTCGCCCCGCTGAGCCGACGTGGGCCGGCCGCGACGCACTGCACCTGGTCGGCGCGGCCACAACCGGCCCGGCTCTGTCCTCAACTCCGACAGATGCGCACGACACCGACCGGCGTGGTCTTGCGGCTCGTGGCGGCCGCGTGCCCGGCCCTGGCATTGCGCTTTATCTGGGCATGGTGCCTGCAAATACTCGAACTGTTTGTTTTGGCGACTGAATGTCAACGGTTGCACCGACACGTTGGTTCGCTTCCTCGATAAGCAAATTCCAGTCCGTGTTTTTGCATGTGTTCCGTGTGACTCGACATCTTCAACCTCCAAACATGCTGTTGCACTTTCCATGCATACATATTTGTCGTAAGTCCGCACGTTTCTTCTCTTGAATGAGAGCAGAAAGCTGAAAGCAAAAAAACATCTAATTTGAAAATAGTTGCCTTTGCTTAGGCTTGCGGAATTGTAAGTTTTTCCTCCTCAATGCATTCTAAGCTGCATTTGAGACATATTTTTTCTTTCTTTCTTCTGATTTTGTGTAGAGATTAACGGCACGGGAATTGGTACACCGGCTACGAGGCTATTCGTCCTGGTCCCCATGGAAATCCGCCTTGATGACCTAAGATGAGCCCTATCCAACTGGTAACCCATGGTGAATCTCTATCCAGTTAGTTACCTTAGATGGGCCTCTATCCAGCCGTTCACCTATGGTGGATCCCTCTCTAGCCGGTGACCTAAGATGGATGCCTCTCGGGCTAGTGACCTAAGATGGATCCCACTCCAGCTGCTGGGGCACCTGCTTTGGTGCGCCAATGTCCGACCAGTGGACGTTTGACACCTGCCCTCGCCCCTGTCTCCACTAACTGCACACCTGGCGGCCACCGACCCGCAGCTGCTGTCGCGACTGACGGCCGCCCTGCTGGACGAGGTGGAGACGGCGCTGGAGAACAAGCCGCGTCGTCCGCCGATGGTCTCCACCCTGGAGCAGAGATGACAGCTGGCGGAGCAGGCGTCGCGCGCCGCCGACATCCCGCAGATGACGCCCGAGCCGTCCGGCCAACAGCCGAACCGCTTCTGTTCCGTGCAGTGAGCGCGGCCCCACCGTGTGGATGCGGAGCTGGCGGCGGCACGTTCTCGGCGCAGGGCGCTCCGGCTGCCGCTGGCACTAGGCGAGCAGCTGCAGGTCGGGTACGGCGAGAGGGCGGAGCCGGTCGAGGCTGCCGCAAACACGGTATCATCGGTGAGGCCTACTGCGGATATTGCGACAGTTGTGAGGCTGCTGCGGATACGACAGCACTGGCGAGATGCTGCTGCAGGTACGACAGTAGTGATGTAGTGGTGATGCAGATATGGCAGCAGTAGTGAGGGCTGCCACCAACAGGGCAGAAGTAGCCGTGTACTGTGAGTGGCGCCCTGTCGACCAGTCAGTGTCATCACCAACAGTATCGGATAAAATTGCTGCATTACGACCCGTGCAATAGAACCGATAGGCTCAATGGTGGCGACTGGTGCGAAGTGTGGGCTGGAATTCTTCAGCTGCGCTCAGCCATGTCCGAGTGTGATGTCACCCGTGTCTGTGCATGACGTCAGGCGGAGACGACCCATGCGAGCCACGTCGGTTTGCGCCACATCATTTCGTGCCGTTCTTAGCTTGCTTAGAGTGCGATCACGCTGGCATGGCGCCAACAGGTCGACACAGTGGGTCTTGTATTTTGACGATGAGCGGTACAGTCCCGGCCGTCTTCGGCGGTCGCGCGCGTCGTTCAGCCGGATAGTCCACAACAGTGCTGCCATCTGTAGTGGCACGCGTGCATTCGCCACAACAGAACGGCTGCCGTTTTCCTCATGCGCGCCGATGTTGGCGTCTTGCTAACATTTGTCCATTGTCCGGCATCAGTTGGTGTAGGTTGTATCGCACAGCCTGGCCTAGCACTACTAATTGCCCGATACTGGACCTGGCACAAGTTGGTTCACGTCGCATCACTGACCTGACACCAATTGGTGTACGTCGCATCACACAGCGTGGCCTGACACCAATTGGTGCTCCTCCCGTAACACTATGGTCTGACACCAGTTGGTGCACTTCACGTCACACAGTGTGGCCTGACACCAATTGGTGCACCTCATACCACAGTGTGACCCGGCACCAGCTGGTGCATGTCGCATCACACAGCGGGGTGTGTGGCACCAGCCGGTCCGGATGCACGAGGTCCGGTGGCGCCGCTGACCCAGTGTCGGCATCAGGTCAGTATGGGCGGGGGCCCGTGCTCCCGCAGTTGGTGCGGTGCCGCCGCCCGTCATCGGCAAGGATAGCATTACCTTGGAGACGTCTGCGGCAAGCACTCCGGAAACTGACCGAGTCCGTGGCAAGCACTGCGCCAACTGACTGCGTCCGTGGCAAGGTCGCTGAGGAAGGATGGCGTTTGTGGCGGCTGTTGTGGCTTGTGGAATAGACGAATGGGCAGCATTTCAGCGGGCACGTTCAGGAGGATGGGACACCCGTTGTGGAACTGCTGACTGGCGTAATCAACGAATTGCCGGCTATCCTAGGAAAGCGCATTGGCTGTGGGAGGAAGTGATCTGCGTAGAATGTGATGGGATGTGACGGAATACGACGGGATGTGACGGAATACGATGGGATGTGAGCAGCTCGCGCCGTTCCTGGCGAGCTGTTGATGCGCCAAAGGCTGCCAGCTGCCAACTTTCAGGATGCCAAACCTTGTCGGTTGCCAGTGCGCAGGACGAGACAAGGCTGTAGCTACCAGGTGTGTGCGACTGCCAGGAAGTTCAAGTGATGTTACCACCCAGTGCAACGAATCGAAACTATTGCGAACCGTTCGAGTTTGTGGCAAGTTCCCCCTCCCCTTCTCCCGGGCGATTTAGATTGATCAGGAAGGTCCGATTGTGGTGAATGAGATGAGTTTGAAGTTTCTGGGGTGTCCTAATAGTCTGCACATTCACGGCATCGAAAGGTGTACAATTCTGATCTCCAGTAGGAAGCACGATGCGAATAATCAAATTGTGGCGTTGCAGCCGTGTCGGCCCCACCCGCACTTCACCCGCCTGCTGAGCCTGGCTGCCAGGAGGACGATGTTGGTGGGCGCCAGACTGGTCAGCCTATCTTCTCCCAGCTTTTAGCTCGATGCCACATTCACGGGATTCCCATTTGCTCTCGTCTCCGTAGAAAGCTGGCGAAGTCGTGCCAGTCACGGTTGGTTTTGACACCAGGGTCACTAATGTGACTTGCCGCCTGGGAGCAATGTTGATCGGCGCACGAACACAGCTTTTGCTGATTATCGGAGCCATTCAGTCCCACCTTGGCAAATATTCCGTGTTATTTGCTGCCGTATTTCGATGATTAGGCTAATTTTTCAGCTATACAGTTTGGCGAATAGTCTGGTTTGTTGAGATAGCGTGGAGAAGGTGGCTGGGATACTTTCCGACTGGCCATGGATGGTACCAGGTGTTACCAGTCATTCTACTGGCACCCAGAGTACCTCCTGTGTGTGATGTCAACAGGCCAGTTGGAAAGCTAACAACACATACCTCGCTGTAGAGTATAGCTATCATACACAGCGCTATGGTACTACAACGGCGAGGCAACCTCGTATGCAGCGATAGAAACAGTTAGTGGTCGATATCAATTTTTTTAACGACATCGTTGCCTGTTGAGGTGTGCTGTGTGGAAAGTAATGAACGAACGAATTGCAACAATGGATATTTTGTCTCTGCTCGTATGATTACCTGTTCGATTTCACCAGGTTTCCTTTAGCTTAATCGCAAAATGGCATTGCGCCTGTTCAATAAACGCTCTAAGAAACGATGTTTGTTTCCAGTGACTACCGCTCTATTCTATGTAGCTGGGCACTTGAGCACATTTGCTATGGGGGGCGTGACTGACCCGTGGTCGTCACTGACCCACGGCAGTGACTGACCCGCGACCCTGACTGACCCGTTGCTGTGACTGACCCCGTGACTGACCCCGTGACTGACCCCGTGACTGACCAGTGGCCGTGACTGACCCCGTGACCGTGACTGACCCCGTGAGTGACCCCGTGACTGACCCGTGACCGTGACTGACCCATGACAGTGTGGCTAACCACGCGGCACCAGGTCGGTGGCAGCGACCAGCTACGGCTTCCAGCCACCATGGAGATGAACTGGGAGGCAGACTGGGTAGAGGAAATGGACTGGGAGGCAAAATGGACAGGCAAGGAATAGCGACCGTAAACATGCAGACAACGAAAGCAAAGACCGACGACCCCAGTGAGAGCATGTATACCGCTATTTGCATGCTACAAATATACCGACCAACGCTAGCCGGTACACTCAACAGGCTGTTCGCGAATTCAATATACGCTTTTAATCGAGGATGACGTGTATAATTTCATCCAGGACAATAGGCTCCAAGACAATTATTGACAACTTTTGTTGACAAATTATTGACAATTATTGACAAATATTTGTGGGGCGGCAGTATAGCGGTGCTGTGCCCCGCCCCCCTGCGTTCAGGCGCGAGCACCCTCACTGCGCCCTTGGATTGACCTGCGCCTCGGGCGATGAGCTAGCCGCTGACGCCGGGAGTGGCAGGAGCGGCGGCCGCTACTCCGTGGGTGGGAGTTGGTCCGGGGAGTGGCAGAAGCGGCGGCCGCTACTCCGTGGGTGGGAGTCGGTCCGGGGACTGGCAGGAGCGGCGGCCGCTACCCCGTGGGTGGGAGTTGGTCCGGGGACTGGCAGGAGCGACGGCCGCTACTCCGTGGGTGGGAGTCGGTCCGGGGACTGCAGGAGCGGCGGCCGCTACTCCGTGGGTGGGAGTTGGTCCGGGGACTGGCAGGAGCGGCGGCCGCTACTCCGTGGGTGGGAGTCGGTCCGGGGTCTGGCAGGAGCGGCGGCCGCTACTCCGTGGGTGGGAGTTGGTCCGGGGACTGGCAGGAGCGGCGGCCGCTACTCCGTGGGTGGGAGTTGGTCCGGGGACTGCAGGAGCGGCGGCCGCTACTCCGTGGGTGGGAGTTGGTCCGGGGACTGGCAGGAGCGGCGGCTGCTACTCCGTGGGTGGGAGTTGGTCCGGGGACTGGCAGGGGCGGCGGCCGCTACTCCGTGGGTGGGAGTCGGTCCGGGGACTGGCAGGAGCGGCGGCCGCTACTCCGTGGGTGGGAGTTGGTCCGGGGACTGGCAGGAGCGGCGGCCGCTACTCCGTGGGTGGGAGTTGGTCCGGGGACTGGCAGGGGCGGCGGCCGCTACTCCGTGGGTGGGAGTTGGTCCGGGGACTGGCAGGAGCGGCGGCCGCTACTCCGTGGGTGGGAGTTGGTCCGGAGACTGGCAGGAGCGGCGGCCGCTACTCCGTGGGTGGGAGTTGGTCCGGGGACTGCAGGAGCGGCGGCCGCTACTCCGTGGGTGGGAGTTGGTCCGGGGACTGGCAGGAGCGACGGCCGCTACTCCGTGGGTGGGAGTCGGTCCGGGGACTGCAGGAGCGGCGGCCGCTACTCCGTGGGTGGGAGTTGGTCCGGGGACTGGCAGGAGCGGCGGCCGCTACTCCGTGGGTGGGAGTTGGTCCGGGGAGTGGCAGGAGCGGCGGCCGCTACTCCGTGGGTGGGAGTTGGTCCGGAGACTGGCAGGAGCGGCGGCCGCTACTCCGTGGGTGGGAGTCGGTCCGGGGACTGCAGGAGCGGCGGCCGCTACTCCGTGGGTGGGAGTCGGTCCGGGGACTGCAGGAGCGGCGGCCGCTACTCCGTGGGTGGGAGTTGGTCCTTGGAGTGGCAGGAGCGGCGGCCGCTACTCCGTGGGTGGGAGTTGGTCCGGGGACTGGCAGGAGCGGCGGCCGCTACTCCGTGGGTGGGAGTCGGTCCGGGGACTGCAGGAGCGGCGGCCGCTACTCCGTGGGTGGGAGTTGGTCCGGGGAGTGGCAGGAGCGGCGGCCGCTACTCCGTGGGTGGGAGTCGGTCCGGGGAGTGGCAGGAGCGGCGGCCGCTACTCCGTGGGTGGGAGTTGGTCCGGGGACTGGCAGGGGCGGCGGCCGCTACTCCGTGGGTGGGAGTTGGTCCGGGGACTGGCAGGAGCGGCGGCCGCTACTCCGTGGGTGGGAGTTGGTCCGGGGAGTGGCAGGAGCGGCGGCCGCTACTCCGTGGGTGGGAGTTGGTCCGGGGACTGGCAGGAGCGGCGGCTGCTACTCCGTGGGTGGGAGTTGGTCCGGGGAGTGGCAGGAGCGGCGGCCGCTACTCCGTGGGTGGGAGTTGGTCCGGGGACTGGCAGGAGCGGCGGCCGCTACTCCGTGGGTGGGAGTTGGTCCGGCTCGCCTGTGGCCGTCGCTGCCGCTTGTGTGGTGCGGGACAAGATGGCAACAGGACAGTCTCGTGACATTGGACGTAGGCGGAAGTGAATACGGACACATTGATGGCACAGCTACTCATCGCGGGTTCAACGAGACCGAGAAACCTAATGATATAATGTGAAGACCAGTGTTTACAATGCACAAGCTCACCAGCTTGTTGGCTTGTATGAAGGTATGATGGCTTGAATAAGATACAATGAACATGAAAGATGGAGCACGATTGCTGGCTCCGTGAGTACATTGGACGGGAACAGCGATCATTAAATGGAATGAAGCTCGCACACGATAATGAGAGCCTGCCCTTGTATCTCGGGGTAAGGCGTGTGCATGTACCTAGACATGCAGATTTTAGATGGACCGTTGAGCGTGACAATGCGAGCGCTTCGTTGCGAAGCACGTACGTACCAGTCGAGGCAGCCTGCGACACGCGACCTTACTGTACCGACCGACCTTACTGACACGGACCTTACTGTACCGTGTCCACGTTCGCCCTTGGTTGAGACCACCAGTCAAATCTAAAAATGCACACATGCCGATCGAGAAAGTACATGAAGTGACAACGGGAGGGCATACTGCTGCCTCGTAGGATAGTGTGTGGTGCATTGGGGGATTGCTACCCCGTGGGATAATGTATGGGTGCATTGAGGGGGACTGCTACTCAGTTGAATAGTGCATGCGTGCATTGTGTGACTGATAAACGCCGTTGGATAGTGTCTGAGTGCATTGGAGAACTGCTACCCCATTGGATAGTGTCTGGGTGCAAGTGGAGACTCTTACCCCGTGGGATAGTGCCAGTGTGCACTGGGGAACTGCTACACCACTAGTTGGGATGTTTGCAATGCGTTTAATTGTGTCATGCTGGCATTCTGGCTTTGTGCTATGCCAGTCAGTGTTGCCCTCGTCACCGAACAAGCTTGACCTCGCAATCAGCGAGGGGCGTTCCCTATTACTGGGGCGGCTTCCCCAGTTGAGCTGCGACAGACGAGCACTTACTGCGGCACACTTACCCGGCGACCACTGGCAATTTGTGCAGTGGCCTGTATCGACAGAACACGCCAGCCACAGGCAATAAAGTGCAATTGCATGTCCTTGCTCCGGCATTCATTAATGCAGTTGGTGCAGAGGCCTGCCCGGTCCAATGATGCAGCTGGTGCAGAGGCACGCCTGGTCCAGTAATGCAGCTGGTGCAGAGGTGCGCCTGGTCCAGTAATGCAGCTGGTGCAGAGGTGTACCTGGTCCACTGATGCAGCTGGTGCAGTGGTGCACTTGGTCCAATAATACAGCTGGTGCAGAGGCGCGCCTGGTCCACTGATGCAGCTGGTGCAGAGGTGTACCTGGTCCACTGATGCAGCTGGTGCAGTGGTGCACTTGGTCCAATAATACAGCTGGTGCAGAGGTGTACCTGGTCCAATAATGCAGCTGGTGCGGAGGCCTGCCCGGTCCAATAATGCAGCTGGTGCGGAGGCCTGCCCGGTCCAATAATACAGCTGGTGCAGAGGCGCGCCTGGTCCACTGATGCAGCTGGTGCAGAGGCGCGCCTGGTCCACTGATGCAGCTGGTGCAGAGGCGCGCCTGGTCCACTGATGCAGCTGGTGCAGAGGTGTACCTGGTCCACTGATGCAGCTGGTGCAGAGGCACGCCTGGTCCAATAATGCAGCTGGTGCGGAGGCCTGCCTGGTCCAATAATGCAGCTGGTGCGGAGGCCTGCCCGGTCCAATAATGCAGCTAGTGCGGAGGCCTGCCCGGTCCAATAATACAGCTGGTGCAGAGGCGCGCCTGGTCCGTCCTGCGTGCTGTTGGCCGCTGATGTATTGCCCACACAACATGCGAGCCATCATGCAGCCGCACGTCACAGACTTACCGTTACGCTGAGACCCAACACAATTCGCTTTGATCCGCCTGATGGACTTCTGTTGAAAAGCTTGGTCCCCGTTCGTTCAGATAATGGGAGGGGATTGTTACAGTAGTGATCATGGGTGTAACCATTGGGGAAGGGGCTGGGGGGACATGTTCCGCACCCCAATTTCAGACAAGTGGCGATTTGTCCCCCTCATTTTTTTGTGTCCCCCAGCCTCAGCTACCTGAGCATCATCGCCGCAAAATTATACTTAGTAGTGAAAATATATGTGCAAGAGAATCACCAAAAATACTAAAAGCCGATCTAGCCAATTAACCGAGCTTCATGAGCTATCTGTCGGCACAAAATTTCCGAATGGTACATCAGCAAACGTTAGAAATTTATGCTTCCAGCCAATTCTTGAATAACATGAACATTGACCATCTCCTGTTTTCGCTTGGGTGGAAAATTGTGCTCTGCTAGACACCACATTCCTCTGCTCATATACTGATATTTTTAAAACAAATGTGACTATGGGTGTTCTTGGGTATCTTGAAGAATATTGAGGGAAGTCATGGCATTAAGCGCGTACGTCAAGTTAACGTCATATTCGTATTCGTATTCAGCGTATTCATATTTGCATTGGCATAGGCATTCGACGACGAGTTTATCATCGTTCGAATCAATTACCACAAATGCTTGTACTGAACACGCTGGAATGAACTACATAGGTCTGACATTATCATTTTAACGGTCAAGGTTCAACGCAATGCGGTCTCTTCGGTGGGCTCCCATTTTTTCGTTTTCACCCAAACCTGCCCGAATATGGTGTCAAGCAATAGCCTGTGGTGAACCATCGTTCAACACTTCAAATCGGTACATGTCAAGGTCAAACTTCTTGGTCAAAGGTTAGCTTGATTCATTAGATGACGATATTGAAGCGATATCGACCGAACGCGAGGTTCGGTTGATATCGCTTCTATTTCCATCAAGTGCGTGTCATTCGACCCGGGTTGCTATGCAGTATCAGACAGGTAAGCAATCAATTTTTGTCAAGGACAAAGGCCAGCCTGATCCTTTGGTCGCCTATTTTTTGGTTTCTCTCAAACCTATCCAAACCTGGTATCAAGCAATAACCAGTGGTGAACATTCGAGTAACATTTAAAACCGGGAAATGTCAGGGTCAAACGTTTGATTGAGTTCTTCGATGTCCTCGCGTTTCGTCGTTATAGCTTTAAGTTTCAGAAAATGGGTGCCATTTGTGTTATGTCATTCGTGTTGTCTTTTGGTGCAGTGCCAAAAAGTTGATATAATCTCGACTGGTCAAATTTCAAGCTAATTTCTTCGGTCACCTCACATTCTTTTTGTGGTTTTCGCCCAGGCCTACCCAGATCCAGTATCAAGCGACAGCCCATGGTGAACCCTCGAGTAACTTTTTTTAAACCGGAATATGCATAGATCAAACTTCAAGATCAAAGGCTAGTTTTATTTTTTCGAAGTCCTCACAATTCGTCGCTATGGGTTTGATTTGTACCAACTGGGTGTCATTCGACGTGGATTGTGCGGTGTTATAATGTTACCAAATGTAACTAATTTGTAAGGTAAAACATCCAACCGAATTCATTGGTCGCCTCATATATTTGTACTTGCCCTAACCTACCCATACCTGGTATCAAGCAATAGCTCTTGTTACCTAACAAAACGTTATCTAGAGTAACATTTCAAACCAGTAATTGTAAATGTCAAACCACGAGACCGGAGGTTAAATTGTTCGAAGTTCTCGCACCTCGTCGCCATCTTCAATTTTCATGAAATGAAGTCATTTGACGTGTTGTGTGGTACTCTTGCAAACTCTTCAGAAATCATATTAATTTTCAAAGCCAAAGGTCATACTCATTTCTTCGGTCGCCCCGCATTTCTTCGTTTTCTCCAAACGCTACCAATGCTTGGTATCATGAGATAGCCCGTGGGAAACCCTCGAGTAATATTGCAGCCCGGGACATGTCAGATCAAGCCTCAAGGTCAAAAGTTAGCTTAATTTTCAGTCATTGCGTTTTGTGGCTATGACTTCAATTTGCATTATGTGGGTGTCATCCGACGTGGCTTGCCGTACGGTATCAGAACGTTGAGATATCGCAATAATTTCAAAAGTTTCGGAGGTCCAGCGTATGTACAATGATAAAGTGTAATAGGAAAACGAGGGTCAAATCTATTTTTGTTTGCAGCCGTTGTGATAGCAAGCACTCGTATGTCCTATATGACATAAAGGCATAAAGACACAAAATATTAGTGCAACTATGAGCCACAAGGGCCCTTCTTGGTTGCACTCTGTACCCTCAGCCAGTTGCCCACCAAATCCGTCGGTCAGCCCTCCCTGTAATACTGAAAGGCAAACCCTTTATTCTTATAATGATTGTTTATCCTGTTTTTAAAGATGTTCAATGTGCTGCTACTGACAATGGTTTCTAGTAGCTGGTTCCAGTGTTCTACTGCCATTTGTTGGTGAAGAAAGACTTCCTTAACCTTGTTCTGCTGCGGTTAACTTTAATGTTGAATTCATGACCTCTAATTGCATCATTTCTGTTAAATTCAAACATTTTTCCCAAGATATCCATCCCCAGGCCATGGACAAATTTAAAGATCTCGATGAGATCTCCTCTCAGCTTTCTATATCTAAGTGAAAGCATTGTCAATTTCTTCAATGACTAGGGGCTTCCCAAAGCTATTCGTGATAATCTGCTCGTACGGTGCTCTCATCGTCGGTTTTTAATTTACACTGCTATATTGCTGTTCCGGACATATAAATTACATAACATTTTCTTTCTGAAACTGTCCACTTTCCTCTTAATTGTTGAACTGAAATTGTCAAGTTTGCAAGAGAAGCCACACGCAAATACGTACAATTTTATAACTAGCCGGAATTCATAACCGCGAGAGAGCAATGTTTTAATGAGGGGTAGATCCAGGAACTGTGGCGGAAGCATTTGTCTGGAGGGGCCCATTTATTTGGGGCAGCACTACCGCGAAAGCACCTGATGGGGCGCCTCTGGCTGCAAAATTCGAGGGAGCGGGATGTACTCAGCCCTTCCCCAACGGGCACCTTTCCTTCCAAGGGGGTGCCTTTTTATTTCATTGAGGCGCCTCAGGCTGAAAAATTCGAGCGGGTGCACTCGAACCTTTTCAGAGTGACGCATTTCCCCGGCCTGAGGGGCTCCACCTTCCACGTGGGGGTGCATACCCACAGTTCCAGACCTTTTATCCTCTCTGGTCGTCATTGCATCGAAATGTGTCTCCATAAAACAGGAAAGCATAGGAAAGGAAATTGCATGTTCATATTTACTACCATACAGCCATTGTCGGATATTTCATGTTTTTCCTGCTTCAAGAGGGCAACGTTCGGCACACTTACAGCCTTATGGTGATCGTGAAATCGGGTCCAGCACGTACGACATAAAACTAGACGTTCATAGGTAGCGATGAGAAATGGAGGAAGAAAAGGAGTTCCCAAAACGAAATGGAGGCCCCAGGACGGGGGCACTATGACGAAATGGATGCCTTCAGGACGAAAAGGAGGACCCCAGGACAAAAATGAGATTCTTCAAATTAAAGGCCCCAAGAGGAGGCCCATAATTTGAAAAAGAAGTCACCTAGGTGTGGGTAGGAGGCCCCAGTAAATCAAGAGCGTGCCACCAATTGGCACGGAGGCCCCCAGGATTGCAAAGTATCCCCCAAGGCCCAAGAAAATTAGAGGAGGCCCTAAGACTGAAAATAAAGCCAGTGGATATGAGATGAGGTTTCGGAACAAGGGCATGAGCAAATGACGTCGGGCTCCAATTGATCACATTGGACTAAAAATATATCGCGTTGCAGCCCTTAAAAATCACACGGTAGGCTCAGAAGGTCGTTCCGGGGCCCAAAAGTTGCAGCTACTCCAAAAATCAATTCTTAACCGGAATGTTACTCTAGAACAAAAATATACTCCCTCAGTGGTCGCAGTGCATATCAAAGGGGCAAATGCCCCCTCCATCCTGAGAGGGATAAACTCCCAAGAATCGTGCCGGGGCTCAAAAAGTCGCGCTGGGGCCACCAAACTTCACGTCGGTCCACCACAATTCGTCCAGGGGTATCCAAATAAATACAGTGGGCCCGAGAAAACCCGCTCCGAGGCCCGGAAACTTGCAGGAGGAACCGCCATAATCGCGTTGGGGCAACAGCTAAGTACAACGCGCCCAAAAAACTCGAACTGGTCCCAAAAAATATCGTGCTGTGGATCCACAATTCCCATCAGTAGTTCCGTCGAGGCTAAACAAATTGCCGTCTAAGGCCTTACGTACGCACAGTGTGATCACAAAAACCGAATTGGTATCCAACAAAAAAAGTCAAGCTGGAGTCCTCCAAAATACGGAAGTATTAAACAAAAATGTCCGGGCCAGAAGAAATGGCTCTGTAGCACCGAACATGTTGCCAGATGCCTTCGCAAACTGCGAATGTCACCGAAAAACATGCTGGATCTCGAAAAATCGAGGCAGAAACACATCGCCGGATTTCGACCAGTATTTTAGCACTATATATGATAAGTACCCATTATTATTTTATGGTAAGATGAGTACCAACAACTTAATTTTGCGCTGCAAAGTGCCAAACCTATCACCATCGTTCCGAAGTCAGTGGATTTCACCCCTATCCCTCCTGTTCAAATGCTTCCGAAATTGCCGGGAAGTTTGCATATATAAAATGTCGGGAAATAAAAATATATATTCATATATCATTGAGGTTTTCATATATATATATATATCAATTTCATAACCCGAAATGGCTCACATACACACACACACATATTATATATATTATCATTATGATATCATATATATTTATATATACATACGTATATATACATATGTATATATGCATATGTATATGTATATATATATATATATATATATATATATATATATATATATATATATATATATATATATATATGTAAATTATTATTATCATTGTTGTTACTATTATTCTTGATTATATGGGTGCAAAATACATGAAGTTAATGGGAAGCCCCACATCGATCGAGTGCATGCTAAAGGGTGCCCCATGTTAAAAGTATAAATTATTAGTGGACATGACCAAAATTGAGGGGGCACTTGCTCTTCAAAAGTATACAAAAAGAACACCCTTGGTCTAGACGTATATGAATGAAAAATGGAAATCCTGAAAACCAGCTGCAGGCTCCGTATCTGCACAAGGGTGATAAGGGCGTGCTATTCCAATCAGTATAGGTACATCCGCCGGTAACCTAAATATAATGTATCCATTAATTTTAGGACATCGGGAATCCGGCCAGGAAAAGGCGGAACCCATCCGGCCTTTTCCTGGCCGGATGGGTTCCGCCTGCCCATGGGGCACATGACCCCAGTACCCCTATCCCTGTTTACACCCCTGCACCGAGTAGGGAGGAATTATGTTCCAACTCTTACCTGCTCCCAATCCTCTTTCCCGGTCGTGATCTTTAGTTGGCCTGTCTAATACTGCTACTACCAGTGGCACCGCACTATTCCTGCGGCGCTTGACATGAATGCAGTCAGCATGGGTCGAAGCGAAAAATCCTAGTGTGAGGGAAAATACGGCTCACATCTGTGGATTCTTCAAGCTTTCAAATGAGCCTGATTTTGCCCCATTCGATGGTATTTAACATCGAAAATGTGTGGAAAACACGGAAGTTTCGCTGGGGCGCCTACGGGACTGATCAATCGTCCAGTCCATGTGACGTCACCGATTGCCAAATGATATTGGAGGGCCCCAGCCTACACTGCGCTTGTTATGAAACGAAAACTCACTATATGGTGAAATGTGCGAGAGGCTAACCTCTGCAGACCGGTGATAGAGCTGTTTGGAAGCTAAGATACAAATGATGTAAATGTAAATGAACTTCAATTTTCACCATAATTATGAGTCACCAATGCATATTTGTTTCAATTTTTTTCAAGTTTGCTATTCAAGTTTTGCTAAGATCCACAAAAATCGCGTTCAGTCCAGAAAATTGGCGTTGGGTCCGGAACCACGCGCCTGGACTCGATAAGTTACGCTACGACCCAGAAGCATCACACCGAAGCCACAAAATCATACTGGAGCCCCACAAATGTGCATCAGAAGCCCCAAATATACACAACAGTACCCTAAGAGCACAATATGGGCTGCCAATAAAACTGACCCTCCGCACATAATCTCCCAAGCTCACGTAGTCTCCCAAAAAGCGACAGGGCACATGCGCTACATCCATAAATCAGCATACCTGGACCTCTTAAAAAAAAATACACTAGGAGCTCTCCACAAGACACACAGGGGCCATGAGAACGCACAAGGGTCTGAAAAAGAGGCTGGGGCCGCAAAAGACAATATTGTTCCAAAACGAACAAAAATGTGGAGCGCTAAACACATCGGAATCTTCGAAAACGTCCCGACACGCTAAACAATCCTCGGTGCACAAAAAGCAGCAAAACTCTAAAACGAGCAAAGGTTTTGAAAACGTATTAGGTCCCTAACAAAAATGGATTGGAGCCATAAGACGCATCCCGTACACCAAGAAAGACGCAACTGGTCCACAAAAGATCACTTAGGAATGGCCTCGGTGCGATAGACATCCTGGGAAGATAACATAAAGACCTAAAGACATAAAACATTAGTGGAACTAGGAGCCACAAGGGACCTTCTTGGTTGCACTCTGGACACTCAACCAGTTGACCACCAAATCCGTTAAACAGCTCTCCCTGGAATACTGAAGAGCAAGCCCTCTATCCATATAATAATTGTCTCTGCTGTTTTCAAAGATATTCAATGCGCTGCTACTGACAATGGTTTCTTGCAGATGGTTAGCAGCAAAGACATGAGGTACATAAGAACTCAGTGGAATAAGTATTTAATAACTACTGGAAAACGTCGGGAGTAGTGAACTAATGGTCGAATTTAATTAATCGACTTTTTCGCAGAGAACGCCCATACGAACCATCCCAGCACGTCAAATATGGCATAAGTCATATTTGACTCAATGTGGCAGCAATTAGCAAAACATAGAAGGCCTAACAGAAGCCGCAGCATCGCTCGAAGTGCGGCGAATGCGCCGAATCCGCAAGATAAGTGTGCATGTGCTCGGACGTTGGCGTAGGCGACTGGATGATATGAACTGGAATGACTGAAATTGTGAAATTTTACAGTATAAAGTGATGGGTACCACATTTTAATGTGAAGTTAGGGCTTAGCACATTTTAGAAACCCCTGCTCGCTTTAAGGGTTTGTCGCTTTTTATGCACCGATTATTTTTTAGCGTGTCAGGGCGTTTTCGAAGATCCCGATGTGCTTATTTAGCTCCCAAGTCTATTTGTTCGTTTTGGAACCATTTTGCTTTTTGTGGCCCAGGTCCTTTTTCAGACCCTTGTGCGTTATCATGGCCAGTACGTGCCTTGAGAGCTTCTAGTGTATTTTTAGAGCTCGAGGTATGTTTATTTAGGGCTGCAACGCATGTTTTAAGGTCCTGTCGTTTTTTTCGGAGACTGTGCGCTTTAGAGGGTCAGTTGTATTTTCGACCCCCTTTGTAGTCTTCGGGCCCCACTGTGTTTATTTTGGCTTCTGATGCACATTTGTGTGTCGCCAGTACGATTTTGGGACTTCGGTGCGATTTCGCTGTGTCCCAGCCTGACTTATCGCTCCCAGGCGCGTGGCGCCGGGCATCCAAGCGCCAGTTTTCTGGGCTCAATGCGATTTTGTGGATCTTTTCTGATTTTTTTCTCTCAAAAGTCCGAATTCCAGCCCGACATTTCGAGACCCTGGCGCCATGTACTTGTATCCCACCTCGATTTGTCAAGATCCGGTATGTTTTTTGGCACCGTACGCAATTTGTGAAGGCATCTAGTAATATGTTCGGTGCTCCAGAGCCACTTTCCTGGACAGGACATACATTTTGTGGAATCGCTTCATATTTTGGAGGGCTCCAGCTTAATATTTTCGGATGCCGATCCGGTTTTTTGTGGTATAGGTGTAATTTCAGCAGTGTGTAGTGACTTATCAAAGGATACCAAAAGAATACCTTAGAACTGGATGGGAGAGTCAGGGTTGAAATCCGGCGAATTAGAAACGATAGTGGTATATTTATTGATAATTCGGTTGATCAAAAGGTTCCCTTTGGCAAAATAGCCGTCGAAATCCGAGGATTGTTGTTCTAATGGCGTAGGTGGACCCCCTGTCCTTTTGCCCTTTCACCCTTGACGCAAATATAAGTATTCCACTGGCCCTCAATAATTTTCAAAAACATATGCCCACGGCGCAAAGCCGACATTGAGGGGACAAATTAACTCTCACAAGCATATAAAACAACACCCATGCCCCATATAAAATGGGAGGAATAATGTATATATATATATATATTTATATATATATATATATATATGTGTATATTCCACCTGCAATTTTCTTTTCTGTTATTACAGGCTGCATGATTTGAGCTTCACAGCTTCCATACCTTCTCATCCTCATTTACAAAACTGTACAACACAGCCAAAATCATGGGCGTGACGGCGTGCAGTTTGAAGGTTTTGCATTATGTATGCATTGCCGTTGTTGCATAGCTGCTTACCATTTATGCATTGTTGTTTAGTGCTTGCTCTTGCCGTGAATTTATTCGCTAAGAATTCGTTAGTCTAGCTTTTAGTCTAACTTGTTTGACAGGTGCCTGTGCAGCAAGCACCAAATGTTATAAAAATCAACAAATTCCTAAGATGGCGATAAAAACATAATGCAATCCACTTTTCGTTATCACCTTCACGAAATTATCGCCCTAGGACTGACAAGTGAACGCTTAAGCTTTGCTTAGGACATCAAGCTGGTGGCAATAAATGACAGTAGTGATGAATCTAGCTATATTCATTTATACTTTGAAGACATAGAAGGGGGTTGATCAATGAGACATATCTGAAAGATATGCTTAGCACCAGCCCCGCCAACTCGCTACAATCTAGAAGCCAGTAGGAAGATTCTTCCGATGAAAAAGCATTGAGACACTGGTTTGTTTCGACACTTAGGTATTTATCCACATATTACATATTTATACCCTGGTGTGGCCCAGTTTTCAACGAAAAAAATGTTTCTTGCTATTGCGTTTGAGTAAATGATGCACCAAGCGAAGAACAAACATGACATCAGTATGAAATCATGTTTCCCACCCACGAACCATATTAAGAGCCTAAAAACCAATAGGAGGCCCCCTTTCGGGGAGCAGGAGGCCCCCTCTCGACCTTGCCCCCTGGAATAATTTTGTGACGACGCCACTGGTTGTATCCCTCTTGATGTCTGCAATAGACCTGAAGAGCAGTAGTAATGACGATAATTCCAACTCTAAAAACATATGCGCTAGATTCTCCAGTGACGTTTTTCATGAAATATAAACAGAAAACAGCCAGAAAATGTAGCAATCAATGTTGAACTAAGACCAGTGAAAGCATGTTCAGCCTCATCACTAGTGCACCGTCTACAAAAGGACATTTTCTCACCCATGTTAAGTCAATGGGATTTCACCGCGGCGGACTCGGCTACGACTGCAGTCAGCTGTTGCGAACCTGGTTCCCCCTGTGTTAGGTTAGGTTGCTCGATTTCATGCAAATAACTCGGACATTTGCACATGAGACATTCTTCCCTGACGAGCCTTTGCATACATTATTTTTTTCGATTCGAGCATTTACATGCAGAGTTTATCCATACGAACTTTGTCCATACAACTTCGACATACAAACTGTTGTCAATCAGAATATTTCACCTATTCATACCAGACGAACCATACCACCATAGCATGCATACGAACGTTTGCGTAGGGACTTTTGCATACGACTGTTTTCCAAATGATTCCATACGAACAATTGTGTGCAAATTTTACCCATACAAACTTTATTCATACTAACTTTATCTATTCCAATTCTATCCACGCGAAACATATACTTTGCAACTTTTACCTTAAAACCCGAAGAAAAGACGACAATGTAGATATAGATGCTTGTGACCCGAAATTATGTCAAGCCATTCGAGCCATCCAGCATAGTTAAACTCACTCTGGAAACAATTAGCTTTGCGTTACTGTGCTAGTGCGTCACAAGAGATTTTCTATGCATTCTCTTTTCTTAGTTTCATCAGCCAACTACGGTAGATCCTTAGGATGTGTTCATTTTTGAAATGTCGAAGAAATGTTGTTGGCATGTAACATTTAAGGCCATGGCAGAGTAATTCAAGGTGTAGCACATACTGGTTCAATTTCAGGAATCAATTGACGATTTGGCAAATTATATTAAGATGCATGCATTATCAAGACTACCCATATCAAGACTACGCACTTGAAGATGCATGAAGATGTTCCTGCAGGCATGTAATGACGACGATTTCCTTATATTCCTTGATATATCCCTTCAATAAGAACCCTTCATAAATATACCATAAAGATTAATTTGGAAGCGATGATGGCGAAACGCCACAAGTACCGAACGTTTCACTACCAAGGCCATCATCGCTCGTGTGTTCGGCAGGCCCATCCTGTCCCTGGCGCGTCGAATGCCACCGTCGAGCCTCCGCCGTCAGCTGGTAGGTTTTATGTGTCTGGCCCGACTCAGCCGGAGGCCAGGGTTAATGTCTCTGGCAAAGGCAGACGATGGTTGCCATGGGTAGACCGTGGCCTACAAGGAAGGCCACGACTAGGGGTGGCCGGGTCATCTCGCCGCCACTGCTGGGGTACATTTCTTGGGAGGGTATTTCTCGAGAAGCTTAACTCGAGAAGCGTGTGCGCGCTGTCCGCTCAAAAGCGCGGGCAAACATCACTTGGTAGTCACTTCACGCCTCCATGAGATGCACGCTGGACGACCTGGCGTCGAATTTTCCACACTTTCCTCGCCACTGGCCGTCTGCAACGCATGCACCCTGTGACCGACAATAAAGGCGGCTCATGGCCGTCGCTGCGCCCCGGGGCGCGGGCAACATACACCTTTTGCCGTGGCGACTCGACCGTGATCAATACTGGGCTCGAAAAGGGCCGACGGGGGTCAACATGCAGAGCTGATCTCCTCCCTGAGCCACACCCAGACACGTTCCAACCACCAACCACAAAACCGGTGGCGAACTTGCCCGGAATCCACGCTTTGGGCGCATGCGACGGCGCCAGGTCTGCCACCCCTGGACAAGACTGCGCCAACAAAATGGCGGCCGGGGGCGTTGAGGACGCCGCTGGTCGGCGTCCGCCGGCGGCGAAAGGTGTCGTGGCGCCGTGTTTGTGCCGGTGATTAGATGTCTGCAGAGGTGACTGTCGAGCGGCAACGCCCGTGTCCAGTCGACACCGAGGCCATGTGGAAGACAGCCGCGCTCATCGACCGCGTCGACGATGGTAAGTTGGCGCATTGTTGCCCTTCGAGAAGATGTCTTGCTTGATTGTGCTACCTGTTGGTGGTGAGGTGACGTACCGGGACAACTTGTGTGCAGCTATGCGGAGTATTTTTACTAATGAGTATTGTATTCTTAATAAGACATCGGTGGGGTGAAACTTCAGCTTTCACTAATTTCGTGTGCATTTTCTCGAAAATAAGTTGCATGTGAGATGGACCGGGAAAGAGAAACGCCTGCGTTCCAGATGACATTGTTTTATAATATTCTTAATAAGACGTTATCGGTGCAATGAGACTTGAGCTTTGACTTATTTCGTGTGCAGTTTCTCGAAAATAAAGTATACGTGAGATGGACCGGGAAAGAGAAACGTCCGCGTTCCAGATGACTGTTTAAATTGATGAAATGTCGCTAGAAATAAATAATAGCAATTCATAATGATTGCACCCCATAACACAAAAAATAACAACGCAATGTTATCAGGAATGATCATGCTAGTCCAACAGCCAACACACCTAATTGCCACCAAACGACCACCTCGATACGAGATATCGAGTGATTGAGCAGCGTGAATAACAGCGTGAAACGATAACCAGGAGACCATATTTTAATTTAAATGATCTTGGTGAAGACGACATCGGCACAGGACACCGACCCCAGCATCAGCACTCTCATATCTGAAGTGCCCCAAGATTAACGAAGTTGGGTGCAATGTGACAACTGGCAGGGAAGATTTTCTGACTCACCTTCCACGTCGATCAGGAATGTTCCACTTCTTGTTCACTCTAGCTTCTTTTCCATTTAATTTTGGATGGCAGTGTGTCCCAGGTGAATAAGCACATCATCTCTGGTAATCAGCTGTCGGACATCCCACAACATGGGCAGATGCAGGAATTGTCACGGGTTGCAGGTAATCAGTTATCGAACACCTCACATTGGCATGTAAACACCGAGGAGCACAATGGAGAGCTAAATATCATCACGCCAAAACATGGATGCAATATACCGCACCTCAGAATACATATAAGCGCTTGACGCAATTTCACTCTCCCCGGATCCCCCTAAATTATATACTGTTCGGCCCTGTTATCTCCCCCTTGGCATCAATGCAACCGCAGCTCTGTGTGGGAAGAGACCGGCTGGGCATTCTGGTGGTTCAACATGATGGCGTCTGGACATTCTGATCGGCTGCCGTACGCTTATTTATGTTATTCGATCATGATGTTGCTGAATAGATGAAGGATTTGGCATGTTATACACTTAAATCCAAATGTCGGGGGAGTAGATATATTCAGAACACCAGTAAGCTTGCTGTACTGCTCCTAAAGCATTTGTGAGCAATTCATTTGAATTTTTCTGTCACTTTGAATAGTTCGGTGAGGTTATCTAATTCTTGTTATATCATAACGTAATCGTCAGCTTTCAGCGCTTGATATAGTTTTAAATATGCTCATTGCATGCCTCGCTCTTGGCAACTTGTTTTAAAGTAGCAAACACCAGGCAGCAGGACTCTCCTGACGAATTCTGATGGGGTGAGGGCATTGGTGGTTGCGGAATCAAAATCCAGAACCACCAGACGCCGTCCCCGGAACCCCAAGAAATGTCATTGGTTGGGGGAGGGTTCCGCCCCACTCTTCGTCTCCATCTTCAGCTAACATGGTAAAGTCGCGCTGCTATACAGGATCAAGCCTTGTTCTGGAATCAAGCATTTTTTTTAAAAACATTGATAAAAGCAACAGAATCAAGCAATTTTCTGGAAATCATTGATAAAAGCAACTGTGTTTCTTTCTTCTTTTTCATCGTGAGATCGTGGGCTCGGACCACATAGCCAGCGAGACTGTCGAGGCCACCCGCTACCAACCGGCGAGATTGTCGAGGCCACCCGCTATCAACCGGCGAGATTGGCGAGGCCACCCGCTACCAACCGGCGATATTGGCGAGGCCACCCGTTACCAACCGGTTGGCGGCGGTATATGCCCTAGCAGTTGAATGCATCGCTAGATTCTTCATCTTCTGTCGGATATGTTCATCCGTAGATATCCGTAATTTCCTTTTGGTGAACCGTGCAGAATTGGATTCCGTAGCAGATGATACTTATTTTTAACCTTACCTTTTCAAATTTATATTTTACTAATAGTAGATTCTTAAATTATTTCGACCATACAACATACAGCCTTTCGCTTATTGCTATCTAAACCAAACATCACAACCAAATAGGAATACGAGCGTGCATTGCAATTACAACAGAAAAAGCAGTTGAGAATAAAGATACCAGGATAGGTTATCCTATCCACAAAATCACAAACAACACAAATGAGTGCCGATGAATGTTTAAGTGGCATTGACTTGGCATGTTCCGGTAGGCATAGGAAATGCTGCAAAGTAGACCTGTTTGCAAGATTGAATGTTAGCTGCGAAATGATTGTGAATTATATTGGATAGTCATTGAAAACAAACATAAGCCAGCAAGTAGTGTAGCGTCGTACAGGGATCATACATATATGCATATTCGTCGCTTTAAATATAAAGCATTGCCAAAATACAATCACAAATGTGAATAAGCGAGTCACTGTTCTTTCCTTCACGCCTTTTTGAAAAGTAGTCGTATTTTGAATATTCGGCAGATAGCTGCTGAGGTTACTTCATATGCGAATAGAGCGGACAGATACATTTTGCTGTGTTGATTCTCGTCTGCAATTCCGTATTTCAAGTTGGTTGCCAGTGCACACGTGCGTGGTGCTCTCGGAATTTGGAACCTGGGACGTGGCAAGATATTTTAGATTGTCAGACCCATCTTCCCTGTGCATGATCTTCGAGCAGGACGTGAATGAAGATATCGTCAAACATAGCTCTAGTAGGATCTTTGACAGAGGAGCATATGGGGATTTCGTTTTCGATAGCCAAGGATTTATGCCATGGATGTCATGAAAAGTGAACTTCGCGCGCCGAAACCACGCCAAGCTCGCCGAAAATGTTCGGTTTCGCATGGCAAAAATTTCAAAATTTCTTCTTTGATCTAGTGCATTATTGGTTGCTAAATGGAGAGGGCCGACCTATCTTCCCTTGGCTGTGCCTCAATTGCGCCGAAAGGCTATCGTTGATGGGCTCCTTCAAATTCGCAATTTGCAGGCACCCTTAGGGAAATGAGTCGTACATTTTACTGTTTTAGACTCTTGTTCTCGAACGCAAGGTCCATTAATCTGTTTCATACGATTATTGAGCACTATGTATTATTGTACTTACCATTTTTATGTTCGTTGCATCATCGTTTTCACAAGTGCTTTCAGAGCTGGTCACGAGGATGTCTGTTAATTTCAAAGTGTTTAACTAGGTGCACATGTTGTCATTGTCTGAATCTTCGCCAGATTTTTGGATTTAATTTACATTGCATACAAAATCTTTCAGAGATATTTAAAACTATTCAATTTTAATAAGCATACTTAGATTTTAACCTCATCAAGGAACATTCAAAACAAGTGTTTCGTTTTCCACTGCTTCTTATACAACTTCGCATGGGTCTCCTTGGTTGTAATCACCCTTTGCTTCTATCATGCTATCGATATGAAGTAATCAAGCCAAACGAAGCGCGTACAAAACGCCTGAACAAGCTACAATGCAATAACAAACACCCATGGCTGGATCACCCGCTATTTGTGACAAACTTTCGCGAGGAGTTTGCCAACAACATGAACCCGGTCACCATGAGAGGGTCGCGTCCTTCCGAAGGGCCCAGCCACACAGGGGACGCGTGCTCCAGCCCCGGGGCGTGCAGCGGACGCATCAAGCTCTCCAACACCAATCCTCTGCAGCGCACCAGCGCGCGCTATGACTTCATGACGACGAAGCCGGCCGGACCAAGCTGTCTCATCCCCGGCACGAGGGTGGTCACGCCCAACCATGAGACCATGCACACCACCTACCGCTACGAGACTAAGCTGACGGAGCAGCAGCGACCGGTGCCGCTACCCATTGAGGACTTCAAGACCAACTATTCCAACCCTATCCTGCGCACGTCGTACCGCTACGAGTACGTGAAGCCCAGACCGAGCGGTGCCACGGCAAAGCCCGTGGACGATCCTGTGCACCAAATGTATGTGTGTCATAACTACGCCGCTGCCAAAGCTCCGTAGGTCCAGCCGCCCCGTCGATGGCGATGTTGTGGGCGACAAGCACGTGCAAGCGACAATTTTGATTGGGAAACGAGCATCCTACACCTGAAATACACACTCCCGTGGAACGTGATAGACAATATTTGGTCTCTTAATGTTGGCTCTCATAATGGTGTACATCACTACCTTTCTTAACCCAGCGAGATCCAATAACTCAGACGTTTTCCTGAAAATCTACAATCACGACTTGCATCTCACACAACCTCCACTGATCTAACCTTCTACCAAGTTTGTACTAGCTAAGATGCTTATGCTTAACTGTACTCTGAACTTGCAATTGACTAGTTGTAATCTAACAACATTATTTTTGGTGAATAGGAGGCCAACCCATAAATGCCAGCTGGTGCCTAGATGAATGCGCTTTTGGCTTAGCGCTTCCCACAACCCAGATACGATTTATGATTATGTCGTAACTGGAATACCATAACAAATTTACCCTGAACTAAAGGCTAAATATAAGTCAATTCAAGCAATTGTGACCTGTTATCAACAAATCGTAACATAAATTGATTGAATGAACATAGTACTTTGTCACCACGTCCTAGGCATCTTATCGAGAAGATGTCGGTAGATCCGAGTGAAGAAGTTCTGGAGAATTCGCGCCCAATATAAATATATATATATATATATATATATATATATATATATATCCCAGCCACCTCCCCTACTGTGGAGGTGGCTGGGATCTCTCAAGAGGGGAGTGTTAATAGTGAACAGAGGAGGGGTAGTTCTGGTAGGTCACAGGAGGGGAAGTGGCATGAGGTCAGGGAGTGGAGGATTTGGAGACGCGAACCTAAGGAAAGGGTCAGTGAGTGGCAGGTGGCAGGTGGTAGGAGCGGGAGGAAGTCTAGCCGACCGGCCCAGCGGGCAGGCATAGTAACAACAAATATGTTCCAGGCATTGGATGACTGCCCCCAGGATAGCAGTAGTAAGGTGTCAGTGCTGGTCATAGGAGACTCTCGTGTGCGACATTTAGAGCGGGTATTTTGTAAAGGTAGGAGGGACAGGAGGTGCATCACCAGGCCTGGTGCCAAGGTGAAGGACCTGGTACCTGCGGTGGCACAGGTCACCAGTGATCACCAGTTTAACACAGTCATAGTGCATGTAGGGGTAAATAACATAGGTCATACTAGGAGTGAGGAGCTTCTGCGAGAGTACAGGGCCCTTCTGGCCACCCTGAAGGGTACCAATAGAGTTATTGTAACAGCAATTTTGCCTAGGGCTAGAGCCTCCCCTGAGTGGAGCTCTAGGGCACTGGCAGCTAACGCCAGGGTAGGAAAGCTCTGCCATGAGCTAGGTTTTACATTTGTAGACGAGTGGAGCAGGTTTTATGCATCGTGGGACCTCTATCAGAGGGATGGCTTGCACTTTTCTGAGAAGGGGGTCCATGTGTTAGGCAAAATATACGAGCATGTCCTTCAGGGAAACTAGGAAATGGGGTGGGGAGGGATGAAATTGCATTGCCAACTCAGGAATATTCCAATAGTGTCAGCCAAGGCAATAGAACGTCAAAGTCTGCAAATAGGGACAGCAGCAACTCAAGGGGACAGAGTTATAGTTCATCTAGTGATAAAAGAACTCCTCAATATGAAAAAGCCAAAGGTGGTTATGGAGCATTTGTTAAGTGTATGATGTTTAATGCTCAGAGTATCCGTTCCAAATTTGATGAGTTCAAGTGTTATGTTGCTGAGGAGGAACCAGATTTTGTTTGCATTACGGAGGCATGGGTCAGTGAAGGGTATTTTGGAGATAACTTACAGGACTATGAGATCCAGGGATACAATATGTTTTCGTGCAATAGGGGTCCAGCAATGAAAGGGGGTGGGGTAATGCTCTATATGAATAGCTTATTCAGTTCTCAAAAAGTAGCAGGTGGGGATAAAAATGTGTCTGTGGAGTCCATTTGGCTTGATGTCACTGTGGGAAAAGGCAACAGCAATACTCTTAGGATAGGAGCTTTCTACCGATCAGGAACCCTGACACATTCTCAGCAACTGGAGCTTGACAAGGTGATTTGTGAGGAAATCAGTAGAAACTTTAAGAGGAAGTGCCTTATTCTCGGTGACTTTAATCTAAAAGGTTATGAAAATGCTGGTGTTGGCTCCCATCATGCAAAATGTTTAGGAAATGCCTTGAAGAGGACCTGCTCTTACACCAGTTTGTATCGGAACCCACCAGGCATGGTTCATTCTTGGACCTTGTATTCTCGGATTTAAGTGACTTGGTTCAAGACTTGACTGTAGGCGAAACTCTGGGAAAAAGTGACCACAACATAGTTAGATTCAAGGCACATGTAGGGGAAATTATCAAGGATAATTTGGTAAAGGTTCCAAATTTCAAAAGAGCAGACTTTGACGGCATGAGAGCGGCTTTAAGTGCCATCAGAGGGAAGAAAAATTATCCAATTTAAATGCCTGTGAAATGTGGGAAAGGTTCAAATCTTACTTGAAGGAAACCCAGATTAGACATGTCCCACAAAAGCAAAAACGCAAAAGAAGGGTAGGAAAGCCAGCATGGCTTACACCAGACGTGATAAAAGCAATTAAGGCTAAGAAAACTGCATTTAGAGTTTTTAAAGAAGCCTCAAATGTCGTTAATCTAAAGGCCTATCGAAAAGCTAGAGACACCGTGAAGCAAAAAAACCAGAGCAGCAAAGCGAGCAAAAGAACTGGATTTAGCTAGAAACTGTAATGGGGACAGTAAAAAGTTCTTTAGTTTCTACAAGCTGAGTAAAGTTTCTAGCACAATTGGGCCACTGGAAGTAAACGGGACTACATTGGGTGAGGATAGTGAGATGGTTGAGGAGCTGAGCAAGCAGTTCAAATCAGTGTTTACATTGGAAGATATGACCAATCTGCCGACCGTACACCATAGTTCAGTGACATGGGATCTGACAAATGATGTTGACTTCACTGATAGTGATGTTGTTTACAATCATATCAGGAGAATAAAGCCAAATAAGGCAGCAGGACCTGATGAAATTTATGCTAGGGTGTTGCGGGAAACTGAAAAGGAACTGGCATTTCCACTTAGGGGGCGGATTCCGCCCCCCTAAGATCTCAGCTCCTATGAAGGCTATAGGAACGAAATTCACAGGGTGGGTGGGCACCATAGTGAACTCTAATGTGTGCAAAGTTCGTGACCTTAGATCAATATCTTCAAGGTCAAATAAGGTCAAAATATCAAAATTTTCCGGCTTTGCGTGGCTTGGCTTGTCATTGTTATGGATCGCTGTGGTTGTGTTTAAATGCTCCAAAATTGGCATTAATGATGTTTTAGACATTACTAATGATGCAATACAGATGTCAGATCCGCTATGTGACCTCAGGTCACTTATATAGGAGCACTTTATTAGGACATTACCTGCTCCAGTTACCGTAACCGGGCTTCCATCCCGGCTGCTCTGTTGGGCGGCTCGGCACAATCGGCTTCGCAAAGAAAGGAGTGAAATACATGAATAAAGTATGGAAACGCTAAGGCACACAATGACAAACAGTAGATTTCGGGATGTATAGGGAGTAACATGTAAAGTAACATCAATCGCATGACAGTCATTTGCATTTATGACACATTCCAGTTGACCAAGTTTGGTTCCATTAGCCTATCATGAACTTGACCTGACTTGACCTCGTCGACCTAACATGACTTTTAAATTATATTGCATAACAATATGCATCAAACAAGTCGCTAGTGTTGTCAAGAACACTTCCCTATTGCCAATATACGGGAAGCGCATCAAGGCCGATTTTTGTGGTCTGGCGCTGCGAATTGTTTTTACTTTAACGGCCCTTACCTTGAAAACTTCTCGGCCGATTTTCATTTTACTTGCTTTAAACAATGCGCCGGTCATTTCTACGTAGGTACACAAACAATGGCGTATACCGACTGGTAAAATCTGGAGTTATCTACGAAAAACCGGAGGGGTGGGCGGATTTCGCCCCCCCCCCCCTCCAGTGCACTTGTTAAAGCGATATCGACCGAACGCGCAGTTCGGTTGCTATCGCTTCAAATTCCATGAAATGAGTGTTATTCGATGTGGCTTGTTATGCTGTATCAGAAAGCTAAGCAATCGAGTTGCTATTTAGTGGCAAAGGTCCAGCTGATCCTTCGGTGGCCTCAATGTTTTTTTTCGTCTTCGCTCAAACCTATCCAAATCTGTTATCAAGCGAGAGGCAGCGGTGGACACTCGAGTAACACTTCAAACAGGGACATGTCAAGGTCGTAGGTTTGATTGTGTTCTTTGAGGACCTCGCGTTTTATCGCAATGGCTTGAATTTGCATAAAATAGGTATCATTCGACGTCGCTTGTTGTGCTGTGACAGAATATTGATAATTCGCAATAATCTCGCCGAGCTAAAATTCAAGCTGATTTTTTTTTTCGGTCGCCTCGCACTTTTTAGGGGGGTTTGCCAAAGCATACCAAGATGTACTATCAACCGATAGCCCATGGTGAACCTTCGAGTACCATTATGAAACCGGGATATGTCAAGGCCAACTCCCAAGGTCAAAGACTAGCTTTAATTTTTCGAAGGCCACGAAGCGACTCGTCTCTATGGCTTAATTCGCACCAAGTGGTTGTCATTCGACGTGGCTTGTGCCGTATTATAATGTAACGAAATCAAATTAATTTCAAGGGTCAAAGTTGAAGCCGATATATTCGATCGCCTCGCATTTTTTCTCGCCCTTATCTACAACATCTGGCATCAAGCAAGCCCATGGTGGACCTCGTGCAACACTTCAAACCGGGATATGCCATTGTCAAACCACAAGATCGAAGTTTAGCTTAAATTGCTCTAAGTCATCACGCCTCGTCGCTATGTCTTCAATTTTCATCACGTGGGTGTCATTCAACGTGCTGTGAGGTACTCTAGCAAACCGTTCAGAAATCATATTAATTTGCAGAGATAAAGGTCGAACTCATTTCATCGGTATCCCCGTGCTTCTTCGTTTTCTCACAAAGCTACCCAGTTTGGTGTAAAGAAATAGCCCGTGGGCAACACTCGAGTAACATTTTAACTCTGTACATGTCAGGCCAAGCCTCATTGTCAATACCTCAATGCTTTACTTCTTCAAATTCCTCGCGATTCGTCGCTATGGCTTCAATTTGCATTAAGTGGGTGTCATTCGACGTGGCTTGCCGTACGTTATCAGAATGTTGAGATATCGAGATATCAAAATAATTTCGAACGCGTCGAAGGTCCGGTGTATGTACAATCATTAAGAGTAATAGGAATAGGAGGATCAAATATATATATATATATATTGCAGCCGTTGTGATAGCAGGCGCTCATATCCTATATGACCAGGAGCTCCACTAAGAAATCCGTCATAACCTACTCAGCCAGCGCTCTCATAGCTGGTTTATATTTACTGCCACATTAACCCGCGCCGTCTTTCCTGTCAAATCCTCCCACCCCGTCTCGGGGGGGTTCAAGACCCCCTCTAAAATCCAAGCTAAGCTTCGCACAAAACCACAAGAGGTGTCATCGAAAAGCGCTCGACGAGTAGGGTCCGGGTCCACCCCGCAAACCAAGGGGGCTAGATTTTCACGACTTTTCACGACTTGCATCATGTTTTTTACTCTGGGGAGTTCATTTTGTGGGATATATGAGAAAAAATTATTTAGAATGAGAAAAGGACAGCGAAATCGACCAGGGCTATAATTTTTTCGGCCCCCAAAAAATAAAAATAAAATTGATTTTTGTTTTCAATTTCAAAATTTTGATTTTTCAAGTTTTCTTTAATTTTCCTTCTCCAATGAGTAGAGCAGACCGAGCAATGGTGTTGGAAGTCAACTTTCCCCAATAAAAAACGCTTACTTTAGCCAGAATCCTGTGATTGAACTGCAATATGGCAAATACGCAAAATTTATATGTAGTCAAAAACGAATAATAATGAAAAATTGAACTCGTACGTTTTGTTGCATCCATAAAGATAAGCAAACGCTGAAAGTTTCATTAAAATATGACGACCTGACCTAAAAATTTTGAATCAGCATGTCAAATTGATGTGGAAAAAGGTATGCCATATTTGGGCGCGCTGCCGCGCGCCGTTCATCCGCTATCACCGAAAAACCTGAGAGGGGGCGGTTGAAGACCACCCGAGACGGGACGGGTTAATGTTCTGGAGTGGCGCCACTGTGAAAGCACCTGGGGGCGCCCTTGGCTGAAAGATTTGAGGGGACGGGATGCACTCTGTCCTTCCTGTCTTTCTTTCCAAGGGATGAGCTTTTCTTTCATGTCAGCACCTTTGGTTGAAAAATTCGAGCGGGTGCAATAGAACCTTTCCAAAGGGTCGCCTTTTCCCGGCACGGGGGACGCCACTTTCCATGTGGGTGGCACATGTCCTTAGTGTCATACCCTTTATCCGGCCTGGTTATCATTGCATGAAAATATCTCCTCGTGAAACAGGAAAGCATTGGAAAGGTGTCTATGGGTGTCTATATTTACTACAATAAAACCATAGTCCAATATTTTATTTTTGCCTGCTCAAGTGTTCAACGTCTAGCGTACTTACGGTATTGTTCTGTGGTGATTGTGAACTCGGGACCAGCACATACGACATCAAACTGGATGTTCAAAGGCAGTGGTAAGGAGTGAAACTTGTTCATTTTAGTGGAACTTTCGTCCCAAAAATATGAGTTTAACAATGGTGAATCTGAAAACCAGACGTTGAAAATAAAGTGGCTGAAATGAAAGGATGTGTTTTTCGTGGTGTTGGTAAGGCCCCTCTATCCTGTTCAAACCTACCACGTCTCTGGTTTGTCCCCCCCCCCCAGTTTAGAAACCGTGGTTACACGCATGTTTACATTCATTCTACCCGCAATGACAGTCATGTTGTGACAATGCTGATATGTCGAAAAGTGAAAGAAAGACATGCACTCACATTGAGTCATTTTGAGAGAGTGGTTCTATTATATTCATAGCGATGACAAATAAAAAGCACGCACAATCGAGCGTTCGCTTCTGAATCTTACCAAGGTTGAATGTGCACCGATCTTGTCAGAAATTTATCTTGCCAACGTATGCGAATACCTAAATATAGAAATACTTGTATGCATACATACATATGTGTGCACATATATATTCATATATATATATGTATATATATATACATATATATATATATATATATATATATATATGTATATATATATACGTATATACCTAACTTCATGGTAGCAAACGTAATGCTTGGTTAAGGCCATATACCCTGAATTGGAACTTCCAGACCTGGTAACAGCGTCCAGGTGAACGTGACAAGCTCCGTTCACTATATGCATTGTTACAGTAGCACAATCACGTCACAGTAGACTTGGTCTGACACAAATATAAGGAAAAGTATGGTATGAATTGCATAATTGACAATACGCAATTTCGAATGAGACAATTCGAGGAAATACGGTATAATTGGCCATTGCAAAGTTTCTCAGACATCGGATGAAAAGGCAGTAGCAAAAGTAAAAAGATGGGTTGTAGTGCACATGTTTACAGTAAAGCCAACTACAATTAACAGGCGATCATTTTATGGATGACCGTTTGAAATACGAGGTCTGCACCGCTACGTGCAGAATCATTTAGCAAAATTTATTCTGTTTCTTCACCTTAATTTTTGGTCGGCCCCTTCGGAGGATCCTGGTTGCGCCACTCTTGATGGTTGATGTTCACTTACGCATTACTCCGCTGACGGCGACATGTGTTAGATGTTACATCACATCATAGCCCACACGGACATTGGATAATTCTTCATTAGCAATAGCATATTCTACGATCAAGGAAACTGGAAATACTTACAGCTAGTAGCTCAGGTGACCAGCAATGCCGTCTGTAAAGGGGCGTACTTAGTTTATGCAGAAGTAAGTAAAGCATCCCCTACATAAAAAAATTATAATGCGCACGATATGAAATTACGTATATCTAACACAATATATGTACATATACATTCATATAGACAAATTACGTACTAACATAACAAGGTGGGCTATGTAGTCGTAGCCTACTCGAAGACAACATTCAGGATTATTCACATCCATGCTAGTTTTTCGCCGAAATGACGATTTATTGGCAGACTTTCACGCATTATCCAAAATGGAACGTGTTAGATTTGTTCGGGTTGTCGACGGCTCTCTGACGTGCTAGTATAGGTCACTCATCCTTCCCAGGGCATTCCAGGTCAGTGACCCAACTTGAGCTCAGCTGACCATTTCAGCTTCTGAGTCACTCTCCGCTGTTGCTTTGGACGCTGAAACTGAATTTGGCATCCATCTTCAGGCTGGACACAAGAAAATCGCACTTCCGGCACTAGTTTGGAAGCTTCCGAAACCAGTGAACACTTCGATCCTATCTAATTTTCGACTATCCGTCTAAATGCAAGATCGTTTGTATCACAAGACTTGTATTTCATGAAACTGAGGAACCATTTGGCCATTATTGACCACTCGGAACGCCAATCGATAGCTGGCTTTGCACAGGAAACGAGTAAGCTTTCAATTTTTAGATTTCGGACGAAAAGCTGCCTTAAGCTGGCCGGGAAAGTCAGCCAGTGCGACCCGATCACTGTCGGGTGCCAACCGCGAGATCTCGTCACGTCCAGCACCCCGCTGTCTGTTCCGTGTCGCTCACCCTCTCCGTTTGAAAATGTCCTGAGGGCCGCACCCCCTCTTTGCACCGAGGAAAGTGGCCACATGCCGTTAAACTACCCAAGTGTAAATAGCGTTTCAATTAATCGTGCAACTGTATGGCGGCATTCATGAGCCTTTGTTGCAGTGTCGCAGAGCCATCTGGAACACGAGGAGATGTGGGAGCGTGTCCGGCGCCACAGCGAGTCCTCGGGCCACCCTCAGACCTCAGTCGGTGGCCAGACGCACGACCGGCGGCTGTCGGCCCAGCCGTGGCTCGGCCTCTCGGACGGCGGCGGTCGCGGCGCCGAGCCGTTGCCCGACAGCGACGCAGCAGGAGCGACACCGCCCGGCTCCGTGGACGTGTCGTCGCCGCCGGCCGGCGTCGGCTCCGACGCGACGGACCTGACCGAGCGGCGGCCGGCCGACTGTGCAGGCGGCCCCGCCGGCCCCGGCTGTGGCCGCGGCCGGTCGGACAGGACCAGGCCCCCGGTGGTGGCCGGCCGCCCCCTCGACACCACTTCCGGCTGGGGAGCGGACCGCCGTGCTGACGCCAAACGTGCCGCACGGCCTGCCCAGTCCCTCGGCCAGGCGGAGTCGGACGACGCACGGCGAGCGGACGAGGCTCGGCCGGCGGGCGAGGCTCGGCCTACCGGTGAGGCTCGGCCGGCGGGCGAGGCTTGGCCGGCGGGTGAGGCTTGCCCGGCGGGCGAGGCTTGCCCGGCGGGCGAGGTTTGGCCGGCGGGTGAGGGTCGGCCGGCGGGTGAGGCTTGGCCGGCGGGCGAGGCTTGGCCGGCGGGTGAGGTTCGGCCGGCGGGTGAGGCTTGGCCGGCGGGCGAGGCTTGGCCGGCGGGCGAGGCTCGGCCGGCGGGCGAAGCTCTCCTCGGCGGCGCTTCCCCCCACTCGCCAGATGTCGCCGCTCTCCCGCTGCTGGCCAGGCGCGCCTCCTGCCCAGCACACGGCGCCGACAAGGCTGAGGCGGCGGACAGGAGCGGCCCGCCCAGCGCCAGCGGCCGGCGCGTGCCGCTCTGTTCCCGCTGCAGAAACCACGGCATCAAAAACGAACTGCGCGGTCACAAGGGTCTCTGCGGTTTCAAAGACTGCGAATGCACCAGGTAAATGGCGTACGTTGCCCGCCAGATAGCTACGTTTCTTCCTGCAGTAGTTTAATTACAGCCTGCCACGGATTGTCATTTTCGAATCCGGTCCAATCAATATACATATGAACCAATCAATCCGTTTCAATATCCGTTCCAGATGTAGATAATCTAGCTTCAGATCACGTGGGCAGGCTGGGCAGCCCTCGGACCCATGCTGGCTCATGGTGCATGAGCATGAACAAAGCATAAAAGAAACATGATAGTTACAAAGGAATCAATTAAGATGTATGCAGCACATCTTATTTGAGCACCAAAATGAAATATTACGAATGCCACCTTCTTCATACGGAATGGAATTTAATTATCTGGGACAACATAAGCAGTTAGCTAAAATAAGCTCCTGTAGCTACCAGGCTCAATGAAATAGAACACAAACTTGTCATGGAAGACCATTTCATTTAAAGCACAAAATCATATATCAGTATAAAGTACTTTTTTTTTTACTAAAGCGCGATTTGACTAGCCTTGCACACTTTGCAGTGGCGCTTTGGAACGAGGATAAGTACCACAATATAATCACTGATTAATGGCACCATATGTTTTCCCACAATTAAACAAGAAATATACCAGCATCATCTAATTGTAGCGTTTTGCTATGTAATTTTCTCCTTGGAAAAGTGAAGGTAGCATGATTTTTGTCTTCAATGTTCGCTTCGACAGGAAAAGTTGGAGAATCAATCCGTAATTAAATTAATCTTCAGTTATATATATGGGAGAAGTAATCTAGGGGTAAGTTGTCCATCTCACAATTGAATGATTACCGGTTCGAGCCTCAACTCTCGCTATTCGGGGACGAGTAGCCTAGGGGTAAGTCGCTCGTCTCACAACCGAAAGGCTGTGAGTTCGAATTTCACCTATCGCTACTCCTCGCCCGCGACCAATCGGCGTGAAAGATTGGCGACGCTACATGACTCAACGGTCGATGTGTCGCAAAACCAAGAACCAACCAACCAACTCTCGCTATTCTTCGCCCGCAACCAATCGGCGTGAGAGGTTGGCGATGATGCATGACTCAACGGTCGACGTGCCGTAAAACCAATAACCGCCACCACCATCTTCATTTATGTTTCCAAAACTCAATCGAATACGCCTCGCATCCGTGCCAATTGGATATCTATACGGATATCCGATCAGTGTCGTGATGTAATCTTAATGTCAGATTACGGTATGTACCGGTGTGTACCAGTGTGTACCGATTCCAGGTGTGTGCTGGTTCGGGAGCGGCAGGCCATCATGGCCCGCCAGGTGGCGCTGACCAGGATCCAGCAGCAGCAGGAGCGGTCCGGGAAGGTGCTGCTCACGCCACCTGTCAACGGCATCGCCACACCCGATGGTGCCACCCTGCCTGCCGGTACTGCCGGGCCGCTGCACACAGGTACAGGTCACTCACAGGTACAGGTCACACACATGTAGAGACCACACACAGGTACAGGTCACTCACAGGTACAGGTCACACACAGGTACAGGTCACTCACAGGTACAGACCACACACAGGTACAGGTCACTCACAGGTACAGGTCACACACAGGTACAGGTCACTCACAGGTACAGGTCACACGCAGGTACAGGTCACTCACAGGTACAGGTCACACACAGGTACAGGTCACACACAGGTACAGGTCACTCACAGGTACAGGTCACACACAGGTACAGGTCACACACAGGTACAGGTCACACACAGGTACAGACCACACACAGGTACAGGTCACACACAGATACAGATCACACACAATTACAGGCCACATACAGGTACAGGTCACATGCAGGTGGGGGGGGGGGGGACCCGGACCGGAAAGGGCACTTGGGCGGTTCCAAAAGGGCAATTTTCCATGCCGCATAGGACAGGAAAAGGCGCAGGGGAATGCCATTTTTTTTGCCCAAAAGGGCAGTTTTGGACCCATAGGGCACCTTTGGGACAGGCGGGGCACACATTGGCGGGGCATTGTTTTTCTGCATTGAAAAAACAATGCAGGTGATTTTTGGGCTAAATTTGGTACATTCCGGCCAAGAGGGCACTTTTCGGTCAAAAAGGCACTTTTGTCCAAAAGGGCACTTTGGTCTCATGGGGAGGGGGGCCCCTGCCCCCTCCTGTGCGCCACTCTATGCGGGTATACAGATCCCAGCCGGCACTACTGGGCCGCTGCACACAGGTACAGGCTACATATGTATACAGGTATATAGGTATGCAGATATGCAGGTATGCAGGCATCCAGCCAGGCTTCTGGATACGTCCCTGCACACACAAGTAGATGCCGCAATATCAGTATTCCTGTAGCTGCACATAGGTGCAGCCAGGGTTGGAATGTACCATATATCTGGATGAGCTCGAGGAGCTCGTCATGGCTCCAACCCTTACCCATTACTCCTCCGGGCGTAAGCTAGGTCAAATCCAGTTTGAGGTTGTCGTAGCCGTCCTGCACTACCCCGACAACATTCGGTGACGAACGTTTCATGCCTGAGTATAGACTGATTTTATCCCATAATATTTTATTGATACCAAAATTTGCTCACAGGGTAGTCTTTGGCTCTGAAGATGGCTGTGAAAATTTTAGACCGATTCGGCCAATGGTATTTGACTCTCCATAATTACTAGTAAGTCAAACAACATGGGATGGTTTGACGACGGTTATCTCATGGATAAGAAGCGGGAAGGGTAGCCAAGTATATATATATCAGAATAAAAGGATCAACTGAAACATTCCCGAAATAAAACATCAGTATTTCCTATATTTGACCTCATGACCTAATGACCTCGTGGCCCCGTGACCTCCCGTGACCTCTATGCCCATGGAAATCGACGAATTTTACGGCGGAAATGAAGGTGTGGACGATTTCGCTGACTAAACAAAGAGTGCAAAAAATGCCTGCTTATAAATATCCGACATGTCCGTCGAATCTTCATGACATTTTGCCATTTTTCGTTTTCCGTGTAGGACGGATTTCGTCTAAGCTCTCTTGTATTGGAAAGCTACATGATGCAGAACAATAACATACAGATATAGGATTGGAAAACGTTTTTGTTAGGCAACAGAATGTTTACGATTTAATTGTAAATCTTTTAGTTCTCCTTTAAAAACCATTATGAATTTCAAGGTCACCCATTGGTTTATTTACGCGTAGCGACGCAATTATACTCCAGAACAACTGATTACAGAACAACAAACAACAAACATGAAACTATGTATTGCATAGCAACAAACTTGAAAATATTGCAACCCGACCCTATTGAATCAGGTCCTATTACATACATATTGCATCTGGCGCGGTAGGTGAGTACCTACAACAAACATAAGGGTCACTTTGTGTAAGCAATGAAGTGTTATGCAGGTTTATCATTTGGCGCTGAAGATAAATCACTGCATCTCCGTGGACATTGCGTCTTTATGGATATTGTGTCTTTGTTGACATTGCGTCTCTGTGAACTTTGCGTCTCTGTAGACATTGCGTCTCTGTGAACTTTGCGTCTCTGTGAACATTGCATCTCTGTGAACATTGCATCTCTATGGACATTGCGTCTCTGTGGTCTCTGTGGACTCTCTGATGACTGTGTGTTAAAGGGAAATAAAAGTCGAGGTATTTGTCTCGCGCATGCCTTCCCTCCTACCCCATCCATATTTCGTGAATATATCCGTACTTCCCATCCATGCATAGCTCAATGCTCTCCAGCCTGGTTGCTTTCCCGAGGGAGATAAAGGCGCCGGTGTTGATGCCAGCGGACAATAGAGGGGCTGACATCGAGAGGAAACGATAACAGGCTTGGCAGAGTTGGATCAGTGTATGGATCAGTTTTCGAAAACGCTTGGTGGAAAGAGGACGTGGCTATTTTTTTTCGATGTACATATACGGTGCAGGCAATTGCGATGGTCACTGTGTCGATTCTTATCTTCGCCATACAAAGCGAATAGCAAAGAATGTTGGTGAAGTATCGGCAAGTCCCATTGAAAAGGTGAGCATCCTCACACTATCGTAGGTGTGGCCTTGTGTGTGCAATTTCCAATTTGAAATTTTGTAATAACTTCAACTAAATCCAAATTGAAATTTCCATTACCAGACTACCAGATATTCCGAAGTAAAATTGCGTCGTCGCGCGTAGAAGAACCTATGGATAACCTATCGGTAATACCTTCTGACCGGGAGTGGCAGTCCGCTGTGTCCAATGTGTCATACTATGCTGTCGGTACCGCACGCACTGATTGCCTGCAGCCGACTTACCCATGAGCGAAGGCCGTACCTTGGAACCTTATCTTTCACCTACCTTTTTACCTTTTTGCCATTTTATTGTGCCTTTTACCTACTTTGAACGTACCTCTCCCTCCCTCAGGGAAGTATTAGGGGACGAGTCATCAATTGTTCAGTCGGGATGGCTCTTCCGCTTCCTATCAGAAATAAGGTTTTCTGTGATTTATGCCCCTCATTAACTCGCTTTTACACGAAACAAAATGAGGATAGTAGCACGACATTATGTCATGCGCACATCGACCCCCTCACATGCAGTTGTCTCGTCCATTGACCTTCGTTCAGATGCGATTGCTTGATGGACGATGATATGGTCGCTGCATGACCGATGCAAAAGATGCGCCAATAAACTCCAATAACCAACCTATCAGTAATGGGTCACCTCGCATTTGTGAAGTTTATTAAGAAAAACTATAAGACTTACATGCACAAGTTTTCAGAACAAAGTTGTTAAGCAAACATTTCTACATCACCCTTTTGTATTTCATTGTTCGATACCCTGTACTTTTCCAATGGGAGACAACTTACTCGAAATCCATTCGTTCCGAAAATCAGAAAAATCATATTAGCAATGAAGAACGGACGCGTATGTGGGATATTTAAAAGCAATACGCATTTTTTTAATGTATATGATAGACAAGTCCTGCCGTCTGCATTCTGCCATAAAATGTATCAATTTAAATGGACCAGGGTCACAGAAGGTCACGAGGTCATGGGGTCACGAGATCAAACGTGAGAAATGCTAGTATTTTATCACTGGTATGTTTTCTTCAATATATTTTTTTTCTCAAACATGCATAATATATTACACTTTCTCTTCATTACCGATGAGATATCTGTCGCCAAAGATACCCTTGTTGTGTGACCTCACAATACTGTCGTAGGCTATAACTCAGAAACCGTTGGCTGAATTGAGTTAAGACGTGTCCAGGCGTGTCCAGAGCACAAGACTACCCTGTACACAAATTTTGGTCCAAATACAAATTTAGTGGATGCAAAATTTGAAAACGTTTGGTAAATCTATCGTGGAGCGCACCACCTGGCACTCGATGTTGGCAGCAGCAAGTGTTGACCGTATCGCCCACAAACGCTCCGCATTTGGTACTTCGCAGATTAAAAACAAACTGGGTGAAAGTGGAGACTAAACTCCCACAGTAGGCTTGGCAACGCATGACATCATTCTGGAAAAGAGGTGTGGTAGTTCGTCCAGGATGTCAAGAGTGAGTCGTAGTGGTGGTAGTTTCTCTTGGATGTCGATAGTGAGTCGTAGTGGTGGTAGCTTCTCTTGGATGTCGACAGTGAGTTGTAGTGGTGGTAGCTTCTCTTGGATGTCGATAGTGAGTCGTAGTGGTGGTAGCTTCTCTTGGATGTCGATAGTGAGTCGTAGTGGTGGTAGTTTCTCCGAGATGTCGACAGTGAGTCGTAGTGGTGGTAGCTTCTCTTGGATGTCGATAGTGAGTCGTGGTGGTGGTAATTTCTCCAGAATGTCAATAGAGAGTCGTGGAGGTGGTAGTTTCTCTAGGATGTCGATAGTGAGTCGTGGTGGTGCTAGTTTCTCCAGAATGTCGATAGTGAGTCGTGGAGGTGGTAGTTTCTCCAGGATGCCAAAAGAGAGGTTTCTGCTTTCAGACTGTAAAAAAAGGTGTGGTGGCTCTTCAGGGGTGTAGACAGTGTGCTATCGAAGGTGTTGTGGCTCCACAGAGATGTCGATAGTGTGGTATCGAAGGTGTTGTGGCCCCACAGAGATGTCGATAGTGTGGTATCGAAGGTGTGGTGGCTCCTCAGAGATGTCGATAGTGTGGTATCGAAGGTGTTGTGGCCCCACAGAGATGTCGATAGTGTGGTATCGAAGGTGTGGTGGCTCCTCAGAGATGTCGATAGTGTGGTATCGAAGGTGTTGTGGCCCCACAGAGATGTCGATAGTGTGGTATCGAAGGTGTGGTGGCTCCTCAAGGGTGTCGACAATGCGGTATCGAAGGTGTGGAATTTTCCTGAGGATGCCAATGGCGAGGGATGTTGGCTTTCCACGATGTCGCCAGTGCGAAGCGGCTGTCTCCCCCGGGTCCTGTTCAATACAGTCAGACAGTCATTGCTTGAAATGATGACCGGATTTGGCCGAAGTTTTAAATTGACTTTTGAAGCCCGCAGAGCGCACACAACACATTCAGTATCCGCTAAGTATGCCACTCCAATACCAGGCTCGCAAAGAGGCCCATAAAACGGTAATCAGCTGCATGCAGAGCCGCCCACTGCACCTGGATGGGCCGTTGGCCGGCGGTAGGCCGTGGCGACCGCGTGTCGGCTGTGGTGAGGGGCGCCTCCGCTACTGCTCAGCTGGACCCGCCCACTGATGCGCCGCGTCGCTTCCGATGTTACCAGCGAAAGCCCGGCCATCGGCGCTGAAATATTGTCCAAGTTGGGTGTGTTCAATCGATCGGACGGTCTGCACACAGTGGAATGCGCAAGCAGGCACAGGAGAACGTCGGCAAAAGTGAGGGGTGGGTGAGGTTCAAGTTTTTGAGCTATGTGGCGGCAGTTGCTATGGAGAAGAAGGGTTTCACTGGGTATGCTTTTATGATCGGCATAATACCGAATATGGATCAATTGAATATGATTTTACCTTCGGTATTCATGTCGTCATGCAGTTTACACCGTGTATTGAATATGTGCATTATTTTCGCAATTCAACAACTTCATTTACGGGCTTGAGAATGTAAAGTTTGAAACATATGCGAACATTCCACTTCACGCCCCTCCTCTCCCGCTGCAATGACAAGCTCCCGTCATTGTGGACAAGCTCCCTGTCTTACCATGTAGATTATGCATTTTCGCTCAAAACACAACAAGCAGGGCAACGTTTTCTTTGGGGCCCTTCCATTAATATATAATTTTTCTCACAACGTAAGCCTTACTGCTACCGGTCAAATAAATGCATGGTTAAATTTCCATCTGCTTCCTCCATTATCAATATACAGCTACGCTCTTCAGAGATGCATGTGCTTTTGCTTTGCCAATTTGGAAATGCAAATGCACATTCTAACGTAAATGATGCAATGCTAACGACAGTTTTAACTTTGTCGTCAGCATTGCATCATTTACGTCCTGATGTCACCACCAACACATCAAACCACACGCACACATGAACGAACAAACACACAAACAAACAAGCAAACAAAGAAACAAATAAACACACACGCACGCACGCACGCACACACACACACACACACACACACACACACACACACATAGACAAACGCAGGCTTCAGTTAGCTCTACATGAATCTCTAACTGGGTATTTGGGCGGATTTCAAGTCAAACGCTGCAACATCGGCTGCTGGATACGTACAAAACGATGTTAGAACGCTTAACGTATGTGGGTCATGGGCCCACGAAGAGGAAGTTAAGCTGGAAAACATGATGGCGCTTTCCAGCAGAACCCATTTTAGCATAAGTGAGGTGGACTCCCCGTGCACAAAGTAGTGTTCTCGATTTATCCATCCACCCACCCACACTTGCGAATGTTCCAAAAGGTAGGATATTCTGCGTTAGACATTTTGAATTTTTGGTTTTGATTCCCCACATCAGATTTCTTGTTTCCAAAGAAAAGCTAACCCAACCACTCGTTTACCTGTTTCCATGATGTATCAGTGTCAGCATGCATTCTTTTTTTCGTTCAAGTCAAAATCAACTCAACATCAAGTGGCCGACATCCGAGTGAATGCCCCTAGATTATGACATTTGGACTCCCACCTCGTATCTCTAGGTTGGGACATTGGCCTCCCCCCCCGTATGCCGCACTCCGAAATCCTTTGCAAAGGCCTTGCTTGCCGGACAAATACAATTGGGAACACCTCCCATTATGGTGTTCTTCTAGATAGGACAATAGCATATCATAACAATGGATGGACAATGGATTTACGATCACAGGTGGTGCTATCACTACATTGGACATACCATCACAGCTGATATCATGAACTACATTTGATATACGAGTACAGGAGCTGCTATAAACTACATTGGACTTTAGACCGAAGGCGCTGCTATAAGCTAGAATTGCGAATCGAGCAGTAGAATTATAAAAAAGAGTGTGTGTGGTGGGCAATGTGCTATATATTTATGATATAATAATGAATAATGCCCCGCCCATGATCGCAATTCCGTTGTTTTCATTGGAGTATTATGGTAACTGACAACTTGTGCATTTTAATAGATGCTTTATTGCATATACTTATATTAACTATGGAAGGCTACGGATGCAAAAATGATTTCTTTCTGAAAGGATATTTTTGCCTGCATAGTAATGACGGCTCTTGAAGACCATGATATAGATTGCATATGCAGCCACACAAATAAGTAATGGTGCATCTTCGTAAACGGCACGTTCTGCGTTTCACAGCTGCATGTCCACAATGTGTTTGAAATATCAACCAATATCTTCGATGATCTGCCATTTTGATACATCCAACATGCCAGCTATGCTGAAACTATTTGAGGTTTATTGTCAGATTGCTGAATACGCGTGACTTAAAACGCCGGATGGATTATTGAACTGTATCTCTCAGATTGTGTGACCACTATGATCAAGTTTTTTTCAGCATTCTTTTTCTTATATTTTATAATTGAGAGACTAGTTGAAACACCGGCATATATCCCAAATAACAGTAAAAAACTCGTCGGTCCTAACCGAGCTTTTTATACTTTCGGTCCTTACCTTTGCCACCCCTAGCTACGACTAAATGCATACCAGTCAATGACAAAGTGAGGGCGAAATGTATGAATGCTTGCACTTAACGCATCAGTCTTCTCAACGATTATGATAATACTCGTGTAGAGGAAACTGGCCAGTATCTACTGTATGGTCTTTTCCCAGCGTGCTGTGGGGTTTTCCACCTTGTGTTATCAGTATTTCTGTTTCCTTCTGCGATAAGATTGCTCCGGAAGTATGTGTGTGCATACATAACCCCACCGTTGGTAAAGGGCATTATCGAAACGAAGTGTGCACGTTTACAGCCCTTCGTATTATTCGGTTATATTATCATGCAGGTATTCTATCATAAAAACACCACGGTATGGAAGGTATTTTCTAAAGGTCAAATGTATTCAACGTAAATGATTCCGTAGTTGATAGCATCTTTGGGCCATACCCATGAGCAATGAACGGGGTAGCTGCATTCAGGTAGTGAAGTGTGTTTAATATATATATTAAACACACTTCACTATTGCATATATGCAATAGGATGCCGCAGTTCAAAAAAGTGTGTCATAAGTCCTGGTATTCGTCGCTACATGGTGGCAGATTGAAAATAACCTGTAGCGCTATTAAACGACACAATCTAGGTACGTGTAATATCATAGGACAACGGGCATGTTGAACTGGAGATTGACCAGCAACACATCATGCATTGCACAAAACTATAAGTGCATTATCACCAGCACAGAAAACGAAATGGGTTGATGGATATTGTGTATTCAACACTTAATGAATCGCTCTTCACTTTCTCGGAAAATGCAAACTGAAATAAAATTCGCTGTGTCGCTAAGGGCGGATCGTGGCCATTGGTGGCGTAGTCCAGTGCCATCAGAACAAACCTATGGGAAAAGCATTCACGAGCATTACTCTGCGCAATAAACTTAACGACATCGTAAACAGCCGAACATGGACGTCGGGCTGCTGTCGGCCCTGTCGGCTCGCCGAGCCTCCGTGCCATCGCGACGACGAGGCCTTGGCGGCAATCGGCCGGCGGCCGGTCCGTCGATTTTGCACACCCACAGGTCGTATGTTTACCAACGGATTTCAAACATTGTTTTTGTATGCAATGTGCTTTTCGATTTGCGGCAGTCTTTTTATGTCATAACCTTTGCGCCTCACAAGGTCACGCGTCTAGGATTGCTCATTGGGTATATTATCAACAAAGCAATGCTTGCCGGTGGCCGCCGGGTGGTGTCTCCCGAGAATAGCCCTGGAAACGTGCGAACGCGAACTCGCGACTCCGAATCGACGCGACCCCGGGACTGTTTTCCGGGTTCACACCGCCGGGTGACCCCAACTCCGACAAGCACAATCATAAAATTGCCCTGCTTTCTTTCTGCACGTCTGTATGACATCCTTGCAAAACAGGTGGGAGGATTCCGCCTGCCCCTTCGGTGCTCTTGTCAAAACCTCCGCTGTCTTTCGCTGCACCAGCGCACGACTATGCAGTGATGGAGCACTAGGTCCGCAACGTCATATTCTTACTCGCTGTTCAAACAAAATGGAAACTTGATTGGGAATACACCCACAGGCGGCGCAGTTGGACGGCATGGTCCGGCACGCCTCAAAATTCGCTCTATTGCACGGGGTAACACGATGCTCCTGAGAGCATCATTTGCTGCATCGTTTGGTGCAACAAACGATGGTGCTCCACCAACTGTTGCAGGTGCTGGCGGTTTGTTTGAACCGTAGGGGGCTAAAGCACACTGGCTCGCAGAAACCCATATATCCTGGCTCGGTTTGGGCCAGGCGGCTTTGCGGCCTGATAACACGCTACTGAACTTCGGTGTTCATAGCAGTGCAGGACCAAGTATCGGTACAGGACCAAGTAGCGGTACAGGACAAAGTAGCGGCATAGGACCAAGTTATAATACTGGACCAAGTAGCAGTATAGGACCAAGTAGTGATGCAGGACCAAGTAGCGGCATAAGACCAAGTTGTGATACTGGACCAAGTAGCGGTATAGGACCAAGTAGCGATGCAGGATCAAGTACCGGTACAGTACCAATGTAGCGGTACATGATCAAGTATCGGTACAGGACCAAGTATCGGTACAGGATCAAGCAGCGGTACGGGACAAAGTAGCGGTACAGGACCAAGTAGTGGTACAGGACCAAGTAGTGGTACAGGACCAAGTAGCAGTATTAAGTTCGTGTTGACAATTTAAAACACACATCGCTAGCCTCAGCAGGCGCAGATACACGTTCCGTATTACGAACACCGCTGTTCGGTTCGGGGAACTTACGGAAAATCGCCTGTGCTATTTGCCGAATACTTTTATATCCCTATGTAGACGCCGTGCAATACATTTGAGCGCAATAAAATATGGTTGCACTAAGTCACAGGTCTTCACTGTAGCTGTTGCTGCACAAGTTATTATAATAACTGGTATACTATTTTAATTATATTTAACTATTAACTATTATAATAACTTGAGCAACTGCAGCTACAGTGAAGACTTGTGATTTTGTGCAATCATTTTTATGCGCTGGCACGTATCAAACACCGTCTTCATTTGGACATAGAAGTGTTTGGCAAACAGCACAGGCGATTTTCCATGAGTTCCCCGAAACGACCAGCGGTTTTCGGAATACAGCACGCGTATCTGCACCTGTTCAGACAAGGGAAGTGTGTGTTGAATTCCGAATACGTACTTGCACATTTTTAACATGCAAGGTTGCACTTGGCAAGGATGGATCCAGTAATTATCACTGGGGATAGGGCCCAGGAGAAAATTGCACTGCTTTGGGTGCATCCTTTGGGTCCTTTGGGTGCAAAATCGCACTTCAGTAAACTTCAGTGCGTCCCTCCCAACTTAGCGAACTTTTTCCGCCAGTGGCACCCCTCCGAGGATATGCGTACCTTTCCTAATTATAATTATTGGATCTGCCCTTCCCAAGTGCATCCCTGCTGGCATAAAATGCGACGCAAACACACGTGCCGTATTCCGAACACCACTGTTCGGTTCGGGGAGCATACTGAAAATCGCCTGTGTTGTTTGCCGAACACTTTTATACCAAAATGAAGACGTTGTCTGATACATTTCATCCCAATAAAACATGATTGCACAAAATCGAAAGGCTTCACTGTAGACGTCGTCGCACAAGGTATTAGTATCCGCTAAAGGCGTGACATTTTGAGCTTTCGAAATTCCGCCTTGCAGTGGACCAGATCTATAATTCAAGGAGGCATAGCAATCAGCTGTAGAACATTTTTGAAAGGACTACAATGTCATGGATTCAACTTGCCATTGTTGTCTTTAATCATCTGTGCATATCAGACTGCAATCACTGTGAAGCTACGTTCCACCGTTAAAGTGCTACGTGTTACGTTAAAGTGTTGCCTCCTCTACCAGCACCTGAGCTGGGATTCTCACTGTCTCAGGTTTCTGTCACATTCACACTGAACTGTCTCCAGCTGCCGAATGACGCTCTCCGACAATTCCGTCACTGTTGAAGACGGATGGGCGGTGACAGAGGTCATATCTGTGACAGGTTTATCCTCTGTACCCCATGGGCTGTACCAATATATTTGGGGATAAAGGAGGCCCAGGGGAAAACAACCAGCAAAAAAGTCGCGTCCTACCTGAACTTGCTTTCGGCGTACATCCCTGGAGCTCCCGGTGTCTCCTTTATACCTAGGCAGATAAACAGTATACCCAGACTCAAGTCCAATGGTCAAGCCCAAGTCCAAGTCAAGGGTTGTTGTCTGCGAGTGACGTAGCGAACATGCATACGGGGATGACATTCGATTCAAAGGTATGTCTATTTCTATGGTGCATGTTAAAAATGCATTTGGCAAATACACGGCATGCTGTGATGCTCACAGGTCCTATTCAAAAACTTCGCTGGCCATCGCCAGGACATCACTCTCTGAGGCAGCCGTGACCGGCATGTGTGGCAGATGGCACCGGAGATAAGTGTGCGGCACTCTAGAGCTGTACATTAAAAGTGTGCCATGTGGCACTGAGAAAAGACAACTGTTCATATGTCCTGTTTTACCTGTGATACCAAAATGAAAGGTGGATTTAAACCTGGAATAAATTTAACATGAGAACAGAGAGGGACATTTATACCAATAACCATTAAAACACAGACGTCAGCAAGCACTACAAACCGCTGCCAATTTATCTGGCGCGCTACGAACCCGGACTAGAATAGGACAGAACGCGTGGCCAGACATCACCGACCCGCGGCAAAATGCAACCGGTCCAATCACAAGTGGAGGGAGCGTGCCATCTGGACGTCGCGGCGCGGCGCCACCGCTGACTGCTCGACTGTGGCGGGTAGCCCTGCCGCTCGCGCAGAGCGTCGAACGGCGCCAGGTACAGCTCCAGGTCATCCGCGCACACACCACTCACGGTCTCGACGCTCCTGGCGTCAAACGAGTCCAGCCGAGCGTGCAAGTTGGGCGCCGAGCCGACACAGTCTCTGACAATGCGGTCCAGTACGTTGAGCTTGGCGTCTGAGTCGCGCGACGACTCGGGGACGATCGAGGCGGGTGAGAGACGACGGGTACGACGGGCGCCAGTCTCGGCACCGCCGGGTGCAAGCTGATGGTGGACGCTGTCTCCAACCGGCCGGCAACCTCCCAGCCGACATGTCCTGTTGCCGTTCTGCACCTCGAGCAGCAGCAACACCGGCAGCTGCTCGTGTCTCGATGGTGGTGGGCGCACCGCATCGCTTACCTACCGATTACCTACCTTCGTCACCAATAACCATTCTAAGTTGAGGAATGTGTTGCTCAAATGAAACCTGAAGCTAGTATTATTTGAGTAATATATTCGAATGTTGAAACGAACTGCCATTCTCAGGTGGACTAACCTCAGTGAGAACAGAAACTTGCTTGTTGAGACTTCGAAGTGGTTTTACACGAGTACATTTGCGACACGCGAAGAGTCAGAGTGACGCTTGGGATTTAAACAGCTATGTTCAATTGGGACTGGTCTCAATTGAACATAGCTGTTTGGATCAAGACCAATTGCTATTCTCAGGCTGACTGGTTTTACATGCGACTAAAAGATATCATCCTTGAAATATACAAAGGAGTCTTGAAAGCCGTTTCACATGAGTGCATTTTTAAGTCTCAACGCATCGGGATTTTCGTCTGAGAATGGCGTTCCCAGCATATCGCAAACAGAGCGCTCGTCTTGTATAGTCCGATTTGAATTGGGAGAATGAGAACGACTGCTATTCTCAGAGAATATACGCGCTTCTCACATTTTTATCAGGTACTTGAACAACAGAGACCGGTTCGGAAAATCATTGAGCCAGTACATGCAAATGCAGTATTCTCGTAACCCATGGTTGTGCGTTGTCCTCAGAGATGGCGCTGGCAGACGACGCCAATCCGGCCGCGGCAGCAGCTGGCAGGGAGGACGTAGCTCGCTCGCTGCTCTGGGCTGCCGACGTGTGTCGGTTGTACCCACAGGTGTTCTCGCTCATATATATCATCTTCCGAGACAGCAGCAGTCCGGCAGAGGCCCTCGGCTGGTTTAGAAATCGTGAGTGCGCTCTTGTGTCTAATGCTGCGATCAGCCCTGGGGTGTGCTAGCGCCTCGTACCTATGGTCAACTGAAGTGTGGGCTCTTTTTAAGGAAGGCAAGACGAGAGGGAGAAGGGCGATCGATTATGAAAATGGTGCACATGTTGCATTTTATTTTGCACAACAAGATACTGGCATCGAGTATGTCTTCTTTATCGAGGTAAAAACAAATTGACTTTAAGGTGATCTGAGGTGTCACAAAGTGATTGACAGGATACCAATCTGATGCCAATCGTGGTATCTCGTGACAGGCAACACCCAGTATCTGTTTTGTGTTGCGAACTCTATCCGTTTGGAAATTACATGGCAATTGGTAGCAATCCTTGTCCCCAGGCGAAGGCGGCGAAATGGCACCGGCGAAGGTTAATTTATCCTATGACATGAACCATCATAGCATCTGATCGAGCTGTTGTGGGGAAATTTTGAGCATTAAGCAACTGGAGATTTCAGGTCTGAAGATATCTGACTTCTTTGATCGAGATGCCATATCTGGCTGTCGTCATCTGCTTGTGTCTTCCTGGCACACTCGATGAAAAACACCTCTGTAATGTACCATGATTTATACGTGATGTTTGTTGCTTTGAAAATACTGATAACAATTTACGATTTTCAGTAATTCAAAGAAGCATGGAGAAGCGAGCCAGTATATGGCAGCCATGGAACTCGCAATGAAGGTCGGCGTACAACCGTCAAGCCTGACCCATAGATACCGATGTCGACGGAGAGTAGTTCTCATCGTCTTCAGCTATAGACCGTGATTGTGAAGTGACTATGACAGAATCATGGCGGACCCAACAGCGCCAATAAGTAAACAATAACCACAGTATTTCGTATTGTTGCGTATGCATCATGTAGATAGTTACTTTCGGATCGCGGGTGGATAGCTGCATTCTTTTAGGGGTGCCTGCTGCCCCTGACATTTAACGTATAACCCTATGTGAAAAGTCCCTGAACGTATCCAGACTATGTTGCAATCAATGGACATGCACCCCGAAAACATATGCAATTTTCCACCAATGCTTAGTATTGCAATGAATCAGCGTAAACAAATTGTACGTGGCCTATCGTGTGATCCCCAATGGGTTGATAATCGACTGTGTGCGACATCGGGCAGCTCCCTTGTATGACTATTTGTAGACGTGTTCCAGATAACAGGCGTCAAGAGCATCATTTTCGTATTGCTATGCTAGTTTTGCACACATTTTGAGATATTGCTGCATTGCGATATTTTGAAGCGACGTGTATTCGCTTCATTTAATTAAGCTTTGCTTTATATGTATATATATATATATATATATATATATATATATATATATATATATATATATGTATGTGTGTGTGTGTGTGTGTGTGTGTGTGTGTGTGTGTGTGTGTGTGTGTGTGTGTGTGTGTGTGTGTGTGTGTGTGTGTGTGTGTGTGTGTGTGTGTGTGTGTGTGTGTGTGTGTGTAGCTCCATTGGAATGGATGTCGCTTGATGTGGCCTCCAGGCTCTGGTCGTATTACAGTGGAATGCACATTACTGTTGTGTGAATGACACCTGATGTTTTGCGTACATTCGTATCCCAGAGAGTATTTTGTAGCCATAATATATCCGCTTTTAATAATGCACGTGAATGGCCGAAGTATTTCCGTGCTTTTTGGAATAGGTGGCGCTCTTTCGTGCAACTGGTTCAGCACCATTGCGAGTGGCTAGAAGACAAGTGTTCATATCTGCTCTGAATGGGTCACTCGAAAACAAAGCAAGTCGGAAGAACCCGACTTCGTTTGGTCGGCAACGCTGCTTGGCGTGATTTGCTCTGACTGATCTGCCTGAAGCGCGGTATGTGGTGATTGGCCATGAACGGTACGGCCCATCTGGTGAGGCGGCAGGTGGTGATTGGTCATGAAGGGTGCGGCCCATCTGGAGAGGCGGCAGGTGGTGATGGGTCATGAAGGGTGCGGCCCATCTGGAGAGGCGGCAGATGGTGATTGGCCATGAACGGTACGGCCCATCTGAAGCGGTGGCAGGTGGTGATGGGTCATGAAGGGTGCGGCCCATCTGGAGAGGCGGCAGGTGGTGATTGGCCATGAACGGTACGGCCCATCTGAAGCGGTGGCAGGTGGTGATTGGTTATGAAGGGTGCGGCCCATCTGGAGAGGCGGCAGATGGTGATTGGCCATGAACGGTACGGCCCATCTGAAGCGGTGGCAGGTGGTGATTGGTTATGAAGGGTGCGGCCCATCTGGAGAGGCGGCAGGTGGTGATTGGCCATGAACGGTACGGCCCATCTGAAGCGGTGGCAGGTGGTGATTGGTTATGAAGGGTGCGGCCCATCTGGAGAGGCGGCAGATGGTGATTGGCCATGAACGGTACGGCCCATCTGAAGCGGTGGCAGGTGGTGATTGGTTATGAAGGGTGCGGCCCATCTGGAGAGGCGGCAGGTGGTGATTGGCCATGAACGGTACGGCCCATCTGAAGCGGTGGCAGGTGGTGATTGGTTATGAAGGGTGCGGCCCATCTGGAGAGGCGGCAGGTGGTGATTGGCCATGAACGGTACGGCCCATCTGAAGCGGTGGCAGGTGGTGATTGGTTATGAAGGGTGCGGCCCATCTGGAGAGGCGGCAGATGGTGATTGGCCATGAACGGTACGGCCCATCTGAAGCGGTGGCAGGTGGTGATTGGTTATGAAGGGTGCGGCCCATCTGGAGAGGCGGCAGATGGTGATTGGCCATGAACGGTACGGCCCATCTGAAGCGGTGGCAGGTGGTGATTGGTTATGAAGGGTGCGGCCCATCTGGAGAGGCGGCAGGTGGTGATTGGCCATGAACGGTACGGCCCATCTGAAGCGGTGGCAGGTGGTGATTGGTTATGAAGGGTGCGGCCCATCTGGAGAGGCGGCAGGTGGTGATTGGCCATGAACGGTACGGCCCATCTGAAGCGGTGGCAGGTGGTGATTGGTTATGAAGGGTGCGGCCCATCTGGAGAGGCGGCAGGTGGTGATTGGCCATGAACGGTACGGCCCATCTGAAGCGGTGGCAGGTGGTGATTGGTTATGAAGGGTGCGGCCCATCTGAAACGGAGCCAGGTGGTGATTCGTCATGCAAGACTCGCCCATTTAATGCGGTGGCTTGTCCTGATGTTGGCAATATGCATTTTATGTGCGTGCGCATCAAGAGAGGGACCTTTGCTTGTAACAGGCACTGATAGATATGTAATTGAGAGTTCTGCCTCTCCGCCACGATCTGCTATGATAAGCATTTAACTTTCGCTCGATGTACATGTGCAAACACGCTGTATTGATATGATTACATATCGGCGATGCTTTGATAAAGTCGTCTTATTGTACATACATGATACATGTTTGGTGGTTGAACGGGATACACTTGGCACACGATCGCCACGTCGTTCAGGTGGACGTCCAGTGTTGAGACACAAAGACGCGCCACTATGACTGGCTATGTTGTCACTGGGACACTCGTCGAGGCCGAATCAGCATCCGGCCTAGTCTCTGTCTTCTCGATGGCTAACTCAGTACCCGGCCACGTCTCCGCCCTTCAGGTGCTCGGCTCAGTACCCGGCCACGTCTTCCCCTTCCGGTGGTCGGCTCAGTACCCGGCCACGTCTTCCCCTTCCAGTGGTCGGCTCAGTACCCGGCCACGTCACCGCCCTTCCAGTGGTCGGCTCAGTACCCGGCCACGTCACCGCCCATCCGGTGGTCGGCTCAGTACCCGGCCACGTCCCCGCCCTTCCGGTGGTCGGCTCAGTACCCGGCCACGTCTCCGCCCTTCAGGTGGTCGGCTCAGTACCCGGCCACGTCTTCCCCTTCCAGTGGTCGGCTCAGTACCCGGCCACGTCTCCGCCCTTCAGGTGGTCGGCTCAGTACCCGGCCACGTCTCCGACCTTCCTGTAGTCGGCTCAGTACCCGGCCACGTCTCCGACCTTCCTGTAGTCGGCTCAGTACCCGGCCACGTCCCCGCCCTTCAGGTGGTCGGCTCAGTACCCGGCCACGTCTCCGCCCTTCCTGTAGTCGGCGTTTGCCTCCAGCGAGCCGTCGGGCGCGCGACCGATGCCGCACACTCTGGCCAGCCGTTGGAGTTGCTTCACCGGGTGTCCGAGTGTCTTCAGCTGTTGTACGTACGTCTGCGTGTTCAGCAGGAGGTTAGAAGGCTTAAGCGTCGGTCAGGGTGAGGGCTGAATTCATTGCAGTGGAGACATTCACCGATAAAACAACATCGAGAGGTGAAGGATTGGCTAACATCAGCTGGATAATTGCTATGCTGGATATGTCCCCTCCCCCCTACCCATTAGCAAAGGACTGGCGTAGAGTGCTGGTGAAAGAAAGAAGCCTTCATTGGCTTCTTCGAAGTTCGCCTAGCTTGTAGTTTAGCTAGAAGTTATTAATGTATTCTTCTAATAATAGTTCACGGTGTGAATTTAATACTTCGTAGATCACATGTATCCTATGGCGTAAAAATCAGCCATAGGTAATCGGCCATTCACCATGGCATGATTCACGTCTTCAAAGAAGTTCACTGGGAGACATGAGAGACATTTTAAGATATTGCATGCAGTGAGGAAGTGCGCTTCAGCAGACATGTTGCAATATGTATTATACCTTGAATCAGAAGCGGTTTTCAGTTGTCGGCAAGGTGAAGAGTGCTTATCCATGCGTGGAAGCAATGTCATGTTCAACATATTTTTTGTGTGGAAAAAAATGACTTCAAATATTATATCACAGAAGATAGAAGAGGAAGTAAGGAACATGTTTTGATGCCTATCACATGAAACACGCCACCCTCACCTTCATCTCTGGTATACGTCATGATTTATTTATATTAAACGTCTTGAAGACTGTATGCGTTGCCTTCAAAATAAGCGGTGGTTCCTTTTGCATGTTCGTGCTACCTTCTATGGATTGATTCATATACTACGTTGTTGGAAACTATTATCAGCAAATCATTGTTCCCAGGCCTAGTGGAGTTCATGGAAACTGAGGCCACACCCATACCGCAGGGCAAGTCAGGTATAACATTTTGAGTTTTTTAAACCCAAACATAAATTCATCAACATCAAACATCGAACCGTAACATGCTGAACCATTCACCCCTTCATGTTATTGATGCGTACTCCTCTTTAAATCACCATCAGAATTCACACGCACGTCAAAACTTTTGGTTTCAAGTTCAATAGAACTTTCATTATTTTGAAAACTCGTCAACCATTTCAGTTTCAGCGCCCCTGCTCTGAAAAGAACACGCAGTTTGGAATGAACACCACTTCTAGATTGGATTGCAAAATATTTGTATGCGCCACAGATTAGTATCAACACGATATCAACACTTGGAAACATTCTGCAAGCATAGACGTTTCCTGAAATCGATGGTGATGAGATAACGCTTGAATTAGTGCATGACTCTAGAACATGGTCTACTCCATAAAGTGGCATGATCAATTGGAAGACGTTGAAACGTTAAGTAAAAGCTGGAGGGTGGAGAGTGGCAGTAATTGGTAAAGATAATGTCCCCGTGAATGCATGCCCTTTTTCAAAAGTGTTCTTTTTCATGCATTAATATGGTACATCGCCAAGGAACAATGCCGAGGAATATGATCTCACCTTTGGCACTCCATTTTCGACGTAAAGTTCATCCGGCACCAGTTGATGATGAATTCTTCTGGCATCGATTGCCTGCTTGATATTCTCGCCCATCCATAAATATCTTGCGGCGGTCTGGAAAAAGTCAAATTTTGTGTGTACAATTTCACGAAGCATCCGTGGTCCATGAGATGAGAAGCGCAACCAGAAACCTCTGGTTTACGAAAACAAGTTGCACGAAATCCGAAGAAATGTTGACATTTCAATGCGACAAACAAGAAATGTTTGACGCGTTTCTGGCACCGAAAGCGGTCCCCCGGAAGAAAATTATGTCTGTGTGCCGGCCTGCAGCAGCTGATGCTTTCGGTACATTGCCTGATAACTGCCACCAGCGTATCCGGCCAAAGCACACCTGGCTCACTGTCGCCACTCACCGGGGGGTCGTACAGCTACCTGCGTGAATAAGGTCAGAAGTCTGAGCATGGAAAATAGTGCAGAATGCACTTTGTGAAATTGCAGTGGCAGATGGTCCCTCCTTGAACTGAACTGAATGGTACGCAAATGCTTAGACATGCTAAACCTAATCTAGGTTCAAATGCCGATGGAATTCCTCAAGAAACTCAGCATTAAGTGTTTTCGTATAGTACGGCATCACACCGTATCATCTTATAAGTTGAGCTGTTTCGGCGTGTCATATTTCACCATGGCCATCTACGCTACCATGACAATCTACGCTACCATGACAATCTACGCTACCATGACAATCTACGCTACCATGACAATCTATGCTACCATGGCCATCTACGCTACCATGGTCATCTACGCTACCATGACCATCTACGCTACCATGACCATCTACGCTACCATGACCATCTACGCTACCATGACCATCTACGCCACCATAGCCATCTACGCTACCACGACCATCTAAGCTACATCTACCATGACCGACCATATGCAAGCCATCTACCATGACCCTCCCATGTGCAAGCCTTAAATGTGCGCCAATGGTATCAACCGAATGTGCATTGTGCAACTTGTAGTGCGTGTGCATTTACATATCACAAGTCATCCATTGTGAACACGAACGTACAGGGGCGAGTGTGTCGCGGTTGGTAACTATTGCTCACATAGGCGGTGGCAGCTGTTATTTTTGCACCTCCCGATGCGCCGATGACCAGACGTGCACCTTTGCCGTCTTCGACGACGATGGTTGGTGCCATGGACGACTGAGGCCGCTTACCTGATGAATGCACACAAAACCAACCATGGACAACAAACGAAAACTTGCACGAATAAAAACACTATTAATACTGACCCATAAATAAATCCCCTTCTTATCGTGAAATAAAGAACCGTGTAACAACAGTATGGACACGGACAGGGACTCGAAATGATTCATGCTTCCTCTTTAGATAGTAACCAAGCAGACAGCTACAACAGTGGTAGACGAAAGACTGGCAGACAAAAGAAGCACAGAAGGGAACTGTCTGCTTTTGATTCGGGATTCGCACCAGCAGAGTTGGCCGTAACATCTGCAATAATATGATTCAAATAGGGACAGAGTGGGATGCGGTGTTTGTGTGTGTGTGTGGGTGGGTGGGGGGTGTTTTGCAACACGAAGGTTGTCGGCAGCGATACATGGTCAAAACTAGCATTTCGAAACAATTGAAGGTATCGCAACGTTTCTAAAAACGGATTTTACCTAAAAATTATTCAATTATAAACTCGATAACATTTCACCTACTTTCCTACACAATGCATTGCTGGCAATGCTCGGCCCGAGTGAGTTACCGACATCGAACTATGGGCAGCCGTGAGAACAGCCACACCGTGCTCTGGGTGATTAATCTGATGACCTGTATCACGTTCTGGCAAAATTCGTTGTCATTAGTTGTCACTTTTTTAGGAAGCCACAGACAAGAATGTATCGCTTTGTGTCACCTACAACAGTAACCCAAAGGAATTCTGGTAGGCCCCAAGAACCGAAACAAAAATGATATATGTGACTGATCGTTTCACTTTTACTACAACGCACTGTGTGCGTTTTGAGCGCCCGTTTGGTGCTCCAGGTTTTGGGTCACCACATGCATAGAGTTACACCAACATGGTCACATGCTGCTGCCAGGATTTGCCAGGCCAGGACATCAGCACGAACAAGGCAGGCTGTGAATCTTGCTCCTCACAGGCAACAAAGGTTGCCTTCACCCTAAGTTGGGCATTCCGCAATTACTCTTTGTGGACACTCTCGCCTGCCTTCGACATGGCCACATTTCCGCCACAGATTGGGTAAGCAAAAAATGGAGAAGAGCCGGCGCTGTGAAGTCCGAGCAGTCCCAGAAATGTGCAATCTCGAGCGACAACGATTATACGGATGACCAAATCGTCCAGCCATGGCAGGTTGATGGAAACCATGAGTATTTTGTGGAGGCAATCCATTCTGTTAATGCATACATTTCTCCCACTCCAAAAAAAGCAGTATATCGGTGCAATGCATTCGCAGTAATACGACTTTTGTATGCTGATCTGGCATCGATTTCATTGAGTTTACAAAGCAATTACTGTGCAAATACAATCCTTCTAGAACACAGTTTATGCACATCGATATTTTCATCGGTGGCTTTAAGGACGTTGCTTGGTCTAATAATGAAACAACGGCGTGAAATCCTGAAGGCTCTCACTCACAGAGATTGACATCAGCAGGGAATCCCTGTGTAATTCGTTGTCAGGTAGGTAACTGGTTGGGCGCTACGTAACCAGTAACAGTTGATGAGCCTCTAAGCCCAAAATAATTAATCAATAGATAGCTGGCTTGTGGTACTTGTATGCCGATAAAGAGCAACGAAGCACTTAATCGATTTCTTTTACCATGTTTCCCCACAAGATCCGTTACTAACAACTTTGTTAGTAAGGCCCTGCTGAAATACATCACTTATGCTTTCGTTCGTATTTTCTCGAGACATGTGTCGTACGGTTATATTTCTATCATTGAAGCTTCATCCCATAACCCCCAACAAGTAGCAACACAGCCGTAGTCGAACACATTACAGGTTTAATCATTCGATCAGGTCACCTGGCTCAATGTAGTTGGCCTCCGAAGGGGGCAGTCCGTAGGAGTTTGTGAAGTTTGAACTAAAGTCGTCCATTTCGTCGTTTAGTATGATGCCCGTCTGTGACGACTTGATTCCGCTGCCGAAACTGATGGCAGTGCGCGTGATCAGTATCTTAGGACTGGCAGAATATCTCAGTACACTGTTCACTATAGGCTAGTCACGAGCTAACTCTTCAAATTAAACAGCTCATTGGACAGAAACATGAATATAGAAAAGTGCACTAAAAGATGGAGGTCAGTATGAACTATCAGGGACATGCAATACAGTCAAGTAAATATTAGTCCACTAAATTTTTGTTCTTCACGTATTGGATCTCGGTTCGAGAAGTCCTGTACTGTATGAATCAACATTAACCAATCCTAAAATCAGCAATCAATAGTGATGCAAATGTATGCCTTATATACAATAAGTGGCACATTGAGAGAAACTATATTTCTACCACTAAGCATATATATGCTCTCTCTCTCTCTCTCTCTCTCTTTATATATATATAAAGACATAAAAGATTAGTGCAACTATTAGCCACAAGGGCCCTTCTTGGATGCACTCTGTACACTGAACCAGTTGTCCACCAAATCTGTCAATCAGCCCTCCCTGTAATACTGAAAAGCAAGCCCTCTATTCGTATAATGATTGTCTATGCTGTTTTTAAAGATGTTCAATGTGCTGCTACTGACAATGTTTTATACATATATACATATACATATATATATATATATATATATATATATATATATATATATATATATATATATATATATATATATATATATATATATATATATATATGTATATTCATATATACATATATATATACATATATATACATATATATTTATATACATATATATATACATATATGGATATATATTGTTTATCCTGATGTAATTTAATCCAATTCAGTCATATTCGCAGATTTACCTACCCATTGCCTTCTGAAACCTGGAGGTAGTATAACGGAATATAATCATGCTTCAGATTTTCGCCGCTAAAATATATATTTTCGGAGCAATCTCAGAGACGGGTCGATGAACTTCGAAATAGCTTCGGAGATGGCTATTTAGCTAATGTTATTTAGAAAATGCTGCACAAGAATTGGTTAAATTCATTCGCGCACAGATAAAACTAATATCGATCACAATTGCCACACGCGTCATATATGTCGCTAAACGACACCTCAGCACCTGACGCTATTGTCCAACGTGACTCGATAGGTCATGGCTGGTCTATTCCATCGCCGAGCATGTATGCGCATGTGTGCACGCTCTTGTGCGTGCGCGTGTGTGTGTGCTGCGTGTGTTGTGTGTGTGAGTGTGTACATCGAAATGCGCATGCTTGTGTGCGTAGGTTAGTGTGTAAATACTCCCGGAATTATTCACGACCGTGTCCACCCAGTTTTCTAAACTGTTCACCAGCTGGGACACTAGAAATGGGATTGCAAAGTAATCAGCAACGCACACAGCACACAATTCCTTGTGGTACATTCTCATTCAGGCTTTAAAAATACGTCGTTCGCAAGCGTTTGCTATATCCGAGTTTGCACAAATAGTGTAATTCAACTAAATGCATATGCGTAGTTGTATATTTAGGTAGCTTCAACGGACGAGCTACCGGGCGGCCGTGTCGGTGTATTGACGACACGTTAGCACTCGCACGTCCGGAGGTCCGCGCCAACTTCGCATGTCCGGGGTGGGGGGCAGATGTCTGTCCCCCTAAGAACTCTGGAACTATGCTAGCTAGCGACAAACGGAAAACGGCGTTGGATAGCTGATGGCGGGCTCTATCGAAAGTGCTTCGGTCATTTTCTCTCAGATCAACATTCAGGTCACTGGGTCATCATAGGTCAAATTCGACCAGATCAGGTGGGACTCAGATATTGACACATATCTCAGGACCTGTAACAGATAGAAACAAACGGTGAAAGGTATACGACAGTCCTCGAAATGCGCTACCGACAATAGGCGGTGTAATTTAAGGTCAGGTCAACCGAAACTCAGGTCAAGGTCATGAAGCCGCCTAGGCAGGGCATGTAATGTTTCAATCGACACATCTTGGCGATACAAACACAATGACGGTAATTTCAGCCTTCTAGCTCAATGCAGTGCGATATAATGCGCCGAAATGTGTAGTGATCTCAGGTGACTTTAGAGACCTTGGTGAGGTCACAGAGCAAAATGTCAGCGGTAACATTGAGCATAGCTTCCATCTGCATGCTACAACCGTTGTGAGATTATTCCGAGCGCAAATATGTAACCAGGAAACATTTGTATATTTTACCATAGCCCTATAATGGGGAAGCCATGGCCGAGACCTGATCTAAGGTCAATGCTACGAAAAAAACGATATACATATTATGGTCCCTGATGAGATCATGATATGTTATAAGTTTGAAATCAGTCGCCCATTTATTGTGCAAGTTATGCCATCTATAACTCCGAGTGTAGTTGGGTCACTTCGCCTGACCTGGTGACCTGACCTGAGATGACCCAGGATTAAAATGTATGAGGGTATGCGGAAAAGACCCATGAACAGCTATGCGAGGTTTGGCCTTGCTAACCTGATGAGTTTGGCGGAAAATGAGGAAAAACCGGAGGGAGACAGATATCTGCCCCCGGACGTGCGTGAATTAAACTTTCGGTCTAAATTCTGCCGTTGAACTGGAAATCATGGATTGGGTGGTTGGGCCAGGGTTCACGCAACAAGCTCTGCTTAGCAATAGAACCCTGGCTCCTAAAACCACCCTAACAACAACTCGGAGTAAATTTATTAAATCAAGGGTGTGAAACAAAGCGCGCTAGGCAGTAAGTGAAATGCCACGACAAAATGATAGTACCGATTATTATTATCGGATTGAATTTCTCATAGAGTGAAGGGATATAATGGTCACCTTCCCCTCACATGTTTGCTGACAGTGAATTTCATGAAGTGAGCATACAAAGATAATACTTTGCAACAGCATTAGGAGCAGTGGAATTGTATTATCGAGTCGCACAAAAAGTGGTGGCGACCGGTTCGGTTGACCACGACGTCAAATATATCTCCGTGATTCCCGACCATTCAGTCTTATCTGCTGCTAAGACTATATAAGTATGTTAATGGTGCATGCATCTACCAATGCTATGCATTGCACTTGGTATTAACACTACATAATTTCGCAATTGGAGTTCCACATAGAATACTACATAAACAACACCATTGGTAGATGCTGCTACATGTCTCCAGATTGCCTATGTCCAAATGAGACAGCAATTAATTTTCTTTGTTCTTGGTAGACTTTGCCTGGGAAAGGGATTTTCTCGGTACCATTAGGTCAAAACACAGGGTAATTAACACAACGATAAGAAAAAAATTACTGGTGACACTCAATGATAAGCAAACAAAAATTTTATTTTTACACTTCAATATCCCATAAAGCCTTGAGCACGGGAGCTTGGCCTACCACTGCCTCTCCGCTTCGACAAATGCTACGCGGCTGTTCCATAGCCACACATTGTAGAAAGTGCAACTCTTATCTCCAGCCGCATATGCTTACCATGATTTTCTCAAAAGCTCATGCACAGTTTTGGCACAATGAGTATGGTGAATGTGAACAATGCCAACATATGAAGGGGGAAAACACTACGGGACATTAAAGTAGGATCACGACATCTTGGTCTCTCCCGTTTTCTGCTACGTTCTCCGACGTGATGGAACCACAAGTTTAAGGGAATTATTCGGAATATTATTCAGATTTGTCATTCTCAAAATAATAATTAATGACTATTTTATCTTGGAATAATCATGGAGTTGGTAACATACTACCCGCCTGTTCATTCGCCAAGCTATCTGATTATCAACTAGACTCCGACACTTCAAAGGCGACATTTAGATTGCTAAAAGAGACTGTCCCAACCGCATAATTAAAGTTCAGCTGAATATGTGGAACTAAAGAGGAAGTTGCGCTCTTTCCAATACCATGATCATTTGCTACCAACTCGGTTTCATTACCTCGCAAATTGCTAACTCCATATACCCCAGTTGGCGACAATATTCTTATCAGGTTACCGAGTTCACTTACTCAGTACTACTGTTGGTGTCGTTAATATCAATCGATCAGCTTGCGAATTGTTCGCACTACCCCAACAGCAAAAGTATGTGAATATAGTGGTACCTAGCAGTGTCTGCCATTTTGATGGTGTCTATGAAACATAACTCGAGGCTGTTTGTTGTTCTAGGACAACGTTAGATATTCAGTCGACCTATGAAATATTCAGACATATTGTATAGATGTGATAGATACTTATGGTGTGATACTAATAGATGTGATACTTCAGTCAGCAGGTCGATCTTTACAGTTTAATCGCCTGTCTCTACTAGCACTGAGTCATCGGTTGTTCCAGTATCGAAACCAGGTTCGACATTAATGAGGAATGGAATAAAACGTGCATGATTTACCTTGGAGACACCAAATGTACATTATTTACCGTCTAACATTTTCCCAGCGTCAAATCCACGTGGGATGAGTTTTTTGGAAACTCGTCCACATCCAGGACGGTCCCAATAAGAATGACACCACAGACGGGCGTCACTCTTATTCCACAGATCGTTCCACAGATATACTGCACGCAGACGGCGATCTCCCGCACACAGACAGTGACCTACCACAAACGAACTGTGACCTACCACGTGCAGACTGTGGCCTACCGCAGGCAGACAGTGACCTACCACAGACAGTGGCCGATCACAGACAAACGGTGATCTCCAGCCCACGGACGGTGACCTGCCACAGACAAACGGTGACCTACCACAGGCAAACGGTGACCTACCACAGTCAAACAGTGTCCTATCACAGTCAAACGGTGACCTGCCACAGGCAAACGGTGACCTACCACACACAGAAGGTGACCTACCATAGACAGTCGGTGATCCACCACGGCCAGACGGTGACCTACCACAGGTTGGTTGGTTGGTCATTGGTTTTTACGACACATCGACCGTTGAGTCATGCAGCATCGCCAATTTCTCACGCCGATTGGTCGCGGGCGAAGAGTAGCGAGAGGTGAGACTCGAACCCACAACCTTGCGATTGTGAGACGAGCAACTTACCCCTAGGCTACTCGTCCCCTACCTACCACAGGCCGACGGTGACCTACCACAGGCCGACGGTGACCCACCACAGCCAGACGGTGACCTACTACAAGTTGATGGTGCTGGTGACGGCCACGGCGTTCCCGTCGGCGTCGACGACCGAGATGTGTGCAGTGCCGCTGTCGTTGGCGTTGGCGAACTGAGCGCCGTACTCGGCGGGGCCGCCGAGCGTGCCGTCCGGCCGAATCCGACGCCTCACCTCGGCCAGGAACTCGGGCGACGTCATGTTCCGCACTACCTGCGACCATGTCGGGTCAGGTCAGGTCAGGTCAGGTCAGGTCAGGTGCCTCAATGACCACGCCTGTGCCATGCCAGGTTAGGTCAGGCCGTGTTTCGCATCGTCTGTGGAATGGGCTGGTCAGGTCTCGCCACCGACCGCACGAAATCCAGCAGCATCGGATCTGCTCCTCACCACTCGCAGATCCAGTCAGGTCAAGCCAGGTCAATGACGTTGGGGCCAGGTCATGTGTGGGCCGGGGACCAATGTCTGTCGAAGTTATTGCTTTTCATTCAAGGCACATCTTGACAAAACATGTGAAAATGCTATGGATAACATTATTCATTTGAAGTTGCGATGGAGGGAACTGGAAGCTTTCCCACTTCGTGTCTGCGACTGTTTTATCACGGTTTATTCCGGCGTGTATCACGCTATTCATGTGAATCCCTTCAGATCAGTTGTTGTGAATCACGTGAGGGCAACTGACGCCGCGGCTGACGTACTGATCGGCGCCGTAGTCGGCACAGGCCGGCCGAAACTCGAACTGGCGCCGCTTTGCTGCTTCGTCGTCCCTCCGGGTGAAACCCTGTGCACAACAGCACGGTGCACAACAGCACGGTGCACAACGGCACGGTGCACAGCGGCACGGTGCACAGGAGCTCGGCTTACAACAGCACGGTGCACAGCATACTACTTCCGCATCAATTTTACCGGACCGCACCCGTTCCGAGCCATTTGTGGAAGTGAGGTTAGCGTGGATTAGCGTCTGGTTTGTGGCTTGACGACTGGATAGCAAACATGAATATCGGAGGAAAGCATCCGAAGAACATATACACTTGCATCCATCGACGTGTTCCACTCTCCGATCACCACATCAGCACACACCGGCATCTACTGACGTGTGCCGCTCAGCATGTCAGCACCTCGGCACATACTGGTATCTACTGACGTGTGTCACTCAGAATGTCAGTACTTCAACACATGCTGGTATCTACTGACATGTGCCACTCAGAATGCCAGCACCTCGGCACATACTGGTATCTACTGACGTGTGCCACTCAGCATGTCAACACAACTTGCATTCATCAATATGGCAATGCCTCCATCTCATCTCCATCTCCATCTCCATCTCCATATACATCTCCACACGCCTCGTCAACCACTTATCAATCGTATCGTGCACATCCACCCACCTCTTCCACATCGACAAAGGCGGCGTCGCCCAGCAGGCTGCGCTGGGCGTAGGCGAACTTGAACGTCTCGGCGATGGTGTGCAGCATGTGCACCTGAGCCTCGTTGTCGGCCAGGCTGGCCTCGCTCAGACGCAGCCCGTCCAGCGTGCCCAGGATCATGGCGATGACGGAGCCGCTGGCCGGCGGCGGCACCGAGTACACGGTCAGCCCGCTGACCGGCAGTCTCACCCGCACCGGCGCCTCCCAGGTCGGCCTGGCGGCGGCACCAGACTGGCGGTCAGAGGAGCCTACGGCCTGTGGCTGACGTTCCGAGGAGCCTACGGCCTGTGGCTGACGGTCAGAGGAGCCTACGGCCTGTGGCTGACGTTCCGAGGAGCCTACGGCCTGTGGCTGACGGTCAGAGGAACCTACGGCCTGTGGCTGACGGTCAGAGGAGCCTACGGCCTGTGGCTGACGTTCCGAGGAGCCTATGGTCTGTGGCTGCCGGTCAGAGGAGCCTACAGCCTGTGGCTGCCGGTCAGAGGAGCCTACGGCCTGTGGCTGACGGTCAGAGGAACCTACGGCCTGTGGCTGACGGTCAGAGGTGCCTACGGCCTGTGGCTGACGGTCAGAGGAGCACATGACCTGTGGCTGACGGTCAGAGGAGTCTACGGCCTGTGGCTGCTGGTCAGAGGAGCCTACGGCCTGTGGCTGACGGTCAGAGGAGCCTACGGGTGGCTGTAATATTCATAGAAATATCGATATTAAAAATATTAGTTGTGCAATAAAAAAAACTTGAAATAGATTCATTTGCAGGCTATTGCCGGCGACCTACTCCAAACATCATCAAGACCTACACGACCTATCAATATTCAAACTGTGTGCAATACTAGGTTATGCTGGTTTCCCTGAGTCTTGTTCAAATGAAACTAGGAGATGCGATATAGAGCATTAACGCTGCATATTAAAGCAAATGTTGGAATCGATTGTATGGCTTCGAAAGCAATGGAATGATTGTTCGGTAAAGTAAGAAACCAAACCATACGTTATGCTCTCGAGTAAAAAAAATATGTAAACGGTAATGTATGCCCCTTTTAGCACGCACGCGGCTTGCGTAAGGAAAGATACTCTCCGTGCTCCATGGGGACCGGTTCTCGAGATCACTCGCTATATTATGATAATTATTAAACAAACAAGAGATGCCAAAGCACTAGCGTGCAATATTCACTTTCGCTATACTTTTTTTGACCTCGTCATGTCATGAATTCATCTTCTAAGTCACCAGAAGGAGCTCAAGGTATTGCCATTATCATTGAGGTAAAAAAATTGCTCCTACATAGCCAATGTCGGAATATTGCTCGGAATACAAAAAAATTAATTGCTCCTACATAGCCAATGTCGGATGCGGTGTGGTGACAGATCACTCATCTGGGCTGCTTGCGTATGTCCATGACCCTCCCAAGGTCATTCGAGGTCATTAGCCTAGCTTTTGCTCACATATTTTGGCTTTTGAGTCTTTCATGAGTTGTGTTTCATGGTAAGCGAAGATCGACGTCAATTTTTAGGCTTGAGTACAAGGAAATAGTGTTTAAGGCAGTTGTGAAGCTCACGAACGTGGTCACCTCTTTGACCTTGTGTGATCTAAGGAAGGAAAATTGAAATGTACCCCATCCCACATCATTAGTATCCCAAGATACTTAACAACGCTACGCTAAATATTTGAGGAGCGTGTTAATTGTTGTACCACACACGAAACAGTTAAATACGAAAATTTCCATTTTGCATAAAGCCAATCTTTAAGCTAGCATGAGGGATCAACCAGCAATCCAAAATGTATAAATCTGATGTCATTCGCGAGATCATGTCATGTGGCACACGGAGGTTGGTTCAATGTCGAAAACACTCCCCGGTTGCAAACGCTACGGAGCTCGCAAAAACGATCCCCTGCACTGGGAGGGTCGCCAAAATATCGCGTACAGGCCAAGGTTCAGCTTCCTTTTTGACATAACAGTCTAGAAAATGGTCCGTCTGTTAAGCCATGCGGTATATCAATTCAAAACACATGAAAGACTATGCAGGAGGCGCCTGCACCTCCATCGACATGTTATGGATTGGCGGCACTTGATTCAATACGTAGTCGACGCGCTGCCATCAACCCCAAACACTGAATAAGCTACACACTCGGGCAAGTAAGCGACGGAATGACAGATGTGTGATGCCAGCGGTCGAGAACCCACGTGTAGTTTCTGATGTCGTCATAAGTTACGATGCCGCCCATCTCCTGGATGTCCTGCGCGAGCTTTCGACCGAGTTGATGGTATGCCTCCAAACCGCCCTCGGCGATTTTCTCCAGCGTGGCTGCCAGGGCTGGTCGTCTCACCAGGTCGCCGACCTCCGCCGTCTCATTTCCGTTCTTCAGGTACAGGTCACTGTCGCAAAAGAGGTCACTGCGTCACAATGTGGCCCACTGCAGCACAGGGCACAGTCACTGCAGCACATGACAGCCACTGCAGCACATGACAGCCACTGCAGCATATAATAGTCACTGCAAAACGTAGTGGTCACCGCAGAGCACAGCGCAGTCACTGGAGCACACAACAGCCATTGCAGCACACAACAAACAACAATCAATGTGCCGGGCAACAACCCATGCAGAGCACAACAGTCACTAACGCACACTATGGCACACCTCACTGCCGCACACTATGGCACACCTCACTGCAACACACTGTGGTACACCTCACTGCAGCACACTGTGGTACACCACACTACCTCACATTGTGGTACATCTCACTGCCGCACATTGTGGTACACCACATTACCTTACACTGTGGTACACCTCACTACCTTACACTGTGGTACACCTCACTGCCGCACATTGTGGTACACCACATTACCTTACACTGTGGTACACCTCACTACCTCACACTGTGGTACACCTCACTGCAGCACACTGTGGTACACCTCACTGCAGCACACTGTGGTACACCTCACTGCCGCACATTGTGGTACACCACATTACCTTACACTGCGGTACACCTCACTACCTCACACTGTGGTACACCTCACTGCAGCACACTGTGGTACACCTCACTGCAGCACATTGTGGTACACCACACTACCTTACACTGTGGTACACCTCACTGCATCACACTGTGGTACACCTCACTGCAGCACATTGTGGTACACCACATTACCTTACACTGCGGTACACCTCACTCACCTCACTGTGGTACACCTCACTGCCGCACACTGTGGTACACCTCACTGCAGCACACTGTGGTACACCTCACTGCAGCACACTGTGGTACACCTCACTGCAGCACACTGTGGTACACCTCACTGCCGCACACTGTGGTACATCTCACTGCCGCACATTGTGGTACACCTCACTCAGCACACTGTGGTACACCTCACTGCATCACACTGTGGTAAATCTCACTGCAGCACATTGTGGTACACCACACTACCTTACACTGTGGTAAATCTCATTGCAGCACACTGTGGTACACCTCACTACCTCACACTGTGGTAAATCTCACTGCAGCACACTGTGGTACATCCCACTGCCGCACATTGTGGTACACCACACTACCTTACACTGTGGTGCACCTCACTATCTCACACTGTGGTACACCTCACTCAGCACACTGTGGTACACCTCACTGCAGCACACTGTGGACACCTCACTGCAGCACACTGTGGTACACCTCACTGCAGCACACTGTGGTACACCTCACTGCAGCACACTGTGGTACACCTCACTGCAGCACACTGTGGTACACCTCACTGCAGCACACTGTGGTACACCTCACTGCCGCACACTGTGGTACATCTCACTGCCGCACATTGTGGTACACCTCACTCAGCACACTGTGGTACACCTCACTGCATCACACTGTGGTACACCTCACTGCAGCACATTGTGGTACACCACACTACCTTACACTGTGGTACACCTCACTGCAGCACACTGTGGTACACTTCACTGCAGCACACTGTGGTACACCTCACTGCAGCACACTGTGGTACATCTCACTGCCGCACATTGTGGTACACCACATTACCTTACACTGCGGTACACCTCACTACCTCACTGTGGTACACCTCACTGCCGCACACTGTGGTACACCTCACTGCAGCACACTGTGGTACACCTCACTGCAGCACACTGTGGTACACCTCACTGCAGCACACTGTGGTACACCTCACTGCCGCACACTGTGGTACACCTCACTGCAGCACACTGTGGTACACCTCACTGCAGCACACTGTGGTACACCTCACTGCCGCACACTGTGGTACATCTCACTGCCGCACATTGTGGTACACCTCACTCAGCACACTGTGGTACACCTCACTGCCGCACATTGTGGTACACCTCACTCAGCACACTGTGGTACACCACACTGCCGCACACTGTGGTACACCACACTGCCGCACACTGTGGTACACCTCACTGCAGCACACTGTGGTACACGTCACTGCAGCACACTGTGGTACACCTCACTGCAGCACACTGTGGTACACCTAACTGCAGCACACTGTGGTACACCTCACTGCAGCACACTGTGGTAAATCTCATTGCAGCACACTGTGGTACACCTCACTACCTCACACTGTGGTAAATCTCACTGCAGCACACTGTGGTACACCTCATTGCAGCACATTGTGGCACACATCACTACATCACCCTTTGGTACCACGAGCACTGGAGGGCCTCTGAAAATTACGCGCACTGGTGGGGGGAGGATTCCGCCCCATAAGATCTCAGCCCCTATTAAGGCTAGAGCAATCAAATTCGCCAAAGAAAAAACCAAAGGTCAAATGAGGTCAAAATAGCACTTTTCTGGTTTTGCGTGGCTTGGCTTGTCATTGTTATGGATCTCTGCGATTGTGTTTAAATGCTCCTAAATTATCATTACTGACGTTTTGGACATTAAAAATGATTCAATACAGATACCAGATCCTTCATTTGACCTCAGGTCGAATGAGGATTTGATATGGGTTATGGGATATGGGATAGGGATATGATCTGGCATATAGGAGCACTTTATCAGGTCATTACCTGCTCTAGTTACCGGAACCGGGCTGCCCACCCGACTGCTCCGTTTGGCGATTTGGCACAATCGGCTTCGCAAAGAAAGGAGTGAAATACATGAAAAAGAAGTATGGAAACGCTTAGGCACACGGTAAGAAACAGTAAATTTCCGGATGTGTAGGGAGTAACATGCAGAGCGACATCAATCGCATGACAATCGTTTTCATTTATGACAACATTCCGGTTGACCAAGTTTGGTTCCATTAGCCTGTCATGAACTTGACCTGACTTGACCTCGGCGACCTAACATGACTTTTAAATTATGAAGCACAACAATATACATAAAACAAGTCGCTAATGTTGTCAAGAACACTTCCCTTTTGCAAGTATACGGAAAGCAGATGAGCCCCGATTTTTGTGGTCTGGAACTGCGAAATTTGTTTACTTTAACGGCCCCTAACTTGAAAACGTTTCGGCCGATTTTAACTTTTCTTGCTTTAAACAATGTGCCAGTTATTTTCAAGAAGGTACACAAAAAGTGGCGCATATCGGCTGATACAATATGGAGTTACATACGAGAAATCTGAGGGATGGGCGGATTTCACCCTTCCCCTCCATGGCGTGTGTTAGCCTGTCATGAACTTAACCTGACTTGACATCGGTGACCTGACATGACTTTGAAACAAAATAGCATAACAATATACATCAAACAAGTCGCTACTGTTGCCAGAACACTTCCTTTTTGTCAATATACGGGAAGCGCATCAGCGCCGATATTTGTGGTCGGGCGCTGAATTTTTGTTTTACTTTAACTCGATAAAAAAAAAATTGGTCGACTTTCGTTTTTCTTACTTTAAACAACGCGCCGATCAGTTCTAAGCAGGTACACACACAATAGCGTATATCGGCCGGTAAAATCTGGAGTTATCTACGAAAAATCGGAGGGGTGGGCGGACTTCGCACCCCCCCCCCCCTCCATGGCGCGTGGTACACTAGCCTGTGTCGAGAATTTCCAAAGGGGTGTTATCAAAAACGGCTACTGTTTTTATTTTGCCTTGATATGTGCCTAACAATTCGGCATAAAATTAGATCGCTGGGCCATCGACATTTTTCTAATAATGCGATGGAAAAAGACTGTTTTCGACATTCGGTGCCATATCGGCTGTGAAAACCAATCCAGATAAGTGGATCAAATAGTACCTCTTTTTGGTCGTCTCGACGAGCTGAGTCGATTGAAACAACGCAGTATTGTCTAAAAATTGATAGTTAAAAAAATATCGGCCATCTTGTATCTTCTAATACAGCAACAAATGTCCATTTCGGGGCATGCAAGGAACTTTGAGGTTTAAACAAATACAAATCATGATACACCCGGGAGTTCTGCTCTTACTCATTTGAAGACTTCAGCATCAATCACTAGGCATAACAATATAGACAAAGCTTCATATTTATTCGCTGTTTGAACTACATAGCAGCATGATAGAGGGAGGCTGCTTTGTACGCATGTGCTTCACATAACAAAACAAGGCTATCTGGAAAGGATTTCTGAATGTATCAACATGCAACGAATAGCTACATATTCGTTGCATGTTGAGACATTCAGATAGCCTTTCCGCATCACGTTCAGACGAAAATCAGTTACGTTGGTGATAAAAAGTGATTACAATTCGCCGTGCTCACCATGGTACCATCGATGCTTATTTTTTATCAAAGGAACACATGTCCGACACCATTCAATGAACACCGGAAATATCCAAGGCATGCATAGCGCGAAGGTGCGGAGCGCAACTGACTGGACGGCATAGAGCACCCCAGTTATATCTGTCATGGAACCCACAGTCGTTTTAACACATTCTCCACGTCCCTCTTAGTTGTTAGCACGGGCAAAAGCTGGCGGTGCATGTACCTACCTTGTACGTTTCAGATCATGGCCTGGGAGACACTGCATGCAAAAACATCCGGCGTATCGTTCAATTCATTGTGGGGGGTTTACTATCCGATGTAGTTTCGCGCGAAGTTGCAGAACAACTGGCTGGATTGGCCGCTGCATTTGTTGCGCCAGCTGCAGCTCACTAGGCTGCAGCATGGGGAAGTCGTGAGCATCGTGGTGCCGTACCTCCACTCCAGTGCCTGGTATGCTCATAGCGAAATGGTGCTCCAGACACTTCTCTATAGCGATGACAGAGCACAGCGCCAGTTTGCTGTTCAACGTATGAGGTGCATCCGCGGAAAAAATTAGCGTGGAGACCCCAGTGTCCGTCCCAGGAAAATTCCGAGACTAAATGAGACCGCGGAGAGCCTGCAGGAGTTGACATCCTGGGACGGCGCCTTCGGACCGGCCCTCACATGCCACACGCCAAGCTCCGAATTTGATGGCTATTCGGACATGCCAATGTCAGTTCCACAGTTTCCCGTGCACGGTCAGTCAGTTGGATGATGCGTGAAACAGGTGTCGCTAGCTGCAAAAATTAAACATGAACGGGAAGGAGAGGAGGGACGGCTACATCCGGGGTGGCTACATGCACCGGCAGCTTTTGCCCGTGCTAACAACTAAGAGGGAGGTGGAGAATATGCTAAAACGACTGCGAGTTCCATGAAAGATAGAACCAGAACTGACTGGGCGGCTCTATGCCGTCCAGTCAGCTGTGCTCCGCACCTTCGAGCGATGTTTGCCTCGGGCATACCAGTGTTCATTGCTTGATGTTTGACATGTGTCCTTTTGGGAAATAAATGGGCTTCGATGGTCCCATGGTGATCACGGCGAATTTTAATCATTTTTATCACCAACGTATCTGATTTTCGTCTGAACGTGATGTGGAAAGGCTATCTGAATGTCTCAACAATCAACAAATAGGTAGGTATTTGGTATGTGATGCACATGCGTACAAAGCAGCCTCCCTCAATCATGCTGCTATGTAGTTCAAACAGCGAATACATATGAAGCTTTGTCTATATTATATGCCCAGTGAGTGATGCTCAAGTCTTCAAATAAGTAAGTGCAGAAACCGCGACTGAATCATGATTTTTACTTGTTTAAACCTCTGCAGTCCCTTGTATGTCCCGAAATGAACATTTCCTGGTGCATTAGAAAACATAAGATAGCCGATATTTCGTTAACCCGCGCCGTCTTTGCTGTCAAATCCTGCCACCACGTCTCGGGGTGGGGGGGGGGGGGGGCGGTTGAAGACCCCCTCTAAAATCCAAACTAAGCATCGCACGAAAACGGAAGAGGTGTCATCGGAAAACGCTCGACGAGTAGGGTCCGGGTTCACCGTCCCCAAAAACATTTCACAAAAAGTGACGTCACAAGGGGGCCAGATTTTCGCGACTTTTCTCGACTTACATTACTCTGGGGAGTTCATTTTGGGGGATATATGAAAAACAAAACTTATTTGGAATGAGAAAAGGACAGCGAAATCGACCAGGGCTATAATTTTTTTGCCCCCCCCCAAAAAAAAAAAACAATTTTATTTTTTGGAAATTTAAAAATTTTGAGTTTTCAAGTTTTCTTTAATTTTCCTTTTCCAATCGGTAGAAAAGACCGAGAAACGTTGTTGGAAGTCAACTTGCCCTGATAAAAAATGCTTACTTTAGCCAGAATCCTACTTTAGCCTTACTTTAGTGTTTGATCTGCAATATGGCAAATACGCAAAATTTATATGTAGTCAAAAACGAAAAGAATGAAGAATTCCACTCGTACGTTTTGTTGCATCCGTAAAGATAAGCAAACACTGAAAGTTTCATTAAATAACTGTGTCCGTTAAAGTGAGACGACTAGTTGAACTTTTTTGGAGGTGACCTCACTTGACCTTGACTAACTCGTTGACCCTAGATGACCTGACCTCAAAATGTTGAATCAGCATGTCAAATTGATGTGGGAAAAGGTATGCCAAATTTGGGCGCGCTGCCGCGCGCCGTTCGTCAGCCATCCGCGAAAAAACTGAGGGGGGCGGTTGAAGACCCTCCCCCGAGACGTGACGGGTTAACTATCGATTTTTCGACAATAGTGCCTTGCATCAATCGACTCAGCGTGTCGAGACGATCACAAACAGATACTATTTGACCCACTTAACTGGATTGGTTCTCACAGCCAATATGGCGCCGAATGCCGAAAACAGGGTCTTTTTCAAGCGCATTTTGAGAAAAAAAATGCCGATGGCCCAGCGATCTAATTTGTATACCAAATCATTAGGCACATATCAAGGCAAAATAAAAACAGTAGCTGTTTTTGATAACACCAATTTGACAATTTTCGACACAGGCTAGTGGTACACCTCACTACCTCGCAATGTCGTACACCTCATTACCTCTAGCTTAGTTGCAATGGCCTAACCCCCAGTCCTACTTACTGAGCTTTTGCCACCGACTCTGTCATCGGAGCATGACCCTTGCCATGTAACTCCCGATGAAAGGAACACACATGGGGAGGAACAGCAATGGGGACAATAACTCAATGTTGCGGTACCCTCATCCAACATAGCGAGGACCAATACACGGACATGTCAGCACTGGGCTACGGCCACTGCTTTGTTTAGCTATGTGGAGGCTGCGTGGCTCCCAGGGCTCAGAAGAGGCCGCCACCACCCACCAGCGCCCGTTCCACTAGCCGCACACACGCCGGGTCCACTCACCCTAATCCAAACGTGTCGTCCAGCAGAATTGTTTGGATGCGGACGTCCTCCAGCGCGCGGAGCAGTGGCGGCGAGATCCGGGTACCGTACCGACACAAGCTGATGGCCGGCTGGAACAGTGCACTCCACGGCAGCCGGCCGTACCGCTGGTGTACCGCCCAGTACCCAGGGACCTCGCCCGGTACACCCACCGACAGACCACCTGCAAACACAGTACCGCTGGCGTGTCACCCAATACTGGGGCATAATTATATTTCATTTGCATTCACACTTACCTTCCAAAGCGGCTAACGTTAACACGCCATCAGCCCATATAGACATAATCTAGTCCAACATAAAATTGCTCGGGTCGTCCAGGGCCGGTCTCTTCATGTTTATCCACCCATGGTCGGGCTCCTAGTGTCGCCCAGGGCCGCGCTCTCCATGTTTGTCCATAGTCGGGTTCCCCGGGTCACCCAGAACCTGTCTCTACAGAGTCGTTCAGGACCGGTCGGCCGTGGGACGAAAATATGGTGTCGGGACTGATTTGTGACTCACTCGTCGATTTGGGAATGATCTGGTTCCAGATGGTCAGCCACGTCAAATGTCTACCCGTGAAGTTTCAGTGGTCAGCCACCTCAAAGGTCTACCCGTGAAATTCCAGGTCGTCACCTGAGAACCTCACTACGCGGCTGGTTTGTCATTTCCAGATCATACCTCAGCGTACCGTCTTAGTAACGTCCTACACATACTAATGCCCTCGTTCTCCGTAGTCTCCAGGTATACTTGCCCACACATCCGAAGTTCTAAAGCATCCACTCTGCCGCTGCCATCCACCTTCCGTTCGCCATCATTGTCACTCAATACAGGATGCGATAGATGGAAAAGCCACTCGGTGTCCATTTTAACTCCGCCTTTGCGGTGGCATCCTTCATTCAGGGGCAGCGCCACCGGGGATGAGATGGCGGGCCGCCCCCCCCCCCGCCGCGCTGTTCTTCTGTCAGTCATGAGAGGAGCAAACACACATATTTTTCCTTGTTTGAGCAATTTGCTATCTTGACGCATAACGCTACGCTAACGCAAACGCTAGATGTCCTCAGTGATGGAAGTCGTCGTAGAAGACCTCCGGATGGTCCGCTCCGGAACATGTGGCATACTCGCCTACCTGCACCTACACCTCGACAACAATCTCACCTGTCTGCGCCTACACTTCAGAAGGATCCTCGCATGTATGTGCCTACATATCGGTAGCAGCCTCATCTATCTGCGCCCATACCTCAGTGGTAACCTCACCTGTGTGCGCCCACACCTCAGCAGCAGCCTCACTTATTTACCCCTACGCCTCAGCAGCAACCTCAACTGTCTCAGCCTACACCTTAGCAGCAGCATCGCCTATTTATTCCTACACATTAGCAGCAGCCTCACCTATGGATGCCTACACATTAGCAGCAGCCCCACCTGTCTAAGCATGCGCCTTTTGGCATACTCACTTATCTGCGCCTACACCTCAGCTGCATCCTGACCTGTCTGCGACTCGTCCTTGTCTTGGAACATGTCGCGATCGGCGGCGGCCGGCGCCGTCTCTCGCGCTATCAACGTCTCCACCAGACCCGTGCTGTGGTTGTACAGGGTCATGACGAAGCCGCCGCCGATTCCCATGCTGTGCGGGTTGACGACGCCGTCGCAGAGGAGGGTGGCCACGGCCGAGTCGACAGCGTTTCCGCCTCTCTCCAGCATCGTCCTGCCGCGCCACAGCAGGCACTCTAGAGAGGTGTACGGGCGTGAGGCGAGGGGCGGCGCCAAGCGAGCTAATCATAGCTGACACGTGCACACACCAGGACGACCTGGCCTAGGAAAAGCACAGGGGTGGCCCTGCAAATGATTATCCAGTGGCTGGTTTTGTATCAGACGAAACTTCACGTGCAGGGTCACGGCGACCCAGGTGTCCGTTTTTAAACCATTGTTGATGCCGAGCGCAGTGATGAGCAAGAATACTAGTTCATTAGTTCAATAGATCAAACAGAATTGCACACAGGTGCATACATCCGTCCTACAATTGTGCTGCAATGTAAGTTACCGATGCTTTTGTGAGTGTGCATGGTAACATCGGACGATTTCAACACAAAAGGCGAAATGTGAACCATTAAGATTGTCTTTCACTTGTCATTCTAGGCGCGAACATATCTTTACCAATAATCTGCATGCAAACACTGAACGCTATTCATCGAGAAACTGCGGAACATAACAAAATGCTGTGGAAAATTAAGCTGAGGCAGCTGGAAACTGGATAGTAAGGGATGAATATCATAAACCGCTCGGTTACAGTTCGGTCGGTATCCTGGCAGGGGCTTCACGGCTTACGGATTGGATTACAATAACTTTTGTGTCGATGGCGGTGCTAGCAGAACCTTTGGGTTCTTGGGCTCTAAGTTTCCAGTTATGCCCCCAAGTGAGAAGTGCGGGGTGGCGCCAGTGTATTAAATGTATTCGAACCCCGCCTTCAGACTCCAGGCACACCAATTACTCGAATAATGTTCGAGAAAAAAACAAGGCTTTCTACCGGTCTTGCCGATGATTTTCTTGTCATGTCATGCACGTTTGAAGTTCTACTAGCAGATATCTGACTGAAATAGGTCGTTGAGCAGTAGGCTTAACGGCCTATTAAATGTCTATGCTGATTTAGGTTGAAGGCCTGTTTCATCACGACATTCATTCACTCATGAGCTTGAACTCTAGTGCATACACTCATCTTTCATGAACCTTCCGAAGTATTGGCCGAAAACACTATCCTTTTATATTCATGGGTTAAATATATGTGAAATGTATGGTAGGTATTTAAAATTAACACCAGGGTGACCGAACCGAAAAAGTAATCTGAGATAAAGTCCTCGAATGACCTCGAATGGGCTTGAAGAGATCAATGATGTGCACAAGCACGCTACCTGAATTCCCCAAAACCATGACATCCAGCATTGGAAATGCGCACAAGCACGTTACCTGAGTTCACGACTTCAAAGTTCGGAACACTGGTAGCACTGTCCCTATTTCTACTCCAAGGGATGCTTTTTGTTCCTGAGCCTACCCTTGCAGCTTAAAAATAAATCAATTGGTGATGTAGGCAAGATAGATGAAACTTTTGATTGGAGAGATAGTCGTTTTGTAATTAAATTCGCCGTTCATTGTCGTATCCAATTGCACAACAACTTGTGTGCGCTATCCTGGTACGTACAGTTGAACGGTACATTTCCGAGGTCTCTAGGTGAAATCGAATTTTCCTGGCATCAAGAAATTAACCAAGATCACCGCATACCAGCCTGGTTAAGTTGTTTATAAACATGCATTTCCTGCTATGCTATGCTATACCAACTCATGGCTTATGGCGGTCCGAAGGACACTCTCGGATAACCTAACCAACGTAAGTCGATCTCAAAGCCGGCCTTGCAACCATGCGAGCGTCCTTACCTGGAATCTCAACACCTGTCGACATGTCGCTATTCTCGACCAGCCACGGCGACTGGTCCAGTCACGAGAGTAGAGAGGCGGGGCTCTTACCTGCCGATGGAGGAGCAAATGCCAGCGTCGGCACACACGGCCGCCGCCCGGTATCGGCCCAGTCTTGAGCGCGAGGTAGCCGCTGTGCCACCTTCCGCTAGCACAGGAGCAGGCGCCTTCACACGGCCCTCTGAAACCATAGCACGTGCGTCGGTCGTCTGCCGTCTGCCGTCGCCAGGAGGGACGGGCGTGACAATACACACTATGCATTCCTTCCCCGTTGGCGCAGCTGTCTGAAAGGAATCGACGATAGCTTTAGCTGCAACTCGAAGTGGCCAAGGATATACGCGCTGTAGGTACATCCAAAACGTACATGTATACATACACAAATACATACATACATATATATACGTATGTACACACACACACATATATATATATCTATATATATATATATATATATATATATATATATATATTCATAATATATATTCATAACGATGACTCGCTAATAAATCCGTCAAAAGAGGATGACATTTATTGTATAAAAGTTTCGACATAATGGGTCGTCTTCATTATACAAGTACAGAATCAGAGAATATCCAAGTATCTTCGAATCGAGTGATCATTGCGCTCACGTAACCGTTCACAGACGGCGGTCCGCGGTCGATAACCTCACTGCAGCTGTTCTGTCCAATTCGTAAATCCTGTTCTTGAATTAATCGTATTGGGGGGGGTGGCCGAGTGGGTAAGGGGGCGGGGGGGGGGGAACAAAAGGCCCGGGTTCGACACTTATACTCAGGACATCCAATCCCGCCCCCCCGGCGAAACAGTGTGGGCGGCTCCATTAGCCGCGAAGTGCATAAATGTGTCGGGAAAAAATCAAAACGTATTGTGTGGACTTATATAGGCCCTCTTACGCGGGTAAATGAGCTATCATCGGCCCAATTTTGCAGATTTTCACATCCGTCAATATGTGTAACGGTTGTGTTATACTGTCTGTGACACCGCACGTCGCGTTTGTGCTCGCTAATTCTTGTCTGAACCCTCCTCCCTACTTCTCCTACATTCGTCTTTGGACATCCAGAACACGGAATTTTATAAACAACACTGCTTTCTAACCAACGGTCGGTTCTGGACCTTGCCATAGTGTCTCCTACTTTCATTTGATAATCGATAGCAAATAAAATGTCTGCTGTTTCTTTTAAAAACCCCATATGGAGAGAGCTTTAACTGGACTTAATAGTGAGCCCATGCCTAAAGCGCTATGCTGAACATATTCTTTTCGCATTGAAATAAAATATGCATCCGGTGCGACCGATCGCCCTACCGTAGCATAGCATGCACCATAGCTGATCGTCCGATAGTACAACTAATCACCCTAAATATGTATGTAGTGCAACCACTGATCGCCAATGTGCCGGACCACTCCGCTTTGAGCCATTGGCGAAACGCAGTGAAAGGCCAACAATCTCGGGATAATCCACCAGAATGATGAACAGAGAATGTCGCAACTCTACGACCCGAGATCTGGCCGCATAGAAACGGCAAGAGAAACAAAGTTCTGAATAGAGCGGGGGGAATGGTGCGGATCATCATCGTCGCACCATTGCCGTCCCGGAATAGCTTCGTATTGTGAAGCATTAACATCAAAAGCCACATGTTGTGGCCAGCTATGGTGGCACAAGCTCTCTCAAACAGCGCGGATTCCCCAGTTGTTTGTCGGCTGACTCAGACGGTCAATGTGAACGACGAAGTAAGGAGCGCGCATAGGATCAACTCCTAATCAAGTGAACAATATAGTTACCCGGCGGCTGCATAAACCGCCTGGTGACGTGGTGTCTGACCTTGGAGAGGACCCCTCCGGAACCCAGTCGTAAACGCCGCGTCACATGCAAGCCAGAGGACTGTTACGTCGTCGTCAGAGGTACAACACAGGGGGCCCGGAGGCCGACCCCTCCCCATAGGAAGCAAAATGTGCTAGATCCAGGACAGGATGTTTGTATATTCATCACGAGAAGCCTGCAATTTTCGGCGTGCAAAGCGCGCCGATAGTGTTCTCTGTGCCATGACATGTTTTTCCTTTGGGCCCCATTGAGAAAATCATGATTGCTCCCATGTTCGTCATCCCTCCGTGAGCATGGGCGAAAATGGGTTCACAGGCTACGCCCCCAGACACTGAAGCTCCACCCACAGGCCGGCGGCCGATATCCGCAGTTGTTTTTCGTTTGCTGCCTGGCCCTAGTATGGGCGGTGGACATATGGGGCGTTTGTGGGACAAGCGCCCTAGTGGGAATCGCCGTGAAAACTTGTGCACGGCTTGATGGCAAAGGTTGGAATAGAAGTCAGGTAAGTGCACATAGTGCTTTATACATAAGCATGGGTGTAACCACTGGGGCTGGGGGCTAGTGGACATGTCCCCACCACAAATTTCTGAAAAGTGGCGATTTGTCCCCTCTAATTTCCTTCGTGTCCCCCCAAGCCTCACCTATCGGAGTGTGATCGCCGCAACATTATACCATTTTTAAAGTGAATATCTGAATATCTATATCTATATATATGTATATATATATGTATATATATGTATATATATATATATATATATATATATATATATATATATATATATATATATATATATAGCATATGTGTATATATATATATATGCAAGAGAAACATCGAAAATACCAGAAGCCCATCTAGCCAATCAACGAGCTTCCGGGGCATTCTTGAATACCATGAAGCTTGACCATCTTGTATTCTCGCTTGGGTGGAACATTGTGTTAAACGAAGGCAAGGAATTTGCATCTTCACAAGGTGGCATTAACGGATTTTCGTCTTAGGTTGCATTCCCCTACGCATGTATTGATATATGTTGAGAAAACGTGACTGCGTGTCCTTGGGTATCTGCAAGACCATAGATGGAGGTCATGCTCAGCATTAAGCACGTACGTCAGGTCAACGTCGTATTCGCATTCGTATTCAGCGACGACTTAGCCAAAGACGTATTTGTATTGGCATTGGCATTCAGCGACTGGTTTATGATCGTTCGAATCGATTATCACAAATGTTTCTGCTTGCACTGAACACTCTGGGAACAACTAAATAGGTCTCACATTACCACTTTAATGATCAAGGTCCAACGCAAACCGGCTACTTCTGTCACCTCCGATTCCTTTCCAGTTTCCGCCAAAACCTGTCCAAATATGGCCACAGGCGATAACCCGTGATGAACTACCGTGTAACATTTAAAACCGGTATATGTCAAGGCTAAACTTCAAGGTCAAAGGTAGCTTGATTTATTAGATAGCGATGTTAAAGCGATGTCGACCGAACGCGCGGCTCTGTTCCTATCGCTTCACTTTAAATCAACTAGCGTCATTCAATGTGGCTTGTTATGCGGTATCAGAAAGTCATGCAATCGAATGGTTGTGCAGGGGCAAAGATAGAGCTGATCCTTCGGTCGCCTCACTTTTTTTCGTTTTCGCCCAAACGTATCAAAATCTGGTATCAAGCGGTAGTCAGCGGCGAACACTCGAATAGTATTTCAAACCGGGACATGTCAAGGTCAAAGGATTGATTCAGCTTGTAGATGACCACGCGTCTCATCGCCATGGCTTCAACTTGCAGAAAATAGGTGGCATTCGAAGTCGCTTGTCGTACGGTGCCAGAAAGTTGATTATTCCCAATAATCTCGAAGAATTAAAATTCAAGTTGATTTCTTCGGTTTCCTTGCATTTTTGGGGGTTTTCGCCAAAGCCTATTCAGATCCAATATCAAGCGATTGCCCATGGTGAACCTTCGAGTAACATTTTGAAACCTGTGTATGTCAATGTCAAAGGCTAGTTTGAATTTTTCGAAGTCCTCGTAGCGACTCGTCGCTATGGTTCGATTTACACCAAGTTGGTGTCATTCGACGTGGCTTGCGCCATATTATAATGTTATGAAATCGAAGTAATTTCAAAGGTCAGAGGTCAAACCGATTTCTTCGGTCGCCTCGCACTATTGTCTTCGCCCTAATCTACCCACATCTTGTATCAATCAATGGCCCGTCGTGAACATTGTGTAACGTTTTAAACCGGGACATGGCAATGTCAAACCACGATATCGAAGTTTAGCTTAAATTGCTCGAACTTATCACGCCACGTCGCTATATCTTCAATTTTCATTACGTGGGTGTCACTCAACGTGCAATGAGGTACTCTAGCAAACCATTAAGAAATCACATAAATTTGCAAAGTCAAAGGTCGAACTCATTTCATCCGTCGCCCAGCGCTTCTTCGGATATCGGACTGTGGCACGCACAGCGAGGCGTCGCCTGCCTCTCACCCTGGCGGGAGGGGCGGGCACCGCGAGGAATCGAACCCCGTACCTCTGGCTTGCCAGACGCTCAGCTTAACCACTGAGCTACCGACGCCCCCCCGGCGCTTCTTCATTTTCCACAAAGTTGCCCATGTTTGGTATCAAGAGATAGCCTTGGGCAACTCTCGTGTAACATTTTAACCCAGGACATGTCAGGTCAAGCCTGAATGTCAATGACTAGTTTTCATTTTTTTTCAGAGTCACCGCGTTTCGTCGTCATGGCTTCAATTTGCATTATGTGGGTGTCACTTGACGTGGCTTGCCGTACGTCATCAGAATGTTGGGATATCGACACAATTTCGCAGGCAACGGAGGTCCGGTGTGTGTACAAATTTAGTGTAACATGAATAGGAGGATCAAATCTCTTTTGTTTGCAGCCGCTGTGATAGCAGGCACTCATGTCCTATATAACTAGGAGCTCCCCCAAGAAATCCGTCATAGCCTGCTCGGACGGTGCTCTCATCGTTCATTTAAATGTATACTGCCACTTGACATGCTTTCCACAATTGTTCAACGGAAGTTGTGAAATTTGCAAGAGCAACCGCACGTGAATGCACACTATTTTATAACTAGTCGGAGTTCATACAGCGAGAGAGCAATGTTGTAATCAGGGGTGAATCCAGGAACTGCCATGGGGGCACTTGTCTGGAGGGGCGCATGTCTGAAAGATTCGAGGGGGCGGGTTGCACTCAGTCCTTCCGAAGGGGGGCTTTTCCTTCCAAGGGGTTCCCTTTTCTTTCATATTAGCGCCTTTGGCTGAAACATTCAAGCGGTGTACTGGAACTTATTCAAAGGTCGCCTTTTCCCGGCCGGAGGAGCGCCACTTTCCATGTGGGTGGCACATGGCTTCTGTGTCATACCCTTTATTCGCCCTGGTTGTCATTGCATCGAATTGTTTGCCCGTAAAACAGGTAAGCATGGGAAAGGTTATTGGGTGTCTATATTTACTGCAATAAAACCATCGTCCAATATTTGCATTTCTGCTTGCTACAAGATGGCAACGTTCAACGTACTAACAGCATTGCTTTGTGATAATTGTGAAATCGGGGCCAGCACATACATCAAGCTGGATGTTCAAAGGCTTTTTGTGGAACCTTTTGGCCCCAACATACGATTTTTAACAATGGTGAATCTGAAAACCAGATGTTGAAAATAAAGTGGCTAAAATATCAGGATTTTTTTTCGGGGGAGGGGTAAGGCCCCTCTATCATGTCCAAACTTAACGCACGCATGGTTTGTCCTCCCCCCCCCACCCCAAATGTCGGAACTGTGGCTAGACCCATGTACATGAGCGTAGGAGTGATCCAAAATTATGTGGCAACCATATTTTTTGCTCAATTATTTCGAGACAATACCACAGGAACGATCGAGATCGTTTTTTTTCCAGGGGTACATGTTCTCCTGACCCTCCTTCCCGGCCCATGCTTTCATGCCCAGACATCATGCTCAAGAGTAAACATCACGCTCGCACGCCCTTCCCCCCACCCGCCTTTCGCCGTCCATGGGTGTCACTATGACATTCTGCGGGTACCCGGACAAATGTTCGTAAAGGAAATGTACGTATGGCAGATGTACGCACGCAATTGTACGTACATCCTCGCACGTATATCTGCGCTTACGATCAACTGCCATACGTACATCTGCTCTTACGTACATTTGTTTACGTACATTTCCTTACGTATATCTGCCATACGTGCATTTGCCCTTACGTACATTTGTCCTTACGTACATTCGTCCTTACGTACATTTATCCTTACGTACATTCGTCCTTGCGTACATTTGTCCTCACGTACATTCGTCCTTACGTACATTTGTCCTTACGCACATTTGTCCTTACGTACATTTGTCCCATAACTATTGTGCGCGGTTGAGTGGGGCCAGGCGTAGAGCAGCGCATGACTGGTGACGTCATACTTGTCAAGGCTGTCCCACAAATGGTCCGCCAGAGCCAAATCGAGGCATGCGGGCTGGCAGCCAACACGCGCACCACACAGCTGGATGTGGCAGGGTTCATGTAGTGAAGGAAAACGTCGATGTCCATGCAATGTCCAAATGTGCTGATGTCTGTGCAATGACGATTTTTTCGGAATGGGTGTGACTGGGCGAAATGAGCAGGCTCAGCGCAAACTGATGCCCAGTCACGGCCTTCACAGACACAATGGGAAGCCTGGGGGCCGTGTCGGTGTGCGGGCGCAAAGTTGGTAGTGCCACACCACAGTTGGCAGCAGGTGCACCCCTGTCTCGTGCCACACTATACCTGGCAGTACGTGTACTCCCGTCCCGTGCCACACCACACCACACATGGCCGGGTATGAGCGGCAGCACGTGTACTCCTGTCTCGTGCCACACCACATCACGCCTGGCCGGGTATGAGCGGCAGCACGTGTACTCCCGTCCCGTGACACACCACACCACGCCTGGTCGGGTATGAGCGGCAGCACGTGTACTCCCGTCCCGTGACACACCACACCACGCCTGGTCGGGTATGAGCGGCAGCACGTGTACTCCTGTTCCGTGCCACACGACACCACGCCTGGCCGGGTATGAGCGGCAGCACGTGTACTCCTGTCCCGTGCCACACCACACCTGGCGGGGTATGAGCGGCAGCACGTGTACTCCTGTCTCGTGCCACACCACACCTGGCGGAGTATGAGCGGCAGCACGTGTACTCCTGTCTCGTGCCACACCACACCTGGCGGAGTATGAGCGGCAGCACGTGTACTCCTGTCTCGTGCCACACCACACCTGGCCGGGTATGAGCGACAGCACGTGTACTCCTGTCTCGTGCCACACCACACCTGACGGAGTATGAGCGGCAGCACGTGTACTCCTGTCCCGTGCCACACCACACCTGGCCGGGTATGAGCGGCAGCACGTGTACTCCTGTCCCGTGCCACACCACACCTGGCCGGGTATGAGCGGCAGCACGTGTACTCCTGTCTCGTGCCACACCACACCTGGCCGGGTATGAGCGACAGCACGTGTACTCCTGTCTCGTGCCACACCACACCTGGCGGAGTATGAGCGGCAGCACGTGTACTCCTGTCTCGTGCCACACCACACCTGGCGAGTATGAGCGGCAGCACGTGTACTCCTGTCCTGTGCCACACCACACCTGGCCGGGTATGAGCGGCAGCACGTGTACTCCTGTCTCGTGCCACACCACACCTGGCGGAGTATGAGCGGCAGCACGTGTACTCCTGTCTCGTGCCACACCACACCTGGCCGGGTATGAGCGACAGCACGTGTACTCCTGTCTCGTGCCATACCACACCTGACCGGGTATGAGCGGCAGCACGTGTACTCCTGTCCTGTGCCACACCACACCTGGCCGGGTATGAGCGGCAGCACGTGTACTCCTGTCCCGTGCCACACCACACCTGGCCGGGTATGAGCGGCAGCACGTGTACTCCTGTCCCGTGCCACACCACACCTGGCGGAGTATGAGCGGCAGCACGTGTACTCCTGTCTCGTGCCACACCACACCTGGCGGAGTATGAGCGGCAGCACGTGTACTCCTGTCTCGTGCCACACCACACCTGGCGGAGTATGAGCGACAGCACGTGTACTCCTGTCTCGTGCCACACCACACCTGGCGGAGTATGAGCGGCAGCACATGTACTCCTGTCTCGTGCCACACCACACCTGGCGGAGTATGAGCGGCAGCACGTGTACTCCTGTCTCGTGCCACACCACACCTGGCCGGGTATGAGCGACAGCACGTGTACTCCTGTCTCGTGCCACACCACACCTGGCCGGGTATGAGCGGCAGCACGTGTACTCCTGTCTCGTGCCACACCACACCACACCTGGCCGGGTATGAGCGGCAGCACGTGTACTCCTGTCTCGTGCCATACCACACCTGACCGGGTATGAGCGGCAGCACGTGTACTCCTGTCCTGTGCCACACCACACCTGGCCGGGTATGAGCGGCAGCACGTGTACTCCTGTCTCGTGCCATACCACACCTGACCGGGTATGAGCGGCAGCACGTGTACTCCTGTCTCGTGCCACACCACACCACACCTGGCCGGGTATGAGCGGCAGCACGTGTACTCCTGTCTCGTGCCACACCACACCTGGCCGAGTATAAGCGGCAGCACGTGTACTCCTGTCTCGTGCCACACCACACCACACCTGGCCGGGTTTGAGCGGCAGCACGTGTACTCTTGTCTCGTGCCACACCACACCTGGCCGGGTATGAGCGACAGCACGTGTACTCCTGTCTCGTGCCACACCACACCTGACCGGGTATGAGCGGCAGCACGTGTACTCCTGTCTCGTGCCACACCACACCTGGCGGAGTATGAGCGACAGCACGTGTACTCCTGTCTCGTGCCACACCACACCTGGCCGAGTATGAGCGGCAGCACGTGTACTCCTGTCTCGTGCCACACCACACCTGGCCGGGTATGAGCGACAGCACGTGTACTCCTGTCTCGTGCCACACCACACCTGGCCGGGTATGAGCGGCAGCACGTGTACTCCTGTCTCGTGCCACACCACACCACACCTGGCCGGGTATGAGCGGCAGCACGTGTACTCCTGTCTCGTGCCATACCACACCTGACCGGGTATGAGCGGCAGCACGTGTACTCCTGTCCTGTGCCACACCACACCTGGCCGGGTATGAGCGGCAGCACGTGTACTCCTGTCTCGTGCCATACCACACCTGACCGGGTATGAGCGGCAGCACGTGTACTCCTGTCTCGTGCCACACCACACCACACCTGGCCGGGTATGAGCGGCAGCACGTGTACTCCTGTCTCGTGCCACACCACACCTGGCCGAGTATAAGCGGCAGCACGTGTACTCCTGTCTCGTGCCACACCACACCACACCTGGCCGGGTTTGAGCGGCAGCACGTGTACTCTTGTCTCGTGCCACACCACACCTGGCCGGGTATGAGCGACAGCACGTGTACTCCTGTCTCGTGCCACACCACACCTGACCGGGTATGAGCGGCAGCACGTGTACTCCTGTCTCGTGCCACACCACACCTGGCGGAGTATGAGCGACAGCACGTGTACTCCTGTCTCGTGCCACACCACACCTGGCGGAGTATGAGCGGCAGCACGTGTACTCCTGTCTCGTGCCACACCACACCTGACCGGGTATGAGCGGCAGCACGTGTACTCCTGTCTCGTGCCACACCACACCTGGCCGGGTATGAGCGACAGCACGTGTACTCCTGTCTCGTGCCACACCACACCTGGCGGAGTATGAGCGGCAGCACGTGTACTCCTGTCTCGTGCCACACCACACCTGGCGGAGTATGAGCGGCAGCACGTGTACTCCTGTCTCGTGCCACACCACACCACACCTGGCCGGGTTTGAGCGGCAGCACGTGTACTCTTGTCTCGTGCCACACCACACCTGGCCGGGTATGAGCGACAGCACGTGTACTCCTGTCTCGTGCCACACCACACCTGGCGGAGTATGAGCGGCAGCACGTGTACTCCTGTCTCGTGCCACACCACACCTGGCGGAGTATGAGCGGCAGCACGTGTACTCCTGTCTCGTGCCACACCACACCACACCTGGCCGGGTATGAGCGGCAGCACGTGTACTCCTGTCTCGTGCCACACCACACCTGGCGGAGTATGAGCGGCAGCACGTGTACTCCTGTCTCGTGCCACACCACATCACACCTGGCCGGGTTTGAGCGGCAGCACGTGTACTCTTGTCTCGTGCCACACCACACCTGGCCGGGTATGAGCGACAGCACGTGTACTCCTGTCTCGTGCCACACCACACCTGGCGGAGTATGAGCGGCAGCACGTGTACTCCTGTCTCGTGCCACACCACACCTGGCGGAGTATGAGCGGCAGCACGTGTACTCCTGTCTCGTGCCACACCACACCTGGCGGAGTATGAGCGGCAGCACGTGTACTCCTGCCCCGTACCACACCACACCACACCTGACCGGGTTTGAGCGGCAGCACGTGTACTCCTGTCCCGTGCCACACCACACCTGGCCGGGTATGAGCGGCAGCACGTGTACTCCTGTCCCGTGCCACACCACACCTGGCCGGGTATGAGCGGCAGCACGTGTACTCCTGCCCCTGCACTCCTGTTGGATGCGGTGGGATACGCCAGAATCTAATTGTGGACTACGTACACAGCATTCACAGAGCCCAATGTCGGTAAGGATACAGCCAAATTCGGCTGAATAAAAGCATTGTTGTGCAATGTGCTCATCAGATTGTGGGCACCATCCCCAAAATCGGCATCCTCCGTTTGCGCTGGAGCATAATACCGGTTGACATTTTCAAATCCAGTCCGATCCAATCCGTATCCATATCCATGCCAGATATGGAAATCCATCCGTTATCCAATCCGTTTTCAAAATGCAGCATAGTTCAGACCTGATTGGCTATAGTAAATAATAGCATGTAGACGATGGACACTATACAATAGTTTAGCTAACAAGACAAATAAAAACCTACATTAATATTGGGAATGAAATATGAGTTGCAATTTTCATTCGCGATACGATATCTTACAAACAGACATATTATTGCACTTCAAGGTATCTACGAGACAAGTTGTGCATATATTTTAACCCAAGAAGCAAATAAAGGCGCTAGGCTTTGTAGGTTAGATTCCGTTAGCCATTTCCTAGAGTTGAAAAGAAAAACTTGCATCTTTTGAAGATATTTTTGTTCATACAAATTTCGACTCCTTTCCTTCAAAAACAGATTAGGCTAGGTTGGGTTATGTTAGGTTAGGTTAGGTTATGCTTTGTTTCATTTGTAAATTGCTTTACAAACTTGTGACGAACAGCCAACAAAAGAAAAGCTATCATAGGAAGCGAAGCGCATGCCAACATATCTATAATGGAAGCATAAATATGATTACCTTATGTAAGAACATAATCTCCATGGACACCATGACTTCCTTCTGTTATCCGTTGCGTTCAGAAAAATATCACCAGGAATATTTCATGATAGGAGTGTGACCCACGTTACTACGCATTTGCAGCTCCTAAAAAAAAACTTTTCGTAGCCCTTCTAGTCGAGACTGTCCATTCCAGCTAATCTAGGCATTTCAGCTGTCAGGCCGTCTCTTGTCTGCTCGGCTCTTCCCAGCCGTCAGGGTGGACGTCGTCAGGCATCAGGGACCCTTTCCGCACAATCTGCTGGATGCATTTAATTTATCTGCTATGTCTCTACGCTTACGCCCTGAGAAGCCCAAGCGGGCACCTTAGCCCGCGCCGTCTTGGGGGTGACAACCCCCTCTAAGGTTTTCCGCGGAATGGGAAAGAACGGCGCGCTGCCGCGCGCCGAAAATTGGCATACCTTTTTCCACATCAATGTGCCATGTTTTGCCAAAATTTTGAAGTCAGATCATTTAGGGTCAACGAGTTAGTAAAGGTCAAGTGAGGTCACCTCCAAAAAAGTTCAACCAGTCGTCACGCTTTAACGGATACAGATATTTGAATGAAACCTTCAGCGTTTTCTTATCTTTAGGATGCAGCAAAACGCATCAGAGGAATTTTTCACTTTTTCCGCCTTTGATTACTTATTAGTTTTGCATATGTGCCACTTTGAGTTAAAATCGAAGATTCTGGCAAAATTAAGCATTTTGTATTGGAGCAAGTTGACTTCGAAGAACATTTTTTGGTCCGCTCTACCCATTAGAAAAGCAAAATTCAAGAAAACTTCAGAACTCAACATTTTGAAAAAAGAAGATTTTTGGATGGCCATGCTTTGTTGTATGGTCCTGGTCGATTTCGCTTTATTTTTCTGACAAATTTTCTTCTTCTTCTTCAATTCCCCCTGAAAATGAACCCCCCCCCCCATAGCCACAAACATTATGTAAGTCGTTAAGCTCTAGGCTCCTAGTGACGTCACTTTTTGGAGGCGTTTTTAAGTGGTGGTGTCTGGCCCTACTTGTCGAGCTCTTTCCGGTGACACCTATTTTGTTTTCGTGCGACGCTTAGTTTGTAAATTAGGGCGTTCTCTATCGACCCCCCCTGGGGCGGGGTGTGAGGATTTGACACGAGAGACGGGGCAGGTTAAGACAGCTGCCTGGAGAGCACCCTCGAACTCACAAGGGGAGCGGCTGCCTCCTTCACCAGGGGCTGCAGTGCCTCCTTCCTTTATCTTGCCAGCTCCCTCGCTATGCTATTGTTTGTAATATGTCAATATCATTTTCTTTGCATGAGATCTACTTTTCTATGTTTATTCTGTACTCAGTTGCATGCTAATTTGCTGGTGTGGCGAAAAACCAGCTGGGGCTATTTTCCTCGCTCATCAAATGTTCGCTGCTCCTTGGTGAAGTGCATTGCACCGGCGTTGTGTCCATTTCCAGGAGACAGATCCCAGCCGAGACCGGTCAGCCGGCAGGCGGCAGCGTCACTTACCGAAGTACATGCCGACGACCACCATAGCGATCAGGCTGCCGATCACTGCACACGTGACGGCGACCGCCTTCCTCTTGCTCCATGATTCTATGATTCTGCCGGTGGCGGTGCACCGGATCACAACGCGTCACGAAAGGCATGGACACTAAGGTGACGCTTATTTTGGTGAAATACGAATTTCTCTCGGGACGCTCCCCAAAGTGGTGAGGTTAGGAATGAAAAGAAACCCAGTGAAGCTTCAGAACGATTAAACAAATATTTAGCACTGCCCCCGGGTTGTTAAAATCGCAGAGTATATTGGCTGCATTCCGCTGAAGTCACCCACGTGCTAATAACTGATAAATAGCAGGCTAACACCAACATTGAATGAAATGTCACTAACTTTCCTGTTCTCACGCTTTTCGAGAATAGACACTAAGCGCTGATTAAAAACTACTCCGGTGTCAACCAATACTATTTTTCGCGGTCCTCTTTCCCTCTTCCGGTAACCATGGATCACGCTAAATGCACCTGTCACGGAAGAGACGTTGAAGCCGCCCTGCCGCCGCGTCGGTCCCCTCACGTACTGGGAACACGTTTTATGATATGTGTTGGTGCCTGCTTGGGTAACAACCAGCAAATCCAGATGCAAATTATTTAGTAAAAGAGAGAGAGAGAAGAGAAATGGATAGGGAGAAAGATAGGGAGATCGGGATATAAGGAGATATGGAAATAGAGGGCGAGAAAGCGAGTGAGCGAGTGAGGGAGAGAGCCGGATAGCAAGCTTCTCATTAAAAAAAAATAACCTAAATAAAATCCGCGGAGTGAAAATGGAATAATAACTACTCCTTTGACGGTTTTCATTTTTTTGCTTTCTCGCTGCCCGTACTCACACAAATGTAATTTGTATAGCCAATCAGGGGTATAGCTTTGTGTGCTTTTGGGACGACACTCCTTCATGTTCTGCCCCCAATAATTTCAACTGCTAACATCAGACTCTATATGGTATGGCCCCAATACATTTGGGTCCGCCTATTGCTTTCACGTATTGTCCTCCCCCTCCCAAAAACAGAAGCCTACACCTATGGTTGCAACATAATCCAACACCCATCCGGTTAGCGACGTCTTGGAGATTAATGCTGGTTTCGACACTTTTGCTTGATATCCTCCATTTTACAAGCAAAATGAATGCATTGAGCATCAACATCAATCCATATCTGTAATAAATGTCACCTTCCCCACATATGATATTTTTTTTCCAGTGCACCTGCCATCAAATAAGGCTTAAATACTGTTATGTAGGTGTGGTTGGGGTTAATTAGGAAGTGGTATCTGAAATCTACAACTACACCTTTGGCATTCATTGTTGCAGACTTTGTAAACATCTGATACCAGTGGTGCATTTTTGGCAGTTTGGGGTCCGGTTCCCATCGAAATGGTTGCGTCCGTGAAATGGAAATTATTGCCGGGTCTGTTGTAAAAATGTTATTACAAACAACGCTCCATCTCAGGCTCTTAGCCCGCACTTGAACTGCCTAGATTACCATTTTCAAGTCTTCGGTTTCCATTGCGTGCCTTGACCACTCCGACATTATTCTTATTAATTTCGTATCGGAACACACTTGGAGCAAAATAACAATTGCAGCGTAGTTGTCTCAGGTGCAATTACCAGACGTCGGTTACCCTGCTCCGAGAAGGATGTGCCATTTCCATGGCTCCATCGCGGTCTCACTGTTGACAGTCCTCGGCTATGGCTCTGCGGTAATCTCAGGCGCCAGCGGAAGTTGCCGGCCTCGGGAGCCCTCGTAATCCCAGACCCCTGTTCCAACCCTAAGGTCCTCAGAAAATAGGTATCAGGCAGAGTCGGGGCCAATGGGGAGGGAAATCGGGAAACATGACTTTTTGAACGTCGCTAAGCTTAGCGTTACGCCTATGGGCGCCACATGGAAAACATGAATCCAGTAACGATGATGTCCCTCCTTGTCAAAAATGCATGCTTCCACCAATGGTGTTAGAGCTCTCGAACAGTCCGAACACTAGAACCTGCCGGGGCCTTCTGCCAGCCATGTGGTCTCCTGTTAGTCTCAGGCTCCGACTGGTCTTTCTCGAGAAGTTCTTGCGATGTCTGCCATCACCACGACCTTCTGGCATTACCGGGACCCTTTGACATTCCCAGAGCTCTGTGACAATCGTTTCTTTTTTGTCGTGACGGTACGATATTCTATGATAATTTCAGTAACTGAGCAGTCCCAGCGATATCTGGCAATCTTCAGTCCAGGTGGAACTTCCGGAGTCGTCTAGCAGTCCCGTGCCTCTTGCCATTCCTAGCTGACCAGCAGTTTCAAGTGAGCATAACATTCCCAGAGCCCTCTAGCAGTTCGATAGCTTTCACTCGTCCCCGGGTTCCATGGCAGTCCGAGGACGCTCTGGAAACACCCGAGCAACCATCTGAATTATGTCAGCGACTAATACATGCACCGGGCATCACTGTACCTGCTAGACAAATCCGCGACCGGTAGGCAGTGGCATGCCGTCAATTCTCGCGCCCTAAATCAAATGGGAAATTTTACCAGCCCTTACATCTTCTTCGGGTCGAGGGGGGGGGGGGGTCATAGGCCCTGTCAGTGGCCGCCAGATACACATCGGCATACCAGCAGCCGTCACGACAGGGACGCGTCATAGTGAAGAGCGTCACTACAGGCACGCATCGTACTAGCGACCGTCACTATAGGCACTGTCATACTAGCGACGGTCACACTGGATGCACGCACCCTACTAGCGATGTCACTGCAGGCACGTATCATACCAGCGACCGTCACTGTAGGCACGTATCACACCAGCGACTGTCACTGCAGGCACGTATGGTACTAGCGACGTCACTACAGGCACGTATAGTACTAGCGACGTCACTACAGGCACGTATGGTACTAGCGACGTCACTACAGGCACGGATGGTACTAGCGACGTCACTACAGGCACGTATGGTACTAGCGACGTCACTACAGGCACGTATGGTACTAGCGACGTCACTACAGGCACGTATGGTACTAGCGACGTCACTACAGGCACGTATCCCACTAGTGCTGCACTGCAGGCACGTTTCGAACTAGCGGTCGTCAGCCAGGCGTGGAGCATGCCACAGATGGTCTCCGGCTATCTTTTAGCAGTCGATGCGTGCCGAACGACGCGACAACTCACGTAAGCATGGCGGTGCTCGTCCGGCCGGGACAGACGCGCCGCTCTGTCGGCACCACACCTGAGGACTGGCGGCGAGCGGCCGGCGACGGGCGGCCGGCCGCGGGCGGCGGGCGGCGGGCGGCGGGCGGCGGGCGGCGGGCGGCGGGCGACGGGCGACGGGCGACCGGCTAACGCTCAGGTGTTCAGCCCCGGCCGGCGGGCCCCGCCGTCACATTGGTCGGCCATCGCCGTGCCTGGTATTCCACGCCTCCTCCGCCTCACTCAAGGCCGCGCGGCCGCTGCGGTCGACCCGACTGACTGCTCACGTGGTGGAGGGAACACCGGCGAAACGGTCGGAAGCAGTTTGTGTGCGTGCGTACGTGCGTGTGTGTGTGTGTGTATGTGTGTGTGTGTGTGTGTGTGTGTGTGTGTGTGTGTGTGTGTGTGTGGGTGTGGGTGTGTGTGTGTGTGGGTGTGGGTGTGTGTGCATGTGTGTTCCTATATATATATATATATATATATATATATATATATATATATATATATATATATAAATTATTTCAACATCTACCTCCAGCTGCCACGTATTACAGCTTGCATATCTAAATTCATAGAAGCTAAATATTGTTGGCACTTCTTTGCAAACAATCACTGACCAATTTTATTTCAGCAGACCTAATGTCAACTGCATAGCGGGGGACCGTCGGCCGGTTAGCAGAGGACGTCGGCCCGATAAATGAGAACGTCGATCGGATAGCTGTGCATGCATATATCTTGGCAGAATCTCGACTAAATCTCGACTCAGTGGCGGTTTGATGTCGGCATGAGCAGGTCCAATTTTCAGTCGACAGCGAGACCCCAACGGCCCGACAGTGGGACCGACTTCGGGCCCACGTTGGCTGCGTTTTGGCTGGATGTCGGCCTCATGTCCGCATGGGCGCACATTCCACTCTTAGCCGACAGCGGGTCGCTAGCGTCTTGACAGCGGTCCGATGTAGGGCCCGGCACCGAGCAGACTTCGGACTGCTGTTGGATGTTCAGTGGATGGGCGATCAGAGTCCACAGATCAATGTTGTGCACGAGTTTGGTCGAGGTCGAAGCCAACTTCGAGTTTGTCTGGCCCCTTCCTACAACGGTGTGCCAGCGCCCTGCGAGTTGGTCTGGCCCCTCATATGACGGTGGGTCAGCATCCTTTGAAGCAACGCCGCTTGGTGGCTTTCTATTCCTAAATAGACTCTTGCCACTGGCTCCTCAATCACTGTTTCACCCCCACAATCATTGATCCCCCATCAGGCTTCACCAATTAAGCCTACGGGTTTACGCTAGATACAAATGGCTTTGTGGAGCGGCTTTCGCCATAAAAAGTAACTTCATCCCCCATCCAGCTAACTTCATAAAGTGACACCAATGACTGGGGGCATGCATCCCCAACAAGTGTGGCGCACCCTGACCGGGAAGAGGTGGCATTCCGGGGAGACTATTACATCCCCTCTCTGTATCCACACCCACAGTGCTCAAACAGATTTTCGGCAAAAGGCGCTCCTCTGGGTGGATTAGAAACTCTCGATAGCAAAAGTCGCCATCCTGAGACGAAAAGGCGCCCACTCAGTTTACATTCGAGTACACCCTCAACCGCCCGGCCCTCCCCGTCGAACGAAACTTCGGCCGAAGGCGCTGCTCTCAAGAAATTGTACCCCAGACTAGTATCTACACAATGCAAATTATTGGTTCAGCCATGAAAATAACCGGAATGAAAAAGTGTTCATGCTCACATTTTACTTAACCCTTTGCTCCGTGGTGCCACTAAAAATTCGAAGGGGTAAGCACATTGATTCACACATATCTGGGTGCAAGCTAGCCTCTGAGCAACAAGTGGTTTCTGAGGGGATACCAAATCAGTCCCGTCGGGTCGTATGAGGAATTCAGCACTCTGTAAAAAGAACAATTAAAAGGATATCTAACTCGAAGCACAACTCCATAGGTTGAAGAAAAATACATATCTGGGTTTGCCATGTGGACGAGTTCTGTGATGTTGAATGTCCTGGATTGCAGGCATGCCTATCTTTCAATTTGTACGCTGAACTTTGTGGTGAAAACGTTGGCGCTACGAGGGAGATGAGATGCTCGTCTAGCACTCACTTCCAATTCCACTTATAAATTTATGGAATCTCTGAACATCATTGCATTGGAATATGTCAATCCTGCTTACGTGAGCTTGATGTAGATAGGCATGACCAAATAGGCAGGCAATTACCAAGAAGAACATACAGGAAGCAATCTTTTGGGTTCTTTTTGTAATTATCCTTAAATATTATTCATAAATATCATTCACTCCGAATATCGGAGTGGAGAAGCTGATATAAGAATGGCTCCACAATCCCTACGACAGAGAGTCGGTCAGCAGAAAAACGGCTTGTTTGTGGAAAAAATCGGCAGTGAGGAGCTTCAATGCTGAGCTTGAGAAGCTGCGCGGCGCACTGGTATCGGTGATCTGTGGAGGACGGCTCTAATTTAACTGATAAAAATACAGCTGCTCTGCCAGATAGCATTAAAAAGAGCTGTTCTGAGAGTCCGTTGTTGAGGTCAGGTGCATTCAGCATTCAGCGCCCTGGAGCCCTCAGGTGCATTCAGCAAAGCCAGGGTGAGCGTCGGCTGGATAGCAGGGAAACGTCGGCTGCATGCAAGCATGGGCGGACATTCCGCTCTCCAGTCGACAGCGGACCACTAGCATCCCGACAGCGGCTCGACATAGGGCGGATACCGGATCGACAGCGGCTCGACATAGGGCGGATACCGGGCCGACAGCGGCTCGACATAGGGCGGATACCGGACCGACAGCGGCTCGACATAGGGCGGATACCAGACCGACAGCGGCTCGACATAGGGCGGATACCGGACCGACAGCGGCTCGACTTAGGCCGGACACCGGGCCGACAGCGGGTCGACATCGGCCGGACATAAAACCGACAGCGGCTCGACATCGGTCGGATATAGAACCGACATCGGCCCCACACCGGTCCCGCATTAGCCACCTATCGGCTGGATGTACCTAGATGCTGGCATGGGCAGACATTGCACTCCCCAACTGACAGCGGACCGCTATCGTCCCGGCAGCGCGGCGGCCCGAAATAGGGCCGAGCACCGGGGCGACGTCTGCCCTCTGTCGGCATGTTTACTGAGCTTCTGTAACCACTCCTGTCACATTATAGGTAACACAAACGGTTAACGAAGGCTCAGATACTTACTGGAAACGATCCTCTTACTAGAAGTTTCGAGAGGGAGATGTTCCCGGAGGTGCGTCATTCCTTCCAAGGGGATGCCTCTGGCTGAAAATTCGAGGTGGGCACGCTCGAGCCTTCCCAGAGCCCCTCCGTCTTTTCCCGGCCGGAAGAGTCAACACAAGATATACACCTGGGATTGATGTCACCAGGGACAGATACAAGAGGACACTGGGGACATGTGTCTCCTCCGCCATAGTAGGTGACCCCTCCGGCCGAGAAAAGACGGAGGGGCTCTGGGAAGGCTCGAGCGTACCCACCTCGAATTTTCAGCCAGAGGCGTCCCCTTGTAAGGAATGACGCACCTCCGGGAACATCTCCCTCTCGAAACTTCCAGCAAGAGGATCTCCTCTTATAGGAAAAGGAGTTCCATTGGACGGAAAGTCACCCCTCAAGGAGGGCTCGAGTGCACCTCCCACCCTTGAGTTTTCCAGCCGGACGCACCCATCGGAAGGCAAAGACGTCCCTCCGTACATGTGTCCCCATGAAAATCCCTGCATCCCTCCCTGGATGTCACAATTGTACCAACAAATGTTTGTTTTCGCTTCGTACTTAGTTTTTCGGTTCGTGGTGTAGGTATAGGCTCCTAAAACGTATTTGGAGGGCACGATACATGAAAGTAACTGGCGGGCCAAAATGTATTGGGGGAAGGGGTTACACCACATGGGGTCAAATGTTAAAAGATGGCATTATTTGGGGCAAAACCAACACAGGGTGGACAAGTATCCTCCCACAATCATGCAAAGCTACTCTCCTAAGCGTGAATATCAATGCGATAGTATAAATTGAACGCTTTCATACGTTTATGGGCGTGTGTGTGTGTGTGTAAGTGAATTATAACAGCCTGCCACCGTGTGGTGATTTCGGCTGTTTACGGCTTTGAAGTCGGTTGGAGGTGGTGGTCCGGACGGTACCTGGTAGTAGTCGATGGAGGGGGTTGGGGGTCATCGCCTTTGGTATTAACATTGCAAACATACATGGTCATACACTGTTAGTTCTCTTACATTTTTTTGGTCTTTTATCTAGTTATTTGTTGTTGTTGTTGTTTTGTTTTTTTGTTCTTGTTTTTTTTTCGGTTCTTTTTGTACTTTTTTCCTTTCTTTTTGTTTGTTTGTTTTTGTTTTTGTTTGTTTTTTTGTTTGTTTGTTTTTTTCAATTCCTTTTACGCTTGTTTAAGGTTCTGATGTCGGTCTGGCACCAGCTTCTTCCGATTAAAAAAAAATATTATAAACACATGTCATGGGCAGAGTTGGGAGAGACTGGGTTGAGGAGTTGTTCGGATGTTTGTTCCTATGCTGTCTAGTGTCGAGTAGGTTTATTACGTGTTCTAGCTTTCATGGGTGTTGTGGTTGGTTTGTTCGCGGATGTAATGCTTGGTTTGTTCGTTGCTCGTGTTGTCGGTGCTTGGGTGGTTTGTAGAGTGGTTCCTGCGCTGTCTGAGCTAACGTATTCTTCCTCTGAGTCTGTGGGTGGTCTGTGCTGAGGGGGGAGTCTGAAAAAAAAATCCCCCTTGCGTGCTTGGGGTGGGTCTGGAGGGAGTGATAGGCGTGGTGGTTTGTATGCTTCGCGGTGTGGTAAGAGGGGAGGTGCCTGTGCTTGTGCCGTAAGTTTTGTTGTGGGTTCTGGCCAAATGACAATTGTAGGGTCCGTCTGGGTTTCCTGAGGGGTGGCTGTAGGGTGAGTGTGTGTCTGGGTGGGTCGGGCGGTGAGCATCGGGTACTGCTCGTCACCCCACTCCCGTGCCCGCGACGGGGCCACGCCCTCGATGTGGATGAGTCGGAGGATGTCCTTCTCCTTCCTCCACCGAGGGCAAGCCCCGCCCTGGGAGGAGTAGTTCCCGCCGCAGCCCACGCATTTCCTAACCTCACTAGTGCACTCTATAGTGTAGTGTGGTTCGGCACAGAGGCCACATGTGGGGTTTGTGTGTTTGCAGCCCCCCTCGTGTGGCCATATCCTTGACAAAAGGAACAGCGACGAGGGCGGGGTGCACGTGGTGTTACTTTGTATGTGATGTAACCAGCTGTGACATGTGTGGGTTGTTGTTTGGATGTGAAAGTCAGGATGAGAATGTGAGTGTTCGGTTTGTTTGTGGGGGAGGGGGTCGGTACACCGAGGAGATCCCCTGGCTCGCAACCCTGCGAGCCAGTCTTTCCTCAGGCATCCATTCCAACTCCCATGCGTGTATTATCCCCTGAGATGTGTTGCGGTTGTGTCTGGTGTTATGGTGACCTGTGTGTTTAGGAGGTGTGTGATCTGCTCTAAGATGTGTGCGTCCGTGACGTCGCAGGCCTGGATCAAAAGCTCCACAAATTTTAGATGGCGTGCGTGTAGGGGAGCTTGTGTCCGAAGGGTGACCCCAGTTTTCACCTCCAAAGGGACGAGGCTGGTCATGGGCCGACCATTGACTCGGTGGCAGACATAGAAATCACCCGTCGGTTCGTCCGTTGTGGTGTAAGGCGTAGGAGTGTTCAGTGTGGGTCTTGGGTTTGGCGGTGAAGTAGGAGAGAAAGGTGAACGCTTTACAAATATCGGCGGTATTGGGGAGAGGGGGGATGGCGGCACCGCCGGACCCACCTGTCGTAGTGCAGAGCTGGGCTAGAAGTAAGTTGATGTCGAAGTTGTGGCAGGCTGGTCTCGAGGTTTGTAGTTGGGCCCTGAAGCAGTTGGCGTTGGCGCGGCTTGGACAGCACGCCTGCGGCACCGCCAGGTTTTTTAGTTGCCCTTGGTAATGGCCGTTCCCTTGTGCCTGCGGCGTCGAAGCCTTGGTGGTGACCGGCTTCGCTGCGTCTTGATCGCCAGTTGTTCGCTGCGTCTCGTGCTCTCTTAGATCTTGTCAGAGCTCTTGGTATTCGGAAAGGATATCGGTGCTGTTGCTATCGTGATCGAGTCGGGTGATCGTGATCGTGATCGTGATGTATGGGTGTGGTCTACCCGTATCGCAAACTTAATCGAAAGCGCATGCGCCTCCCAAAGCCCCGCGGGAGAGGTCTTGTCATATTTAGTTTTGATGGGCTTATGTCCCCTTTATGTTGGCTTTGTATTTAATTTAAATTGTAACATGGTACCCCATGGAGTGTGAATCACAATCCATTTGTGTTCAACCATTGCCTTCGTGCATGTGCCCCCCACAATAATTTTCGGAAATCAACTCTTGTCCGTAGGGTCTGTATGACTTTAACCCGCGCCGTCTTTCCGGTCAAATTCTGACACCCCGTCTCGGGGGCGGTTGAAGACCCCCTCTAAAATCCAAACTAAGCATCGCACGAAAACGAAAGGGGTGTAATCGGAAAGCGCTCCACGAGTAGGGTCTGGGTCCACCTTCCAAAGCAATTTTCCCGAAAAGTGACGTCACCAGAGGGGATAGATTTTCACGACTTTTCACGACTTACATTACATTTTTGACTCTGGTGAGTTCATTTTGGGGATATATGAAAATTATTTGGAATGAAAAAAGGACAGCGAAATCGACCAGGGCTATAATTTTTTTCGCCCCCCAAATAAAAATGGTATTTTTTTGAAATTTCAAAATTATGAGTTTTCAAGTTTTCTTTATTTTTCCCTTTCCAATGGGTAGAGGAGACCGAGAAACGTTGGTGGAAGTCAACTTGTCCTAATAAAAAATGCTTACTTTAGCCAGAATCCTGTATTTGAACTGCAATTTGTCAAATACGCCAAATTTATATGTAGTCAAAAACGAAAAAAACGAAAAATACCACTCGTACGTTTTGTTGCATCCGTATAGATAAGCAAACGCTGAAAGTTTCATTAAAATATATATATCCGTTAAAGCGTGACGACTGGTTGAACTTTTTTGGAGGTGACCTCACTTGACCTTGGCTAACTCGTTGACCCTAGATGACCTGACCGAAGCATTTTGAATCAGCATGTCAAATTGATGTGGGAAAAGGTATGCCAAATTTGGCCGCGCTGCCGCGCGCCGTTCGTCCGCTATCCGCGAAACATCTGAGGGGGCGGTTGAAGACGCCCCGAGACGGGACGGGTTAATTGGAAGGCACTGTGAGAAATTAATCGTTAGTTGAAAACTACTTGGGAGACCTTGAACTCGGAAGTGCACGCTTCATAGCGCATTGCTGGCAAAGGTGGGAAGGTTTAATTTACGTTTACTTGTATAGTTATACTCACACTTGCTTTGTAAAGCTTGTTCGATTCCTTTAAGAGCTGTTTTCTTCCCCTATATATGTATTAAGCGACTTCGTGGACCAAAATTGGATGACGGCGAAACCCATAGGTGAAGACCACACGAGATTCTAATGTAATTTCTGTGTCACAACCAACCAATCCAATCGAGAATTGAAAAAATTAGCTTGGGAGTACTCCTTCCTCTTCCATTGATCACATGCTATTTTGCTTATTTCTCTTGCAAAACGAAAATTTTCCAAGAAGTATTCACTGAGAGTTCAACGAGGCCAGGGAGAGTTCCCCGGAATCCCCCATCATGCCCTCCGTAACCTCCACCAGTGAGACGAGACCTATTGTCATTCGGAAAGATATCTCGCTGTCCCAGGGTAATCAGTTTATGGACATAATGGTTGTCCATTATGTCCATATATTGGGCCGATCTTCCGGGCTAAAAGAAACGTATACTTCAGATAGCCCTTATTGGTTCCGCCAGTGTCTTTCAGTGGGCTATCCTGGCATACTCGCAGTTTTCTACGCATTTCCTGGCGATGTATGTACGCATTCTAAGCTTTTCCTGACTTTTACCGTCAGCAGACTGATACCGAAGATAATATGGAATTTACCTGCGTCGACCCTTCTGTGAGTTTGTTTACATTCCCCAGTACAAATCCTCCCACCGCGCGCTGTTCGTCTCGTGTAGATCTCGGAGCATTTCAATCGTTGGGTATCAGGCTAGTTAGTTCAAGATTTTGCACGTTTTTGCGCATTATTTGTCGGGTCGGGGCTTGGTACCACTATTGACAGGTAGGAAGGTATGTATGCACCGGTAATTTTGTGCTTTAATGTGCTTTGTGAGTTTTAATGAGCTTTAATGTGCTTTTTAACGTATCGTAATGCAATGTTTATGAAGGTGAAGAACTGGGACCACTCATTTACTGTGCAAATGCTTACTTTTCAGGCTGTAAGAAAAGTAACGCGAAAAAGAGACGTTTTGAGGTAAGTAATGTAGCATAGAAAGATATACTTGCAGAATTAAATACAAATGCCACATAACCTAGCATGGGACACCTAACTAGTTAGGTAGTAGTCTTCAAAGAAATAAATATTCCCCTAAATAAATCAAGCAATTTTTTTTGGGAAAATATTCAGAATTAAAAACCTAACTGAGTTGCTTTTGAAGAAAAAAAACACTTGTGATTTTTTAATTAAAAAGTGGTGTTTTCTGAGAAAAAAAAAATATAAAGTAGCATAACCTAACCAAACATAGCCTATTTGTTTGCTTATTGAATCATACGTGTGTAAAGTCTTGTCTTGTTATCACTAATGGTTAGCCTGGGCGATCTACAGAAATCAGCTGGCAGCTACACCACCTTAAAGCACAATAATAACAGCTTACCTACCTAGGTACACAATAAAATCAACTATATACCTATGGCCAACTAATTTCCTTTGCAAATAAATACTTTTTTGTTGGGAGGCAAAATTACTCCCAAAAACTGCTGGGTAATATAGTAACAAAACATTGTTCTTGGCCCCCTAAGGTATCTGAAATTAGTGAAACTAGGAGCACACAATTTGAGGGAATGTTAAACTTCATGTTACCACCTTAAAGCATAATAATTCTGAGAAGTTTCCAATTTTCTTTCACAAAATGTTCCCATATATTTGGATTTTTCTTCTTCAAAACTAACTTTGATTAGGTTAGGTTAGGCTGGGTAAGGTTTCTTTTTTTGATCTTGAAGATGTTCAGTACAAATTGCTTGATATTTCTTGTCTAATTTTATATTTAATTTTTCTTCCAAAAGGTGGTTAGTCAAGGTTAGGTTAGGTTACATTGTATTAAAATGCAATGGGACCACCTATTTTCTGTGTAAATGTTTACTTTTCAGGTTGTGCACAAAATATTTCCAAAAAGTGGCTTTGGGTGAGGTAACAGCATAATAAGAAAAAATGAAAAATCAAATTAAAATGCAACATACCCTAACCTAACCCAGCATAACCTGCATTTGGAGTAAGGGAAAACATATGCAATAAAATGAGAAAATGCATAAAATTTATTTTCTAAAAGTTCTCAGAATTAGAAAGGAAGTCTAACACAGCATAACCTATCCTAACCGAACATAAGCTGGTTTTCAAGGAAAAATCAAAATACAAAATTGTGATTTTTGCAAACTTAAGCATTATCATGCTTTTAGGTGGTACCAAGGAAAGTTTCTAACATGCTCTTCCCACCATAAAGCAAAGCAATGTGTTAGGTTAGGCTAGTTTTATGCTTCTTAAGCTGGAATTAAAATCATCCCCAAAATGTAAAATCCATTTGCACAGAAAGTCAGGATTCCCATCATCTTAGTCACCCTTGTAAACATTGTCTGAAGATTAAGAAAACCTTTTAAGAGAATAATATTGAGAAATGGTAAAGCCTAACCATGCTTAGCCTTATCCAAGCAAGAAAACAATTTTGGAATTAAAAACTTCCAAACAATTTTCTGCCTAAAGCATAACATTGCCTAGCCAGAGCTTTTTGATGTGGCTCACATGTGACTTCCCATGCACAAACATTTAGTTGGTGTGGCTCAAGCCTCACCAAATATATATTCACTTGAGAGTTTTTGTTGGGGGGACAAGTAGCCTAGGGGTAAGTTGCTCGTCTCACAATCGAAAGGTTGCGGGTTCGAGCCTCACCTGTCGCCACTCATCGCCCGCGACCAATCAGAGTGAGAGATTGGTGACGCCACATGACTCAACGGTCCATGTGCCATAAAACCAATAACCAACCAACGAGGGCTTTTGTCATTGGAAACCCCATTGAGTGAAGAAGTTGTGTATCCAGATTTGTATTTTGCTCTGGATTTCCCCTTCAAAGAAAAAAATACTGAAGCAACAGATTTCCACAAATTTGATTTCTCTGTTGTTAACATGTGCATGTGTGTGCAGATATCTGCCCCCTCCGGTTTTTCCTAATTTGCCGCCAAACTAATCGGGTTAGCAAGTCCAAACCTCGCATAGCTGCTCATTGGTCTTTTCCGCATATCGTCATACACTTTTAACCCTGGGTCACCTCAGGTCAGGTCACCAGGTCAAGCGAAGTGACCTAACTACACTCGAAGTTCTAGGTGGCATAACTTCCACAATAATTGGGCGATTTATTTCAAACTAATAACATGCCATGATCTCATCAGGGACCATAACATGTATATCGTTTTTTCGTATCATTGACCTGAAGTCAGGTCGCGGCCATGGCTTCCCCCATTATAGGGCTATGGTAAATTATATAAATGACCTCAAATAACCTTGGTTGCCTGGTTACATGTGTGCTCTCAGAATGACATCACAATGGTTGTGGCTTGTAGTTTGAAGCTATGCTCAATGTTACTGCTGACATTTTTGCTCAGTGGTCTCACCAAGGTCATCTGAGGTGACCTGAGATCACTGGCACATTTATGTGCATTATATTGGACTGCATCGAGCTAGAAGGCTGAAATTACCGCCATTGTGCTTGTATCATCAGGACGTGATGATTGATACATTGCACTAGTTATGGGCGCAAAATGACCCTAGATGTCGACGCGCCCCTAAACTCCAACACACCACCATTGATACATTGCATGTCCTCTCTAGGCTACTTCATGACCTTGACCTGAGGTCATAGTTTCGGTTGACCTGACCTTAATTTACACCGCCTACTGTCGGTAGCGCATTTCAAGGACTGACGAATATAGTTCGCTGTTTATTTCTATCTGTTACAGGTCCTGAGATATGTGTCAATATCTGAGTCCCATCTCATCTGGCCAAATTTGATCTATGATGACCCAGTGACCTGAATGTTGACCTGAGCGAAAAAAAATGACTGAAACACTTTCGGTGGAGCCGTCACCATCTATCCAACGCCGTTTTCCGTTCGTCACTAGCTAGCATAATTTAGAGATCTTAGAGGGAGGGCAGACATCTGCCATCCGTACATGCGAAGTTAGCGCGGACCTCCGGACGCGCGAGTGTTAATTAGATGTCATGGAAAATGTTTAAATACTATGCTTATGAACGTGAATAAATGGTGACACATTGTCATTAGAAATGCTTACTGTCAGTTCATGAGCAAAGTAACAATGACCTTTCAATTGTGTATTTTGTATTGCTGTCAGATGATAGGTAGGTACCTATGCAGTGCAAAATAATGTAATATTCACCTTCCAAAATAACTAGACTATCGGACCTTTGTCCGATAGTCTATTTTTTAAATATCAAATTAACATCTACTAGCAACTGCTATAGAAATACTCTTGGAAGCCATAAATGAAATGTGGAAATCAGGCACATTTCCATCTTCGTGGCGGGAGGCAATTGTTGTGCCTATACGGAAACCAAATAAATATGGAGAGGACCCACTGCACTACCGCCCCATCTCGCTTACCTGCTCGCTATGCAAACTGGTTGAGAAAATTGTTAATGTCCGACTGATGTGGTTTTTAGAACGTAACAATTTTCTTACCATGATTCAGAGTGGCTTCCGAAAACACCGTAACACACTTGACCATATTTTAACACTTGACTCCATTGTGCGCTCTGGGTTTATGAAGCACCAACATACAGCTACATGATTTTTTTTCGACATTGATGGCGCGTATGACACGACATGGCGTCACGGTATACTGATGAAGTTGCATAGTATGGGTGTCAGAGCTTCCATGGGATTCTTCTTGACAAACTTTTTAGCTTCCAGAAGGTCCGTGTTAGAATAGGCCGCACACTATGACACTTTTCCACAACTTAACACCACAGGGAAGCATTTTAAGTGTAGCATTATTTGCTGTCGCTATTAATGATGTGGCTACATCACTGCCGACTTCCGTAGGCAAAGCGCTATTTGTAGATTATTTCGCCGTATGGTGTTCTTCGCGCTCTGTTCGCACAGTGGAGAGACAACTCCAGCTGGCTGTCCGGAAGGTTCAGGGTTGGTGTGATGAAACAGGCTTTGTTATGTCCACGTCTAAAACCATCGCTGTGCACTTCTGCCGCAGGCGCTCGTGCACCGATCCCATTATTATGCTCAACGGGCACCATATTCCATTCAAGCCTGCTGTCAAGTTCCTAGGTATATGGATGGACCGCCGTCTAACGTACAACACCCACATCAAAGATCTTGCGCAGAAATGCACTAAGAGGCTGCAGGTGATGAGTACTGTCTCCAGGTGCTCGTATGGAGCAGACAGAAGTATTTTGCTTCTTATGTACCGATCGCTCGCACGCTTTATAATCGACTATGATGTTTTATATGTGATGGGGCGTGCATTACAACGAAACGCCGTCTGGACGTAATCCACAATACAGCCCTTCGTATTGCCACTGGAGCTTTCCGTACCTCACCGGCTAGTAGCTTAATGGCCGAGACTGATGAACTTCCTCTTGTGTTACGCCGTACACTACTGGGAGCGAGATACTCATGTAAGATCGCACAGAACCAGAAGCACCCAGCATACAAATGGATATTTTCAAGGCCTTCGCCGCCACTCCGTCCACTCAGTAATCAGCGTGTCCTACCTTTTTATGGACGCATGGCCCAGACATTTCGTAAGTGTAACATCAAACCAGGTTCTGTGGCACGCGCTGTCACTCCGAGTCTCCCCCCTTGGCAGGTTGTCCCAATCCAGACAGACCTTGCTCTGTCCTGCTCAAAGAAGGGCAGTGTCAATCCTGAATAATTCCGTATGTTGGCGTTGGAGAAAATACACCAGTACCGTGAATTCTCTCGCATATACACAGACGGCTCCAAGTCCTCGTCGGGAGTAGGATGCGCGTGCGTCGGTCGACGCGGTATTGGATACTTCCGCTTACCGAAGCAGGCGTCGATTTTTACTGCTGAACTATATGCCATTGTGCAAGCTCTTTACTATATACATGATGACCAGTCCACAAATCACGTGGTTTTTACTGACTCCTTAAGCAGTCTGCTAGCAACGAAGTCTTTCAACCCAGATAACATGATTGTCCAACGGATTCTCCGCATCGTCAAATCCCAAACTGTTCTCGACAAAAATATCGTATTCTGCTGGATCCCTAGTCATGTTCGACTTGCTGGAAATGAAGCTGCCGATATGGCCGCCAAGCACGCTACCAGTAATGGCCGTGAAATTCGCCTACCTCTTCCGCCAAGAGATATGTATCCCTCCATTTTATCATATATACGATCTGAATGGCAACGAACCTGGAATTCCAAACTCAGTAAACTGAGAGTAATAAAACCAAAACTAGGATTATGACAATCCTCACACCGGACCTCGCGACGAGAGGAAGTGACGCTTTGTCGATTGAGGATAGGGCATGCCTTCGTGACACACAGCTATATACTGACCGGTGATGACCGACCTTTGTGCCCACGGTATTCTGACCCGCTTACCGTTTATCATGTTTTAATAGGCTGTTTGTCATTAGAACCTCTACGACACCAGATTTTAGGACGTGTTAGCAGAGACACTTTGCGTATGCTGCTAAAGGATGATTCTGAGGTTGTGTCGTCTGGGGACATTTTTACCTTCCTTCGACAAGCAAATTTTGATGTTATCTATCACCATCCATGAATATTTTATCTTGCTGCCTACTGTAGGAGCATAGTAGTTAGCCTGCAAACACAGTTATGGGCGCAAAATGACCATAGCAGTCGACGCGCCCCTAAACCACAATTCATCATCATTGTCTTGCATGGAAGGCCATGCTGGGCTAGTTTTTAGGCTAGAGGTATGGGGTTCGATTCCCCGCGATGCCCGCCCTTCCTGCCAGGGTGAGAGGCAGGTGACACCATATGGCCTAAGGTGCTGAGTGCGTTGTAAAGCCACGATCTAATCCAATATGCCCAAGTGTTTATATTTCGCATTGTATGCCAAAATTGGATGTTAAATATCCATATGGATGTCAGGTAGCCATAATAGTAGTACCTGGTTGATGAGATGCTAATGCAATCACAAAGCTCTTCTCTAAATTTATATTTGATTGCGAAAATAATAACATAAAGCAGTAAAGTGTTTGTCAATGTTCAATGTCACCTACAAATACTTGTGGGAACTCCTAAGCATGATCTAAAGGATAAACATGTGAACAATATTCTGTTGTAGTTCACTTTTTTTATTCCAACTGATGTCTGTTGGTGCCTCACAATGCTCAATTGGTGTGGGTAAGTTTTGTATGCCATATTGATCAGCCAAGTGCACTTCATTCACATTGTAACAGTATTTTGCACAGGGGAACATACTCCAGTAGACATATCTTTATTATATGTATTGGGGAATGGTCATGATTTCCATTGTTGCCTATCAACATTGGTTTTCATATTTTAGGTATCTCCAATCTTACCACCTTCAAGCTTATCAAAATCAGTCATCAGGATTGTTATTCAGATGTCATACTCAAGCCCCAGCTGATATTATAGATGGTGTTGGGGATTTTTGCTGCATCAGCTAGTTCTTTTCATGACAAGCAGTTTTTATTGGTAAAACCCAGTAGGAACTGGTACAGAAACAGGCAACAAATTGGTGCCATACTTACATTTCCTGTGACATGTATATGTTGCATTTTTATATGCTCCAATTTTGCATATTTATATGCAATGCATGCATATTTATATGCATCATGTTGTATGATGTGCATCACTACCAGACATACAAACAGCATCTGCAATATATCTGGAAATATATTAGGCAAAGTGGTTACAGGACCCTTGGAAGTAAAAACCAGTAAAACAGTTTTTGACGTGTCAGGTTTTACCACTGGTAAACACCAGTAGAAACAGGTTTGAAAGTAAAGACTGCCAACCCTGATTACAGGTCCAGCCCTTTAATGCTAATTGGATGCAACTGCTTTTGTGTACTCATATGTATTGGATGTGACATTTCTCACCTATGTGTAGTGGGGAAATATAGGCGAGAAATGTCAATGGCAATATATAAGCCTCAGGTCATGTTTGCTCATAACAAATTTCCAACACCTAATCACAGGGCTGTATTTTGATATCTTTTCGTGTCTCCTTTTGTACCGAACATGCCTGCTTTGTGCATTCCAAAAGCTCCATCACATGTTTTACCTCTGTACATTTTATACCTTCTCGACAAAGTAGCAAACCACAAAAGTGGGCATTAGCTGGTAGCATACGGTTTCAACGGGCCAAAGCCACCATGTCGCCAAGCCTCTCGAACGGCGACGCGCTATAACAGCGCTCCGGTCGCCAGGAGTAACGGTGGCCAGCATGCAGCGGCTCTGACGTCTGCCGCCCGCTGCCGCCGTGTTGGTCTGCCGCTCGCCAGAGGAGCTGCGACCGTCTGCTATGCTGACCGTGGTGGAAGTGGCCGACACCGTGCTGCAGCAGCTGCCGGCCGACCAGCGGCGCGTGCCCGACGACCTCCTGCTGGCGCTACACTCGCTGTTCCCCTCTCTGCTGGAGCCGGCGCTCCACCTGGTCGACCGCAGCGCCGTCTGTCGCCTGACATCGCCGTCCGGCCGCGTTGTGTTCCGCGTGCTGGGCAGCTCCGGCACGCCCTACTACTGCCTCCAGACGCTCACCTACTGCGCCTGCCCGGCATACCAGTACTCGGTGGTGCACAGGTCAGGTGATGCACTGCACTGTGGTGGATACAAACGTGCGTCTCGAACACTGTCCGTGTTCGTGCAATCGTGTCACGCAGAACATGACACGTGCCTCTTGCACAGGGTTAAACTATTGGTTTTTCGTTAGCTGTGAAATGTCGAAGCGAGCACAGTAAGATGTCGAAATTTGCCATGGTATTGTGTCTTTTAAAATGTTTTTGATGTCTTCAGCCTAAAATTTCAGCCAATGGTGTAGTTACTTATGCTGGCACCTTTATCATTTGTTTTGAGATTAATAATTTAAGAAGAGCTATAGTCGGGATAGGGAGAACAATAACTATGCCATAAGCTGGTATTGCATGCCATATCACATTATAGGTAATTCCTTTACCTGAAATTGCATTGCGAAATGTTCGTGTACCACTATTCCTTATCAAGAGAATGCACATGAGATAATGCTATTTATAAATGAGATACTGTCAGAAAGGAGACATGAATACCTCATAAGCTTGTATCGAGGAGCAGGATGTTGATACTTCTTGGAGAAGGATGTCAATTGAGTGTTCAGAATGTGGTATATTCCACCATATTTCACGAATAATTTATCACTGCTCTTGCACGTGTAGCGTAACATACCATTCTCAGAAATATATACATTTTGTTGATGTAATGTGAAAATGAAGTACACTGATTGACAGATAATTGAACTGAACAAATTAATATTCCACATACGTTTCCAATGCCTGGTGGAGTCTTACATTGATCCGAATTATTCAATCACATGAGCAGTTTTTTATACTTTCGAACCTTTCATATGCTTTTTTTGTGTGAGCATGCTTGCCATAAAGCAAGTAATATGAAATGAGTCAAGGTATGTAATGAAATATTGTATGCCTTCTACAACTACACTGCAAGACCCAGCAGTATGAAGGTGGCTGATTACAGTGAAGGAGAAAAGGAAAATTATCCTTTTCTGATTTAAGCTACACAACATTATGCTCGTCAACTCCAGTTGAACATCTCATTCCAACCCTGGTTTCCTTCTATTTGCGAACATTCTCATCTTATTTATCAGGAGAGGGGGCAGCGGTAATTCTCCCTTCCCTCCTCCAGCAGTTCTTAAACAGTTTCAGCAGTTAGGAATCTGATCAACTGTTTGCTCCATTTTCCCATCAGGGCTTCCAGGTTTCACTTGGTGCTGCATTTTCCCTTCTTCACACCTCCCCTCCACGAGTCTCCTTTGATGTTCTTTGATTTGTATGCTTCCATCAATTGATGATGTTCTTCATGATTATCCACGTGGATAATTTCACACAAGATTACTGAATGATTTTCGGGTGTAAGTGATTGTACACGGAATTTCTTCGTGATTACCCCCAAACTAAAATTAATGACCCAGCATTGGATGTAGCCGTGGGCAGGTCGAGAACCGGGAGAAAACCACTAACGACAGCGGACCGCTGCCCGCAGAGGCGACCACTTCCTCTGCAAGCACCTGCTGGCGGCGCGAATCGCCTCCGCCATCGGCCTGTGCACGGACTCGGACATTTCCGACCAGGGTGTGCGCGAGATCTTGATCGACATTCAGTAGTGGTGGTGGCTGAGCTGGGGACTGGTCTGCCGCATCGGTGGGAGCCACGCGTGGCAGGATGGAGCGACCCAGCTTCCAGTTCCGCAGACGCGAGGAGAAGCTCGATTGGAAGAAACTCGGTACTGCTGTGCGGCGAACACTGCTGTGGTTGTGATGGTTCACCTTTTGAGAATGAGCCGACCGTTGTGATGTTCACTTTCCTTCTGTCTCTATATTTCCTGTCCAACGTCGTCGGAGATTCATATATATCTTAGATGTATTTGCATGGAATGGTATTCCAGTCTCCAAACTTCCCATTCCATCCACGCCTGTTTAGGGTGTGTACATTAATAGTTTGATGTGTATTTACTGGTTTGGTCATAGGAGGTGATGCCGTGGCGTCGTTGTGCAATTAGGTATTGACCTGAGATAACTTTGCAGGTTCGGTTTGATTTAGCGAAAGCTGTGCAACCAAAACCTGTGTGCACAATCAAATGCTGTTGATAACAAGTGATACCTACAGAGTATATATTTGAGTACATACCTGCAGCACACATTGAGTCTAGGCACTTTCAAGTAGCTTTTCTACACATCAATGTCTAATCTATTTTCCTGATCTGATCATTATAAAGTTCTTAGTGCCACTTCGTTTGGTAGAAATTGTTTCTTGCCTTGACAATCGTACTTTTACTTGCCGGCACATGTGCAGTGCTCTACGTCTCCAATGTATGCTCGGCAGCATGCTGCACTCCGTCCGCCAGCGCAGCAACATCGAAAGCGTGCAGCCTGGCCGCACCGATGGCGCTGCCGCCGGCGGCGTGCGAGCTCACCCGGCCATCCGACGTCACCCGTTGGTGTGACGCCATCCCCTGTGTGTACCACAGCCGCGCTCGACGTGGACCAGATCACACGCACCGTCGACTACAAGGCGCTGCAGGATAGCATCCGACAGATCACTTACTGCGACGCAAACAGCGAGTTCGACTCGGCCTCCGCCGACCCCAACCTGGTGAAGGTGTTTCGTATGGCGCAGCTCATCATCGAGTACCTGCTGCAGAGCCAGGACTTCCTGGCCAATAACCTGGCCAGCGTCGAGCAGCGACTCAACTCCACTCTCGAGGTGAGCACTGGCCCGGCGACCTGTCGGTGTGGTGTTTTGAACATGTGCACCCTCCGGCCTTTCGGGTCGTATCTCATTTACCTGACCTAATGTTTACTTAAACCCTGGCATGCTCTTAGGAGACCTAACATGCTATTAGAAGTATGCCTTTGAGGGCTGATAGCCAATTACGAAAAGGTACCCGCTATATGCAGCCTATGCTATGCCTTTTCCATAATGCCTTTTGATATTTTGGTAGTTTTTTTTTACATTGGCTATCACGAGGTGGCCCATTTTTGGAAAATACGTTGTTGCAGGTCGTTAATATGTCACACGTTTTTGCTTCTCTATATGGAGAGATTGGGTACTCCATACCTGGGGTGCTCCACCCATGTGTAATGGTGGTCTCGGCCGGCTGCGGCTTCTGTGCGACATTCCACGTCCAGTTCGGGCACTGCATGGCCGCTGCAGTCGATGCGCCCCTAAATCCCAATAAACAAACAAACGTCCAGTTCAAGAATACCTACTTGTGGGGGGAGTCTGTCACCAGCTAACGTGCTCCCACTTTTTGGGCACATCTTAACAGTGAAAACTCCAGAATTTGTGCGGGAGAAAATTCGCCAGGACCGCGTTTTGCGAGATTGCAGATCGCCAGTAGCATATTTGTAGGACAGAAAGTAAAAGGTGCCGTGGGTATCGTAACGGTTGGAGCTACGCGTGTGTGCCATTTGCACCCAAATTTGTGTAGGACAACAGTGGCTAGTGTGAGAAGCAAAGCTGATTGCATGTATCGACATGTACCGCATGGATGACTGACGAGAATCAGGAGTTACACTGACATTTAAAACAACACTTATTAATCTTGTGCACTACAATATCCAAAAGTCCTGACTGAATTCTCTCCCAGACATTGATTGGTGGAGGTATCATGCAAGTCATTTCGGTATTTTCAGAGCATGGGCTTGTCCGCATTTCATATTAGCCAATGACCCATGCACTCGTGACATGCTGGGGTGCTACGCTGACCTGCATGACCCGTTGACGTAGTGTGTGATGCTACGCAACCTTGTCTACAGGTAACATATTCACTTACTCCCCTTGTAATATTCGGTCAGCTTAAACATTGACTGGTTGTTGAAGAGTTCCACACAGAACCGTTGTGTGACTGTGACTATGATCATGATTGACCATGAATGCCGCTGTGACTGACTATGGCTGACCATGACCATGATTGTGAATGGACTGAATATGATTGACCATGACCGTGATTGTGACTGTGACTGTACCTGACCGTGCCCGTGACTGTGACTATGCCTCTTGACCGTGATCGTGATCGTGGCTTTGACTGTAAATGATCGTGTCCGTGATCGTGACTATGTTTGACTGTGATCGTGGCCGTGACTAACTGACTGTGTCCGTGACCGTGCTATGACTATGATTAAACGGAATCGTGACTGTGATCGTGACAGACTGCAACTGACCGTGTCCGTGACTGTGACTATAACAACGACTGACCGTGATCGGGACTGTAGCTGACCATGTCCAAGACTGGATCTGACTACGATTGACCGTGATCGTGATCATGATCGTGATCATGATCGTGACTATGACTGTAACCGTAACTGGCCGTGTCTGTGACTGCGACTATGCCTCTGATTGACCATGACCGTGATCGTGACTGTGATTGACGATGAATGACTGACTGGCCCTGACTGTGACTGTGACTGACCATGACTCTGACTGTGACTGTGACTGTGACTGACTGCGACTGACTGCCACTATGCCTGTTACCGTGACGGTCCGTGACCGTGACTGTGGCAGTGACTGGCCCTTTCCGTGACTGTGACTGACCGTGACTGTGACTGTGACTGTGACTGACGGTGACGGTAACTGTGACTGATCGTGACTGTGACGTGGATGGCACTGTGTCGGCAGGAGCTGAATGCCGCCAAAGCTCGTCAGCGCCGTGACCAGGACGCCATGCGTAAGGGCCTGCGGTCACAGGCCAGCTCGACAGTGATGGCCCTGGCCGGCCACGAGCGGGTACGAGCTGACCACCTGCTGGTGCCATTGTGCCCGGCTGACAATGACGCCGATGACTCGTGCGTCAGTACGATCATGGCAGTCGGGACTGCTTGATCGTGACACAGGACTGACAAGGGGAAGAGGTGCATTGCTAATACTTATGGGGCAGAACCGTGACATGCCCTCCGGGCCACTAAGATATCTTTAAGACTGCAGCTCATATACTGTGTGTTGTGTTACACTTGTTTGACGAAGGAATATTGCCGTAACCGTGCAGTGATTCTGATTCGCTATCACGCATTCGCGGGCCGTTTATTGCTCCGAGATACAGGCTAACGTGGTGGATATAGGTGGCAGCAGCTGTGTATGGCACGTGCAGAACGGGGCCGCGGTAGCTCAGTTGGTAGAGCGTCGGACTTTTGATCGCAAGATTGTTGGTTCGAATCTCACAAGCGACGGCATTTACCCGCGTCGGGCTTTTGATCGCAAGATTGTTGGTTCGAATCTCACAAGCGACGGCATTATCCGCCCGCAAGGACGCCGGCTAAGTTTTGATGACGTGCTTGCGAGTACACGGACTCGAGCTGTCTATCCTTTCTCCTCCCATCCTACTCTGTTCGTTCACTACCAATGTTATTGCCTATGCACCAATCCAACCATACAACCTCCCCCCTGTCACGAGTAGATATGCTAGCTTCCTTTGGTCTATTCATCCGCTTAGTTTTGTCGGGGTAGTCGAGTCCCCGCTGCCTGTCTCCTGGATGTTGAGATCCCCAGTCGTACGGTGCTAGTTGTGGCGGTGGAGGAACACGCCTCCTTGGTCCCAATATCCCGGAGGAGCGGGTAGGCCCATGGAGTCCCATAAGGGTCAGATGGCCGGCCACCCTGGGCCGGCGGGCCTGGGCTTTTCCCTGGCCGTTTCCGCCCGGCCGGCCGTAGTCAATTGGTGGGCAGAGCTGGAATACGTTCAGGGTGGAGGGTATCTCTCCCGACCGTGAAAGGGCACCGCCTGCCACGTATACTTCTGCATATGCCTGGTATCCTCCCGTTCGTGAAACATGCGTCCTAGTTGGACCCCAGTGAGGTAGGGCAGCCCGTGGAAGCGAAACCAATTGTCATTTCGAGACATCCCAAAACACTGAAACCGACCCTGGCTCACCTGCCAGAGGCAAGACCACCAACACTAATATTCTCGAACAAACGCACCAATCTGCAGTCGGTGGGTCCAGTCAATTTTCTTTCCCACGTATTTTCGTTTTGCAAGCTACCGAAGGGTCAAACAAGGGCCAGAGCTGCCGAAGGGTCAAACTTATCTATTCCCATTCCAAAGACGAGACAGCTGTGATCGTTTTGGGCGCATACGGCGATGCGATAAATTTGGGAGATGGTGGTTTGGAGGTAGAATTTGAATGCACTGAGGTCAAAAAAGCACTGACGGCAAATTCATTTGTGTTCTCAACCAGGGGTCAGCAGGGTGGAAGGATGCTATACCCATCAAACACAAAACCGTTATGTATAACGATCAAACGATAAGTTATCGTTATGTATAACGATAAGTTATCTTTATGTTACATTTACGTTATCGTTAAAATACATCAAATCCATCCAGTTAGCAAAGTCTACTTTTGATCACTCTAAAAGCTACCTTTTTATTGAATATATTGGAACACATTTAGTATTTCATGCACCATTCCGACTAATTCAGGTTCATTTCATGATGGCCAGGGGGCTCTATATGCTATGCTGTTACCGCCGGTCACGAGTTTTGACTTGACCTAATCTGTGTAATTGACAGAGAGTGACGACGAAGGGCATCATCAGATTCACTGGGCTTCAATGAGGCCTGTTCTTATTTTCAGGTGTCTCTAACTACAACTTTTTGTTATGTGGCCCTCCCAAACAAAAAGTTTCGCGATATTCGCCAATTTCGGGCCATTGGCCTGACCTGGAAGGTCACTGGTTTGCCGAAAACTATAAAACCGGGTACCATTCGTTTTCTTATATAACGAGCAATCCGCTCGTTTTTGTTTTGCGGCTCTCATCTAGGGGCCAATCTACAAATATTGGCAAAATACTCCATTGTGATTAGCTGGAAAAATTTAACTCTACTGATGGGTTCCAGGAAAAATCATAATTTTTGGTTTGATTTGTACATATCTTTTTTTTCTAATCAATCGATTGCAGGTGTAAACTCTGCTCACACGTGTCTGAATTGTATAGCACACCTCTATTATTTCATCTATTGTCTACAGTCATGCATGTTTCAGTCTGTGATCCCAAGTATAAGCTGAAGTGACAGGCCACTTACCACCATAGATGGCAATACAAGATTCTCCAATGGTGACTTGCGTTGCCTTAGGTCGAATTGTGGTGATTTGCAGATGCCTTTATCGTATCACATCCCTCTCGCTGTTTGTTTGAAGACAAAACTCTCAGATTCGCACGCGATGGCTGTGCACCATTACACAGCTGTCCGTCGGGACTTACCACCGTGAACACTATCGTACGGCGGCGTAGTAATTCCTATTCACCTTCCTGTTTCTTATAGTATGCTCAGGGTTAATACTCAATTGCTGGGCGTGGCTTTGGGCGTTGACCTCGGCAGACCGAAGGCTGCATTAATTTCGATATGTTCGTCACCTTCAGAGGACCTTGTGGGAGCCATGGAGGCACTCAATGGCTTCTTCTCCCGATCGTGTTTGTCGGTGATTAGCTCTCATAGTACGGCCTTGGGATGTGCATCATCCAGCGGGAAGGGGAGACAGCCAGAGGATTTTATTCACCGGCATAGTTTGGTTTCATTAAATTCCAAACACTTGACGCATTTGTCTCCTTCGGGCTCTAGATCTGTAATTAACCTAGCCATTTGTGCCCCATCCATTGCTGATGGATTAGCATGGAATATTAACAATTTCCCGGGAGGTAGTGATCATTTTCCAACATAGTTGACTCCCAGTACTCCACGTCTAGGAGCGGAGACGAGTAGTCTGTGGGTGAGTTGCTCGTCTCACAGTCGAAAGGTTGTGAGTTCGAATCTCACCTGACGCTACTTTTCGCCCGCGACCAATCGGCGTCAAAGATTGGCAACGCTACATGACTTAACGGTCGCTGTGTCGTGAAACCAATAACCAACCAACCAACCCCATCTATGAGCCCGTAGCACAGTGTAAGGTGTAAAAACAGACTTAGCGGAACAGTTTACGCCTGGTCGTCAATCCTCGGGGAGACTGTAGGTTGGCTAGGTCTGGGCAGGATCTTTCGTCGGGTCGACCTCGAAAGGGCTCTTTGTAAGTCCTCTCACCGTACGTTTAGCGCACCATGTGTATGGCGGCGGAGTCGGGTTTAGGTTTGGTAGTGGGGAAGGGTGTGTGGTTATAGTCCCCCACTTATAGTCTGTACGTCTTGGTTGTTTTCTGTCTTGTAGTTTCGCTGCGATGATATTCGTTGCCGTTGTCGTCTGATCTTCGTCTCTTTGTTGTAGTTTGTAGTTTGTCAGTTAATTCTGTGTTGTAGTCGGTCTGGTGGAGCCTGCAGTCGTCTTCTGTGTTGTCTGTCTCGTGGGGCGCGTCGGACGTGTGCCGCACCAGTACCATATATTCCCGCATGTCTGCCGGCGGCGGCCTGCTGACTACTCACGGGCGCTGGGTGGGTTGCCTCCATGCCGTGCACACCTCGTTTCCGGAGACGTGCACACGCACACGCACACGCACAGACACACACACACACGCACACACGTACACGCACGCACGCACACGCACGCACATGCACGCACACACACACACGTACACACACACACACACACACACATACGCACGCACGCACATGCACCATACCCGCGAATCGTTGTAATTTACACTGGTCAGCTATTGACACTTGTCTGTATTGCAGTGCCAGTTTTGCCAGAAGGTGTTCATCAACACCACGTACCTGCAGTCGCATCTAATGCGCCGCCATAACCACATGGTGACAAAACAGATGAGCAACCAGACTCTGTCCACTATGACGCAAGATCAGGTGAGGCACGATTGAGGTTCGCGGTAGCTCAATCGGTAGGCCATAGGGCTCGTGCTTGCAATATCGTGGGTTCGGTAGCAACCGGTGGGATTGCAGAATTCACCAACGACCAATCTGGAGGTTCGCAACGCTATGTGACCTGACAGTCGAATGCGTCAAAAGAAAGCAATATTCTTATTGAGAACGACGACAGTGATGCGTGGGTGGCGACCATAGTCTGTGAACTGGCACAGTGTGGAGTGACAATGATCTTGCGTTGTCAATTGGTACTTGGGATGTAGAACTTGACAGTCGGTGTCAGTGTGCCGATGGCTGTGCCCCTATGCCGTTCAGCCACAGCAGAGGGAGCTGGAGATGGAGCTGGAGCAGGTGCGACAGCGCCTGGTGGTGGCCGAACAGCAGCTGATGGACGAGCGGCGGCGAGCGGCCGCACTGGACGGTGCCATCGAACCGCCGCCGGCCATTAAGGTGACGGACGCAGTTGAACGGGGCACCGAGCCGCCGCCGGCCATTAAGGTGACGGACACAGCCGAACTGGGGCAGGGGGACGGAGTAACAAACCCGCAGAAGGTAACGAGAGGACCACGGGAGGCGGCGAGAGGCGATGACAGGGGATCTAATGTGGAAACACAGAAGGCAAAGCGACTGAGTTAAATCCATTCGAAATAAAAATGTGAACCTCTTGAGGTGCCTGGTTTGCTAGAGGTAGCCACTAGGTTCCACCGGGGAGTCGACAACACGGTTCGAGATAGCCACCAGGTCCGCCAGGGAGTCGACAAAACACGGCCGTTGTACGGAGCCGAAGCATCAGATGGGAGGCTTAAGTCACTGGTGCATCCATCGCGCGTCGCTGCTACAGTACTATCAATGCAAGGGAATAAAAACGTTATTCACAAGTGCCAGTTGGATGATTGTAATTATTGCAATACATTTGAGTCAGCCTGCTCGCTGTGTGGAGTGCGCGTTGTGGCTATTCCACTGCCGCGATGGCAAGAACAAGTCCCTTATGTGGGCCCCACCTGTGTCTACGACAGTCGTTGACAGTTGGCCTGGTTTCGCCGCCTAGTTCACCAACTGCCGGTCCATGTGGCTGGCGGACGGCGGTCTGACGCCTCAGGTGGCCGGCAGGAAGCGTCAGCGTCCACCAGTTCGGCCAGCTCGGCCACGGCCAGCAGGGGGCCGACACCGCCCGAGTCGGCGCCTCCCGCGGCTGTTGCCGCCGCCGGCCGCGGCTCGGCGCCCGGCTCTGGCCACGGCTCGGCGGCCGGCTCTGGCCACGGCTCGGCGGCCGGCTCTGGTCAGGGCTCTGGCCACGGCTCGGCGGCCGGCTCTGGCCCCACGTCCGGCCCGCCGTCAGCTCCCGGCTCGGCGTCTGGCTCGGCCGGCCGTCAGGACGACCGGCTGACCGCTCTGCTAGACCAGCAGGCAGCCGAGATACGTCAGGTCAGTGGCCGCGGTCTGGTGGAGATGTGTCGGGTCGGTGACCTCGGTATGGTGGACGTCAGCGATCTGAGTCGTCGATGCGATCTAGACGCGCCAGGTGAAAGACCACAGTCTGACATAATGTTCGGGTGAATAGCTCCCATATGACTGGGCATTGTAGCGAAGTCAACTTCGGACCCCTCTTTCGAAATGCGTTTGCCTCCTATCTTCCTGACATCGGCATTTCACGCCTCGATTCTCGGCTGCGGCCGGGGTGTTACGCCAAGTCAGTTTCAGTTCTCGCCGGCGACGACGGCCGGTCAGCGGATGCCGTGTCATTGCGCCGTGGCGCTGCATGACCGATGTAGTCGATGCGCCCCTAAACTCCAATAACCAACCATTGCGCCGTGGCGCAGTCGGAATCCAATGCGCCGTGTGACCATTGTGACAACAATGTCGTCAATGTGGCCGAATGGTGCGCGACTGGCCCTGGTCAGGCAGTCGTCGCAGAATAGCGGAGGAGGTCGGACACGATAGAGCGGGTGAAGGCGAGCGACGTTGGCGAGCGAACCGCCCGGTTGGACGGTTCTGTCGCGAATGCCTGTATATACTTGGAGGCACGGATTTGGAAGCAGTACGTGTCAGTGCCATTTCTCTTAAAATTGTGGCACAAGTGTTCACTGTATTGACTTATTATCAGCTCAGGCAATACCAGGGCGCTAACAGCTGTTGGATTTGAGAACTTGTTGATTTTGAGAAGAAGTTGAAATTGAGAACCAGTTATCGTACGAGCGAGGAAAGCCCTAGACTAACACTGCCAGGCGATGCGAACTCGCCTATGGTTTCGTGTGGTTTGTATATGCCTGCTCTACTAACCTAATTAACTACATCGAATCATCTATGCTGAACATATGCTCGCCAGCTTATCGGTTCAACGCCGTGATTCATCTACACTGGCGAGTCAAACACAGGATTCTGACTATGTACACGCGCTCCGTCACCGTATCCAGGCTCTGGCGGCGTCTATTGCCGTACGTGTCATGTCCGGCGACACGTGACCCGCTCTGTTCCCTTCAGCTACGTCAGGAGCTGGAGAACCAGCGGCGGGCGGAGGCACCGTCTCTGTTGGCACCTCAAACGCACGTGCAGTACACCAACCAGGCAGGATCAGACTGTGGTCAGCAACAAGCCAGTGTACAGCGGGACATGGATAAACAGGTACGACCTCTGATCGGCAACCAGCCAGTGTACAGCGGGACGTGGATAACCAGCTACAACCCGCGATACATGGTAGGCATACATGGGGACATGGAGAAGCAGGTACGGTCTCCGACAGATTACCAGCTTACAGAGGGACTTGTAGAAGCAGGTACGGCCGCGGCAGATGGCTAGCGTACAGAGGGAAGTTGAGAAGCGGGCGCAATCCGTAGCGGACGATCAATTCATGAGGCGTGCAAAAATATGTACAGCTTGCATTCGTCCCTGCAAGAAGAGCAGATCCTCAGGGGTTCGTGCAGACGTCTACCCTTCTGCTCCATAAATACTGCCTTACTTCCTGTCTTGCGTGATGACATCCTTGCGGTTGTGGGAATTCACGATCGAAGCACCACGCTACAGGATCTTACCTGATGTCTCCTGATCAGACAAAGCTGAATTAAACTGAATGGACTCTATGAAATGCTCCATTATTCCGGATGGGTTGCACTCATCTGGCCACTGCTCTGTGCTGCATTTGATGAAGCGCTCGTGGTCTGATGCTGCTGTCAAGTAACAACAATAGCGGCCGAGTCAGTACATGGCCAACTCTGCCTAGACTTTCCACACTCACCTTGTTGTTTTTCCCCCTCTGGCTGTTCTATACCTATGCACGATCGGCCAACTCTCACCTGATTGTTCCTTGCGTCTGCAGTTACAGTCACCTGAGCATCGCCTTCCCCTCCATTGACCATCTATAAACCATGGCCCCTGGCCGTCCAGCCTCGCAATCCGCTGACCACCGACTTCGTAACCCTCTGAGCCGAACCTCGATCCATACCCCCGATCCCAGACCCCAACTCGTGAAATCTAGACCGTTGACCTCCGAGCACGTAACAGCCCTCCCACCAACCCCAGGCCCTGGTCCTCCGATTGGGTTACTCCTTGACACCTTGACCACCAGACCTCAGAACCTGGAGGCCTAGATTATCTCGCTGCGATCACTTGGTGGGTCCTCCCACCACCCCGAGTCCCGTGTTCCCATGATCCCGTGACCACTGACACCCGGGCCGGCAGACTCGCCGAGACGTGGTGGCGCTGGAGGGCAAAATGGAGATGCAGGAGCGCTACTGGCAGAGCAAGCTGTCCTGCATGCGACAGCGACACGACCAGGAGGTGGAGGGAATGCGCCGCATGCTACAGGAGAAGGACAGAAGCGTCACGATGCGAGGTAGGTCACCAGGTGGTCTTCACCACGCGGCTGGTCACCACATGAAGTAGGTCATCAGATGGTCTTCACCACGCGGCTGGTCACCACATGTGGCTGCTGAGTTGCCGACGCGTCACTAACGGCCATCCAGTCTGTCATCACGCATAGTGTTATTGCCAGGCCGACATGTGATTATAAGCTGGCGATCGTTGACATCAGTAGAGAATTGCTAACAAGGCTGGAATACCAATTTTCGTCCCATCGTATGAATGCAGAACAGTTGGTGTTAACAAGTAAGCATCAATACTGACTCACTCATTCTTTTCAACACTCAAAACTGTTCAGCAGTTGGTGCGTTGGCTGAAAGCCGTTGTCACGTGATATTTGCCATTTTACGTTCATCGCTATATGTGGTGACATTCGCAGCACTATCGGCTATATCGTTGTCATGCATATCGTGACAATATCCGCCTTAACGTTATCATGCATATCATGACACTATCCGCCATAACGTTGTCATGCATATCGCGACACTATCCGCCATACCGCATGTGTAACGCAGAACAATACGACTTGATGCCGGCATTGTGTTGCACGAAGGAAGCCGATAACTATTGTTTTGTCTGACTTGTCTTGTCCAGGGACGAGTGGCCTAGGGGTAAGTTGCTCGTTTCACAATTGAAAGGTTGTGGGTTCGGGTCTCACCTGTCACTACTCTTCGCCCGCGACCAGTCGGCGTGAGAGATTGGCGACTCTGCATGACTCAACGATCGATGTATCGTAAAACCAATAACCAACCGATTTGTCTTGTCCTCTACACTGGCTATATATCAAAAATGATGTCACAATTCTTCAATTTTGAAGGTGTAATTCTCGACGGGGAGCGCACGTTTTCGGAACATATCAGTTGTGCAGTATGAAGTGGTCGCAGTTTTTTTCGGTCTTCCAATCCTGTATTTCCAACCACCCCGCCCCCTCCACAGTGCAGACTCAAAGAAAACCCAGACCTGGCTGCTTATAAGATCAACGTTCATTCCTTGTTTGAATACTACTCCGTTGTTTGTATTGGAGCCATTGAATTGACCCATTCGCGTCGATAGTTCAACGTGCATTTAGGATATTCCTCATAAAAAAGCACCTGAAGGAACCCGCAACCTTGATTACAAATTCTGTATCAACTCTTCCAGAATTCGATTTCCTCAGGTTAAACGTGGACAATGGTGTCGTTTCTCAGTACAAATGTGCCAAAGAGTGTCATGAACTCTTCGTACCTAACGGAGTGTTGCGGGTTGCACGTGCCATCGAATGCATCTAGAGTTGCTGGTAGTATGGCATGGCGCGTTTCCTGCGGCAGTTGAGTTCAAAATCTGGTACTATTTGTATTGGCTTCCCGTCCATTTCTAGTACGCGTTTATCGTACGCGTACGCCAAATTGTAAATGTGGACACTAATTTAGTGCTTACGTATCTGGTCGCTTCTCGATTATATTGTAATCCTATTTGCGAAGCAAGTTCTATTCATTTGCACCGTTTGTTGCACCTGGTTTTAGATACTTCTTAGTCAGCATAATATATATTCAGTGACTGATATATAAAACTATTTCGCGATTGATATATACATTTCGTATGGTGTGTTCAGGATAATTGTATTCCTGGTAAGTTGTATGACGAACTGTATGGATAGTGAGGCTTTTGGTTATCATTGAGCCGGTGCTTGTATTCGGTCATTGAGCAATACACATTACACAATTCATTGAGCGGACGACACCTCGTGCATTTTGTTCCGACGTTTTGTAATAGAGTGAGACACTCAGAGCTGATACCTATGAAGCATTCGACCACCCCCTATCTGACACATATGAAGCGTGCGGCCACGCCCTAGCACTGGCTGCTCTGACACCTATGCAGCATGCGACCACCCCCTATCTGACACATATGAAGCGTGCGGCCACCCCTCGCACTGGCTGTGGCCACCTCTATCACCGGCTGCGGCCACCCCTATCACTGGCTGCGGCCACCCCCTACCACTGGCTGCGCGGTGTGTTGTATCGTTGTGCCACTGGCACCAGCCGGGTGACCATGCACCTGGCCGCCGAGCGGCGGCAGTGTGGCATCAGCAGTGCCACGTGTCACGTGCCGGGACAGTGTGTGACCGTGCCTGCGGGCCGCAGGCAGTGCCGAGTACGTCAACATAGACAGCGGGCCGGAGGAATCTCCGCGCTTGCTGCGCTACGCCCATCGCCACCAGTCGTCGTCACCGGCGCCGCCGCCGCCCGCCCGCAACGGCCGCTCTCGTCCGCGGCCCTGCATCTCCAGGTCACAGAAGTCAGTACATGGCCGTCACTCAGGGCACGAATGGCGGCTGTCAGGTCAAGGGCCAGGGTGTTGGCGGCAGATAACAGAACGTGGTGGCCCCGACAGATGTCAGGGGTCAGGGCGGCCGCGGCAGACGTCAGAACATGGTGGCATGGCGTAATTTCGAGTGCCACCTGTCGTTGCTCTTTGCTCGCTACCAATCGGCATAAGCTATTGGCCATGCCATGTGACCGAAACAGTTGTCTCGTAAGACCAACAACCAACCTAACTAATCAAACTGCTATGATAGTGCTGCGTATCAGGTGGCATCGGTGCTGTACTGGTACTTTTTATCAGATGACGTTGCTGCTGTTGCTATTACTGCAGGCGGTCACGATCTGTATCTGGATGTCGGAGGATCAAGTTCAACGACAACTGTGTGGACGAGGAGGACGATGATGATATAGAAGGCGGGCGGCCGGCCCGCGACTGTGTCTCCCAAGACGAGATGAATCGCAACAAGTGGGTGCGCGTGTCATTGCTCCAAAGCATTCTGCTGACTTTAGGATGTGCATACACAGACCGTCTCTTTTCCCTTCCTGCAAGACAGCACCGTAATATTGAGTGATTCGTGACTGCTGCGCAATTATTGGAGGGAACACGACTTCCGATCAGCAATTGGACGATGTTGAGTGCTGGCTCAGTTTTGCAGTGAGTGACCCAGTGAGTGAGTGACACTGACACGGCGAGTGAACATCACGGTACGTCCCTCGGCTCACAGTGGGACAACGCGGTAACTGGCGGACGGTGGCGTCTCGCTGTCACCAGTGGTGGCAGGGACTGTGGTGTGGAGACCGTGCTGACAGATACTGCGGCGCAGGGACCGTGCCCATGGGTGAGGTGGTGCTAATGAGGCCGTGCCGGCAGGGGCTGTGGCGTGGAGACCGTGCCAATAGGTGTAATAGTATTGAGGCCGTGCCGACAAGAATGGTGGTGCTAATGAGACCGTGTTGCCAGTGGCGGTGTTGCAGAGGCCGTGCCGACGGACGGCGCTATGGCGGCCGTGCCGACAGGGACCGTACTGTGGAGTGTGTGCCGACAGGGACGGACAGTGGCTGCGCGAGGACCTGCAGACGGAGCTGAACGGACGGCTGATGCAGCTCGGCATTGAGCCGGGCAGCCAGCGGATCAGCAGCGGCCTCTTGGTGGACAAGCTCAAGTACCTTCATTCAGCACGTCGGGTAAGTGGCACTCGTGGCCGTCTCGGCGTTGGCGGCGCGCATCTCATGGGAACTTTGCACACTGACATTACATGCTGACACTGCACGCTACACACTGATATTGCACGCACACTGCACACTGGTATTACACGCACATTGCACATTGCACGTTGCACATTGATATTACATGGACATTGCGCGCTGCCCGCGAGTATTACGCGCACGCTGCACACTGGTATTACACGCACGCTGCACACTGGTATTACAGGCACGCTGCACACTGGTATTACAGGCACGGTTTACTCTAGTGTTACACGCATGGTTTGCACCGGCAATACACGCACATTGCATGCTATACACTGACACCACACGCGCACAGCACGCTGATATTACACGCACACTGCACGCTGATATTAAACACCCACTGCAAGCTGATACTACACGCACGCTGCACACGGGTGTTGCACGCACATTACACGTTGCACATTGGTAATGCACGCACACTGCATGCTGGATACTGGTATTGGGGCTCTGCATGACCGACGCAGTCGATGTGCCCCTAAGCTCCGATAACAACAACGACTAGCATACTGGTATTGCACGCACACTACAGGTCCGCGGTAGCAGGCGACGGGTGCGCCCTGCTCCCCTACAGCACCGATGGTCACCAATGGTCATCCCCCTACAACACCAATGGCCAACCATATCACCATTGCAATTAGCATGCCGTAAAGCCTGAATATTTAATCGACTCCCTGTAGCACATATATTACCTGCAAATTGTCCAAGAAATATCTAGCACATGCGCACCACGGGATACTCAAATTTCACATATTACTTCTGTGCAGCGTTTTTCTTTTTCTTTCGATGTCCACCGTAGTGTAATAGTCAATATGCCACAGTGGAAACGCTCGGGATGGGCAAATTTGCTGGTTGAACAATGGTGTGTATTGTGGATGATGGGTGTAGATGTGGACAATGACGATTATTTGTGTGTAATGACAACGCAGCCTCATTCCAGACTAGAATGTGGTCATACTTATCCCGCGTTGTTCACGGCAAGGACACAACACGTGACACAACAATCAGACTGTTGGCTAGAACCTTGGTGTGGTGATACTGTGGGTGTCTATTTGCGTTTATTTCCTGTAATTATTGCGTATGCTATTCAGATTTATATTCACTGTAGCAGTATTGAAAGCATAAGTAGACGATAGTCCCACATTTCTGTTGAAAATCGTAATTGTTGTGCTGAGAGAAAGCTGGTGTTGTAGTGGAAAAGCTGAAGAACATAAGGTTCAGGTGAGCTTGCTACATTTTTTAAAGTTAAATTAAATTATGTCAGAATTCTTGCTTGGGTTGTTTTATGAACCAGGATTATATTGCTAAACAGAGCTTGTTGCGTGAACCCTGCCCCCCCCCCCCCCCACACGATTCACCAATTATGGTTCAATGGCAGAAATTAGACCGAATGTTTAATATGCCGTCAATGCACCGACACGGCCACCCGGTAGCGCGTCCCCGGCCTCATCGGGTCAGCTGCCAACTGGCACTCTCAGCCGGGGGTTAAATGCGAGCGCGTGAAGCGACCCGAACCCTGTGTTGCCAGGACAGGGGAAACCAGTGCGGCCAGCGCCCTAGCCAACTGAGCTACCGGAGGGGGGGACATTATTCCAACACTGATGTAGCTACAGCTGCTATGGTCAGAGTTGGCAAGATGCTGTCACAAACTGGCTAATGCCATGGACTTGGCAGAACAATTTCCTGTCAACACATACCGACCTTGTGCAGGAGACCATGTCACATTTGTGATTCTGAATCCGGGTGTTCCACGAATCCCATATATGATTCTGAATCCGAATGTTCCCAGAATCCTATATGTATATCGTGGCCCATACTGGCCTGCTGCGGGGTTAAGCGTTTTTGTAAATGGTCACCAGTTAATACCATTGGTATGACAAGGAAGTAGTTTCGTTGTAGCATTTTGTCTACTTATTGCCCTACATTCTTCATACGTGAAACGAGAAACGAAGTACCACATCCTACGCAATGGTACCTGTGATACTATTCATTTCCACGTTTGGTTGTAATTAAAACACGACCAGATGACCGCTGGCCACGCTAGTTCACCAGAGAAGTGCAGGTTCGCGTTCCAACGTTCGATTTTGTACTTGTCCGACTGTTAGGTTTAATGTACAACTGAACACAGGTGCGTACCGTCCGCAGGCCATATAGTGGGGATAGCCAGCGTCCTTCACCTTGCTGCGCAACCACGTGGAGACTCCAGGGAAGAGAGCTAGCTATCCAGAAAGGCCTCTTCGAGCAGTAACCGTCGACCTGCCGTCGGCAGATCATCCTCCCTACTTCTGCCGGGGGTTCTTACCCCGTCCAACCGTTGTTCTAGACTACTTAGAGAAACTCGATTTTCACATGCTCGTATCGAAATCCTTCATCTGTTCAGTCATGTAAACATTTAGTCGACATCTTACCGTCGACCCTCCAGCTTGGATCAAAGAGATCATATCACCGCACGAATTAGATATTAAGGTCACACGTGGTAGGCCTGGAAATCAAGGTAATTGCTCCTATTTTTAACGTAGTTGTGCAGCGAGCAGCGAACGATAAGGTCAGGAAGCCAGTCAAGTGGACTTGGAAAGATGCACTTGAACGTATGGCGCTAAAATACTTGATGGAAGGTAATGCAGGTAGTAGCATTTGGCAGGGCAGTCGCTTTCGGGGGCATACTTCCCACAATCTATCGTTTTCTATAATTTATACATTTCTGGGATAATATAGAGTGGTGATTTCAGAATAGAAAACTACCCGGGAGGCAATCTGTTCCAAAACAAGTAAACTTGGACCACGCCAGGTCAGCTGGGTCATTGGCCTAAGATGATATTCATAGGATGATCAGTGTTAAAAAAAATAATTCACCATGTGGCCTGGAAATTCACAGTTAATGGAGTTGTGCTACCTCATCCCCATCTTAGGTTTTTACTATTTTTATACATGATGTATGGGCAGTCATCATGCACACAACTGCTAAATAATGTAAAATGCATGTGACTGAAGTGAAAGGCATTCTGCTTTTTAATCCTTAAGTGGCAATCCTTCATTTTCTTCCAATCTTTCACTATTCCAAAGCAACTTCTTTCTTCATCCACGCAGTTAATGGTGAAGTAATTTTAGGACACTGAGGATGATGATAGTCATATTCCTATAATGGTGGCACTAAGTGAGGGAAAAAGTGCTGAATTGGAGTCCGGAGTTGAGAATCAATACCGTTGTTAATGGGCTATAAAAAGAGCATACACTTGAATTAGCTTGAGCCACCTGGCTCATTGACCTATAATGATCATAACATGATGCAAACATTTCAATGTGTGTATAAAGTAATGCCAACTCATACAATAAGACCATGTGATGTCATTTTATGTCTTAATAATGACGATGGATGGTATTTCGACAGTGTTATCGCTGTGGAGAGAGGTACATGTACACATTTTGGACCATGCCTCTATGACCGAACCTGACATCCATCTGAAACTTGTGCAATCCTAGAATGCAATTTACCCTTATGATGTATATTACCGTTTTTGCGCTTCGGTTGATTATTAAGTTAGTTGAGTTTATTATTAGGATACTGACCTCAGTTATTAGGCTGAAAATTATGAACATGTAGCAAAACAAAGATTTGACCTCGATCTGACCTCTTAATCTGATCTGAGGTAACTCAAACTTTTTTCGTTTGACAAACAAACCTAGCAAACCTATACATCGATATAGAAAACTTTGAAGCGCCAATTTTGGCTCCAATTGGCGCTTCAAAACTGAAAACTGAACTTTAAGTGCGTTCGCGCTCCTCGGGATCGTGTGACGCGATTGTGGAAGGACGATGATGGAATCATTAGTTATTTCAAGGGACGAAGAACAGTGCCGACATAAAACATGTAAATCAATCTACATTAGGAATAGGGGGTCTGGTCTGAATGAATGGCCATGAGGCGCCGTAATTTGTGTTGTGGTGATGCAACGTTGGAAATAGCCGAGTGATATGTTAAGGTATGTTGCGTTAATATGATAATATGGTCACAGAAATTGTTTAGTCTCGATTGCCTGATGACAGTGTCAGGCAAAGTTAACCACGTGTCGATTTGCTGGGTTTGGAGGCGAGTTTTGCTTGCTTGATACCAAACCTGGGATGTGATTCTGATGTGCTGTGAACGACAGCCTAATCACACTCAAGTATATCATTTTAGTCCATATTTGTATAACCTCGAGGAAATCCTATGAATTTTTACCATATAAAGACACGAATTTTTCAACAGATGACAGCTTTTGCGCACTTTGTAAAATAAACTTCCTTTTGATTTTAATTGAAGAGCGAATTTTATAATGACAATCTTGAACTTACACTCTGCACGCATCCTCAGAATTTCATATAGACTGTCACGAAGTGGCAGTTCAATTTCAGTGACTTGAAACCTCAAGGTTTAATTGTGGGGTGCCAACGTGAACTTTTACCATGTAAGGACACCAATTTTTCAACAGATGATATCATGTTGCACACTTTGTAAAATCAACTTCCTTTTGGTTTTAATTGTAGAGCGAATTTTATCATGACAATCTTGAGCTTATGCCCTGCACGCATCCTCAGAATTTGATATGAACCCTCTGTCACGAAGTGACAGTTCAGTTTCAGTGACTTTTGAAACCACAAGATATATTTATGGGGTGCCAACACCATTTCGGTAGTCACGTGCGAGTGAAAACGTCTTCCCATGTTTCGTGAAATTAAGCATTACGCCTACCGCAATTCAGGAAAAAATGTACCTAATGTCTCTGAGTCCCTGCATCCATCATTCTTGCCGTCACACATGGCTGATATTTCATCCTGCAATATGAGTGTTTTCGTGTCGGAAATATTAACGTCGTAAAGGATTTGCGGCGATATGTAAATGTGGTTGCATGATGGCGCGTGATGAAATTTGTGGGGAACAACCCAAGCGTTAGCTACGAGGTTCCTCGGTTTGGTGGAGCAATCCATGTGGTTCCATGTGGAATCCAGAAGAAATGGAGTAAATCAATTTTGCAGGGAAGACTGGACCTCCAACAAAATTATGAAACAACGCTCTGGGCAGGCCGTATATATTTGTATTCTTCCAAGCTCAAATGGTGCTTTCGATGTTGAGCACTTGAACAGATACCATGTTTCCAGATGGTCGAAGGTTAACTATGAAATATATAATGTCTGGTGCTTCTTATTTGTTAGCCTAGGCTCTCATGCCAGTAATGACGCCTAAGTGCACCCATAGTTGACCTATGCAGTAAAGTATTTGAGAATGCTGCATCTCATTTGTTTTATCACGCACATTTTTTTCTCTAATTAGACCATCTTTAGACACCCCAAGTAACAGAAGTCATAAAGAAAAAAGAGGAAAACAAATGCGAAGGTTATTCGCTTAGAATTCCATGTTTGCATTGTTTTGCTCTCCAACCCCAGCAGCTTGGAGTGTTAATCAGTCCACTAGTTGTTAAATGGGTTCCCAGGCTGCCAAATAACTCCAGTTCGTAAATGGGGCCACGAATTCACGACAAGGGCTCTGAGTCGATGGAGGTGGCTCCTGAGCCGACGGAGGCGGCGCCTATCCGCCGGGGAGGACTCCGGGCAGATATGAAGAGCCCCTGGGCTAACGGTTAGGTCCAAATCGTAGAAAGGACCCTGACGGAGCTCAACTTTTGAAATAGAGGCTTTCGGGCTGATGGGGAAGATCCTGAGCCCTTATAGATGGTCCCTGAACCGACGGAGAGGGACACCTATCCGCCAGCTTTGAGAGGACCTCGAGTCCATGTTAAGGGCACGGTAGTCCACGGAGGGCTCAAGCCGTAGCCCTGACCTGACTTAGAGGGTCCACGTTGTTGAAAGCGTTATCTTCGGCCCGACAGATTGGGACATGGGCCTCTAAATCGGGCCCATCAGCCTACGAAGAACATCAGCCTATGTTCTTCCCGCCCTGCGAACGTATACGAGACTTAAAAATGAATGATCTTTTTCGTCGTATCCGGCGCCATTTGCGTTAAAAAGCATGCTTTTCGAAAGTAAGAAACTTGATTATATGCCGTTAGTGGTGTTGTTTCTCGCTAACTGAATTAGGTCTGCATTTTGCCTCCTGCTTGGCCCAAACTGAAGAAGGATTTTAGCTGCCAACTATTCATATTGAGAGCATTTTTGCATAGATGTCGAATATGCAATGTCTGTAGCAGATACAAAGGTCAGTGGTCCCTTGTTAGCGTCAGGTTATGCTATTTAGAATGCTCGCACGTATCACGTTACGGAGACGAGTGGTCTAGCGGTAAGTTGTTCGTCTCACAATCGAAAGATTATAGGTTCGAGTCTCACCTGTCGCTGCTCTTCACCCGCGATCAAGCGTCATGGCGACAATATGTTGGTAAGCTGAACCGGCTCACTCCTACGACACAGGTATGGTCCCAGATAAAACGAATATTCGGACGCTCTAGATCGACGCCACTGCCAGTGTTGCACGTCGCAGGTGACACTATCACACAACCCCTGGACGTGGCGAACATTATTTCTCGCACCCTCGCTGACCGAAACCTAAATTGCGATTTAAATTCCACTCTTAGTCAACACGCGACTCGCTCCGAAGCATCGAAAATCGACTTTACCACCATTGAAACGCGTAGCTAGAATGAGCCATTCTCGCTGGATGAGATAACACCACAAATTGCTGTACTGCGCCCCGTGGCCGAGGGACCGGACAGCGTACATGATGAAATGCTCAGACACCTACCCACATCTGGACTTGAAGCACTTTTAGCATGTTACAACTTTCTTTGGAGGAGCGGCAGATTTCCACATTCTTGGCGTGAAGCGACTATCATTCCTATATTGAAGCCCGACAAGACCGGTTTTGACCCCTTGCACTACGGACCGATATCCCTGACGTCATCTTTGTGTAAACTGATGGAGACGATGGTGAGTGTGCGCCTCACGAGTGAGTATTCCTGGAACAGCAGAACTTTTTTAGCTCGCCCAGTCTGGTTTTAGGAAGAACCGGTCCACACTTGACCACCTACTGACGCTAGGCACCGCGATTCGCACCAGTTTTAAGGAAAAACGACATCTAGGGGCAGTGCTCTTAGGGGCAGTGTTTCCTTCAGAACTTTCTCACAGATCGAACTTTTCGTGTCCGTGTTGGAAACTCAATGTCAGATCGGTTGACGCAGGTCAACGGTGTCCCGCAGGGGAGTGTTCTAAGTGTGGCTTTATTCGCAGTGATGATTAATGACATAGGAGATGGTCTGCCATGTGGCGTTGCGAAGTCGTTATTCGTTGATGATGTGGGAATTTGGTGTTCGGCATCACGTTCATCTTCGATGGAAAGGCGCCTGCAGCACGCTACATCTCAGCTAGAAAGTGGGGCAATTTGAATGGTTTCCGTTTTTCTACACAGAAAACTGTTGGAATGCATTTTTGTCGCCGCCGTAGTTGCCAGGACTTGAAAATAAAGCTCTATGGGGAGGATATTCCATTTCAGCCGGCAGCCAGGTTTTTTGGACATGATGTTTGATCGTTGTCTTACATACAAGGACCATCTGAAAACGCTGCAGGAAAAAATGTTCCAAGTCTCTCAACATCATGAAGTGTGTTGCCCGTACTTCCTATGGGGCAGATAGAGCAACCCTCTTACTTCTGTACCGGTCGCTGATCCGGTCGAAACTTGACTATGGCTGTTTTATATATGGCTGCGCCAGTGCCTCGAACAAGCGCATACTTGACACTGTTCACCATGCCGCCCTGTGTATAGCCACGGGAGAATTCCGTACCTCTCCGACAGCAAGCCTTCTAGCAGATGATGATGAGGCACCGCTTTCCCTGAGACGAGACAAGCTGGGACTCCAGTATGTCTGCAGGGTTAGACAGTTTCCCCTGAATCCGGCATGCAAGGCCCTGTTTGGGCACCGCACGCTTGTGCTGTTCAGTGTTGCACGTCGCAATGTTCTGCTCCCATTATGTGTGCGGTTGCGTGAGCTAGTGGTAGGGAGCGGTATCCAGCTGCGCAGCATCCGGAAGATGACAACGCTGCCCGTTCCCCCTCGGGAGCTGGTGCAGCCGTCAGTAGACATAGTACTGTCTGAGGCTCATAAAGACGAACTTATCCCGAAATTGTTTCGACAGAAAGTCATAGAACATATTGACGTCTACCACACATGTAATGCCACTTACACAGACAGGTCGAAAACTGTTTACGGTGTAGGTTGTGCATTTGTAGGTGGAGTCATCACCATATCGTTTACTCTGCCTCCTCATGCAACGGTGTGCACCGCCGAACTCATGACAGTTACGAAGGCATTGTGCTTCATCGAAGCAGGGAACGATATTGACCACGTCATACTCTCTGACTCTCTAAGTAGCCTTAGTGCGATATAGACGTTTTAACCCGTGACCCCATAGTGCAGGATGTTGTAGTGCGACTAACTAAGCTTAAGCAAACGGAAAAAATTTAACGCTGCTGGATACCCAGCCACGTCGGAATAGCGGGAAACGAGTTGGCTGACCAATCAGCGAAGCGTGCTGCGCGAAGCCATTACACCCGTTCGCTACCCCTTACCGCAGCACACCTCGGCCAGACAATTAATACGTTCTTCCGGGAAAAACGCCAATATCTTTAGAACTTAACTGGCCGAAACAAACAGAGGACCATTAAACCAAATTTATGGCGGTGGGAGTCATCGTCAATAATTTTACGGAGGGAGGAGGTAGTGCTCGCCAGGATACGGATAGGACACACCTATGCCACCCACGGCTACCTGCTGAAGAATCAAGACAGACCGATGTGCGCTCGTTGTGATATCCGATTAACGGTCCGACACATCCTTCTGGTGTGCCCTCGTTTCGCAGCCGAACGAAGACGACACTTTGGAAGAGAGGTATCCGCACAGACGATGACACATCTTCTTGGTGATGGGTCACGTGTGATTCAGAATGGACAACTATTCGGTTTTCTGTTGTAAATACGATTTGCTGTCAATGGGCGCAAGATGACCCTTGATGTCGACGCGCTCCTAAACTCCAATCCACCACCACCACGATTTGCTGTCATATATCCAGGGAGGTAAGTATATCACCCTCGTTTAGTCATAGTGAGTGCTCCTTAAACGTGAAAGTAATCCTGGACGGAACATAAAACATAGGTAGACAGGAACGCAGTTATGGGCGCTATATGATCAACATGGTCGATGCGCCCTAAAGCCCAAATAACTAACTAAACACCCGCGACCAATCGGCGTGACAGATTGGCGACGCTACATTACTCAACGGTCGGCGTCTCGTAAAACCAATAGCCACCACCTCGTATCATATTGCATATGGAGCAACAGTCACGACTTCCCCTTTTGTGCGATCTTGACCTTTCTGGTCCGGAGCCAAACGCCTCCATAGCGGGTCAAGTGAACCATTTTGAGGATGAAACGCCAGTATCAATAATTAGTGACGCTTTCATGTCCCATAGCACTCCAGCGTGTAATGATGCTTGATGTTTATAATGAGTGTTTCGCTCCAGATGTCGAAATATTTCCGCTTCAGCAGTCTTATACCGTCATCAGTAACATATTAGGTCAAACAAATAATTCCTCTCCACAAAACTGTGATCTTTTGATAGCTATATGAACCAACGGAATCAGTCGATGGGTTGCACAGATGCGAGGCGCTATTCCCCATCTAAAACCGGGTGACAAACTCAACATCAGAATCACTAGAAGAGTATTCATCATGAAGGTGTTTGGAGTGATCACAAAAATATGCACTGCAAACGGTCTCGACACCACAAAGCCCACGAAGAGGAACATTAGCAATTGCACGATACTAGCTGTAATGCGGCCAGACATTTTCAGACCGCAACCATTCCCCCGCAGTATAATATTTCAGGGACATTGTCATTGAAACGAAGGATATTTAAGTCCAGGAGGGACTAAAGCTTCCGATGGTCTACCTCCGGCAAATCCTCAATTTTCCACTATGTCACGTAGGTATGTCTGTCCTATAGGTGTCATATATCTGTCCCTCTATGACAAGTTAATCCTCAAGCTGTTCAGTAGTCATTTAGTGAATGTGTTTTCGCCGCATTAAATTGTCTACTGTGTCATTTATGACACCAATATCGAATGTCGCTTTTATCTGCTTAAGAATAGTTGCTTTTAACTGAAGATTGCCTATTGAAGCGAGAATTTCTTTCGTTATGTCATCGTTTTGTAGTTCATGTTAATAACTCATTCATTCATGCAGTGTAAAACATCGAATTTTCAGCACAGTTGTATTATAACATTTGATTTGAGAGGTAGGACATGCCAAAGCGTCGCAAGAATTTGAATTCGCTCGCTAGAAGAGACGTCACAGTGTTGCCACAGATTATAACTTTTACTTCTTGTGTTTACGACTGCGCTTCCTCTTCTTACCACCATCGGCACCGGCAGACTTCTTGCCCTTCTTTCCTTTGCCCTTCTTGGGGCGTGCCTTCTTGGAACCTCCACTCTTGCTCTTGCTCCTTCGCTTCCTGCTCTTGGTGCGAATCCTCCGGGGGCGTGCACGACCCCGTCCTGTAGCCATTGCCACCAGCTCCACAGGCGCGTCGGCATCCATTTCAGCCTGGTCGGACACCAGTAAGCTATCCTCGCTCTCCATTTTGAATTCACCAAAGATACTTCAAGAGATGATCCTATTCGTTCGATTAATGAGAGTAAAATGTCGCCGCACTTTGGGGATATGTGGAAATTTAAGTAAAATTGCAACAATGGTCTCGTGATTAATATGCTTTGTTGCGCATGGTTTTATGACCTTCCATTCCTCCCTCTAGTAGGCACTGAATCGATATTTAGTAATTCAAAATCTTGGAGAGAATTTAAAGTGACTATTTCCCGTTTCACACGGCCAATAAGCGCCGGGATGCAATGTCGTTGACTTCGTCTAGCATGAAGGGGATATCATTGAAATATATGAACTTCATCTACAGGTATGAAAACTCAGCTAACACACTCAACTTGCGGCACTGTTTGAGAAAAAAAAATTCACAGAAACAACTAGCCATTCTGGCCACATTTGGCACCATGGCCGGGAGGTAGGAGTTGACATATAGAGCAAATTTGCGGTTGTATTTCCGGCAAATATACAATATTGTGGAGAAAGTAGTAGCATGTATCGTGCGGATGGATGTTTGAGCTTTTCGTTTTTTTATATTTATTTTATGGCTGTGAATACCTGTATTATGAATAAATATGGAAATTCATAATTCTCAGATGTTTCGATTCCATCTCAACACTCCTGAAGATATTACACTCTGTCCACTTTACAAGCGGGTTGTTTACAGTTGTAATGGCGTCCACTGTACTGCACCATACGAGGCTCCGTTTTTAAATGTCGCTGTACTCCGTTGTTAAATTATTCGCAAAATAGGGTGTATTTTACCATTTTCTGAACACTCAATCGACATCCGTCTGCAAGAAGTATCGACACCCTGATTCTTGATGCATGCTTATGAAGTCTTCGTGGCCCCTTTCTAACAGTACCTCGTTTGCTAAGTATCATGACTATGCTCTCAATAAGGAATAGTGATGCAATGCAATTTCAGATGAATAGATTATCCATGTGATATGGCGTGCATAACCAGCGTATTGAATGTTTTTATAATTATCCCGAATATAGCTTTTCCTAACATGACTATCAAAACAACTGATGAAGCTATAAGCATTGGCTTAAATTTATGTCTGAACGACATCAAAAGCATTTGAAATTACACTAATTCCATTACAAATTTATACGTCCTACCGTGCTCGTTTCGACATCTCACATCTAACGAAAAACCAATAGTTTAACACTGCTGTACTCCTACCTGAATAACCCCTACTGGGGGTGGTGGTGGGGGATTGATCCTTGTCTGAATATCATACTCTCAAGAAATAACAAGGAATTATTTTTTACAGCACACCAAAGAGCGCAACACGTCCAAAATATGCGCGTCTGAGACAAACTTTTTTGTTGGCTTGCCTGACACATTTCAGCCGTACGTGTTGCAATCATAGCACAGATGATGACGTAATTTTGTAAACTTGGGTTATAGTTCGTGGTAGCTATCATACAGGGGCAATAACTTACCGCAGTTGTAGCTGGCTGGCGATTCGAGTGCTCGGAAAATTTGTCATTTGAAGCCCGCTGAATTCGACGAATAGCTGTTGTCATCGAGTTGACTAGTTGACGTCACAGGCGTCGATGTAGGTGTACATTTTCAGCGTTTGTGCACAGCCAAGCTGTTACTAGTCCAACAACCTAGTCGTATTATGTGACTGAACCTACTCTGTTTGTATATGCATATCACGCATTGGTCCAATATTTGGTTTGACAGTTTTCAGATCAACGCAATTAGTATGGCCTGACCCCGCAGTTATAAATTATTCGTGAACTAAGGTGGAAAATACCACTTACTAAACATTGAATCGACATCCTTCCCAACGAATTATCGACATCGTGTTTCGTGATGAGTCGTTATGAAGTCTTCATATCATAATTTCTAGCAGTCTCTTGCTCATAATTATCATGCTGATGCTTACCATTGTTGTCTGTGATGCACGAATATGTTAGCACAATTCCAGGTAAGATGATTATCTATGATTATTGGTTGGTATGGATATATATTTTGTATCGTTGTCACTAAAATAGTTACCCCTAAATTAGGTATCTCAAAACGAAAAGAATGGTTGCACGTAGGAGTACGCTGTTGAATCATAATTTGTTTGAACAGCTTGTAAGTTATCTAAAATGGCATCGTTTGTGGTCAATTTCGTCATCCTACTGCACTCGTTTCGACATCTCACACCTAACGAAAAACCAATATTTTAACACTGACTCCGCCATAGGGATGTAATGACGATTACTTCCCATTAGTGCACGCGTGAATGTATAATGCTCATGTGTGCAATGTTTCGAAGAATGTATAATAGTGCAAATGTTTCGATTACCAGGTTCCAAAGTAAAATTTAAGAAAAGTAAAATTCCACAAAAAAAGTCACACGTGCAATATTTAAAATATTTATCCAATATTTAAAGACCCTTGGACAAAACAAAGTACTTGGTACGGAGTGGGCTGCTGGGTGAAACTGGAAATTCCTCGGATATATCAAACTTCGATTTTCACACCTCATTCATTCGTTTTGATTTAGCCGTATTTCATCCGTACGTAGGTAATCTACCGATTTGTTCAAGTGACGTTTGTGTGTGTGGTGGGGGGGGGGGCAGATACTTCGCCATGGTTGTATGGCCCTCGTAGCTTCAAGTGTTCTGGGAAGTGACTCGTCGATACTTAAGGGACATTTTCACTCTCGGTTCCTTTGCGTTCTGCACCTATTCCCGTTTTTCCGCACCTATTCACGCACCTAATTTTTCTGTAAGTGCAATTTTAAAAGCTTTTGCGTAAGCTTTATGACTTCATGTATCCAGTTGGGACAGTTCATCAATTTGTGTGAGTGCCAAATAGTATGTAAGCTTTCAGAGGCTATGACGTAGTAATTTCAGCGAGCCAGTTCTGGGCGATATTTACTTGTCATATTTTGGATAGCACATGGGTTGCTATTACCTCCATGATCTTAAGGAGTTGCTATTACCTCCATGATCTTAACACATGCACTTGATGACTCCACAGTTTGTCCAAGCGAAGGTGGTGGTAGCCGCCCCGTGGATGGAACGCGGGCGAAATACGCTCGATGGTCGAGGATTAAGCGTGGTTGGCAACACACCATTCCAACAACCCATTATCGTTATAACGAATCCTCCCAAGGTGCATGGTAGTGCCGTCTAACGTAAAACAATGAACAAATCACTCACTCGCTATGTTTAGTAGACGTTCTGAACCTGGAAAGCGAGGGGATTTCTTCCATTTCATCTCCTGTATATCAGGATGACGTTAGTGAATAAATATCAGGGTGGGATGCTGGCTTCACGCTTCACTTGTGGGAGAAGGAAATCGAGGTAATTTGATGACAAATAACGAGTCGTGTAAGGCCAGTTAACCCCAATGTCGTCGTGTTGTCTGATGCTGATACTTCCACGAACTTAAACGCTCTGATACAAGCCACCATTCTTGCTTGCTTAGATACTGCAGGCAAGTTATGTTGCTTGGCAGCGATAGTGTAGCTTTTCCTCGATAGTGCGATAGATGGTTCGCATGGCTAATTAATGAATCAACTGGTGACAAATTGTTCCAACAGTTTCAAGAGTTCACAGTGATGCCAGAATTACCAGTCACAGTCCGCCTCACACACGCACACGTCTACCCCTTGTGACAGTTGAGTTGATTCCCTCCTCCGACCGCGCGGGACCTGTGTCTCGCGCCTCATAGCCATTGCACCAGGCAGCAGCCTGCTATTGGCTAGAGGCACGATGACGCGATACTTCAGACTGGCCCCATAGGTCAGTGCCACAGGTAGAATGCGTTGACGAAGTTAAAAAAACTGACAGCCGGCCAAAAAAAAACATCGGATCAAGAATCCTTTGGTCAGTCCGCAGGCAAATGCCGGCCAGATGCCTGAGATCCGCTCAGAGCTCGGATCCCAGGATCTATCGGAGCCAAATTCATTTAAATGAGGGGTACGAAAATAACCTCGTTGCAATATACGCTGGCCTAACTGTCGGTGTTGATTGGTGAATCAATCTACCGATGGATGAATTTGTCAGCATGATTGTATAACATTGCGACGAAACTTGCATTCGTTAATTTTTTTAAACTGTGTGATAGGTAACATCTATCTGCAATGGGTGCAAAATTGCCGAATTAGTAGGTACGCCATAAAATACCAATCCAGAACCACCGTCTCTAGCTTCTGATGTGGTATGGTAGCTTTTTACATCCAAATGCTGCCGACAGTTTGGAAAATGAGATTGTGTGGCGCCTGCATGTGCTGCTCAGCGTGCACTGATTTATTGTGTGTATGGGCTCACATAACATTGCACCACTGTGTAGCCACGTGGCGGGAGCTGTGGTGCCAAAAACTGCCACGGTTTGTCTAGGATTGTGTGGATGACCTTGACCTCCAAGACTTTGACGTCCGCTTGGTGACTGTCGTTAGACGAACGACCATGGTGACCGGAGGCAGCACTTGGACGATGACATCAACCAGCGGCTATCGAAGTTCACCAGCATGCCCAGCACACGCTCTAGTCGATTCGCAAACTTCGCCAAGGACATACTACACCGCGGTGCTGACATGTCCCGCTCCCTCATCACGATCGGCCAGAGAGGTAGGGCGCGCTGTGTGGGCCTAGAGTTTATCATGTGTGGCCTGGATGTAACAGTTCAGCTGTGTTTGTGTCTGCCTCGGCCAGATATTTTCGCTCCGTCCACGTGTCGGTTCACCGGTACGGCTGTGCAACTTTTGTGATACCAGCCCACCTGTGAGTTGGTATACTTGCACGACTCTGTAGGTCCTGGGATGTCACGTTCTCCTGTCGGTTTGCACGTTTGCATGCCTCTGCAAGTTCTCTCTTGTTTCGATTTTGTCAGTTCGATCTATATGCTCAATCTATTGTAGTTACCTGTTTGCCCTTGCCTTTGGCCTTTCTCTTCGTTCCCAACCAGACATATCGGTGGTATATAATCAGTGTTTGCATTTGTCTATGAAGGCTGGCGAAGCCACCATTGGCTCGTTGTGGTTATGAAATACAGGCGTGCCGTACCATGGTGATGACGTGCGCTATCGTATTAGTTCCTACAGCCATCGGTCTTGGCCTGTCTACGACAGTTCGGCTGTCGACCCAACCGTGTTAACAATGCCCCATGACTGCTTCGCGACTGTGGCCGTGACTATGTGCCGGTGGACTGCCACATGGACTGTGTCGTGACTGTGGGACTGTGTCGTGTCTGTCGAGGATGTTGGACTGTGTCGTGTCTGTCGTGACTGTGTGACTGTGTCGTGTCTGTCGAGGATGTTGGACTGTGTCGTGTCTGTCGAGGCTGTGGGACTGTGTCGTGTCTGTCGTGACTGTGTCGTGTCTGTCGTGACTGTGTGACTGTGTCGTGACTGTCGTGACTGTGGGACTGTGTCGTGTCTGTCGAGGCTGTTGGACTGTGTCGTGTCTGTCGTGACTGTGTGACTGTGTCGTGTCTGTCGAGGATGTTGGACTGTGTCGTGTCTGTCGTGACTGTGTGACTGCATCGTGTCTGTCGTGACTGTGGGACTGTGTCGTGTCTGTCGTGACTGTGTGACTGTGTCGTGACTGTCGTGACTGTGGGACTGTGTCGTGTCTGTCGAGGCTATTGGACTGTGCCGTGTCTGTCGTGACTGTGTGACTGTGTCGTGTCTGTCGAGGCTATTGGACTGTGCCGTGTCTGTCATGACTGTGGGACTGTGTCGTGTCTGTCGTGACTGTGGGACTGTGTCGTGTCTGTCGAGGCTGTGGGACTGTGTCGTGTCTGTCGTGACTGTGTGACTGTGTCGTGACTGTCGTGACTGTGGGACTGCATCGTGTCTGTCGTGACTGTGAGACTGTGTCGTGTCTGTCGTGACTGTGTGACTGTGTCGTGACTGCCGTGACTGTGGGACTGTGTCGTGTCTGTCGAGGCTATTGGACTGTGCCGTGTCTGTCATGACTGTGGGATTGTGTCGTGTCTGTCGTGACTGTTGGACTGTGTCGTGTCTGTCGTGACTGTGTGTCTGTGCCGTGTCTGTCGTGACTGTGGGACTGTGTCGTGACTGTCGTGACTGTTGGAGTTTAGGGGCGCATCGACTACATCGGTCGTGCAGCACTGTCATGACTGTGGGACTGTGTCGTGTCTGTCATGACTGTGGGACTGTGTCGTGTCTGTCGTGACTGTGGGACTGTGTCGTGTCTGTCGTGACTGTGGGACTATGTCGTGTCTGTCATGACTGTGTGACTGTGCCGTGTCTGTCGAGGCTATTGGACTGTGCCGTGTCTGTCGTGACTGTGTGACTGTGTCGTGTCTGTCGTGACTGTGGGACTGTGTCGTGTCTGTCATGACTGTGGGACTGTGTCGTGTCTGTCGTGACTGTGTGACTGTGTCGTGTCTGTCGTGACTGTGTGACTGTGTCGTGTCTGTCGTGACTGTGTGTCTGTGCCGTGTCTGTCGTGACTGTGTGTCTGTGCCGTGTCTGTCGTGACTGTGTGACTGTGTCGTGTCTGTCGTGACTGTGGGACTATGTCGTGTCTGTCGTGACTGTGGGACTGTGTCGTGTCTGTCGAGGCTGTTGGACTGTACCGTGTCTGTCGTGACTGTGTGACTGTGTCGTGTATGTCGTGACTGTGGAACTGTGTCGTGTTTGTCGTGACTGTCGGACTGTGTCGTGACTGTCGAGGTTGTTGGACTGTGCCGCAGCGTGGGAAAAGTGGTTCGCTGACCTGGAGTCGGAGAATAAAAAATTTGTATCGGAGCCCTCCAAGAAAAAGAAGATATTCCTGCCCATGGAGTCCGAGAATTAAAAAAATGGCCTCGGACCTCCCCCCCCAAAAAAAAAAAAAAAAAAAAAAAAACAGAAAGCTACTGGTGTCGGAGCCCAAAAAAAGATAATTGCTGAAAAGCATACAAGCCGCTTACTTACAAGCATACTTACACCCCTTTACTGGACCCTAAGTCACTTCAATCACGCCCACTTAATTCACTCGCACTTACTAGGTTTTTCTCCGGAAAGCTCTCAAAACGTTGTCTCAACCCGAGTATACCCAACCAATCGAGACAAAGATCTTCGCACAAAGGGAAGGGGACAAAGCAGCGAGGCGAAACGCGCGGTCAAAGTGTGGTCGCTGTGTAAACATGACTGCAATATTTACACAATTTCAAGACCGCTGCTTGACCTCAATTCCTGTCGCCTTTAATAGGAATTCATACGTCAATACGGTGTTACCTTTTTTCTTCAGTTATATGGGAATCAATACACTGAAGATGTATGTTCCTAATCATGAAATTACGTTGTCTTTATCCTAGATCAAAACATGAATCGGGCGAGACCGTCCCAATAATTTGTTAATTATCCTACTCTAGTACGGATATTGTCCTGTCCTAACGGCGACGTATCCAAGGGTGGTCAAATGATGAAATTATAGATTTTCGTAACTATTTTAAATGACGTCTATTTGTGACCATAAATGGCCCGGAGAACGTTTAAACTCCGTACATGCACAGTTACTGCAATTGCTGAAGTGATAAAACTACTATTCAGATGCTTTTCTCTTGATGGGTTACTGTAGTTTTGCGAATTGAGGTGGAATTCATACCAAAGTAACCCAAGGTCTTTTGCATTTTTGTTTAGCATTGGCATGGCTCCCCAAAATAGGTCTTCTGCCATCAATGAAGTTCGCTAGCTCGTGCTATTTTATGCATTTCAATTCGAAATTGAATGCTCTATTTCGTGAAATTAACAGAATTACTGACAACGGTCTGAGATGTCCAGAATTACGTTCTCCGGTAGTCTCCGATTGGAATGCGGCTGGAGAACAGGACCTCGGGTACGATATACGAGTATTTGACGTCATTGTGCATATTTCGAGTTCCACTATGGTGGCAAGATATGGCAGCAATACGAGAGGTTTCGTAATGGATATTTTTTGGTGTAACGCCAGTATTTCCCGGAATTATGAAGAAGAATCGTGGTATCTTTCCTTCTGAAGTCATTTCGACAGAATTCTGAAGACATACGAAAACCTAATCCCTCATATCTTTGTTATTCAGAATGAGACGAGATTGGCGCAAGCCGAATGACGATTCATCTGTGGTTACAGAGTGATTGTGCTGGGCCGCCGTCCTGCCAGTGTGAAACTATCCTGGAGAGTAATAGGCTGAGGTAATAACTAGTTCCGAAATTTACATTATTTTGTTCTCTATTGTTTTTATGCTATGTCGATGCTTTTGTTTCGTTCGGATTTAGGGGCATCGTGCACACCAACTATTACCTGAGTAACCCCCCCCCCCCACGAGTTCGGCCTTGATTGGGGCTTAGACTGAGCCAGGACATAGTTTGTAACTGTGCGATCCGTACCTATCTGATATAAACAAGGTCTCCACCACAAATGTATGGGATTTTGCAACAATATTTCCTTCATGTCATTTCCTTGCACCTTCAATATGAGTTCTTCCAGGCAAAATAAATATAGGTGTAGCCAGAGTTTAATGTATTTATTCAAAGCATATTTGCCTTTTCATACACACATGCACAACATGCAATATGTTTGACACATGCACAATGCAATCCAAACAACCACCACAAACTTGTAGGTATTCTGATATAACATGATATGCTTTCTGGGCAATTGACTGCAACCTGCATTTCATGCCTTATGACCTGCTATGCCATGCTCTTCTGTTCTGTTGTCCAGGCTTCTAATTTGTATGATGTACTGGAAACTGCAACTGCATTGTTGGAGCTGGACTTAGATCCTGGAAACAAAATGTCATCCATTATTGGCACGTTTCATTCGGAGAATAAAAAAAGTTCAACATTTGCAGTCACAATCCTGGATAATAAAATGTCCTTAGGTCTCCATACTCCAGGAGAGGCCCAAAATGCCCACCCTGCTGTGTCGTGTCTGTCGTGACTATGGGACTGTGTCGTGACTGTGGGACTGTGTCGTGACTGTCGGACTGTGTCGTGTCTGTCGTGACTGTGGGACTGTGTCGTGACTGTGGGACTGTGTCGTGACTGTCGGACTGTGTCGTGTCTGTCGTGACTGTGGGACTGTGTCGTGACTGTGGGACTGTGTCGTGACTGTCGTGACTGTGGGACTGTGTCGTGACTGTCGGACTGTGTCGTGTCTGTCGTGACTGTGGGACTGTGTCGTGACTGTGGGACTGTGCCGTGACTGTCGAACTGTGTCATCTCTGCTATGATTGTGTGGCGACCGTTGTGACTGACCGTGACCGTTGTGATTGTGATTTCACCCTGTCATAGCTGTGACCGTGTCAGTGTGACTTAGTGGTGTGACCGTGACTGTGTCGCCGCAGACCATGCTCTGGCCATGCTGCTCCACGGTGGGTTGCCCAGTGAATGTCAACGGCACACCCTGGACCTCGAGCTACGGTGTCCAGGTACACGGCCATGGCCACTCTGACTGTGGCCGTGACCGCGGCCGTGGTCGTGGTCGTGGTCGTGGTCGTGACCGTGGTCGTGATCGTGGTCGTGACCGTGGCCGTGGCCGTGACCGTGACCGTGGTCGTGGTCGTGATCGTGGCCGTGTCGTGGTCGTGGTCGTGGTCGTGGTCGTGGTCGTGACAGTGGTCGTGGTCGTGGTCGTGGTCGTGGTCGTGGTCGTGACCGTGGTCGTGGTCGTGACCGTGGTCGTGGTCGTGGTCGTGGTCGTGACCGTGGTCGTGGTTGTGGTCGTGGTCGTGGTCGTGACCGTGGCCGTGACCTGTCGTCAGATCGGGTTCCGTCCAGTGCCACCATCGATGCGCAGCTGATGCAGAGGGCGGTGGCGGTGGGCGCGGCGCCGCCGTCGGGGCCGGCCAACTGCCGACGCGCCGCCTCCCACTCACCAGTGGCGGGCAGACGACACGTCGACACGGGCCCCGGCGCCGGCTGGGTACAGCAGCACTGGGATGATTATCCGACACGGTGGGTGCCACTGACGTGTCAGGCGTCACAGTAGGTGTCGTGGACACGGCTGGTGTTGCCGTGTGTGTCACGATGCGTCACACACATGGCAGACGTCACGGTGGGTATCACTGATGCCAGAGCCACAGTGGGTGTCGCCGATACGACCGGTATCACGGTGGATGTCACTGATGTCAGAGTTACGGTGTGTGTCACTGACACGACAGGTGTCATGATGGATGTCGCTGACGCGACCGGTGGCATGGTGGGTGTCACTGACATGACAGGTGCCACGGTAGGTGGTCGCTGACACGATCTGTGCCCCGGTGGGTGTCGCTGATATGAGAGGCGTCACGGTGGGTGTCACTGACACGACCAGTGCCACGGTTGGTGTCGCTGACACGACCGGTGTCACCGTGGATGTTGCAGTCACGACATGCGTCACTGTTGGTATCACTGGCACGACATGCGTCGCGGTGGGTGTCATGGGTACGAGAGCCACGCCAACATTGGGACATGGTGGCTCTGGTGGGCTACCATACATGATAGATAGGGATGGCGATGGGTAGCAATGGCGAGGCAGATGTTGCGCCTGTCTGCAGGATAGGTGGGCGATACATGCCTGTGATTCGCTACTGTACTGAAACTCGCACACGTGGATGCGACACAACGGTGTGGAGTTGAGTGGACATACGATCTGCGCAATAACTGGTGTGCTTTGTATGACAGGAATGGTCCACGGGACGACTACGATGACGATGAGGACGAGGCGTGTGGCCCGGAACCGGCCGGTCGCAGTGGCGATCCTCAGCCCCCGTTCAGGTTCAATGCCAACGCCAGCAAGCATATCCTGGAGCGGTTCACTCGGAAGGGCACAGGTCGGTCAGTGGAAGGGCGCAGTTCGGTCAGTGGAAGGGCACAGGTTGGTCAGTGGAAGGGCACAGGTTGGTCAGTGGAAGGGCACTCGAGAAGACACGTTGGTCAGTGTAAGGACACAGGTCGGCCAGTGGAAGGGCACATGTCGGTCAGTGAGTAGGCACTCGGAAGAGCAGAAGTCGGCCATTGTACCGGCACGGGTAGGGTTAGATTGATGTTTTGGGGTGGATACTACCTATGTTTCCACTTTTAAATCAGGAGCTCCAGGGCGTCGGTAGCTCAGTGGCTAAGCTGAGCGTCTGGCAAGCCAGAGGTGCGGATTTCGGTTCCCCGCGATGTCCGCCCTTCCTGCCAGGATGGGAGGCAGGCGACGCCATATGGCCTCAGCTGCCGAGTGCGTCGTAAAGCCACAATCCATCCATCAAATCAAGATCTCCCTGTGCTTGCCGATCAAATTCGATCATGTTATTTTTTCTTCAAACGGCGATGAGTTCGCAGCCATTTCCAAACAACTCCACCAATTCTTTTGGCGAAAAAGAGAGGTGCTTATTTTCCAGAAAAGGTGATGTTCTGGATGGTGGTCATGTTCTGGACAAGCCGATGCTTCCATGCCTGAGCGCGGGCCATCTCGACAAGCCGCGACACGCCGACCAGTCGTTGGGTCCTCCTTTCTATACTGTAAATCCTGCCATAAAGCACCACATGCACTTTAGTGTACTCATTAGGGTGGCACTTAATATGGGTGTGAATTTTCAACGTTCAAATTTCGAACTGCTCATTTGCCTGGTAGTTTGTATGGATGAGGAAACGCTAAATATGAAATTTCAGCCAGATCGGGTAGTATTTAGACCTCACGCCATGGTACATATATAGTACATATGTACATATGCACTACTACTTTTTCATTTTCAGCTAGTGTATGTATAGGTTTTTCAGCTAGTGTATGTATAAAACTTCAAGGTTTTGTCGCGAGGTCTAAATATTATCCGATCTTGCTGAAATTCCATATTTAGAGTTTCCTCATCTATACAAACTACCAGGCAAATGAGCAGTTCGAAATTCGAAAGTTGAAACTACTCATGCAATGACCCGAAGCCCGGACCTTCTATTCAGCTCATCCATTGCGTCCTGACGCTACCCAAGGCTGCAGCGCATGGCGCCTGGCTTCTCCAGTCTGGGTGATCATGTCCCATCGAACGTGACTATTTTAAATGATCCCTGTGTATCCTTGTTTGTCTGTAGAATGTATTCTGTGTCAATGGTAGGACTGACATCATCGCGATAGTAGCAACCGTACTGCCGGTCGATGTGTACCATATCCAAATACAAAGCTGGATCAGTGTAGCTGCTGCATTGGGGGACGAATAGTCTAGGGGAAAGTTGCCCGTCTCAGAATCGAAATATTGTGGGTTCGAGCCTCACCTGTCGATACCGTTCACCCGAAACCAATTGGCGTGAGAGATCTGCGACCCTACACGACTCAACGGTCGACGTGTCATAAAGCCAATGACCACCAGCTGCTGCATTGTTCTATGTGTGGTTAAGAGCAGGTTTCGAGAGCACATGCATTCGTGAGCTTTATTAGAAGAGAGCAAGCTGTAGACTGTTTTGCCGGGTGGTGTAATATAGTCTGGCGGCCAATGGTGGCTGTAAAATCGTATGCATTATTTTGCTCTTCAGGTGCGCTGCGGATTTTGTAATATCACCGGATTATTTCCCAAGGGTTTCCAGCCTACCCGCTCTTCTTGCGATGCCACGATATTGAATACAGGTTATGTGAACTGTAGATAAGAACCAACTCCACCCATCAATGTTGCGATTAGATATTCATTGCCTATAAATGCTATATTGCTATGAAGTCAAAAGCTAATAGGCTGTCATTAAGTCAGTTGATGGTCTTGTGGTTCACTCCTAGGTGGGTTTGCAGGCTGCCTTGTCAACATTCAGTACAGGGCATAGGCAGTCCTTATGAGGTGGATAGGTCACGGGTAGTCATTGAAGCACCAGCTGTTGGTTTGTGATCAGCTGGCTGGTGTTCGGTGTGCCACCCATCCCCGGCTACCCGGACTGGGGTCGTTGCGTTGCTGCTCGGGTGCGCTTCATCGGTGGCCTCGTGCTCGTCATGTCATTCGTGAGCCCCACGCGCACATTTGTTGGTGGAATTAACGGCTCAATCGTGCAATGTGCCATTAAAATTGATTGACAGGCTTTTGTGGGTTTATCTAACTTATAGTTTTTTTTTTCGACATGCTCAGGTCAAAGCACAAAGTTAATGCAGGCGAATATGTTCATAGATGTGGCAGAAATGATTCCTCATTTTGATTCACTTGGCATTTACGCGGTCCGCATATTCCTACACTCACCACTGTTCTTCCAATGAAGACGAACACTAGGCAGTTGTTATATAACTTTCAATGATGCATGCAAACACCATGCAAATTTACAAATATCTGGCCACAGATGCTTTCGGTGATATCCCTGAATTGCGCAGGTACAATTGCGGCCCAACGGGACGTATCGTAGCATTGCATTGGGTTACACTGAGCACATTGGGTTAGCGAAGGTGCCTTATAAGAAATAATGCCACCCCATGATACATTTATATGGGACCCAGGCTCAAACAATTATTGCTATGTATTACTATGCATTACTACTTTTGACTGTTCTAATAGTAACTGAGGATGAGGTAGTAATATCTCAGGAAGTTCTAAGTGCTATATATAGTGTTGAGTGGTCATTGCCAAGTCTCACCCCACTGGTGTCGACAGGTCACAGCTCCCTCATCAAGTCGACCACCATCCACCGCGTGGACGGCGATACCGGGTGTAACTGGCAGGCGGAAGATGCCGGCACGCGCTACGACAAGCTGGTGGAGGAGAAGCCTCCGTCCGGCAGCAGCACCAGTCTAGCCAGGAAGTCCGCGTCGGCGGAGCGTAAGGTACACTGGCGGGCCCAGGTCGGCCCGTCCAGCGGCTGGCTGCTGCACCGTATGTACGGCACACCCGCTGAATATGCAGTCCCGAGCGTTAGTCACAGCCCCGTGCCAGCAGTGGATCCGTCTAAATGTTGTGATATCACTGCAACGTTGCAGAAGCGACATTGCGCATGTGTTACGATGGCACTGCAGCGGTACAGGAGCGTCACTGCGTATGCCGCACAGGAGTAGTGCTTGGCTTGCTGTGGAGAGATAAGTATTCGTCAGCTTCGGTATTCGTCGAAGTGTATTTTCGATAACATCGCCTAGTAGTCTCGGACATCCAGAAAGTTGTGCTATTTTAAAACTTTATCCGCGGAAATCTGGAAGTGGGAGTGTCCGATCTGTGATTAGATGACACCAGTTCTGCCTGGCGGCAGTACTTTCTCCGTCGCGATCGACGCTTGCCGACGCGTGCCCTGTGTGCGCCGTTGCCGGACCAGGCGGGAGCAGCAATGCCGGGCCAATACCGCAACACTGGTGGCGATCGCAGCTGTCTCGCTCTGAATTTCTGAATTTTGGAGCCCTTGTCTGTCATAATAAGTTGTACCTCGAATTCGGGTCAGTTTATCGTTTGGCTAAATTGTTTCGCTTTAGCCGCTTTGCAATTGATAATGTTATGTCGTGAATACTCCAACGATATTGCGTGAGACGAAATGTACGACCTTCAATATGTATGAAATGTACGACCCTCAATTTCGACTCACGCAATGTCTAAAACCCAGGAGCATCTAAGAGCCATTCTTCGTTATACTCCAACGATTGCAGACTTCCAATCCTGTGGTGGAGTGTGAAGTGTTGGACTGTTGCTGTTTGGATAACGGGTAGTCATTTAGAGGGCCTAATGCTCGCGCTAGACTGCTAAGCTAAAATATAGAATAAGCGTCAGTATCTGGCAGAAGTTTACTGTCCCGTCATAATAACGATGACACATGCCCTGCCGGTGGTCCGTGTCTTGTCTGATCGGAATACATGTGACCCAGGTCTTGTCCATTCGGAATGTCTGAGGCCCATGTGCTGTCCGTTCGGGATTACTGTGACCCATGTCCTGTTTGATCGGAATGTCTATGGTCCATGTCTTGTGTGATCGGAATGCATGTGGGCCATGTCTTGTCCGTTTGGAATGCCTGTGGCCCATGTCTTGTCCGTTCGGGATGCCTGTGGTCCATGTCTTGTCCGTTCGGGATGCCTGTGGTCCGTGTCCTGTTCCGTTTACACGGATTAAGCCACCAGCGCAGTCGCACTGATGCTGCAGGTCAGTTCGGAAGGCCATCCACCGCTGGCCGGCTTTGGCATGTTCCAAGGCAGCTCTGGAAGGGTACGCGCATGTGACCACCCTGGTGACCAGACAGCTATTGTTGAGCCACTATTATTCTGTGATCGCGTGTCAATCGGGCTGGTAACATACTGTGCCAAACACGCTGGTAAATCAGCCATGTCGGCACCACGGAGGTGAATCTCTGGATTCCCTCGAGCTTAACTATATCGCCGGGTTATGACACTTGCGATAAGTTGTGCAGCCACGTGCTACCCTGATTGTAAGCGGTGTTGCTCCCCCACCAATTATTAGCTGTGCGTTGTGTTCATGAGGTTAAGTTCGTCCCAACAGAATTCCCAGTTCCTTGATCGTATGCCTACTCTCTGACTTGCATCACACTTTGATCTGTCATTTTCATATATTCTATGCTTGCGCTGAGCCTATCTTTTGCCCTGAGTTTCCACAGTTTGCATCACCCATGTGACCTGAATCTATCCTTTGTCCTGAGTCTATGCGGTATTCGCGTCTCCTTTGTCCTTGCGCCTGTGTCCTCCCTTTTGCTGTACCTTCCCTTTGAACTGCATGTGATCGCCCTAAACCCAAAATAGCTAACTAAATAACGTTCTGCATGTGCTAATTGATAATGTTATGTCGTGGATACTCCAACGATTGCAGACTTCAAATACCGTGGTGGAGTGTGAAGTGTTGGACTGTTGCTGTTTGGATAACGGGTAGTTATTTAGAGGGCCTAATACTCGCGCTGGACGATACGTCTGTTGCTTTATATGATGTGCCTCTGTTTGGTGGTGCATGTCTGCTTTGTGTTGCCCCTCTCCCCAGTCTGTGTGTGGGGTGGTCAGGACTGTAACCTGCGCCTCATCCCACGGCTGGGCCCAGTTGTATACTGCCCCTCTCCCCTGTCTGTGTGGGGTGTCCGGGACTGTGACCTGCGCCTCATCCCACGGCTGGGCCCAGTTGTATACTGCCCCTCTCCCCTGTCTGTGTGGGGTGTCCGGGACTGTGACCAGCGCCTCATCCCACGGCTGGGCCCAGTTGTATGCTGCCCCTCTCCCCTGTCTGTGTGGGGTGTCCGGGACTGTAACCTGCGCCTCATCCCACGGCTGGGCCCAGTTGTATACTGCTCCTCTCCCCTGTCTGTGTGGGGTGTCCGGGACTGTGACCAGCGCCTCACACCACGGCTGGGCCCAGTTGTATGCTGCTCCTCTCCCCTGTCTGTGTGGGGTGTCCGTGACTGTGACCAGCGCCTCATCCCACGGTTGGGCCCAGTTGTATACTGCCTCTCTCCCCTGTCTGTGTGGGGTGTCCGGGACTGTGACCAGCGCCTCACACCACGGCTGGGCCCAGTTGTATACTGCTCCTCTCCCCTGTCTGTGTGGGGTGTCCGGGACTGTAACCTGCGTCTCATCCCACGGCTGGGCCCAGTTGTATACTGCTCCTCTCCCCTGTCTGTGTGGGGTGTCCGGGACTGTGACCAGCGCCTCACACCACGGCTGGGCCCAGTTGTATACTGCCCCTCTCCCCTGTCTGTGTGGGGTGTCCGGGACTGTGACCAGCGCCTCACACCACGGCTGGGCCCAGTTGTATGCTGCTCCTCTCCCCTGTCTGTGTGGGGTGTCCGGGACTGTAACCTGCGCCTCACACCACGGCTGGGCCCAGTTGTATACTGCCCCTCTCCCCTGTCTGTGTGGGGTGTCCGGGACTGTAACCTGCGCCTCACTACAGCATACACGGCTGGGCCCAGTTGTATGCTGCTCCTCTCCCCTGTCTGTGTGGGGTGTCCGGGACTGTGACCAGCGCCTCACACCACGACTGGGCGCAGGTGCCCAGCTCGACGTCTGTCGACGCCTTGCGTCCCTCCACGGCCGGTGACGCCGGCTTCGTGACGCCCGCCACCCGACCATCGTCACACTCGAGTATGGGCGGCGGCCCGGCCAAATCGCCGCCGGTCGTGGCGGGCATGGAACCTCCCGGCCAGCCGCCGTCGCCACCGGCGCCAGTCAGCACCAGCCTCAGCCGAATCCAGTCCAGCTCACAGGTACACGTCGGCCGGCCCTGCCGCCAGTTGTCTCTGGGATGTTTATTTAGATGCGATTGGCTGTCGCGCTCTGTGCCGAATAAGGTGGCAACGCGCTACGTTCGGAATGCAGAGCGGCATGTTACCGCCCGTGCATTAGTGTCCTCTTTGTTAGCGAGAGCTGAGACGCAAGTCAGCCGTTTGTTAGTTGGCGGAGTTGTTTATTCGTCTGCCTACCGGTCATCGTTGCCTATGACACCCACTGTGGTTCCACCTCCGGACCCCTGTAGCCATGAACCGAAGACGGTTACGACCTGGTTGGGTCACGTGAGTCGCCGACAGTTACGACCTGGCTAGGTCACATGAGCCGCCGACAGTTGTGACCTGGCCGGGTCACATGAGCCGCCGACAGTTGTGACCTGGCCGGGTCACATGAGCCGCCGACAGTTGTGACCAGGCCGGGTCACGTGAACCGCCGACAGTTGTGACCTGGCCGGGTCACATGAGCCGCTGACAGTTGTGACCTGGCCGGGTCACATGAGCCGCCGACAGTTGTGACCAGGCCGGGTCACATGAGCCGCCGACAGTTGTGACCAGGCCGGGTCACGTGAACCGCCGACAGTTGTGACCTGGCCGGGTCACATGAGCCGCCGACAGTTGTGACCTGGCCGGGTCACATGAGCCGCCGACAGTTGTGACCTGGCCGGGTCACATGAGCCGCCGACAGTTGTGACCTGGCCGGGTCATGTGAGCCGCCGACAGTTGTGACCTGGCCGGGTCATGTGACGCCGACAGGTACTGGCCGGGTCACGTGAGCCGCCGACAGTTGTGACCTGGCCGGGTCACGTGAGCCGCCGACAGTTGTGACCTGGCCGGGTCACGTGAGCCGCCGACAGTTGTGACCTGGCCGGGTCACGTGAGCCGCCGACAGTTGTGACCTGGCCGGGTCACATGAGCCGCCGACAGTTACGACCTGGTTGGGTCACGTGAGTCGCAGACAGTTACGACCTGGCCGGATCACGTGAGCCGCCGACAGTTGTGACCTGGCCGGGTCACGTGAGCCGCCGACAGTTGTGACCTGGCCGGGTCACGTGAGCCGCCGACAGTTGTGACCTGGCCGGGTCACATGAGCCGCCGACAGTTACGACCTGGTTGGGTCACATGAGCCGCCGACAGTTACGACCTGGTTGGGTCACGTGAGTCGCAGACAGTTACGACCTGGCCGGATCACATGAGCCGCCGACAGTTGTGACCTGGCCGGGTCACATGAGCCGCCGACAGTTGTGACCTGGCCGGATCACATGAGCCGCCGACAGTTACGACCTGGCCGGGTCACGTGAGCCGCCGACAGTTGTGACCTGGCCGGGTCACATGAGCCGCCGACAGTTACGACCTGGTTGGGTCACGTGAGTCGCAGACAGTTACGACCTGGCCGGATCACATGAGCCGCCGACAGTTGTGACCTGGCCGGGTCACGTAAGACCTCGCTGGTAACTCAGCCCGATCCCCATTCCAGACTGAGTCGCTGACCGCCCCGCCCAAGCCAGCTGGCTTTGATGATGTAGAGGTGAGACGATAACTTCGATACACGGTGTTCGGTCGCTGTTCGCAAGCTGTGGTTGGGTATATTTTTATAAGTTAGTCACGTGGTATCTACTTCAGACACGCTACCACAATCTCATTGCCACTTGTTTTAAACAATCTTCTCCATTAGCTATAAATGGTCAATGCTTAAGGACTCGAATCCTCGTTCAAAATAGGGTCCAAAGGTGGATTCTAGAGTGGTACCTGGGAGGGATTTTCGTTTTCTTCTGATTTATGTGAAATAGTGTTGTGCCGGTGGTCTAAGCTTCGCTGTCTGTATCCTGGCTGTATTTTAATGTTCTTTTGTGTTGCACATTACTCATGTCGTACACAATGTATGAGCTTCAGAAAGAAATGAAATGCAATTGTTTTGCCTTTCGCGTCAGCGTGCCCAATCCCAGGTTCTCGGTGCTTGAGGACACAGCCGCTATTGTAGTGATACGTGGAACAGGAACTTGTTTGGAGTGGCGGTATTGTGTCGTGGAGTTTGGTGATGTGACGCACTGTTACGTGGGTGGTGTGACGCACTGTTACGTGGGCGGTGTGACGCACTGTTACGTGAGAGGTGGGACGCACTGTTACGTGGGTGGTGTGACGCACTGTTACGTGGGTGGTGGGACGCACTGTTACGTGGGTGGTGTGACGCACTGTTACGTGAGAGGTGGGACGCACTGTTACGTGGGTGGTGTGACGCACTGTTACGTGGGTGATGTGACGCCCTGTTACGTGGGTGATGTGACGCACTGTTACATGGGTGGTGTGACGCACTGCCGTGTGTCTCAGATGGCGCGCACCATATCCCTGGAGCACACCGAGCCGTCTGGTGTGCACGGGTTTGAGGCAGTCGACGCCAGGTACGTGTTCATCTGGGGGGTGGGGGTACGGGCAGACAGAAGCAGGGATAGAACAGAGAGGATAAGATGGGCAATTGGTAAGACGTCATTTGTTGATCCAAAGTCCTGGATGCTGGAGACGGAGATCTATTACGTGCACTGCCATAGAATGCAGATTCATTCGTGAGACAATGGTGCGTCATTCGACCGTTTTCTATTAGTCGTCGGTGCTTATGTTTTCCAGCCACAAGTCTTGTGGACCGAGTGTTCGCTGTGCCTTACTGCGTACGGCACTTCGGTCCGTGCAGGGTACCAATGTTTTATAAATACCGTCAGGGATTTATCACACGTGGGCACGATTATGAATGCTGTACTTTACTTAAAATGGATATGACTCTCCGTGATCTTGTTTCGGTTAGCTCGTTTCATTTTTGATTTTAAGTTTCCCCCGTTTGCCTTTGATTCGGAAGCGTTTCTAACTTCAATGTTGGGAGAAATGGCTGCATTTTTGCAACATCGCCAAACTTCTAGCTAGATCATGTGGACTATGTCAGGCCTTGGTGTAGAGGGGCAGCTTCTTTCCCTGCTGATCATGCTGAATAATGGGTCAAATGTCTAAAAGTCTAAGCATCAACGTTAACACATGCTTCTTTTTGGAGCAGAATATCGAATTGTGCAGAATGGAGCACATTCAGAGGCCAGATGGAGCAGAACGGCAGAAAATTCGCTCGGCTGTGCCATCTCGTCTTTTTTTGCTCGTGTGATCTATGTCGATTGTGATGTGCTTGATGTGACACATAGTCATGTTGTATTTGTTGTCTGTGCTTTTGCTGTGCACTGCGGATATTTTTAATTGCCGAACTTCGCTTGCAGTTGGGATTCCTTTTGTTGGTGATTAGCGCAAGATGTAAGACGTGTTGTCCACCCCACTCGCTTTCTTGTCCCCCACACTTGCCTTGAATCTTTTTCATGTTGTGTTCTGTCTCTCTGTTTCTTATGTGCGTGTACCCTTTATCATCGTTATGTTCTTCCCCGCTTCTCTCATTCGGTGTGGCATGCACCGTGGTGGCGGTTGCTATGTCGCCCGGGCTGACAACTTGACCGGCCGCCGGCAGACCGTCCGGCTCTGCCAACACGCTCTCCACCAGCCAGTGGAACCAGTCGGACGGTGCCGACGGCGCCGACGGCGCGCCGGCCGCCGCCGCCACCACTGATAGCACCGTCACCTCTACCAGCGACGACGAGGAAGAGGAGAGCGACGACGACGACGAGGAAGAGGAGAGCGACGACGTCAGCAGCATCCCGCAGGTGGGCGACGACTCTGTGCAGCCGATGGACTGACGGCGGATCGGCTGCCGAGGCGGCGGTGCAGCGGTGCCGCGTGCGACCAACAGTCGTCTAGTCATCGACGTGTGAGTGTGTCGAGCCGGATATCAACACCAGCTACGAAGTGCCGAGCCCCGGGGCTCGCTGGGTAAATTGCGCCGATGTGATTCAGCTCAGATATGCGTCCGTGCGTTGTTTGTCGTGTTCCGAAGGGAATTGGCGCGGTCCATGAAGCGAGCTGGTTTTTCACGCTGTTCAAATTCACGCCGACGAAATTGTCTTTCACCGCACCTGCGTTTGTGCGATTATTTTCAAATACAAGGTGTGTTTACGGCGTTAGCTGAGCGTCTGGAATACCAGAGGTACGGAGTTGTGAGAGGTAGGGTGAGACTCTGAGTACCAGGGTGAGATGCAGGCGATGCCATATGACGTTGGCCGATTGTATGAAATCCCACAAACAGGCTGCGTTCTTTAGTCAAGTTTATCTTCGTATTGTAGCTTCATAAGAATGGTAAAATGTAATCTCGGTATGATTGAGCTAATGTCACCGACTACGTCTAGTATCTTACACGGAAAAAACACAATATGAGTATGATTCAGAGTTCACAATCGAACGTCATGTCCATCGCAACTGCCGTACCACGTCTGGTGGTGAGTCGCACGTGGGAAACCAACAGCCAACAAAGCGAGTGGATCAGTGCAGACCGGCCGAACCCATCTGGCCGGCCAGTCGGGCACAAACGCCAATGAGCGTCTCACGGAGGCGTGGCCACTGCTCTCTTCCTGCCAGACGGCGTGCCGGCTCCAGATTGCACTCGCCATACACCGACTCGGCGCATGCTGGCGCAGCTGAGCGCCACGGGCTCAGTGACCTGACACACATGAGGGTCACAGGTCCAGTGGGCGAGATCTTGACACACGTGGCCACGTCAAGTTCAGTGACCGATCCGAAAACACGAGCGCCTCAGGATCAGTGATCTGTCCTGATACAGGTGGGCGCATCAGATTCAGTGCCAAATCCTGGCACAAATGAGCGCCACAGGTTCGGTGACCGATCCTGATGCAAATGAATGTCAGAGTCGGTGACCAATTCCGGTGGTGAGCGCCACAATGACCGAATCCGGTCTCCTTGGTCGCAGAGGGTCCTGACCGATTTCAATACAGCTGAGCACCGCCGCCGATCGGCAACAGCTGGATCGCGACAAATCTAAGCACGACCAGACGTTAACAATGCACAATATTCACACCGAGATTGAAAAGAGGGAACCGACACTGATTTGTACAGACGTTTGGCTGGCCGAAGAGCCCATTGTCCGTCACGGTGGCGACCGTGCACGGCGCGCCGGCTCCGACGCTCAGAAGTGCTTGACGTAGCCGCGCCGCGTGTAATCCTCGCCCTCCATGGCGCACTCGCGCTTCACTCGGTTGATGATGTCGCTCACCAGCTCCTCTTCCTTCTGCTTGCGCGTGTCCTCGAGCGCGCGCGCCACGCCCTCCCAGTGGCGGTGCGGCGGCGGCTGCCGGTCGGGCCGCTCGGTCCGCTCGGTGCGCCGGTCGTGCTTCGCCTCCAGGTGCGCTTCGAAGCCGCGCTTCGACTTGTATGTGATGCCGCAGTCGCCGCACTTGTAGGTGTGCCAGGCGTGCGTCCGGTACTTGTGCCGGTACCAGTGATTTCGACTGGGCACCTGTCAAGGGCGGGTTCGCTGTGAGCCACCAGGTCAGGGGTACAGGGTGTGGTTGTGGGTGTGTGCCAGACCTAGGCAGTCGCACCAGATAAGATAGTCGGGCTGTGGTAATCCGAAACATCAATGGAGGCAGTGCAATCGTTCACTGCAAGGTGAAGGTCAACTGATGCAGTCCAAGTTAAGGTCAAGATTCATGAGCAAAAAGTCGACTTAGAAAGTTCTACGGATGCTTTTTGAGACTGCAAATGTACTTTGCATTACTAAATAACATTGGAAGAATTGCTTCGTGTACGCACAAGACATCCTGGGTTGTTTGGTATGCACCCAGTCTCACTCAATTTAAATGAGAAATGGATCGGTAATGATATTGTATTCGATGGAACGTAAACCTATGGAACCACAGGAGAACAGCTGTATTTTGCGCTACATTCGAAGACTGGCATTTGTATTAGTAAACCACAGACAATTTGTCCGTGCATAATGCTTATTATGTTGCTGTGCATCGCTGACTATCTCTTACCACTCTCTAGGGCTTGGTCTGGCATTCTCCCAGCACATCTATCTGTCGCGATTTCGTCATCTGCCCCCCCCCGAATCTTCACTCAGCCACATATCCTGTCGCCAACACGTAGTCACCTGTTCGCCGCAGAGTTTGCAGGTGACCGAGCCGTCCTCGTGTGTGACGTAGTCCAGCAGCGAGGCGGGGTCCTCTGGCGACAGTGGGGTGTCCTCCAGGCCCTGAGTCGGACTGGACTCGTCTCGGCAGCTGGTGTGGGACGCCGCGGCCGGAGGCTGCTGCTGACCCGCCACGTAGATTCCCTCAGAGATCCAGATGTCCGGCTGACAGTACACATCCGCTGCAACAGCACGGCCAACTGGGCATCAGGGCCTCAGTCCCGACAGTCAAACCATCGTCCTAGGGCAGGAGCTGTACACATCCTCTGCAACAGCACGGCCAACTTGGCATCAGTCCCGACAGTCACACCATCAGTGTCCTAAACTTATTTCACCATTAACTGTGAGGATGAAGAAAGAAGTTGCTTGGGAATAGTGAAAGATTAGAAGAAAATAAAGGATCGTCACTTGAGGATTAAAACAGTGGAATGCCTTTCACTTCAGTCACATGCATTTTACATTATTTAGCAGTAGTGTGCATAATGACTGCCCACACATGTGGCAAAATGGTAAAAACCTAAGACAAGGATGAAATAGCACAATTCCATTAAATGTGAATTTCCAGGCAACATGGTCAATTATTTTACACTGCACACCATTGTCCGGGAGCAGGAGCAGTACACATTATCTGCAACAGCACGGCCAGCTGGGCATCAGGGCCTCAGTCCCGACAGTCACACCATTGTCCGGGAGCAGGAGCAGTACACATCCGCTACAACAGCACGGCCAACTTGGCATCAGTCCCGACAGTCACACCATTGTCCGGGGAAGGAGCACCCTCCGGGGCAGGGAGGCGATCTCGAGGCAGGTCGCCCTCGGCTGACTGGTCGACAGTTGGGGACTGTCTTCGCTCATTCTTGGATAGGCACCGACCTCGCTGGTCGACACTGACCTCGCTCGTGTTTGGGCGTCGACGGCGGTGACCCAGTTATCACCGTGTGCTGTTCAGCCGCCTCCGTCTTGGTGACCTGGGGAAGAACGGTGAGTGGCGTCAAATAACAGGTGTTGTTTTATGTGCTTTTGAGGGGGAAAATGACTCCTCATTGTTGGCTTTGCCTACCAACAATTTCAGCTTTTAACATGGGATCCTATGAAGTTTGCCTTCAATCCGTTTGTGCTCGTCCATTATCTTCATGTATTGTACCCCCTCCCCCAAACAAAAAATTTAAGAAATCACTGCCGGTGCTTCAAACGCATAGGTTCTTTCCTGTTGGGTCGTATCTGTCGCCGGTAACAGCGGCTCAGAAATACTTTGAATCTCGGATGGTGATGGTTAGGCGCCTATCCTCAGCGGCCGTTGTGAGTGGATGAAGATCTTTTTCAATATACTTTATGTATGCATATGTATATATATATATATATATATATATATATATATATATATATATATATATATATATATATATATATATATATATATATATATATAGAGGGAGAGAGAGAGAGAAAGAGTGAAAGAAAGAGTGAGAGAAAGAGTGAGAGAGAGTGAGAGAGAGAGAGAGAGAGAGACAGTGAGAGAGAGAAGAAGGAGGAAGAGGAAGAGAGAGAGAGATATATATGGTATATATGTATATATACTCGCACCGGTATGGAACAGCTAACTAGGCTTTTGGAATTATAGACAGGGAGATGAAGGTGTTTACCATACAAGTGTTAATTAAATGTTGCAATAGGCACGAATGAACCATTTCATGCAATATTGCAAAGCAAATATATCCAGATTTATGTTCTTTTGACACGGTTCAACAACTTCGAGGTCGTCGGTATGCTTTGGTTAACTTCACGGTTCTACTCCTCGGAAATTACACTAACAAGTATATCAAAACCTATGGCTTAAAAATTTTATCGGACCATATTTTTTTTTACCTGACGATATCTACAAGTTCTTTTTTTTCGGCCCGGCTATCTGACAAAAAGAGCATTCCATTAGCCCGCGCCATGCTGGGATCCCGAACCACGTGCGCGATGTTGGAGATGGATATTTATCTCTCCTGAACATATCGAGAATCACTGGACCGCTTCACGCGATTCACGCGAACGACAATCGATATCAGTGCATAAGGCAATTCCGAAACGTATAGCATTGATATTCCGAGTAGTTAATAGGTTTCTAGGCTAGGTGAGGATCAAACAGCATGCTCGGTGAGCGTGTACAAACTATCGATTTTAGGCGTTTAGGCAAGGGTGTGAACGCAAGTCAAAATTGCCGTAGCTTCCAAATAGTGAGGAACAAAAATCAATGGTGAGCAAAATCTGAATGTGGGCCTGTGTCGAGGTTATGCCTCAGCTGAATTCAGCTCCATCTCCATTGACTACCACTCTATCCGGGAAGAACATTTTTATTTACATTCTTACGTCAAACTGAACGAATCTGACACCGTGCTGGCCGTATTGCCAGCAACCAAGTTTGATGAGGGCTGGCAGATGTTTGTATTTGTGTCTGAAAATACTCTGCAGGGTCAATCAATGTGACATGTGCCATAATTCACAGTTTTGTCGAGGTTAGGATCATTGTCAGTGGCAATAGGCCAACCTTCGACACAGTGTTGTCAAGTTTTGGGATGCATGTTTTGAGAAGAATTGTTTGATAGTGCTTTGGTGAAGGGTGGTTGTAAAAAGCATGAAGCTTTTAAGTTGACACAACGAAGGAAAATCAAGTATAAAAGCGTACTAGGTTGTAAATGTTTCCCTTCTTCCCAATTTCCGATGAGGTTTTGGCCGTCACGTGGCAAGCTAGCAAAATACAAATTTCGAGAGCATTGTGTAGAGCATGACTGTACCTGTCAGGTGATGTAGTAAGAAGTAATTTACCTTATATGCTGTCCTGTGTTAAATGTCCTGCAAGGAGTTCAGATAATCGTGGAAGGCGACGTCACTTCGACATTGCTCCTCTTATCCTAGGAGGAACTGATGTTTCCATTTCGTCAATCTGTGCGAATTTAAGGTACGAGCAGACGTTGCAGGTTTCGTGGCGATATCTAGCAGTTAATAAATGATATCGCAACAACTGGCCAGAGAGCTCGCGAGCACTTGCAGGTACTACCCGTCCCCCTAGGGAAAGGGGCTGATTAAATTGGCATGTTCGCAGCATGCGATCACTTGCTGCTGACGGTTTTGTTAATATGCAGTTGGAATTTCATTGATATATGAGGGCCCATTCAAAATACTGGCTCAAGCCCTAAGTGAATTCCTCGGGCAAAGTAGATGTCATGCGTTATTATGCCTCCATGCATTATTCATTCAAGCGTTGTCACCACACGACTGATGATGGCATATTGCAGCGTGTTGACATGTGTTTTCTTTTGAAAACCCCACACGATGATCACAGAATAGTTTGCGAGCCATGACCGCAGAAGCAGCACTGCTGGTATGCTTCATGGCTTCAGACCGGGGACTATGGCCAAGTTTGAAGCTATTGTGCAGAGCTGCAACGCAAGCTGCAATTTTTTCACGCGCTTTTCTGATCGAAAACACACTACACGGCAAGGATTCATGTTCGAAGGGCTGGCGTGTGCGGTCCTGTGGGCGCCACCTACCAGTAGTGCGGGAGGCGGGTGCTGGTGGGGTTCGGCTGCCGCCCGCGTCGGCCGCTCCGCCCACGGCTCGCCGTTGGCCTGTGCCGGCTCCTGGCCGGGCGCCGGCTCCGGCTCCGGCTCAGGCTCCGTCCCCGGCAACGGCTCCCGGCCCGGCAGCGGCTCCCGGCTCGGCAGCGGCTCCCGGCCCGGCTCCGGCTCCCGGCCCGGCTCGGGCTCCGGCTCCCGGCCCGGCTCCGGCTCCAGGCGGCCGGCCTTACGCGGCACCTCGTCGTCCGGCGGGCCAGTGGCGGGCCGGCGCACCGACGGTGGCGCCGCCTCTGCCGGGCCCTGGCGACACTCTGCCAGCGCCGCTGCTGCCATCTGTTCGGCCAGCCGGTGGCGAGACAGCTCGTCCAGCGTGCCGAACGGTGGCGACAGGCCGCCACTCACGCCGCTCACGCCGCTCTGGGGACACCCGGACATGGTGAGCACCACCGGACAACGGGCCAGCCGTCGCATTCACAGCCAGAAATACACAGCCACACAAAGTCCAAAATAAATACCGGTTCAAGAGCTAAATCCTTCAGAATACCATGAGAGCAGGTATTATCCGACGGTACGAAGATAAAATGCGAATGTGCATCGATGATGAGGATGCACTCTAGATCCTGGGGATACACTTAATAGAAATGTGTGTATATCACAACTGCAGCATTGCACGCATCCCGTCAGCGATTAATGTGTGGTGTTCGGTGAAACGCTCACCGAGAATGCAATTATCAGTCGAAGCTCCAATCCACCATCCTCGGAGTGTGAGGGGGCCGCGGTAGTCCAGTTGATAGAGCGCCTGATTCTTGATCGCAAGTTTGTGGGTTCGAATCTCACAACCGGCGGCATTTGCCGAGTCCACCGCGACCAATCGGCGTAAGAGGCTGGCGACGCTACGTGAACTAGCGGTTGAATGCGTCGTAAAAGGGCCCAAGGTTCTTCTTCTCGGAGTTGGAAGCAGCATCACTTAACAGACTTGTCCATCAGGGGGTCACACGTTATAATCCAGCCAACAGAAATGGAGTACGTGCCAGCGGTAAAACGGTATGGCTTCGCGCGGGCGTATTATTGCAGGGTGGTGTTATCCTTCGCATCGTTGAGTGGGGACACCTGAGTTGACATCTGTGGTTTGTGTGAAGGCTTGCAGGCAATAGATGCTTTTATATTATACAGATGCTTGTGGTTGCTACGCTTTGCAGATTGAACTGTGCGATCACAGCTCGTTAACTTGTTCTCACTTTTGAGTTACTGGTCAAATAATTAATTTGAAGTATGCGCCATGATCAGCCGACAAAGCACATACTTCGGCCTCGGATGTGCGTTGTCCTATACAGCAATTGTCTTGTTCTCTGCGCAGTTAGTTGACGTGCATTCCTGGTCCCCGACTGCATTTTCATTATCGGCATGCACCATGCCATTATTCTGGCGCAGCATGAGGTTGCAGGCACTTTCATTCTCATGTTGCCTTTGTAAGCACGATTTCTTCGACGGACATTCGCAGTTAAAATACTACGAGTACGGCTCAACGCATCCAAAAAAGGGACCAGTAGTCTAGGGGTAAGTTGCCCGGCTCAATCTAGAGATTGTGGGTTGGAGTCTCACCTGTCGCTACTCTTCGCTCGCGACCAATCGGCGGGAGAGATTGGCGATGCTACATGACTCAACGGTCGACGTGTCTTAAAGACCAATAACCAACCAAACATCCAAAAAAGATAGATTGACCCAAGCCAATTCCTTACAGGGTATACTTAAGCAAGACCTACCTGGTCGAGCCGTATCCAGTTATCGTTTGCTGGTTGATCCATCTAATTCTTGCTGACAACGTTTAGGCATGTAGAGTGGAATGGCTCAGTTGAGGGTCTGATGCTGCCATGCCCCGAAAGGAGGTGAAGCACGGCAGAATATCTCATCCAATCCAGGCATACTAATTCACAACACGCCTGCAACTTGTCTGAACAATTTTGAGAAAAATGGGCATGCAGTTAGTGCACGCCGACAGTAAGTGTGGCTAAGCACTTAGTGAGCTGTGTAGAGCTAACTGCGCGGTACAATAATGCGACAGTGATGGGATGGCTGGCGGTACAATAAAGGACTGTTCACACCTAGCGTAATCTCGACGCACTGGCGGAATCGGCGCAAAGCTAGCATGGGGCCCAATGAGTCTGCCGATTCTGCCATTGCGCCGGCATTACGTCAGCTGTCTGCCGAGTCCTACAAAACGCTAGCGATTTCCGAGCGGACAAAGTTGGGTTTTCTCAACTTTTCCGCTCGGCGCACCAGCGTCCTTGACGCAAAGTCGCCATATTGCTGATCTTCGGCGGATTGGGGCCACATCGGCTGCGGCTTTTTTCAAGTTGTAGATTGCAGCATGTCTCTCTCGGAAGATGCAAGCAGACCAAGGCAGGTTAGGGGAAGGCCAATGGCAAAACTCAGTCTGCCACATTTTAACTCGATCTAAACAGCTGATTATGTTGCCAAACAGCTGATATGTCAGCTGATCGCTGGCGTACTCGCGTCCAGGCGATGTCGCTGCACTGGTCTGCCAACGCGTCGAAATTACGCCCAGTGCGCCGGGATTACGCCTAGTCCGTCATTGCGCTGACTTTTTTTGCGTCGAGATTACGCTAGGTGTGAACAGTCCTTAATGCGTCACTAATGGGCTGGATGAACAGTACAAATGCGACGTTGGTGGCTGAATTGGCTGTACAAGACTGGCCACGCGGGAGCCAAAGGCTACCTACCGTGCAGCAGCAGAATGATTTGACATGATACCGACGTCGGCGAGAGCTGTGATCCAGTAATCGCCATTCTTTGGGGGGGGGGCTATGCTATCTTTGCCCCTCAAAGTGATCCAGTGCGGGGAGTGCCCCCCATATCCGACACATAATGAGCACTTCTTTTACCCCGTCTTTCCGGTCCTCACACCCTGTCTAGGGGAGGGGTGGAAGGGAACCCGCTCTAATCTCCAAACTACGCGTCGCACGAAAACAAAAGATGTGTCATCCGAAAGCGTTCGACGAGTAGGGCCAGGCACTACCCCCAATTGTTTTCCCAAAAAAAGTGGCGTCACTAGGGGCCTAGGTTTTCATGACCTACATCATGCTTTTGGTTCTGGGGAGATTTGAGGAAAACAAATTATTTGGAATCAGAAAAGGAAGGCGAAATCGACCAGGGCCATACAATTTTTGGCCACCCAAAAATCAACATTCGATTTTTTTATATTTTAAAATTTTGAATTTTCAAGTTTCCTTTAATTTTTCTTTCTCTAATGGGTAGAGTGGACCGAAAAATGTTGTTCGAAGTCAGCTTACCCCCATAAAAATGTTTACTTTAGCCCGAAACTTCGATTTTAGCTCTAATGGTCAAACATTCAAAACTAATAAGTAATCAAAAACCGAATAAAATCCTCTGGTGTGTTTTGTTGTGTCCCTATAGATAGGCAAACGCTGAAAGTTTCATTAAAATATCGTTATCCGTTAAAGCGTGACGACTGGTTTAACTTTTTTTAGACGTGACCTCACTTTGCATTGACTAAATGGTTGACCCTAGACGACTTGACTTCAAAATGTTGACACATGTCAAATTGATGTGGGAAAAGTATGCCATATTTCGGCGCGCTGCCGCGCGCCGTTCTTTCACTATCCGCGGGAAACCTTAGAAGGAGGTTGTCAATGACGACCCCCCACCCCGAGACGGCGCGGGTTAAACTCGGAGTACGAGAACCCCTGAGCACGTTTTTGGCAAAAAATTAACTGAACTCAATGTAAACGAGCGCATCGTACTATGGGTTACGAGACAAGACGTGAAGCATGGCAAAGTGTGCAGGCATAGGAATGTAGAGGACCAGGGGGTACACAGCCGTCACTTTTCGTCATCATGACCATGGTCCGATGGTACAAAATGGCGCTGGTCCCTTCACATTTCACAGGGGTCATAACGGTCTTGACAAAGTGCACACAATGTCCGCAGGTGTGACTGTTGGGGAAGTCTCGCCGAGCCACGCTCTTTCAAACTCTGTTTTCTCTATCCGTACTCAACTAGCTAGCTCGTGTACTGGTTTGGGCTTTGCCATTTCCTTGTTCATAACCATTGAGAAAACTAATGTCTCGTTATCCGGATTAGTCTTTGGGGTCATGAGAAGATCTCATTTTAGAGTACAATAGTACCAGTTCATCAGATGCCAGATTAGCAGGTTCCATTGTATGCGCATTAAGTACCAGTTCAGCGGGCGTCTCATTGACAGATTCGATTGTATGACACATCCAGTTCAATGCTTGCCGTTTACTACTGCTGATCAGGCTACTTTCCGTGTTCGGTGAGGCTGCAGGCTACTCCGTGCTTAAAAACTGCTCTGGAAGGCTGTTACGTGTCAGGAGAGGCTACAAGCTACTCCGTGTTACAAGCTAGTCTCTCAGGCTGTTCCGTGTCAGGAGAGGCTACAGGCTAATCAGTGCTACAAACTAGTATTAGGCTACTCCGTGTCCGGTGAGGCTACAGGTTACTCCGTGCTACAAACTAGTCCGTTAGGCTACCCCGTGTCCGGTGAGGCTGCAGGCTACTCCGTGATACAGTCTAGTCTGTCAAGCTACTCCGTGATACAAACTAGTCTGTTAGGCTACTCCGTGCTACAAGCTAGTCTGTCAGACTACTCCGTGCCACAAGCTAGTCTGCCAGGCTACTCCGGGTCCGGCCAGTGTTTGTGGCTCACGTCCATGCCGCGCGGAGGGACAGCATGTGCTAGGTATTGATTATTGTTGGTGCTTACCATCACATCAACTGCGCATGTCATACGGCGCCCATTAAGTCGTACCATGCAGCTATGGCATGCTGCATACGGTGCGCCGCACCATGCAGCGTGGCATATTGCGCACAGCGCCTAGACATCCTTACCATGTAGTACGTCATGCTGCATGAAGCTCCCAGACATCCTTACCATGCAGTATGCCATGTGCAGGCAGCTCCCAGACATCCTTACCATGCAGTATGTCATGCTGCATGTGGCTCCCATAAATCCCTATGATGCGGTATGTCATGCTGAATGCGGCTCCCAGAAATTCGTATCATGCAGTATGCCATGCTGTATGAGACTCCCAGGAATACTTAGCATGCAGTATGTCATGCTGCATGCAGCGCCCAGACAGTTGTGTCACAACGTGATGTCTAGACAACAATGATCGCAAAATGGCGTTGGGACAGATTATGCTCCTCGTGTGTGCTTATTTTCCTGCACATTGTTTATATATTCAGCGCCACCAATGGCTGGCTCGGATGAACACACTCGACAACCGAGCAAGATTAAACTCACGAAAGTAGATCCGAAAATTATACGGTTGAAGGGAACTGTAGTGTTCTTTTTTACTGGTTCATCTAGCTAAGAAAATGATTTTGTCGAGATCACCATATCAAATGGTCAGACAAACATGCTAGCTATATTGAGAGATCAGACTTCTTAGCATTGTAATGTAGCTCGGTCCGGTTTTGCGCAGCACCCTCCTTGATCCGTCACTGCCCATCCTCTGTTGAGACGAACACGGAAGCTATCGAGTTTAAGTTTCAATTGCGAACATTCAGTTGTTCCACCATTTGCCACGGATGTTCCAACACTCGCTCGGGTGGATGGCGATCCTCACACGGTTGGGTGGCGAGAGGAGATAAATCCCCCACTGCCATATCGCACACCGATATGGCTGTGAGTCGAGACCCGGACCTCCTGGAGAGTCGAGGAAGCAAGGAGCGTGCGCGACTGACGAGTTCCTTCGAGTGCTTTTTCGAAGTCTGAGTCACCTGGTGGTCTTCAAGCTCAAATAAGAGGTAAATTTTCTATTAGTTCGGACATCTGTATTCCAAGAGCCAATAACTGGCCGGCTGCCGGGCAAAAACCCGTCTGAACCGTATTGTCATATTCGTGAGTTGATTGACTCCACATCTGATACATTTTGTATGCACCTATCACGAACCAGGTAAAGTCAAAATTATGACCGGATTTTTGGCAAATTGATGGCCCAAATTTCAACATTATGCGTTATCTGGGTTTTACATGAACGCTAAGCTCAAATTCATATCACGAAATACTCCAGAGTGACCAAAACACCGCAAAAAGAAGTCACTCGGAGTAAATCCAGGTTAACTGATGTCAATGGCCATGAAATGGACACATGCATGTTGATATTGCAAGTGACCTGACGTGAAGATGTCTGTGGCATGTAGTGGCGCCCGTCGGGCCCCCTACTGGGTAAATAACCATAAATTGGACTTGAATCTTGGTGCCATTTCAAAGGACTGCACCACTGAGAAAAGATGGCCTGACATGACGATTATATCAAGATGAAAATACCACGAAAAGAACTGCAAATAAATTGTGTATGGCTGTGTTAATATTTATTATAGTTTTTTAGTATTAGTATATACATAGTATGTACAGTTTATTTGTAATGGGCGCCAAGTGCTTCCGGTTGTCGCAATAGTAACATGTGCTACCTATCCCGTTTGATATGGTTTCGGGTACATTTTCATCTCAGATTTCTCCACCATAAAACAAAACGATAAGTCGCACGCAGTCTGCGACCATTTGTCCACAACTGACAAAATAGACTAACCCGCATGACACCATCTGTTGAGGCCGCACACATTAATGTGTCGGGTCGTTTTGACGCCAATTGCATCACTCTTGTGTCCTCGGAATGTTTCTCTTAATCTGGCCTGTTGTTCACTCAAGTTGCGAGGTTAAATGCGATGTCGACAGATCTGAGGGAGCTTTAGCTGCAGTCTCGTTGTCAGTTTATGACTCTGTGAGGACAACTGCCGTTCGAGATTAAGCTTTGGGAGCGTGTAGTATGCACCTAATCCATGCAATATTTGTAAACTCGGCATGTTCAATACCCACAACATTACCGTTTCCGGCCTGGCCTCTCCAGCAGTATAAGGCCTTATCGGTGACGTATGGGGCGGTACAGTGCTCTGTATTGTCCCCGCATTCCTTATATTCGCTGACGATATGCTACAATACACGCTACACGACAAGATTGTCATGTACCTCGATGACACTCAGTTTTTGGACGCAGATGCAATGTCACATCTCTCCATACTGAAAAATTGATCCAAACCGCCTTGGACTCTGCAATAGATGTGTACGGATAAAACATGCTAAAGGTAAGCCCCTCAAAAACAAATAATTATTCGGAAATCACGGCGTCAAAATATTATTACTTATATTATTACAAAATATTATTACTACGATCATTACTTCGTGTACTTTAGAAGCTCAAAGATAGAGCCGTCACATTGCGTTAAAATGTTTGGTGACCTTGAATGATTTCCTCCCCTGGAGGCACATTGTGACCATCATGGGCCGCTGCTATTCTTTCTGTTCAGCCAATTAAAAGCACCGCCATGTGCGATGGTCTCCGTTACCACAGACCCGGGCGGGTTTGGCCTGTCTGACGGTCTCCGTCGCGTCAGACCCGGGCGGGTTTGGCCTGTCTGACGGTCTCCGTCGCGTCAGACCCGGGCGGGCTTGGCCTGTCTGACGGTCTCCGTTACCACAGACCCGGGCGGGTTTGGCCTGTCTGACGGTCTCCGTCGCGTCAGACCCGGGCGGGTTTGGCCTGTCTGACGGTCTCCGTCGCGTCAGACCCGGGCGGGTTTGGCCTGTCTGACGGTCTCCGTCGCGTCAGACCCGGGCGGGCTTGGCCTGTCTGACGGTCTCCGTTACCACAGACCCGGGCGGGTTTGGCCTGTCTGACGGTCTCCGTCGCGTCAGACCCGGGCGGGTTTGGCCTGTCTGACGGTCTCCGTCGCGTCAGACCCGGGCGGGTTTGGCCTGTCTGACGGTCTCCGTCGCGTCAGACCCGGGCGGGCTTGGCCTGTCTGACGGTCTCCGTTACCACAGACCCGGGCGGGTTTGGCCTGTCTGACGGTCTCCGTCGCGTCAGACCCGGGCGGGTTTGGCCTGTCTGACGGTCTCCGTCGCGTCAGACCCGGGCGGGCTTGGCCTGTCTGACGGTCTCCGTCGCGTCAGACCCGGGCGGGTTTGGCCTGTCTGACGGTCTCCGTCGCGTCAGACCCGGGCGGGCTTGGCCTGTCCGACGGTCTCCGTCGCGTCAGACCCGGGCGGGTTTTGCCTGTCCGACGGTCTCCGTCGCGTCAGACCCGGGCGGGCTTGGCCTGTCCGACGGTCTCCGTCACGTCAGACCCGGGCGGGCTTGGCCTGTCCGACGGTCTCCGTCGCGTCAGATCCGGGCGGGCTTGGCCTGTCCGACGGTCTCCGTCACGTCAGACCCGGGCGGGCTTGGCCTGTCCGACGGTCTCCGTCGCGTCAGATCCGGGCGGGCTTGGCCTGTCTGACGGTCTCCGTCGCGTCAGACCCGGGCGGGCTTGGCCTGTCTGACGGTCTCCGTTACCACAGACCCGGGCGGGTTTGGCCTGTCCGACGGTCTCCGTCGCATCAGACCCGGGCGGGTTTGGCCTGTCTGACGGTCTCCGTCGCGTCAGACCCGGGCGGGCTTGGCCCGTCTGACGGTCTCCGTCGCGTCAGACCCGGGCGGGCTTGGCCCGTCTGACGGTCTCCGTCGCGTCAGACCCGGGCGGGCTTGGCCCGTCTGACGGTCTCCGTCACGTCAGACCCGGGCGGGTTTGGCCTGTCCGACGGTCTCCGTCGCGTCAGACCCGGGCGGGCTTGGCCTGTCTGACGGTCTCCGTCGCGTCAGACCCGGGCGGGTTTGGCCTGTCCGACGGTCTCCGTCGCGTCAGACCCGGGCGGGCTTGGCCTGTCTGACGGTCTCCGTCGCGTCAGACCCGGGCGGGCTTGGCCTGTCTGACGGTCTCCGTCGCGTCAGACCCGGGCGGGCTTGGCCTGTCTGACGGTCCCCGTCGCATCAGACCCGGGCGGGCTTGGCCTGTCTGACGGTCTCCGTCGCGTCAGACCCGGGCGGGTTTGGCCTGTCTGACGGTCTCCGTCACGTCAGACCCGGGCGGGCTTGGCCTGTCTGACGGCCTCCGTCGCGTCAGACCCGGGCGGGTTTCCCCGGGCTTGTCACGTCCGCGCGCAGACCCGGGGCTTGCCTCTGACGCCTCCGTCGCGTCGACCCGTTTGGCCTGTCTGGCGGTCTCCGTCACGTCAGACCCGGGCGGGCTTGGCCTGTCCGACGGTCTCTGTCACGTCAGACCCGGGCGGGCTTGGCCTGTCTGACGGTCTCCGTCGCGTCAGACCCGGGCGGGCTTGGCCTGTCCGACGGTCTCCGTCGCGTCAGACCCGGGCGGGCTTGGCCTGTCCGACGGTCTCCGTCGCGTCAGATCCGGGCGGGCTTGGCCTGTCTGACGGTCTCCGTCGCGTCAGACCCGGGCGGGCTTGGCCTGTCTGACGGTCTCCGTCGCGTCAGACCCGGGCGGGCTTGGCCTGTCCGACGGTCTCCGTCGCGTCAGATCCGGGCGGGCTTGGCCTGTCTGACGGTCTGCGTTACGACAGGCCCAGGTGAGTTAGGCCTGTCCGTTTGGTCACGTCAATCCTCCATCATCGAATATATCTTGCCCGGTCTCTCTTCTAAAGTAGTTGAACTGATTGTGAAAGTGTATCTCGCCTGGCTTCGTACTGAGTGAATCGAGCATGCGGCAGTGCCGGCTTCGCCTCAACTTCGCCCCTCGGTTGGCAGTCGCGACAGTGGACGTGGCAGCCGTCGACACGTGCAGTGTGGATTTTCCTGCTCGCCAAGTGCAATTACTGCGCTGTCTAGTGACGCTTTGTGGATAGGAATGAGTTTTAAAAAAGCCACTGCCCGATCAGCTGTAAAGCCTCTCCCACACAACAGTGAAACCCACTCGAGGGCTCTTCCATCTCCGCGAGATGTGACAACCCTGTTCAGGTCAGGGTTAGGGAGACAGCTCTATATTGGTGAGAGAGGTCACTCTCAGGCTTTTCCGTATCGATGACGTAGCAGCTCCGCAGACGTTAGAAGGAAGCTCTGGATCGGTGAGAGAGAGTTGTACTCACCGGCTCCTCGATCTCGGTGAGGCCGCGTATCCTCAGGCTGCGCGCCACCTTGAGAAACCGGTTGAGGGTCTCCTGGTCGATGGACACCTCGCCGCGATACATGAACTCCAGCAGCCGCTTCATGTCCTGTCAACAGCCGCCGGGTCAGCCGCTGGACCTGGGCCGTCGTCTTGCACGTTAACGGTGCAGCGACACAGGCAGGCGCACACCACGCCAAACTCGGCCCAGTATCGAACACTGACATATTCGGATAAAGACGCGAGAACGATGTGTTTCAAAATTGCTCAGCTTGTAAGACTAGCTTAAGCTTGTTCTCATTTTCAATCCTGCTCCATATGCATTTTGTTCCTATATCATTTGTTGGTACATTCGATGCCAATGTGTTGTGTAACACGAAGCTAACCCTCGGCACTTAGGGCGAGAAAACATCTCTCACAGTACGGGTGGCAGAGTTGAACGTGGTCACAATTATGTATCTTGACCCCTCCCCGATTAACTTTTATTCGAAGGAAGAAAAAGAGATGCGGTAAATGGCATGGTGCAAGTCAGTCATTGATCTTGTAGAGTTACTCGTAACATCTTTGTTTATCTCTTTTGGTTGTCCTTGCAGATTAGGTTAAACAGGTCAGTGGTGGGGTGCAGTATCCTCGACGCAGTTTTCAGACCATGGTTGAAAACAAATGTGATTTAGTGGTTCAAAATCAACGATGTACAAACTAACGCCTCAGCTTAGCGCATGTGACACAAATATAACCCAATGTCACCGATTCCATCAAGATCAAATGCCCGAAAACGGACTGTTGAAGATAGTAATTTTACATATAAATGCAAGTAAGAAATGAGTGACATCAAAGCACAACTTTTTGGCAATTTTAAGGATAAGAGGTCTCAAAAGATTCAGTCGTTGGGAAACATTTCCCAAAAAGTTCCTTGAAATTGATCATTTCAAATCGAGTTATGTTACCTCAGTGATATCAAAAATGAAATCAGAGTGCAAAATTCCTCTGGATTAGCATTTTGTCTTCGTAGTAGTTTGTGGCGCATCCTCGAGAGTGCCCACATGTACTCCCCAGACCCCAGACATTTCAGATCGTATCGCAGTGGCCTGACGAAATATTCACGTGATCCTTTGAATTTGTGGAAGGGACGTGTGTTGCCTGCACTCATTATGTTTATTGCTTTTTTTTAAATTCTTCCTAGCTACAAAGTTACATACCGAAAAAAAAAAATAGTTTACACCCTCATTGGAATTAGCGACCTGACCTGAGGCCATATTTGGTATTTTTGCAGTTCTTTTTCATCATTTGTCTATTCACATATGCAAGTGTTCACTATCTTCTATGCTTTTGTACAGGGGTGTCATTTTATGAAAATGCAAATGAAAATGGCCCAAATGCTTGAGGGTATATGGGACGACAGATGTGAACGGGGACCTCTATCACCATACTGAGCACACAAACACGGAATATATGTGTTGATCGTATATAAGGCACATTATTTGACGGCGGAAGATACAGAATGCGCAAAATATGAATGCTATTACAGCATCCAAAGGCCAGCACTTACAGAAAGATGCTGTTCTTTACTACACATTCCTCATCATTCCTCTTCTTGTTCGTGCGCTAATTGGAGGTCGTTGGTTGAACTCTCAGACTGCACCACCACCTCGCCAACTTCAACGGCGGTAGCACCGTGCGGTATGTGGCGAACACTTCCCATATAGTCGTTTTCCTGTGTGGATCGTCCGCCACAATGGAAGAAGACGGCCAGACGTGGAAGAGCCGGCGACACGACAACGCACGTCGGCGACAGCTAAAGGGACACGGAAGGCTCTAATGAGACAGCGAAGTACTTACCGGCCTTCTCTTCCCAAATTTGTTTTTAAATACCTTTTGGAGGAATTAATCCTTTTCTAGGCTGGTTTACATTGGCAAACGGCACATTTTAAATAGTGGTGACGTCCCTTTGAGTCAGCCACCGGATAAAAAACGGCGGCGCAGGTGGTGCCCAATGCTAAATTTCCATAGACGTTGGCGATATGTTGATGAGACGGCAGCGAGCTATCTCATGTGACAATTTTGGCGCGGTTAACCTTACTAAATCACCTGTCTGAACAAAGAAGAATATGGTCTTGGACAATGACGGCATCGAAGTAAAAGGCATCTGCTTGCCCGTAATTAACGTAATAATTCGTTAATTATAACAGCAAATAAATAGGAAGACAATTTTGTCCAGCATATCACCACGGATACCCACAATATTACCACTTGCATGAATGGATCCGGGGCTAGCTGTGTAATTTCCTGTGACCTCATAAAGGTGTCGAGACCAACTATAACTGATGTCTTAAGTGGTTTTCCATGACCTTATCACACGGGTTAACAGATTTAAATCATCATTTCGTTAGTAGGTATACAGGAGAGGATTTTTCGTCCTTGAGAGCAGCTAGAACGATGGGAAAGTCGACCAATTTGTACCATGAAAGAAGGTGAATTGTTGCTGTGCTAAATATCGAGCAGAATTGCGTGGCATAAAGGGGTACAACAAATTGAAGCACATAGAACAGCTTTTGCGCGTAAAGATGTCCCCCGGTGTTGGAGGAAGATAAATGTCAAAATATGATCAGGTCCTGAATGTTTCTTGTTATGCCCCATCAAACATGTCAAGCCAAGCCAGAATTTCCCTCCCATTATACAATTATAGTCTACGACAAGAGCATAATCCAACTTAACTCAGCCAAACCTACCACTTTGCTTGCTTCATGGGAGTACGTTGTATGTAAAACTTGTCTTGTGGGTACCTTCAACTTCAATAATATCTAATTGTGGTTTAAGGGGTTCACGAGATCAGTTTTGCGCATATTTTTACCTTACCACAAACAAATTGGTTTGGTTATGCTAGGTTGGATGTTAGGTTAGGTTTTTAACCTGAAGCATTTTTTAGATTTTGTCGTATTCCAATTTAAAAGTTTTTTTAGGCGGTTAGGCTCAGTTTGGCTAGGCTTTTGCATTGAAAATGTTGACCTTTGGTTCAAATGCTTTCCGATTCTTTATATTTGTTGCCTTTAGAGAAGGTTTGGTTGTGCAAGTGCGTGCTTTAATGTGTTTTATGAATTACTGGGATTTATATTTCCCATGCAATATTTATGAATGTAGCTAAGATGATGGGACCACTCATTTTTTATACAAATGCTTACTTTTCAGTTTGTGAGCAAAATAGCACGAAAAAGTGGTCGTTGAGTTCGCTAACATTGGATAAAAATGAATGTCCAAAAATGAATACAATATGACCTAGCCTAGTGTTGCCTAACCTCCCTTTGGATCAAGTTCAAAGAATAGATTTGGAAAAATCCCGAACAATTTATTTTCTAAGCATTTTCCAAATCACGAAGAGAAAAGAACCTAACCTGAGCTAACTTAACTTAACATGAGGTGTTTTTTAGAGAAAAAAAAATCTTTTTTTGCGTTTTTAAGTAAAATTAAAAAATTGAAATGAAATAAACCTAAGCTAACTATCTAATCAAACCTAGCCCATTTGATTGCTTTAAGGAGACAAACTGTGTGTAATACTTGACTCATGGCCATCTTACAGAGCAATCATACCAGTTTGGCTATGTTTTGTTAGGTTAGGTCCTGTTTTTGGTTCTTGTCCCTTTGTAGTAGTGTTATTTTGCCCTTCAACTGAAAACTAGACAGTTGCACAACAAATGAGCGGTGGCATCAGCTTAATTATGTTTGTATAGATGGCAGTGCAAAATATAATTAAAAATGTATATAACCCCTCAAGCACAAATTTACCAATATCTGTAGGCAAATGCGCATAGGTGCACCTGTGTCCTTCCTAAAATCACTTGCTAAAAATGTATTACATTTAATTTTGTGGTGAGTTAAATGAATGTCATACCATCAAGTTATGAAGCTCAGATTTATTCAAATTGCCTGCGTCAACGAGTAGGTACCAGAAAAAAAAACTTTTCTGGGTAAGTGCAATCCATATTAAACCAATGGGGTCAATTGGGTCATATATATATATATATATATATATATATATATATATATATATATATATATATATATAATATATTTATATATTTATATTTTTATATATATTTATATATTTAATATATATAATATATATATATATATATATATATATATATATATATATATATATATATATATATATATATATTATGACGTCTACCGGTATTGACCAAATCATCTGAGTCCAAATATTTAAATTTCAACATTACAGTACATGTGACGCGACATTAACAGAGCCAAAATGCTCGTGGCTTCCCTAGGCACCCTCTGGATACACTTGTCCGAAGCATCTCTATATAATCATATTAATGAATGAGTGTGCAAGTGAATGAGTGAACACTTGAGTGCGTACATGGATGAGTGAATTCCTAGGCGAGCGATTGTGCCACAAAGGAAAGTTGGAATGGTTTGAACCATCCCAATACTATACAAAACGAAATCCAGGTTTCTTCATGAAAAATGCCGTCATGTGCATCTTATGACCGGGTTGAGACGAAGTCGGGATCAGTCTTGGACCCGCCATAGGTCAGACATCTCAGACTTGAGCTCAATGTTTGATAATTGTTTTATGCACACTGCTCGGTCATCGGGAGGCATGCAAAACGTCCAGATGCTGTCAACGGTTCAGGAGTTCGCTCAGAAAACCCATCGGGGACCAAAATGACCCGCCCTCGGCAATACAAGGGTCGAATTATGTTGCAATCTGTGACGTTATGTTGACGTTATGCTGGCGTTATGCTAACATTATATTGACGTGCTGGCGTTATAATATTGTAATGGTGGTTTTATGTTGACGTTATGATATAATGATGATGTTATACTGTTGCTACGTTGGCGTAATGATGGCTTAATGCCGGCGTTATGGTGTTGTAATGATGGTATTATACTAGCGTAACACTGACATTATTCTGGCGTTATGATGTTGTAATGATAGTGTTACACTGGCATTATGATGTAACGGCGGTATTATACTGGCGTTATGTTGGCATTATGCTGACGTTATGATGTTGTATTGATGGTGTTATTATGGCGTTATGTTGGCGTAATGATGGCTTTATGCTCATATTATGCTGGCGTTATGCTGTGGTTATGCTGTTGTAATGATAGCGTTACGCTGGCGTTATGCTTGTCGCAGTCGGTGACGATGAGGTTGGAAGTGTCTGCTACTAAATGCCCACATCGGTGGCTGACTTTTCAGTATTATGTGGTGGATCCACACAGCATGTTCTGAGTCGATTTAATGTCACTCGTGTGTCAAGTTGAATGTGGAAATAGCGTACCAGTTTCATCAAATGCATGCATCGAGCTATGAATAGAGCAGTTCCGGCTGATTATTCAAAGCGTGCTATATTTGCCAAGTAATAGACTGCTGCCTGCTGCCTATTACTGCCTATCAAGCCTGCTGTCTATTGAAAATGACGGTAATATTGTGCAATTCTTGATTTGTAATTGTACTTTTGTAATCAACAAAATTTCGTATATAATGCACAAGAATTGAAGCAGATCACATACCATAAAACGGCAATCGGCCAATGCAATTCCAGAACAGCTAATCCAGATATTTCACCTGATCAAATTCACACACTACCCAAATCAGCCCCACTTACTACACATAAGCCAACCTACGGCTGAGCCAATTCACACACTGCCTAACCAGTCTACTTCACACTTCAATTTAATCAGGAGACTGTACCCGAATAAATACACACTGCACACTAACCACCACACTGATCCATACCCTATACAATAATTATATACACTAACAACCACACCGACCCATAAACTATACACTAACCACCACGCAGACCCATACACCAGAAACACGCTAGGCACTAACTACCACACCGGCCCATACACTATGCACTAGCCTGTGTCGATTATTTCCAAAGTGGTGTTATCAAAAACGGCTACTGTTTTTATTTTACCTTGATATGAGCCTAACAATTTAGCACAAACATTAGATCGCTGGGCTATCGGCATTTTTTCTCAAAATGCGTTTCAAAAAGACTGTTTTCGGCATTTGGCGCCATATTGGCTGCGAGAACCAATCCAGATATGTTGGTCAAATAGTATCTCTTTTTGATCGTCTCGACAAGCTGAGTCGATTGAAACATCGCAGTATTGTCGAAAAAGCTATTGTTAAGAAGGTATCGGCTATTATATGTCTTCCAATACACCTGCAAATGTCCATTTCGGAGCATACAAGGCACTCTAAGATTTAAACAAGTAAAAATCATGATACAACTGCGGTTCATGCACTTACTCATTTGAAGACTTCAGCATCACTCACTGGGCAAATAAATATAGACAAAGCTTCATATTTATTTGCTGTTTGAACTACATAGCAGCATGATTGAGGGAGGCTGCTTTTTACGCATGTGCATCACATACCAAATACAAGGCTATCTGGAAAGACTATCTGAATGTCTCAACATGCAACGAGTTCGTTGCATTTTGAGACATTCAGATAGCCTTTCCACATCACGTTGGGACGAAAATCATATACGTTGGTGATATAAGTTATTAAAATTCGCCGTGATTGTTGAAACTCTCCGTAATCACCGTGGGACCATCGATGCCCATTTTTCCCCAAAGGGACACATGTCAGACATCAATCAATGAACACTGGTATATCCAATGCAAACATCTCGGGAAGGGGTGGAGCACAACTAACTGAACGGCATAGAGCACCCCAGTTCTATCTTTCATGGAACTCAAAGTCATTTTAGCATATTCTCCACGTCACTCTTAGTTGTTAGCATGGGTAAGAGTTGCCGGTGCATGCAGGCAGCCCGGATGTAGCCGTCCCTCCTCTCCTTCCCGTGCGCGTTTTTGCAGCTAGCGACACCTGTTTCACCCATCGTTCAATTGACTGACCGCGCACGGGAAACTGGAATTCACATTGGCATGTCCACATAGCCATAAAGTTCAGAGCTTGGCGTGTGGCACGTGAGATCCGGTTCGAGGGCGCCGTCCCAGGATATCAACTACTGCAGACTCTCCGTGGTCTCATTTTGTCTCTAATTTTCCTGGGACGAACGCCGGTGTCTCCATGCTCATGTTTGCCACGGATGCACCTTATACGTTCAACAGCGAACTGGCGCTCTGCTCTGTGCTCTCTCTATAGAGAAGTGTCTGGAGCACCATTTCGCTGTGAGCATAACAGGCACTGGAGTGGAGGTACGGCATCACGATGCTCACGGCTTCCCCATGCTGCAGCAGAGTGAGCTGCAGCTGGTGTAGCACATGCCGCGGCCCATCCAGCCAGTTGTGCTGCACCTTCGCGCGAATCCACATCGGATAGTAAGCCCCACAACGAATTCAACGATACGCCGGAGGTTTTTGCATGCAGTGCCTCCCAGGCCATGATCTGACACGTACAGTGTAGGTACATGCACCGGCAGCTTTTGCCCGGGTTAACATCTAAGAGGGTTGTAGAGAATATGCTAAAACGACTGTGAGTTCCATGAAAGGTAGAACTGGGGTGCTCTATGCCGTCCAGTCAGTTGTGCTCCGCACCTTCGCGCGATGTTTGCCTTGGATATTCCAGTGTTCATTAATTGATGTCTGTGTACCTTTGGAGAAAATATGGATTGGTGGTCACATGGTGATCAGGGGAAATTTCAATAATCACGGCGAATTTTAATCATTTTTAACACCAACGTATCTGATTTTCGTGTGAACGTGATGTGGAAAGGCTATCTGAATGTCTCAATGTGCAACGAATAGCTACCTATTCGTTGCATGTTGAGAGATTCAGATAGCCTTTCCAGATAGCCTTGCATTTGGTATGTGATGAACATGCGTACAAAGTAGCCTCCCTCAATCATGCTGCTATGTAGTTCAAACAGCGAATAAATATAAAGCTTTGTCTATATTTCTATGCCCAGTGACTGATGCTGAAGTCTTCAAATGAGTAAGTGCAGAAACCGCAGCTGTATCATTATTTTTACTTGTTTAAACTTCAGAGTGCCTTGCATGCCCCGAAATTGACATTTGCTGGTGTATTAGAAGACATAAGATAGACGATATTTTCGTAACCATATATTTATCGACAACACTACGTTGTTTCAATCGACACAGCTTGTCGAGACGACCAAAAAGTGGTACTATTTGACCCACTTATCTGGATTGGTTCTCACAGCCAATATGGCACTGAATGCCGAAAACAGAGTTTTTTTAACGCATTTTGAGAAAAAAATGCGGATTGCCCAGCGATCTAATTTGTTATGCCAAATTGTTAGGCACATATCAAAGCAAAATAAAAACAGTAGCCGTTTTTGATAACACTACTTGGAAAATTATCGGCACAGGCTACTATACACCAACTATGTACAATAACAACAACACCGATCTACATACACCATTCACTATATACCAACACTATACACTGCCTACCACACCGATACATAAACTATACCCTAACCTTCACACCGATCCATACACCAACACTCTACACTAACCACCACACTGATCCATACACTATACACCAACACTACACACTAACCAAAGCAGTCAGGGCCAGAGCTAGTGACCTTCAACCATTTTCTATGCGCTCAGAACCTAGAACCCACGGGTGTCGTTTTGTGTACTTTCGAAGGGCAAATACATCCTCAATGTTAGTTTTGCCCTCCCCTCCCCATGTCCCAATAATTTCAGCTTTCACTATGGAACCATATGGAGTGTACTCCCGATCCATTTGGGTCCTCCCATTGTGTCCATGTATTGCGTCCCCCTGCACTACAATTTTCAGACATCAACACATCTGCTAGAACCTAGTATGTCCAGGATCGGCTCAAATTAATCAACCACGGCTCAAATTGCATCAGGAAATGCTGTCCACCAGCTCAAGTTTTGTTTTCTAGGATAAACCTCATGCTAAATTGTATTCCTAGCAATTTTTGTTTGGTTTCTGTGCGATTCCAGACCTTACCGGGTTCTCCTCTACCCAGCCTAAAAATAATGATAAACGAAGAAAATATTTATGTTCACCGAAATAAAACGAAACAGAAAATCAACGAGGAGCAGGAAATTAAAATATTAGTCTTCAGAAGATCACAATGCCCCATTCACGACAGATAAATCGAACGCCGTTAAACTAAACCTAGCATTAGAACTATACTGAAGTTATCGCGCGTTCGTGTTTCGTGTTCGTTTCCATTGGACTGCGATAGTCGGTAGGTTTGTGATCGCTGCGGCGGCGCTAGACCTCAGACACATCCAACGGGCCGCTCTCTCATGACCTGCCATCGACAACGACATTCGAGCCATACACAATATACTTGTGGCTATTGCAGCCTATTGTCGAGTTTTAAAACAACGCTCATCATAAATAAGGGCAGCCACATGCAGGCGCACATGCATACAGATAACACTTCTTCATATCAGAGGCACCGAAAGAGTCAGCAAGTGCGATCAGATCCGCATACACGCCGCATTCTGTCCAGTCTTACGCGCCAATGCTGCCTAAGGCGGCGACTGACTGGCAGACGCGTCAACTCGTGCGGCAGCTCATTATGCAGGGCAGGGGCCCGAGAACAAAAACGACTCCTGCCATCTCCATCCGCGATCTGGAGACGTACAGGCCGCGGTACGGATGTACCGAGACCGGATGTAACGGGATGGGTGCTGGTATCATGATGTTCGTCTATTGTGGTAATGGTACCGGCTAACGAAGTCGTCTCCTGCAGACGGCGCACCGTGTGAAACACGCACATCGTGTGGTATGAGACCAAGTTCTCCGGGCTCATCCAGTCAGGTCAACGCAACATACTCAAGTGTGCTGTGCCAGCCGCTCGGCTTGCGCAACGCCACAATGAGCTGTCTGACACAATGAGCCTCCTGACACAATGAGCCGCTGACACCATGAGCCGGCCGTCCATGAGCCACGACGGAGTGTGTTGTGTCGGCGGCTCTGCAGCTCGGCTGCTCACGTGCCCCACAGTTCACAACCTCTATAGATTCAAGAACTCCATAATTTTACAGAAGGATCACTTCAGCTAGCTATCACTAGGTGGCAGCACGGCCTTGGTATTATCGCAATGAATAACGAATGGATGGCATGAGAATAAACGTTGAAGTATAGTAACCTAACTTAACCTGACCTAACCCAACCTAACCTAACCTAGGATAACATAATGCCTAGACCGTGCCGCTACCTACTGATAGGTAGCTGAAGTAATGCTCCTAGAAAATTATGTACTTATTGAATCTGTGGAGGTCGTGAACTGTGGAGGCTATGAGCTCTCCGGAGTTGTGGAGTTTATAACCTGTGGAGGTTATGAACCCTTCGAAGTTGTGGAGGTTGTGAACTATGGAGGTTATGGCCTGTGGAGGTTGCGAGCGTTTTGGGTATGCTGAATTTGTGGATGTTATGAACTGTGGAGGTTACAACCTGTGGAGGTTATGATACACCTCCCTGCCGACTTGTCCTGGTGCAGAAGACTGCGTGACACCTGCGTCTGTGACGGGTCACCTCGGGGAACGGCGCACTCTCTCCGTGCATGAGATGAATGGCCACGGAGCCAATCGATGCTTCGACGAGCCTGGCCGGTGACTGAGTGGCGCCCCGGTGCTCGGTCCGTAGCTGGGGACACGGGACACGGGCACGCGAACTAAGTCCACCTCAACTGGCCAGGGCAGGGTCAACGGGCCCGACCATGGACTGGCGACAGTGCGCCCGTGTCGCACAAGGACCAAGCCCCCATGACCTGCCACCTCTTTTTCACCTGCCATCTTATACCCACCTCTTTTTCACCTGGAGCTGGGCAGCCTCACGCTCTCATAATTGATGCTGACTTTTTTGTTTAACCTAGTAGACTAAAATTGTTGCCACCTCATTTCTTCAACAACAAAAAGGATCATTCGCCGTCTAGATCCGTCACTGGCTAAGCGTTAAATCGTATTAATGCAACCCATTATCGTCAACCTTTCAATTTCAATCTTGTTCTTTAAGTAGTGCTGCCGCCGAAGTACTTTGATATCGTCTGGAAGTATATGCTGTTGGGCCCATGGTTATAGCCACGGCTTTGAGATTGGGGCAAACAGACCAGGGACGTGTTATGCTTGTGCAAGATGGAGAGCTAAGCCTATCCCCACGTCCTGAATAAAAATATCGGTGGGTTTCAGGCACTTCGTTTTCGAGGTCTGGTTTTCATATGTGCCATTATTCAAAATTATTTTGGGTGGATAAAGGTTCTCCAAGATTAACAAATTTGACTCCTTGTCAATGCGTATATATATATAGAGAGAGAGAGAGAGAGAGAGAGAGAGAGAGAGAGAGAGAGAGAGAGAGAGAGAGAGAGAGAGAGAGAGAGAGAGGGAGAGAGAGATCACTATCACTGCCTATGCTATGAATCCTTATCACTGCCATAGATGTATGTCATATGTGTTTGTCCCCAGATCACACCATAGAGCAATGCTGTAATTATGTTAAACGGTTCCATCTTGTAGCAGAACATAAAATATAGAACTATGGTTTTGTTGTAGTAAATATGGACATACATCAGTGGCGTACCGAAGTTGGGGGTTGATAGGGACAGTTCCCTCTTCCCCTGAGGGTTTGGAGGCCCCGAGAATCGCTCTGGGGTTCGGAAAAATTGCGCTAAGCTCCCGAAAATCCTGCTGGACAACGCAGAATCGCACCGAAGCCCCCAAAAATCACAGTGTGGGGAGGGGGAAAAAAAGTCGCACAGGAGACCACAAAATTACGCTGAGGGCCCAAAACTTGCACCCGGTTCATAAAATCGCACTAGAAACTCCAAAGATTCACGCAAAGGTCACGCAGTCACCAAAAGTCACCCTTCAATCTCCAAAATCGCCCCAAGGCCACTAAAAACATATTGGGCCCAAAGGAGTGGGACCGGGCCCCTGTAAATACCCATGGAGCCCCAACAAAATTCGTGCCGGTACTCAGAAGCCACCGGGGCCACCAAAAATCACATTAGGGCCAAGGATGCCTCACCGGGACAGCTGAAAATGACGCTGGGGCCCAAAAGACGGACCAGTCCCTAAAAATCGCGCTTGCCCGAAAAAGTCGGACCGGGCCCCTGAAAACCAGGCAGGAGGACGCAAAAGTTCGCATCTGGGTCCCTGAAAATCACGCTGGTGACCCAAAAGAAATAATGGCGGTGTCCTTAAAAAAGCACAATGGCCACAAAAAGACGGGCTTGGCCACTGAAAATCACGCTGGTGGTCCAAAATATAGGCCCGGACCCTGAAATATCGCGATGTGGCTCCCAAAACGTCGGATAGGATTCCTAAATATCACGGTCGACACGGACGAATGGACACTAAGAAGTGATAGGACTTGATCGAATCGACCCGAGCACCGGAATATTCAGAACAGGTCCCGAAGGAAAGTTCTGCAGACTGAAGCCATAGTCGTGAAGCGCCAGGACTTCGAAAAATTCAAACTAATCTAATCTCTAATCTTTGACCTTGAGATTTGACCCGACATGTCTCCGTTCGAAATGTTCGAAGTATTAATGAAGGGTGCGAAATGTGAGTAGCTTTGGGATGAAACGAAGAAACGCGAGACGACCAAAGAAATAACTTGACCCTTACAATTGAAACTTGATTTCATTCCTGAACAGCTCGCTAGAGTAACTCACGGCACGTAGAATGATACCCAATGTATGCAAATTGAAGTGGTAGCGACGAGGCGCGATGACTTCGAACAATTTAGTCGGCCTTTCATCTTGTGGTTTAACATTGATACGTCCCGGTTTTAAATGTTATTCGAGGCTCACCACAGGCTATTGCTTCATCCCAGATATGGGTAGGTAAGGGAGACGAAAAAATGCGAGGCGACCTGAGAAATCGGCTTGACCTTTGACCTTTGAAATAAGTTCGATGTTTTGCCTTCATAATACGGCACAACGAGCCGCGTAGAATGACGCCAGCTGTGAGCAAATGGGACCCATAGAGACGAGTCGCGAGGACTTCGAAAGCAAATTATAACTAGCCTTTCAACTTGAAGTTTGACCACGACATATCCCGGTATCAAAATGTTACTTGAGGGTTCACCATGGGCTTGGTAATGCATCTGGGTAGGCTTGGGCGAAAACCAAAAAGAAGTGTGCGGCGACCGAATGAAATCAGCTTCACTTTCGATCGTCCACATTATTTCGAATCACCAACTCTCTGATACCGCACAAGAAGCGACTCCGAACGACACCCATTCTCTGCAAATTTAATTCATGTTAGACTAGGTTCATTTTTAATTCTTATTTATAAATTCGTGTACTTCATCTGAAATTCTTCAGACTATTTGCATGAAGAGCTAACCTTGTAAGCATATAATTGTGGCAAGTGAAAATGTATTTCCTGTGATGCAGTTGTGACCAAATAACTCGTGGACTTACGTATCTTTCCTTTTGGAAGAATGCACAAAATGTGTGATTTTCAGACATCACTGTGATATTCCAGCTGAGGATTGTGTTTGAAGTGCGACGTACCTTGTGGGTACCAAGTATCCCAGCCATGCAAGCCAGTCAGGGCTGGCCAACCTACAGAGGACTATGTTGGCCCATTGTCTGGTTACATAGCGATACAACAATATGTAACAACGGTAAGATAGCGAATGACGATGTCGAAATATATATTTAACTTTACCTTTGGCCTTCAGGTTTGACCTTGATTCGTCTTAGTTTAAAAATGTTACTGGAGGGTTCACCACTGGTTATCGCTTGACACTTTGTTTGGCTATGTTTGGACAAGAGCAAGAAATCGCCAGGCGGCCGGGGGAATCAGCGTCACCTTTGACCTTCGAAATTATTTCGATTTCTGAATTTTCTTAAACAGCGAAACAAGAAAGGTCGAATGACCCCATTTTATGCAACTGGAAAGCATAACGACCAAAAACGAGGCCATCGAAGAAGTCAGACAAACCTTTGGCTTTGAGGACTGACCTTAACATGCCCCGGTTTGAAATGCTACTCGAGGGTTGGCCACGAGCTATCACTTGATTCGAGATTCGGGTAGTTTTGGCGAAAACGAGAAAAATGCCAGACGAGCGAGGAAATCAGATTGACATATGAACTTGGGTAATAATTAAAGTAGTCAGCTTCCGGATACCGCACATGGCACGACGGATAACGCCTATTTAATTGAAATTGAAGCGATAGCCACCGAATCCCGGGTTCAGTCGCTATCGCTTCAATATCGCCAATACCAGATCATTAATTTTCACCTTGAGGTTTGACCTTGATATGTCCAGGTTTGTGTACGAGTGTTCACCACGAGCTACCACCGGCTACCAGATTTGGGCAGGTTTGGGTGAAAACGAAAAATGTGAGGCGACCGAAGACACTGGTTTACGTTGGACCTTCACCACTAAAGTGCTCATGTGAGACCTATGCAGTGGCTTCCAGCGTGTTCAGTACAGCAGGACGCATTTGTGGCAATTGAATCGAACGAATGCGGATACGAATGTGGCGAAATGGTAGCCGAATCCGCATATGCATACGACGTGAATCTGACGTGAGTGCTTAATGTTGCCGAAGACGCCCCTCTCTGGTATTGAAGGTACACGAAAAACAGAATCACGTTTGTTCAGGATATATCGATATATGCGCAGGAGAAAGCAGCCTGAGACGAATAAGGTCTTCCGATAGCACGAATTTGGTAGTCTCGCAAAGCATGATTCTCCACCGAAATGAAAACACGAGATAGTCAGGGCTCGTGCTATTCAAGAATGGCCTGGATGTACACATTTTTAACGCTTGCTAATTTATCACTCGGAGATTTTGTGACGGCCGATAGCCTGGGAAGCCCGTGGGGTGACTAGATGGGCTTCTGATATTTGGGCTTTAGGGCGCATCGACCAGGGTTGATCATTCGCGAGCTTCTGGTATAGTTTGCTATTCTCCTGTATATCTATTTTCACAATATAAATGTTTAAGTATAATTATGCGTCGATACTACCATGGCTGACGCTTGAGGTCGCACCGGAGCCCAAAAAAATAAATGTGGGAGGGGCCAAAAAAGTCACGCAGGAGAGCATAAAATGACGCCGAGGGCCCAAAACTCGCACCTGGCCCATAAAAGTAAAACGACACGAAGAAAATTGAGGTAGACAAATCGCCACTTTTCCATAATTGAGGGGACATGTCCGCTCAGCCCCCAGAAATTATACTCATGGCCATTGATGTAAGGCCGGACGCTGTTTGAGCCCACATGGTAAAGCGTACACCCTTTAGGTTATATATACCTCCAGAATAACAAAGAATATCTCGCTTTCTGGAATACAGCTACCCCGATTTTGTGGAAAATGTCGCGTAAACGGACCTTGTAGTGCAGATTAATCCCATAACATTCTACTGATTTGTTTTCATCTTGTATTCTACTGGAGTATTTTGAAACACGAATTCTGTCTGGTAAATTTATTCCGCAAGGGATTTTGCAGAACAACGAATGTAAAAATTGCGAATTGTGTGAAAATGGCATGGCATCGCATGGTATACTGGCATTGTCTGATATATGACAAATTTCGAGCGAGTCTACTCCAGTGTATAAATGACAAATCCACAATGAATCCATGTATATATGACAAACGTGCGGCGGGACGTCTTGGTTTGACATGCCTACCACGCTTGTGAAACTCCAACAACTTGTTTTAGCCAGATATACTTTTTTCACTGATAATTATACCTGTTCTATGATTGTGAATTTCGTCATTTTAAGCACAATATTTTATACAGAGCGTGTGCATTTTTGGTTGGAAAGGGTTTAGGACGGAACTTGAGCTGCGTTCTTTGTCACATTCCGTCCACGAATTCCGTTGACTCTGACGTCATGTGTCGTTCTTTGTCTATTCCTTACGAATTCCGCGGGCAGATTTTGTGGATTTCGCGGGGAACGCTCGGACTGAAAAAAACTGCCCAGTCCCGTCCTGTGCGATTTCTTCCATGATGACGACGTACATTGAAGGTGATACGCGAGCTAAGGAAAACATTGGACATTCGTAGGTAATGTTGTGGGGTGGATACGATTGCTCTGGATCGTGCGGAAATGCCACTAATGAATTTTTATGTTTCCACCGGAGAGGGTACGCCATCGCAGCGTGGCCAAATTCTCAACTTTTGCTGTAAAACAGCAGTAAACTAGACAGACACCACGTTACGAAACTTTGTTTTCTGATTAAGTACATCTTCACCCAGTAAGCATGCCGATTTCGGCCCGCTGTCCGAATGTGCCGGGGCGAGCTCGGCATCTCGTAAACGGCATGCCGACATCGGACCACTCTCGGCTCGATATTACCATACTGACCTGGAGTATCAGCATATGTCGGGTTAAATTCGGCATATATACAGTGGCCAGCTGACGTCGTGTCGTTGTCATACATTTGATTCCTCGGCTGACAGCGGGCCTGTAACGCCCCGACCGCAGCCTGGCATGGGCCCCACGTCGGCTACATGTCGACCGGGTATCGGCTGCATGTCGGCATTGGCGGGCATTCCACTCCCCAGCCGACAGAGAGCTGCTGGCGTCCAGACAGCGGAACAACGTCGGTCTTTCCGACTTCGTTCAGCGGAAGTCGGAAAAACAGCGGAACGAAGTACATCGGAACGAAGTCAGATGTACTTATGACTCGACAGCGGAACGAAGTCGGTCGGCGGCCATTTCACCGGATAATGACCAATGCCCTCCACATCGTTGACATGCCTGTAAAAATATGTCCCGGACCTATCTGACATTCATCTACTTATTGCACGACCCATCTTAGAATAGTTTCGCATTGTATTTTGTTTACTGTTGACACCATATGTGCATGTTCATTTTAACTTGACCATCAGTGGCCAATAACAGTAAGATCATAGTGGAAATTTCGTGGAATCACTGTGTTGCCAACATTAAATTAATTTACATTGATGTGTGACAGGAGACCATGAATGGTAACCATGAAAATTAGTAGCAATGTTTACGAACAGCGATACAAAGGGCTCACATAAGTAACAATACCGCGCAAAGGTTAACAGATCGCTTCGCGACTGTAGTCCACGAAATGTGCAACGTGCGCATTCCACGAAATCCGCTGAATGAAAGGAACAAAGAGCGAACCCTTGATTCCGTATGGGGGAATTCAGAACTTCTAATGTTCAAATCCTCCAAGTGTTCGTCGGCGGCGGACCAGCCGGCTGTGGCTGAGTGCGGCCACCCGTCGGCTGCATGTTGTGACGTCACGCCATGTGATCTGAGCGCCCCGAGGCCGGGCGACCGCTTGCCCAGTCAGTCCGATAGAGGGCGCCGCGCTGGATGGTTGTAGGCTGAGTTAACTGGGCTGAAAGACTGGGATGAAGAGGGCCGTGGCACAATAGTCGGTTTTGCAACGGAAATTTGCTCACAGTTCCCAGATCTCAGGAAAGAGGCCTGGGACGAGATATAGGGAGAAAACCTGGCATAATGATCCACATACATTAAAAGCGACCACCAAGTATAATTATCACATCAGTTTTAGTAACGAAATAGGTTTTGCTGTCGAATGATGCTGAAATAAGTAAAATTAAACTTACGAACATCAGTAAATTGCAATAAGCTTTCTGATTTGCGTGGAGGCTACACCCAGCTCTACTGTATATGGCAACCGACGAATGAATGCCAGAGAGCAAATTGGCGCTACGGTTAAATTAGCGAAGGATGCGGTTGTAAGCTAACTTCCTGAGCAACGGCAGACAAAATAACAACAAAAGTATACTTAATCTATGTGAACCAAGTTTATCCATCCATACCTGATACTCCCGACATGCTCACACCGCACACCTAATAAATATTCACAACACATCCCATGAGTATGACGCACGAGCACCGACTGACTTATTGCTTGTCATCTATTGGGGTATAGGTTTCGGAATATAAAATGGTCTAAGGAAAATTATACTAAAACGATACGTGTAAAATCGTTTGATTCTCACCATGAAGAACAACTTTTTCAAATGAAAAAGCTGAGAAAATTGATTGAAGCCAGTTCTTATCAATATTAAAAGCTCTTCGATGTACTTGTTTAGTTCTTGTCTGGAATATTTAGTTGATGGGAGGAATAACTTGGAAGGCTCAAATGCTAATAGACAGGAAGGCAAATTGCCGCTGTAAAACCAACTAATGTGCCACCTACACATGCCAAGTTGATAATTGAGCGTGGTGTATCGGAGTTTCAAATATGCTCGCTAAGTATATTCAGCAGATGAGCCTGATTTCAGTAGGATAGCAGAAAGCCTCGGCTGAAGTGGATTGCTTTGGATGTCCTTATGTCGTAATTGCAGACACCATTTCCATAAGCTGGCCTCCCGCGTAATATGAATCAATGCATCCATAATTTTAACATAGTCACTGTGCCATACTGCCCAAATATATCTTGCATATTTCTGAAGTTGATTGGCTTTCACGAATACTGAACACAAAAAGGCTCACGCCTTGACGAGTTGCCAACGGAGCGCAGTTATGACGTTAGGCGACATGAGCGGACATAATTCCGATGGCAGGATACATTCGCGAGTGTAGATGCATTCTTTCTATTCAACATCCATAGCGTAATATTCTTAAGCAACATCGAAGGAACCTGTCGGCCTCAACTCCAACGTTGGCGGAAATCATGCCAGGCACATATCCTATCGTCTCAAATATAAAATTGTTTATGTAGCTTTGGTGTTGTGGCCAGTCAACGTTTAGGGCATGGTTCCGCGGTCCGCCATATCATGGATGGCCCGCCGTTTGTGGCGGATGAAAACCAGACAATAGTCCCAGAAGACAATGCACAGAGTAACAATATGCGCGATTTATCACTGCAAGTGGCGATTAAATTGACGTATGAAGGCAAGCAACCTTTAATAAATGCACGTCGCATCATATTGTATGAATGCCGTCTCATAAATGGTAACTATATTATTATCGCATACACTAGGGAGCATCCGGGTGCGCTTGTCGCAGAACCATCTTTCAAAGTTCTTGAATCGTATCAGGAACGAACGTGATGTTTTTCATTACTAAAGATTCTCCCGATGTCCGCATTAACACTGCGTCTGACTCCTGACGATCAGTTCACAACTCCACTGTCACGACATGGTACCAATTCTTTCCGTAAGCTTCTCGCTTGTCCAGCACCTGATATGCCGCCTAATACCGGTGATACATTGTATTTAGCATGAGTACCTATAGTATATCTAGAATCAAGTCCCCCACCTCGAAAGCCTATGATCTGTGCTCTTGGTAGCCTTTATTGTTGTACCATTTAGCTATGTTCGGGATAAATTGGTCATTTTAGTCGCATGTCATTAATTTCATTTAAGGATTAGTCCCGAAGTGGTCGGACGGCATTCCGTTTGTGTGTTTTCATTTGCTAGAGAATGCCGCAGGGCCTGTACAATCTATCTATATCCAGCAGAGGTGAGCGCTCTGGTAGGCCTTGCCAGCTATCATTTCGCCATGAGGGAGCGCGTTCGCCGGCTTTGCCAGTCGCCATCTCTCCACTAGGTGAGCGCGCTGGCAGGTTTTGTCAGTCGCCGTCTCATCATGAGGGAACGCGTTGGCGGGCTTTTCCAGCAATCTCGCCATGCCGGGAAGGACAGACGTGCAGCAGAACACGACATGTCACACTACCGAAGTGTCAGAGAGGCTTAGTGGGACTCCTGACCAAGAGGTCTCGCTAGCGGATTCGGGGTGCCCACTCCGAGAGCCGATGCCGGTGTACCTGGCGGCGGTTCGGTGCCTCACGGCCGGGTGGCGGTGAGGACGGCCAGAGCCGGCACCTGTGCCCCCGGCGGCGGCTCGGGAACTCACGGCCGGGTGGCGGTGAGGACGGCCAGAGCCGGCACCTGTGCCCCCGGCGGCGGTTCGGTGCCTCACGGCCGGGTGGCGGTGAGGATGGCCAGAGCCGGCACCTGTGCCCCCGGCGGCGGTTCGGTGCCTCACGGCCGGGTGGCGGTGAGGACGGCCAGAGCCGGCACCTGTGCCCCCGGCGGCGGTTCGGGGCCTCACGGCCGGGTGGCGGTGAGGACGGCCAGAGCCGGCACCTGTGCCCCCGGCGGCGGTTCGGTGCCTCACGGCCGGGTGGCGGTGAGGACGGCCAGAGCCGGCACCTGTGCCCCCGGCGGCGGTTCGGGGACTCACGGCCGGGTGGCGGTGAGGACAGCCAGAGCCGGCACCTGTGCCCCCGGCGGCGGTTCGGTGCCTCACGTCCGGGTGGCGGTGAGGACAGCCAGAGCCGGCACCTGTGCCCCCGGCGGCGGTTCGGGGACTCACGGCCGGGTGGCGGTGAGGACGGCCAGAGCCGGCACCTGTGCCCCCGGCGGCGGTTCGGTGCCTCACGGCCGGGTGGCGGTGAAGACGGCCAGAGCCGGCACCTGTGCCCCTGGCGGCGGCTCGGGAACTCACGGCCGGGTGGCGGTGAGGACGGCCAGAGCCGGCACCTGTGCCCCCGGCGGCGGTTCGGTGCCTCACGGCCGGGTGGCGGTGAGGACGGCCAGAGCCGGCACCTGTGCCCCCGGCGGCGGTTCGGTGCCTCACGGCCGGGTGGCGGTGAGGACAGCCAGAGCCGGCACCTGTGCCCCCGGCGGCGGTTCGGGGACTCACGGCCGGGTGGCGGTGAGGACGGCCAGAGCCGGCACCTGTGCCCCCGGCGGCGGTTCGGTGCCTCACGGCCGGGTGGCGGTGAAGACGGCCAGAGCCGGCACCTGTGCCCCTGGCGGCGGCTCGGGAACTCACGGCCGGGTGGCGGTGAGGACGGCCAGAGCCGGCACCTGTGCCCCCGGCGGCGGTTCGGTGCCTCACGGCCGGGTGGCGGTGAGGACGGCCAGAGCCGGCACCTGTGCCCAGGCCCCTGTCATCCCCATGCCTTCCTGCGTGTCGGCTCGAATGGTACAAATGACGTCATCTGGGGTACCACTTTTGGGCAGTTTTAATGGTTTCATGCATTTTGAAATGAAAATATTTTCTCACTCACTTTCTAAATCCTATAATATCACGTCTGTGCTTTTGGAATCATGTTGAGCTGCTATTTTATCATCCTCAGTTAGGCTGCGAATTAGGCGACGACCATCACGAATGCAGCGTTTTAGGGGCACACATTTTCTCAAATTCTTAGATGGCGCAGTTGAGTCATAAATAGCGCAGCTGTTCACATAGCTTCCTCGTAGGTTGTTTTATGCTTGGTTTTTATGTCTGTCGCACCTTGTTTTCGATGTACGTGCGTTTTAGTTGTAGTTTTATTTATAGTGTTCTGTTGTGGTGTGTCTTTATCATCTGGAAGAAAGATATTCAAAGAAGAGATTGTCAACCAACATGTTTATGTTTTCAAGAGATGAAAATGCATATAAGACCTGGTTGACAGTGAAAAGGGGCTCATGGAGTTCATCCAACCAGCCCATCCATTTGTCCCAACCACTTTACCTCTGATGACTATGATCCTGGCCACGAATGCAGCTGAAAATAATGTCAGTGTCAACACCTGCATTTTCTGGTGGCATTCCATGAATTAGCCTGCCTATCCGATATGTATGGTATGGAGTGTTGCATCATGCTTGTCTGGAATGCTTGCTGCATTTTGGAGCATCTTAGACATCAAGACACAAAAGATCAGTGTGATTATGAGCCACAAGGGCCCTTCTTGGTTGCACTCTGTACACTCAACCAGTTGCCCACCAAATCCGTCGATCAGCCCTCTCTGGAATACTGAGAAGCAAGCCCTCTATTCTTGTAATAATTGCCTATGGTGTTTTTAAAGATGTTCAATGTGCTGCTTCTGACAATGGTTTTTGGCATCTGGTTCCAGTGTTCTATTACCCTGTTGGTGAAGAAAGACTGTCTTATCCTTGTCCTGCTGTAGTTAACTTTAATTTTGAATTGATGGCCTTTAAGTGCATTATTTCGGTTAGATTAAAATATTTACCTAATATATCTATCCTCCTGACCAAGAACAAATTTAAAGACCTCAATGAGCGCTCCTCTCAACTTTCTATATCTAAGTGAAAACATGTTCAGTTTCTTCAATCTTTCTTCATATGCCAGGTTGCTTATGTCATTAACCATTTTTGTAGCCATATTTTGTACTCTCTAAAAGCGAACAATCCTTTTCATAACTAGGAGCCAAAGCTTGGACACAGCATTCCAAATGTGGCCTAACATGCACAGTAAAGCTTCCTGATGACTTCCTCACTTATGTATGATACATTCCTATATATTGCCCCAAGCATTCTCAGTGCCTTCTTCCTGGATTATTTCGTCTGTTCTGATGCCCCCAATCTTGTGTTCAGAATAACACCAAAGTCCTTCTGCTGATTCACCGATAGAACTTGGCCACCGCCATCAAATATGGAGCTTTCATATGCTGCTTACCTTATCTTCATATCTTATCTTTGTATAGCTAGATAAAGAACCAGTTCAATTAGTTTGATCCCACTTCTATTCACATGAATTTTAATACGACCATCATCAGCAAACTGGGACTGGAGCAGGACGGCCTTGCCGTCGTTGCCGACTTCGTCGCCTACAAAATGAGGCGTCAATACATCGCTTGGCTGTCCGACGTCTGAAGCACCGGAGACGCTCCTGGCCGTTGTGTCCAGCTCTTGGTTAATCACCATCGGTCGCGGCGGGCGCTGCATGCCACATACGTGGTAGAGGGCGATGCCAAACCAGTTCAATTATGATGTCTGCTTCATCATGGACTCAACCTGCACAGGCGACACCAGCATCGTGAGACCCGTCACCCGGGGTGGGCGTCATTAGTAGCCGGCAGCCGAAGCTAGGAGTGTGGCTAGTTGTATGAGACTGAGGCTGACTCGAGTTAGGCTGCATGTGCGCATCGGCTGGTTGCGCAAAAACTCTGCTCGGCAGAGCGCAGGGGCGGGCATCTAGGCAGGTCCGCACTCATGTCCCGAGGCAGCGATAGGATGTCCACCCTCATACTGCCGGCCATGTGTCACCGTCTCTGCTGTGTGTCGTGTCGTGTCGCTCGGTTCTGCCCTTTGTAACCGTGTTTGTTGTTGCCACCGTGACCAGGGGCGGACTGGCGGCACCTCCCGTGTTGCCCGTTCTGGCGGCACTTTGCATTGTTTCACGCTGCCCGATCCTGCCGTTTTGTTGGCGTGTTTTGCTGCTGCCACTGTAACCACTGACGGGTTGGCGGCGCTCCCCGTGTCGGCCCGTCCTGGCGGCACTTGACTCTGCCGTCGTATCGCCCGGTCCCACTATCCTGTTGGCGTGTTTTGCTGCTGCCGCTGTGACCAGGGGCAGACAAGCTGCGCCCGTCCTCGCGGCACTAGACACTGCTACCGGCTCTGGTACTGCTATGAAACAGGTGTGGCGTATGCCATTTAATTGTTGCTCATGAGGCCTATGATCATTGATTTGAAAGAACGATATGCAAAGTCTCTGCTCCACTAACTTCGATTGTGATCCTTCATTCATGCTCTCAATCGGAAACAGCACATAAGCCGACTAGGTCGACTACGCGGACGTGTAGGAGTGTTTTGAATCATCCAGATCTAGTTCTGAACACATTGTTAGGGAATGCTGCCAATACATGCCTGACCGCTTTTAGCACCCCATGTCTGACAGCTTTCCAGTCCATCCGCCGAATGTAACCTTCGAACTAGAGTGAAATTTTACATACTTTTGGGATGGGTCAACCCCGCTTACGACTGGCGTGAACCCACCTCCCCCAATCCATAGGCCTTCCTGTTACCTCCAGGCATTGCGTCTCCCAAATCGTTTTCTGGAAGTTCCACCCATGTTGCTGAGCTGGTACGGAGGTTCACAGATGCCCCCATAAAAGGAATGCCTGCCTCTCACGTGCTCCCTATGATCCTGTCAATCTTTTAAAAAAAGCGGTTGTCCCCCTCCTTGCCTCCTATATCAGGGGCACTGCCGCATATAGAGTGGTTAAAAGGCCTTTCGGTCAATTCATTTTGGCATGCAGCACCATAAGCCCAATGCTGATGTACATTTAGGGACTCGACCCCCCTCCCCACCTTATTCCATCATGGCGACGACCACACTTCATATACGTCCTTACTGCACTTCGCCGCGGTAAGATGCTAATTCTCTGCCATCTTTGACCTGTCCTACCTCGCTTGTCGTTCTTCCGGGTATAATATGTGTATAAAAGGTATTGGAGATCCCTTCCGGGACTATGACGCTCTAAGTTTTGCGCCTGCACCTCTTAAATCCTCATTTTATCCCCCGTACTATGCATACGCTACGTATATTCGACAGCGTGTTAGCGGCTTGGCCCGTATTAAATGGTGCCCCCGATGACGTCATATGAGAACCTGCGCAGAAAGCTACGCAGTAGGGATGACGCCACTTTGTATATATCGCCTTGCCTGTGCCCCTGGCGGCGGTTCGGGGACTCACGGCCGGTTGGCGGTGAGGGCCACCGGCAAGGTAAACACGGGGGAGTACTAATAAACAGCGCCGGGTCGGAACAGGATTTGTGGTGATTTTCGCGACTACCGATTTGCTTATGCAGTTATCTCTCAAGCCGGATTCCACGACATGGCACAAAATGCATAACAAAACCCGTATAGTTTGTCCACCACTTTAGTTACCGGAAATGTCCTGCACGTCGCTCAACCGAAACCCCATCCTTAAGTGGGGCATTATGTACCAATCGTGCCGGGATTCGGGACCTCATCGCTTGGTCGGCTGCTAAGTGACTTGAGTATACAATCATCACGATTTGTCCCATCGCACGCGCAGGGGCGGCGCCGAATTGCGCAAGCAGCTGAGCAGGCGCTTACTAGATTGGTAACCATGGTTCATGGGGGTAATCGGAGCACGAGGTCGCTCTGTGCTCAGCTCCATATCCCACTAGCGTTTCAGGCACCCAGCTGTGTGGCAGAGGCGCCTGTTATTGAAGCTTCCAGCACGCCTAGAAGGGCGGCACCTGCACGTTCTGGTGGACACTGACGTGTGTTGGCAAATGGTCTGGGCATCTGGTACGTTCTCCACGTGATTTAGACCCCGCTGGCGCACATTATTCACCTAAAGCTTTATTTCAGTGCTGGGATCCCTGAAGCAATCGAGGTCTTCTCGGGATTGAATGCGGTACAGTACCGAAAGTGAGGGTACGTCATCACAGGAGTCATATTGGCTATGGTGTCAGCGGGGAGTAGCAGAACAACCCTATGGCACCGACATGGAGCGTGGGAGCAGTCCCATAGTACTGACATGGAACAGCGGAGCAGTCACGTGCGGTGCCAACAGGTTCCACATGTACAGCGGACGCGGTCTGCACCGCCGTCCAGCATCACCACTCACCTGACAGTGGACGCGGTCTGTACCGCATCACCACTCACCTGATAGTGGACGCGGTCTGTACCGCATCACCACTCACCTGATAGTGGACGCGGTCTGTACCGCAGTACCACTCACCTGATAGTGGATGCGGTCTGTACCGCATCACCACTCACCTGACAGTGGACGCGGTCTGTACCGCATCACCACTCACCTGACAGTGGACGCGGTCTGTACCGCATCACCACTCACCTGATAGTGGACGCGGTCTGTACCGCATCACCACTCACCTGACAGTGGACGCGGTCTGTACCGCATCACCACTCACCTGATAGTGGACGCGGTCTGTACCGCATCACCACTCACCTGATAGTGGACGCGGTCTGTACCGTATCACCACTCACCTGATAGTGGACGCAGTCTGTACCGCCCTCCAGCAGCACCATTCACCTGATAGTGGACGTGGTCTGTACCGCAGCACCACTCACCTGGTAGTGGACGCGGTCTGTACCGCATCACCACTCACCTGGTAGTGGACGCGGTCTGTACCGCATCACCACTCACCTGATAGTGGACGTGGTCTGTACCGCAGTACCACTCACCTGATAGTGGACGCGGTCTGTACCGTATCACCACTCACCTGATAGTGGACGCAGTCTGTACCGCCCTCCAGCAGCACCATTCACCTGATAGTGGACGTGGTCTGTACCGCAGCACCACTCACCTGGTAGTGGACGCGGTCTGTACCGCATCACCACTCACCTGGTAGTGGACGCGGTCTGTACCGCATCACCACTCACCTGATAGTGGACGTGGTCTGTACCGCAGTACCACTCACCTGATAGTGGATGCGGTCTGTACCGCTGTCCAGCAGCACCACTCGGTTGGTTATTTATTTTACGGCACATGGACAGTTGAGCCATGTAGTGTCGCTAATCTCTCACGCCGATTGGTCGCGGGCGAAGAGAAGTGACAGGTGAGACTCGGACCCACAATCTTTCGATTGTGAGACGAGCAACTTACCCGTAGAGCATTCGTCCCCTTCAGCACCAATCACCTGATAGTGGACGCGGTCGATGAACACCACCGGGTGCTTGTCGGGCGTCATCTCGAACATCTTCTGGAAGTAGGGCGAGCAGGCGGATAGCACCATCTTGTGAGCCTTGAGCACGCGACCGTCCACCGCCAGGGTCACGTCCACGAAACTCTCGTTGTAGCGCAGCTGCTCCGGTGGGAGGGCAGGCAGGGGTCAGTTCCACTCAGTCAGACGCAGGTGGAAGGACAGGCTGAGGTCGGTTTCACTCAACCAGACACCGGTTGGAGGATAGACTGAGGTCGGTTTAACTCAGACACCGGTTGGAGGGTTAGCTGAGAGGTCGGTTTCACTCAGCCATACATCAGTATGAGGGTGGGCTGAGGGCAGTTCTACTCAGCCAGACACCGATGGGAGGGCAGGCTGAGGTCAGTTCCACTCAGTCAGATACCAGAGGGAGGTCAGGTAGAGGTCAGTTCCACTCAGCGAAGACATCAGTAGGAGGGTGGACTGAGGGCAGTTTCACTCAGCCAGACACCGATGGGAGGCCAGGCAGGGGTCAGTTTCACTCAGTCAGACACCGATCAGCCAATATTGGCCTATCGGGCTCGAAAAACATTTTATAAGGAGTTCGCATGACATGAATTACAACTGTGTAGATGAAGCTATGCTACGGAGCTCCTATAGTTCAGTCATATTTCCCTTTGCCAGGCTATTCAGCTTTTCTGCATAAAAACAATGATCAGGTAGATTCAGTTTGAGTTGCAAGGAAAGGAGGCTGTTTTCTTATACAGGCTTCCTTACGATATTCAACATGACATCTATTCCAGCCGAAGCCATGCGAATCATGCCGCTGGAAACAGTCTTAGCCATCGCCAACGAAGATAATTTGGCCATCTTCCCCTATCGAAGAATGTGTCTATTCACCCTCGCATTTATTATGACAATGACGCATATTGTGGCCTTATGAGGCTAATTAGTGAACCCCTAGGCTATAACTGACTTCGATTTCGACATAATCGCCTATTTTCGGCTGAAATACTATGATTTCCAGAAAATCGGGCAACAAAACAGGTAGTTATTGTAGTTGGGTTGTGGGGGATCGGAAGCGCATCCACTGCATAAGTCATACAGCAGCCATACTCAAAAAGCAAAAACAAGGCCGTGCACGTATCGTTCTGAACGTAATCCATCAGTTGCTTTCTCCCACGTTATGCTTGCCAGTTTTGCCTCACAAATTTGTAATAATGAAATATTTTAGTCCGAATTCTTGTTGGTGCGGCTGTATGGACCTTCAGGGTCCCGCTAAGTAGAGCTTGCTGCATGCACCCTGGCCCACCTCCCGACCCGTTAATTATAGTTCAACAGCAGAATATTGACCGAGCATTTGAATGTAGATCGAATCGACGGCCGTTGCGGCCGCAGATGCACTGACGGCAACACCACCTAGTTGCTAACCATAGTTCGATATCGGTTAAGCCCACATAACATCAAACAGAATTGCATGAATAATGGAAACGAGTTGTCTCATTTCCCAGAAGAACCACGGATACCTGAATGCGCACCAATTTCCAAGTTATCTGGTCACCATTTGCACACAACACACAACTTTTGCCACGCACACCTTCCACACTTCACTCACTTCAGTTCAGCCCTTTACCATGCCAACCAGGCCGGATTCATCCCACATAGTGCCGTGAAATCTCACCTGGTTGAACGAGAAGTTCCACAGAATTACAGGGAGTTTCAATGAAAAAAGAAACTTGTGAAGAAAAAAAATTGTGTTATAGTTCTTGTAGCGGAAGTGATTGTTTTCCTTCGAACGGTGCATTGTTTTCAAAAACAAAAAATGGTAGCAAGTTGGCAGCAGTTATGCTGAGTTCAAAGCGAAGAGGATGGCTCAAAGTGAAATGTTTGCATAAAAAGTTAATGTGACAAGGCCAGCAATTTGGTCTATTACAGTGGCGTGCCTAGGATGTGCGCTAAGTGGAGTGGGCGATATAATTTTAAGGGGCCCACCTTACCCAATTTTGAAAAGCCCCAGAATTCCGACTGCTTATTTATGAAAGGGCTCATTTCATGTTTTTAAAATTGAATTAAATGAAATAATTATTGAACAACTTAGCTGTCCTGTGGTGGGTGTTCATTCTGCTACCATCTTTTCTGATTCACCGAATTTCAACCCTAACACTCCTTCTTTTTTTTATTTCGGTAAAACTTCGGTAAAACTCACAACATAGAAACAACACACCATCGTCATTTGTTGGGATCCATTTTTGTGTTGTTTTTGTGTTGTAAGTGTTTGTTGCCTCGACACGTTTTTAGGGCCTAACACGTTTTGAACGTGTTTGTCCCCAAAAACGCCTTCGACTTCATTTTGAGGGCACCAGAGTCATTGTTCATATCAGGATTTTTTCGTTGCCCCAGCTTCGTTTTTTTGTGTGGGGGAGGCACTCAACAGTGCGAATCGAGCCCACAGCGTGATTTGCCTGTACCGGGGAGCAAATTTTTGAATTCCCAGGCTCGGCGTGATTTTCAGGGGCCCCGCTCCGACCTTCTGGCCCCCATGGCGATCTTGAAGGACCCCGGCACGACTACTTTAGGCGCCTAGGGTTTTTTTTAGAAACCCAGGCGCGAACTTGTTGGACCTAGTGTGATTTCCAGGGGCCCCGGTCAGACTTTTTATGGACGTCGATTTCAGAGCCTATGGTCAATCCAAGCGAGACTTTCTAGGTTCCCAGCGTCATTTTCAGGGCACCTGGCCCGATCTTTTGAGAGCCAAAGCGTGATTTTCAGGGGCCCGGCCGTCCTTTTGGACCCACAACCTGGTTTCCAGGGGCCTCGGTCAGACTTTTTGGGCCCCGAGCGCAATTTTCGCGTGCGCCGACCCGGCCCTTTGAGGTCCTCAGGGTGATCATCAGTGGCCCCGGCTCTATTTTGGGGAGGACGAACAGTATTTCCAGGGGTCCTTGTTCCACTTGTTTGAGCCGTCATAGCGTCATTGTTAGGGGCCCTGGACGATTTTTTTGAGGGTCCATTGCGATTTTCAGGAGCCTCAGTTCGATTTTGGCCCCGGTAATATTTACAGCTCACCCTGCGCAATTTTTTGGGTCCCTCCATCTGATGTTTTCAAGGGCCGCGGTACTATCTTTAGGGGCCTCGGTAAGATTTTTCAGATTAGACATGTCCCCCAAAAGCAAAGACGCAAAAGAAGGGTAGGAAAGCCAGCATGGCTTACACCAGACGTGATAAAAGCAATTAGGGCTAAGCAAACTGCATTTAGAGTTTTTAAAGAAGCCTCAAATGTCATTAATCTAAAGGCGTATCGAAAAGCTAGAGACACTGTGAAGCAAAAAACCAGAGCAGCAAAGCGAGCAAAGGAACTGGATTTAGCTAGAAACTGTAATGGGGACAGTAAAAAGTTCTTTAGTTTCTACAAGATGAGTAAAGTTTCTAGCACAATTGGTCCACTGGAAGTAAACGGGACTACATTGGGTGAGGATAGTGAGATGATTGAGGAGCTGAGCAAGCAGTTCAAATCAGTGTTTACATTGGAAGATATGACCAATCTGCCGACCGTACACCATAGTTCAGTTACATGGGATCTGACAAATGATGTTGATTTCATTGGTAGTAATGTTGTTTACAATCATATCAGGAAAATAAAGCCAAATAAGGCAGCAGGACCTGATGATATTTATGCTAGGGTGTTGCGGGAAAATGAAAAGGAACTGGCATTTCCACTTAGTATAATATTTTGTAGATCAGTTTCACATAATGAAATTCCAACCGATTGGAAAAGGGCAAATGTAGTTCCTATTTTCAAGAAAGGAGAAAGAGGGAAAGTTGAAAACTATAGGCCAATAAGTCTCACATCCCTAGTCTGCAAGGTACTCGAATCAATTATCAAGGATAGAATAGTTAGTTATCTGGAAGGTAGCAGATTGATTCAAGATACTCAACATGGATTTAGAAAAGGACGATCGTGTCTCACAAACCTCTTGGACTTTTTGAACTTCGCCACAGAACAATTTGATCAGGGAAATCAGGTTGATGTAGCATATCTTGACTTTAGTAAGGCCTTTGACAAGGTACCCCATAAACGGTTAATGATACAGCTTCAGTCCCATGGTATTGCAGGTAGCATCTTAAAATGGATAGAGTTGTGGCTTTCAGATAGACAGCAAAGAGTGATGCTAAATGGTACAAAGTCATCATGGCAAAATGTTCTTAGTGGAGTCCCCCAGGGGTCAGTACTAGGGCCATTACTGTTCATTATATTTGTAAATAACATTGAAAGTGGCCTAAGCAGTAAAGTTTTGAAATTTGCAGATGATTTGAAGGTCTTTAGGGCAATAACAGGTCAGGATGAGCATATCTCGCTGCAAAAAGACTTAGACGAACTTGTGAAGTGGTCCGAAGAATGGCAAATGAAATTTAACTTTGATAAGTGCAAAATCATGCATGTAGTAAGCAGCATATGAAGGCTCCATACTTGATGGGTGGCCAAGTGCTATCAGTGACTCAACAGGAGAAGGATTTAGGTGTTATTCTAAACACAAAATTGGGGGCATCAGAACAGACCAAGGAAGCCAGGAAGAAGGCACTGAGAATGCTCGGGGCAATAAATAGGAATGTATCATACAGAAGTGAGGAAGTGATCAGGAAGCTTTACTGTGCATACGTCAGGCCACATTTGGAATACTGCATCCAAGCTTGGTCTCCTAGCTATGAAAAAGATTGTTGGCTTTTAGAGAGAGTACAAAAGAGGGCTACAAAAATGGTTAATGGCATAAGCAACCTGGCATATGAGGAAAGATTGAAGAAATTGAATATGTTTTCACTTAGATATAGAAGGCTGAGAGGAGATCTCATCGAGGTCTTTAAATTTGTCAATGGTCTGGAGAGGGGATACCTTGGGGAAATGTTTGAATTTAACAGAAATGATGCAATTAGAGGTAAAAAATTCAAAATTAAAATTAACCACAGCAGAACAAGGTTAAGGCAAACTTTCTTCACCAACAGGGTAGTGGAACACTGGAACCAGCTGCCAGAAAACATCGTCAGTAGCAGCACATTGAACATCTTTAAAAACAGCATAGACAATCATTATAAGAATAGAGGGCTTGCTTTTCAGTATTACAGGGAGGGCTGATTGGCAGATTTGGTGGGCAACTGGTTCAGTGTACAGAGTGCAACCAAGAAGGGCCCTTGTGGCTCAGAGTTGCACTAATCTTTTATGTCTTTATGTCTTTATGTCTTTATTTTTATCGGGCCCGTCGCAATGGTTACCCCTACCAAAGACGCAGCCAAAGAAGCCGAACCCCTCCCTACTTAACACCCAAAATACACCAGATCAAATAATACATGTTCAGATAGTTACCACGGATACCCTGCATTTTAGGCGCTTGTCGCGCGCCGGAAACTTTATCTCTTTCATCACATTTCTTGGGTCGCCCACACCACCATAGTACAATCGAGGCTGCGCCGCTGCTCGTCGCGTAGGTTTATGGAGAACAAATGCGACACAAAATAACGCTCTTGATAGGCACTCTTTTTCCCTTGGAACGCGGTGCTTGTTCATCACCGCCTCTCGACCGCGTCTACTATTCAGCATACCGCCATATTGTACTTATTAAGTATGAGCAAGAAATCACACCTGGTGAAAATTCGTTACAGGAGGTCTTGTTCTGTTCGTCATGCTACACGGATGGAGTATGGGAGGTAGAAGGAGTTCCTTCGAGCGATACCAGTAGTTGTTACGCCACACCATCGGCCTGATTATTTGCTGTGCCCACTCCGACAGCGATCACAGAATACTTACCAGCTAATCGGCAAGTTATTTGCCCCGCTGGCGATTCGCTCATTGCTTCATCGTACGAATGAAGCGAAGCATCGTACTACTCACTTCGCTTCATCGTATGGGAAAACAGGTCGCATTTTGCTGGATCCCGGCACATGTAGGAAGAATCCGTGGTTGGTTGGTTATTGGTTTTTACCTGACAACTGTGGCGTTCTTTACCTGACAACTGTGGTGTTCTTTACCTGACAACTGTGGTGTTCTTTACCTGACAACTATGGTGTTCTCTGCCTGACAACTATGGTGTTCTCTGCCTGACAACTGTGGTGTTCTTTACCTGACAACTATGGTGTTCTCTGCCTGACAACTATGGTGTTCTCTGCCTGACAACTGTGGTGTTCTTTACCTGACAACTATGGTGTTCTTTACCTGACAACTGTGGTGTTCTTTACCTGACAACTGTGGTGTTCTTTACCTGACAACTGTGGTGTTCTTTACCTGACAACTGTGGTGTTCTTCACCTGACAACTGTGGTGTTCTTTACCTGACAACTGTGGTGTTCTTTACCTGACAACTGTGGTGTTCTTTACCTGACAACTGTGGTGTTCTTTACCTGACAACTGTGGTGTTCTTTACCTGACAACTGTGGTGTTCTTTACCTGACAACTGTGGTGTTCTTTACCTGACAACTGTGGTGTTCTTTACCTGACAACTGTGGTGTTCTTTACCTGACAACTGTGGTGTTCTTTACCTGACAACTGTGGTGTGCCGATATCCGCTTGATATCCTCAACTACTTTTAGCGAGGCGGGTAGCAATGACGCTCCTATCTGATTCGGCATATCGATCCATGTCGGACGAACACAGCCTCCTTTTGTTGCAGTGTGAGCATCGGGCTCGCCTGCTGGCTACAATTCGACGCTGACTTTTGTGAAATATGGGTGCGAGCCCGTCGCGTTGTGAAATGTTGGACCCTGAGGCTTGCACACATTACATGCAAGTTAGGTGTAGATGTAGACTAGGCTTAGCTCAGGACTATGTTTGTCCTCAGGCCAGCATGTTTATCCCAGTCTCCACGACTTAAAAATGACTACAGAGTCGGCGCAGGTTGCTAATCCGAACACACACCACTCTATCCATCATCCCATGGCGCTGAGTTCGGGTGTGTCTCGTGTGTTGTGGTCTTGAGTGGTGTGTAGGTAAGACCGGAATTTATTTATTTTTAATCCAGGGTGCATTCCTCCATTCACCGTTGCCTGCATGGGACCCATAAACAATGGAAACCGTCATAATGCAATTCTTAAATTATTCTTCAGATACCAACTTTTCGTTCAAAGGTAATGTTTTGCTTTCCAGAGGCATTAAAAGTATCCCCGGTATTAGTACGCAAACCAGGAAGATGACACCAACATTTGCATCGCATTTATCACGTGAGAACTTAATGCGTTTAGATTATGGGACATTCCTGGTAACGTGCATTGATAGCACTTGATATGCATTGCGGCTAATTGAAATGGTGTATATGCAACTTGATGAATGCAACTAAATTACAGTGGAACTTCATGGGTCGTTGCCGGATTAAATACCTCTGGTGGCATATCAATACAATGAGTTCCAGAAGAAAGTTCAGCCGCCTTTGCTGTCGTGTTAATGACGAGAATGCATAGTTTCAGGCAGGCACGGGTACTGGGAACGTATAACTGGCGTCACAAATAACCTGGCAGTCAGGCTGCGCGTTCTGGCACCTGAATATTATGCATAGGTGTAGGTATGGTGGGAAACAGTACACCTGCGTAGGATATTCAGGTTCCAGAACGTTCAACCTGATTGCAAAGCTATTTGTGATGCCAATGGTGCTTATGTGTGGCGGGAAACAGAATACCTATGCAGGATATTCAGGTGCCAGGATGCCTAGCCTAGTTCCCAAGCTATTTGTGAAGTCAATAGTGCCTGTCGAGAGGACAAAACCCAATGTATACCCGTACCGAGATACCAAATTTCGCGTGTGTATGTGGCCGGTTTGGTATATCTGGCCTGCGCTATTAACTTCTAGTTTGGCTGATTTTGAGATAATTAAATAGAGTACTGTGGATACCCACCCTGGCAGCAGATCGAAATGGGTTGCGCCGTTGAAGGGAAAAGTGAGGTAAAAAGAGGCACAATCAACTACTTACCATATCTCAAACACTGAATTAATTCTCGGCTTTTACAATGACGGGCGCGAACACAAAACTTTTATGCAGCGGGACACTTGTAAATGAAACACTTGTGAATGAAAGGCATGAATTAATTGTGGCTGAACCGGGTCATCGCTATGTAAGTCAAGTAATCACAAACACGAGGAGTGCATTAGACATAGCAAAGGACCTGCTCGGAGTTGTATACGAACACGGCATATAACCCATCTTGATCAGATTTGATGGCACGGCAGTCAATACTGGTCACAAATGGTATCTAAACAATCTTACTGAGGTGAGCCTGCGTAAACCGATTCAGCAATCCATCTGTGGAATCGTACTAATAAGCCACCTCTTCGCCAAGCTTTTAACAATACTGACGGAAAACTACCGGTCCATCGTCTTTTTGCGGTCTTATTGGAAAAGCTATCCAGACAGACATTACCAAACTTCCCATCACAAAGTTCGGAGTGATGCTGGGGAATGTCCCAGAAATTCCAGAGGAGGTCGTCAGTGGTCTCAGTCGGAACCAAAACTATATGTACGACATCGCAAAAGCGATACAGGAAGGCGCAGCGGAGTTCCCTCCAGCCTTGAGAATATATGGTGCCGGACGGTCTGCATCAAGCGAGATGGGTGATGATGGTCAACCGGGCTCTTCGGCTGTACATGGGATCAACACAACCATCTGCATCATTGAGACGAATTGTGTAATTCATCATGCATCAGTGCGTCAAACAGCATGCCTGTTGTTCGGGACCTTGGAGTTCCGAGGATCCAGGTGGTGCGGCGAGAGAGATTGGACACCGAGTCTGGAGTACGGACATTTATGCTCCCAATCATGAACACATCAGCCGCGGAGTATCACGAGACGATACTGTGGGACGAAATGACCACCACGAAACCATCACTAACGAGGGGAAATGCTTGCGGCAGATCTCAAAGCGGCCTTCTCCACTTCAATCCACTTTGATAACGTTCCGTGTCATTCAAAAGATATCGAAAGTTGGGTGAAGGAGATGACCGAGGCCGCCTCCAAGCAAGTAGGCCAGTATGTCCGTAATACGTGTATCTTATTGCGTGCAAAATCGCACCAGAACATGCCTGTTATGTAGTAGAAACAGGATGTCCGGTCATGTGGAAGGATGATGCATGACACACTATGAGATGACTTGGTGTGAACACAATAGTAAATACGTTTCGCTTGGGTGATGTCTTTGAGAAAGGTGTTATTAACACGCGACCTGGAGGGCTTCTGAAAATAACGCGCCCTGGAGAGGGGGGCGGATTCCGCCCCCCCTAAGATCTCAGCTCCTATGAAGGCTAGAGCAACGAAATTCACAGGGTGGATGGGCACGATAATGAACTCTATTGTGTGCAAACCGCATGACCTTAGGTCAATATTTTCAAGGTCAAATAAGGTCAAAATGGCAAAATTTCCTGGTTTTGCGTGGCTTGGTTTGTCATTGTTATAGATCACTGTGGTTGTGTTTAAATGCTCCAAAATTGGCGTTAATGATGTTTTGGACATTACTAATGATGCAATACAGATGTCAGATCCGCCATTTGACCTCAGGTCACCTATATAGGAGCACTTTAGTAGGTCATTACCTGCTCCAGTTACCGGAACCGGGCTCCCATCCCGACTGCTCCGTTGGGCGGCTCGGCACCATCGGCTTCGCAAATAAAGGAGTGAAATACATGAATAAAGGATGGAAATGCTTAGGCACACAATGACAAACAGTAGATTTCGGGATGTATAGGGAGTAACATGTAAAGTGACATCAATCGCATGACAGTCATTTGCATTTATGATACATTCCAGTTGACCACGTTTGCCTCCATTAGCCTGTCATGAACTTTAAGTGACTTGACCTCGGCGACCTAACATGACTTTTAAATTATATAGCATAACAATATGCATCAAACAAGTCGCTAGTGTTGTCAAGAACACTTCCCTATTGCCAATATACGGGAAGCGCATCAGCGCCGATTTTTGTGGTCTGGCGCTGTGAATTGTTTTTACTTTAACGGCCCCTAACTTGAAAACTTCTCGGCCGATTTCCACTTTTCTTGCTTTAAACAATGCGCCGGGCATTTCTAAGCTGGTAAGCGATAAATTTGGCGTATATCGGCCGGTACAATATGGAGTTATGTACGAAAAATCGGAAGGATTGGCGGATTTCGCCATACCCCCTCTAGAGCGTGTGTTAGCCTGTTATGAACTTGACCTGACTTGACCTCGGTGACTTGACATGACTCTGGAACAATGTAGCATGACAATGTACATCAAACAAGTCGCTAGTTTTGCCAAGAACACTTCCTTTTTGCTAGTATACCGGAAGCGCATCAGCGACGATATTTGTGATCTGGCGCTGGGAATTTGTTTTTACTTTAGCGACCCTTAACTCGAAAATTTTCGGTCGATTTTAATTTTTCTTACTTCAAACAACGCGCCGGTCATTTATTGGCAGGTGCACAAACAATGGCGTATATCGGCCGGTAAAACCTGGAGTTATCTACGAAAAACCGGAGGGGTGGGCGGATTTCGCCCCCCCCCCCTCCAGGGCGCGTCTTCAAGAGCTGCATCATCTGCGCCACTATGCAGTTCCCGGATGTGTGCCTGCATTATGTGTGCAGAAGACCCAAACTATGTGCTAAAGACGGTTACGCACAAATCACGAAGTGACACTGAGAGGTAAGAAATCACCTCCGTGATGCCCCATGCATGAAATTGGACCAATGCAGTAGACCTGTTAAACTATGAAAATGTACAGTGATATTTTCCTGTCGTACATACTTCCTGTCGTTCCTGTCGTCAAGGAAAACTTTATTTCCCCGGGAACGCAAAATACTACTTTTTGAACAAAAGTTGGCACTCCAAGAATATTTTTGAAAATTTATATTTCGACGTGTTCCATTGTTCAAAGGTCCAGTTGAAACTACGGTGTGTGGGGAATGCTCCCCACAAGTCTAAAGTCAATCCAGTTTAGTGTGTGTGGATATTGTGTGCTAGTTTAGTGTGTGTGCTACTCACCTGGTTGAAAACATTGAGCATGTTTGTCTGATGATTGCTCCAACGAAGACAAAACATTTGGTCCGGGCCATATCCCTGAAACACACAAACCCCACTGTTATATCAATGTGCAGAATGAACACCGCCATAAATGAACAGCACATTTGTAATATCTTGCACAAGGGATCAGTTATTTATAAGCCGCCGTTGCAACTGTGATTTGTTTAATGTAATTTGGCAGAAAACGCTGTCCCGACTAACATCTATTTATTTATTTATTTATTTAACAATACATGTCCTCCACGTGCAGTGGCTGTTGCGGACGAACATCGATTGAAAACAGCGCGGAATTGCGCATGCTCGGCTGATGTGCTCGCGCCTCTGCGGCAGCGTTTCAGGCTGGTTGGTTATTGAGGTATAGGGGCGCATCGACAGCGTTTCAGGTGCGACGATCCGAAGTTGTGACGAAGAGCGCAGACAGCATGAGGGCATCATAATCCTCGTTCTGAGGGCCTTCCATCAGGTTGCAAATTTCATCTTAATTCATTAAGATGAAATTTGCATTGACACTCATGAGTGTCAATATGGTGCATTTGTTATGAGGGCGGCTTGGCCTTCCCATTGTCGGCTCGCCTCCTTCCCTTCCAATAAATTCAAGCTGCTGGCTCTCAACTGATTTCGTCCCTCCCGCGATTGCCATCATGTATCCCCCGCACAATGATTTCCAAAAATTGGCGCCCCTGCTCACGCAGATTATGTCAGATAAAGTGATCGTCCACAGTGAATGTTCGTCATTTTCCAGTATTTCAAACGGAACCTAACATTTTAGGAGCCAGTCTAAAGTGTCTCCTAGGACCACGAAATTGTCTCCGTAATGAATACAATCGGCATAACATGTCAGTTTAACCCGTCCCGTCTCGGGGGTGTCTTCAACGCCCCCCCCCTCTCCCTCAGGTTTTTCGCGTACGGTAGACGAACGGCGCGCGGCAGCGCACCCAAATTTGTCATACCTTTCCCCACATCAATTTGGCATACTGTTTCACAATTTTGAAGTCAGGTCATTTAGGGTGAACTAGTTAGTCAAGGTCAAGTCAGGTCACCTCCAAAAAACGTGAACCAGTCGTCACGCTTTAACAGATACAGATATTTTAATGAAACTTTCAGTGTTTCCTTATCTTTAGGGATGCAACAAAACGTACGAGTTTAATTTTTTTCCGTTTTTGACTACATATAAATTTTGCGTATTTGCCAAATTGCACTTCAAATAGAGGATTCTGGCTAAAGTAAGCATTTTTTATTAGGGCAAGTTGACTTCCAACAACGTTTCTCGGTCTGCTCTACCAACCATAAAAGGAAAATTAATTTTGAATTTTTCAATTTTTTTTTGTGGTGGTGGGGGGGGGGGGGCACACAAATTAAATCCATTCTCGATTTCGCAGTCTTTCTCTCAGTCCAAATAAATTTTGTTTTTTCGTATATCCCCCAAAATGAACTCTCCAGAGCCAAAAAACAATGTAAGTCGTGAAACGTCGTGAAAATCTAACCCTTCTGGTGATTTTTGAGGGAAAATGGTTTTGGGGGTGGACCCGGACCCTACTCGTCGAGCGCTTTCCGATGACACCTCTTTCGTTTTCGTGTAATGCTTAGTTTGGATTTTAGAGGGGGGTTACCAACCGCCCCCCCCCCGAGACGGGGTGTGAGGATCTGAGCGGAAAGCGGGTTAAGGCAAAACTTTGCTTGGGTGATTTATACACGTCATATCACGCGCTCTGGAGAGGGGCGGACTCCGCCCCCATATAATTTCAGTTCCTATTAAGCTGGAGCAACGAAATTCGCAGAGTGGATGGGGACGATAGTGAACTCTATTGTGTGGACATTTCATGACCTTAGGTCAATATATTCAAGGTCAAATGAGGTCAAAATATCAAAATTGTCTTGCCTTCCGTGGCTTGGCTTGTCATTGTTATGGATCGCTGTGATAAATGTTTACAAGTGGGCATCAATTATGTTTTGGACATTACCAATGATGCCATACGGATGCTAGACCAGGAATTTGGCCTCAAGTCACCTATATAGCAGCACTTTATCAGATTATTACCTACTCCAGTTAGCGAAACCGGGTCGCCCGCCTGACTGCTTCGTTGGGCGGCTTGGTGCAATAGGCTTCGCAAAGAAAGGAGTGAAGTGCATGAATAAGGTATGGAAAGGCTTAGGTACACAATGACAAACACTAGTTTTCAGGATGTTTAGGGTGCAAAGTGCATGCAAGGTGATTCAATCGCATGCCAGTCATTTGCATGTATGACAACATTCCAGTTGACCAAGTTTTGTTCAATCAACCTGTCATGAACTTGACCTGACTTGACCACGGTGAACTAACATGACTGAAACTATATCACATAACAACATACACCAAACAAGTCGTTAGTGTTGCTAAGAACACTTCATTTTTGTCAATATACGGGAAGCGCATCACCGCATCATCTGTGTGGTCCGGCACTGCTATTTTTATTTTTTTTATTTTAGCAGCCCCTAACTCGAAACATTTTCGGCCGATATCCCTATTACTTACTTCAAGCAACGTGCCGGTCATTTCGAAGCGGGTATACAAGACATTGCGTATAACGACTGGTAAAATATAGAGTTATGTACGAGAAACCGGAGGGGTGGGCGGATTTCGCCCCCCCCCCCCTCCAGGGCGCGTGATATGCATATCGTTTTCGTACTAGAAGATTTGTTCGTATAATCCTGGAATGCCATTTTACCTCACGACTTCCACGCAAACTTCTGATAATTTTCGTGTGGCAAAAAGCATACGTTTCAATATTGAGTAAAACATGCGTATATCCTAATCATGGAAGCGTAGCGAACGATGTATCGGTAGCATATGTTGACGGAGCCAAGTTATAAGTCCACGTGTTGTGTAGGTCTCTTGTGGCCTAACGGTATAAAAACAAGCCATTCTATTGCAGTTTAAAAAGACTGAAAAAACGTGAGATAATATTTAGTAAGTACGGTAATGAAAAAGGTGCGGATTTTTGGAACTCTTATAACTCACATCCGATCACTGCAAGTACGTCTTGAGAAGATCACTATGTCGCTGCTCATAATTTCGAACATTACAAGTCAGTTACAATATGCATCGCTACCAAATTGTTACCAGAATTATGAACATCGAATTGTAGGGCTTATACTGATCGATTCTTTGCACAATTGTGTGTTCACTTGACACGGGAATACGGCATCTCCGAAAATCGACAGATTTCATCCTATTTATTTGAGCAAGTGCGCAAGGTTAATCCATAAGCATATGAAGGAGTCATTTCCATTGAGCACCACGTACGTGACATACGTGTTTTCTGCAGCGAAGTAGAAACAGCGTTACTGTAGTATATTTGCGTGCAATTGAGGCTACAGCACTTCCACACACTTGTGAGCTGGACACCTCCAGAGCACATCCCGAACTGGCAGCGTGTGAGCTGGGCACCTCCGGAGCACATTCAAAACTCTCCGCGTGTGAGCTGCGCACCTCAGTAGATCATGCGCCTTCTAGTTTTGACTGCTGAGGGTCTCTCTGGAAAAGCTGAGCTAACACGTTATTTGCACCTGCACGACTTCGAAATCAGAAGCGGTCGCATGCCTTCCTTTGCCAGAGCCTTGAGACGGTTCTGGCTGATGTCATCTTCCACATGCGCTATCTTGTACCCAGGCCTCATTTATCCAGCTTGACATACGGTTTCCACACAACGCGACGCACACGCGGGCGTTGAGGTCAGACACGCTATTATCAGAGCACCATCGACGCCCGCAGCCAGAAATCCAGAAGAGCAGCAGGAAGGTCCAGGGTTTGAGCAGAAAACAAACCTGTAGCAGCAGAAGAAGTGAAGGCACGAAGAGTTCCAGAGACCCTATCGTGCCACCTCGTGCCACCGCACAGTGAAGCGCCTTCATTTTACATATTACAAGTACTCCTACGACTCTATAAGGAAAATATCTCACACCAAATCCCCAACTTCTCTGTTTCCCAACTAACTTTTACCCCCGGAGGAAACCTAACAGTGCCGAGCCCACTGTTTTGGGCCAATGCGGCCGGGGCAGAGACCAGAGAGCAAAAGCTCTATCCAGGGTGCAACGAATCTGGGTAGATCTTCTGTCAGGAGGGGCACTTGTGGGGGGGCTACCCTTTCTCAACATGGCTCCCACCGCCAGTACCACACAAGGCACCTACCTCGTAGGTACGTATATAGAGGCAGGGCACAGCATCACACAGGAGTCTCCCTTCACTCTCGAGAGGACACTCCGACACATTCTTAATTCAACACACTTCAAGGTCCACATGCACGCCACACACATCATCGTCTAAACGCAGAGAAGCACAAACACAAATTCAACTGAATACAACCACCTTTAATAACCAGCGCTGCTCCTTCATGGTACACGGCACGACACCTTGAACACCAGCCAGGGCTACATTTGCGCCCCAGAGCTGGATAGCTTACCACTTGACAACATCGCTGCACTGTTCGACGCCTCAACCCTGGATGCCACAGTTGCAATCAGCCAGATTAAACGTGCGGCTCGTTCAACTCACACACTTCTAGTACTGACTCTCGACTCACAACACCTGCCATCACCCGTCCACATACACAACGAGGCCCATGAGGTAGCCTATACGTGCCTCTGCCACTACGGTGCCGGTTCTGCTTGCGTTATGGACATGGCGAACGCGCATACGCGTCGCCAATTAGAAGATGCGGTCAGTGCTCCGGTCACCACACGACATCCGACTGCAGCTTGCTACACGAATGACTTATCTATCACGGCGTCCCTAAAGCACGCTTGTATCTGGGTAATTTTGCGAAGATTTCGACGCGATCCGAACGTCATAAGCTAATTTTTGGCGGGGTTTAACTGCAAACCGTTATCCAGGAAGTACTCGTAGAGTTCGCTGGGCAAAGACAGGAAAACACTACATTACGACTCTACAAATATATCAAGCGACACCTCCTAGCATACAACAGCATCATCCTGGCCATCATTTCAGAAAACCAGTGTAAAAGTTAGAGATCGTGCAAAACAGCTGCCCAGGGGCAGCCACAGATGCCATCAGCACCACACCGATAGTCAATCTTCTAGTGGACCCAAACATGCCTCTACTCCACTTCAGGACACAACAGCTGTGCCACTACCATATCAAAATCAAATCCATTGAAGATCATCCGACACCGAGCTGCTTTACGCCTGACAGATACGACAAGAACCGATTTGGGCGCAAACTTCCACCATATAGCATTAAAATGGCCACGGCTCTCTCCGATCGTAACCTCATAATGCCAACCACTTCAGCTCGGCCGCCCATTAGGCCATTCTGGACAATCGGTTAGCCAAGGGTCGAGTACTTCCTTTCGGAAAATAGATCTGCTATCACACGGCGGAAATTCTTGACATTTTCCACAAGTTTGCCGATGACAGCAATCACAAATCACTCGTATTCACGGATGTAACGAAACACGAGACTAAGGTAGGCATTCGCATCACTGGCCCAGGTCTCAGACTTTCCAAGGGTTTTCCGGGTAACTTCTCCATCTACTCTGCTGAAGCAATGGTCATTCTGGCCGCTATCTCAATTCTTATGAGGCGTACATCTAGACACGTAGTGGTTTGCCCAGACTCCAAACCTCCAGCCAATTAGCAACACCCACGACTGTTGTCCCATCACGTCATTGACAGAATCCAACAAATCATGTCCCATAACGTACAAATGAACTTTTCCTTCCTCCAGATTCCGGGCCACGCCAACTTCCCAAGAAACGAAGAAGCAGACTGGCTCGCAAAGTAAGCCTTGGCATTGAACACTTACCCTAGCGTGGAATATTCGGGAGACGACTGCAAAGCACTCCTACAACGCTACATTCGCCAACATCAACAGAACACATTGAGAAAAAGGCGTGAAATAACCTTATGCTCATAATAAAACAAAGAAACAGATCCAAATTCACACTGTATATATTTCGATCACGGGCCCTCCCCAACAGTACACATTTTGTTCCAAAAGCCATAAAAATGCATACGCCAAGTGCACCTCGTGCCACTGCACAGTCAATCGCCTTCATTTTACATATCACAATGTGTACCTACTCGTAATGAAGCGTACACACATTTGTTTTTGTTTGTTTCTTGTATACTATTATTCTTTACTGTTGAGGATGGCCCGTGGCCGAAATATATACCGTGCGAATTTGGATCTGTCTCTTTGTTTTATTTTGAGTATAGGGTTATTTTACGCCTTTTTCTCACTCATGATCATGCTGATTGCAGCACTGCACCTAACGGAACACATGGACACAAGTCAACTCAACACAACACAAATCCAGCTGCATGGCCACTGCAGGCGATGTGTTCCTAACGTCCCCCCAAACAACAACAACACAAATTAAACCACACCCACACCATCAGACCAACAGTAAGCACATCGAACACATTAAATCAATATCACCGACAAAAAGAGGTCATCCTCACTAGACTTAGAACTGGCTGCAAAGAAACAACACAGCATATTAGAGGGTGACCAACACACAACATCTCACTGCGGCACCTGCAACACCATGTTAAGCATAGGCCACATCCTACTAGACTGTAGTAGCTTTGTCTCTCAAAGACAACCACTTAAGGCATTCTGACAAAGAGAGGGTACCACTCTATCGCTTCCATCTCTTCTCGGTGACAAGCACACAGAGCTCTTTCGATTGCTATTTGAATGTCTGTATGTCACAAAGCTAGCATGAGCACTGTAGGCACCACACCACCAACACTCACATCAACTCGCAATGCATCACCTCGAAACACTCGTAGGAAACACGTAAATAGCCATCCTCGCACGGCTTCGGACGTACATGAGCAGAATTGCTTCCAAATTAGAAATAATCGGCTATTTAGCGGTGCCTTCGGAAGTAGATGAGCCGACTTGCTTTAGGAAAACCCAACAAAAAATCAAACTAAAAATAAAAATAGCATGACGTAAAACGACTACTCAGAGGAACCACCGGACGTAGATGATTCGATTTGCCCTGCAACTCATAACGTAAATGGCTACCTAGAGGTACAACGGACGTAGAAGAGCCGAATTGCAAAACACCGTACTAACCCAACTGACAACCTTGTATGACATGTTTAGACACCCGCTGCTAACAACTAACACGCGGCGGCCGGCGTAATAGGTGGTGTGGACAATTACCTCCTTGTTCGTACGGTAAAGATCCCTCATTGCTCTTCGATAAGAGTAGGCTAAAGTCGTCACCCTGGCAAAATCAACTTCTCACCACTCTCAAAACACCCCATCCCACCCAAACAACAAATTATTTTGTGGATGAGTAAAGTAAAAATTAATACAATTTAGACATCAGGGAGATATACCGAACCCAGCCCGCCTTCAGCACCTAAAGTACCACACAAACTATAACGTAAAATTTCCATAACATAAATATCCACTTTCCTGCAGCTTGATCACAAACACTCGCTTTCATATACAGACATGTAACATACTCGCTTTAAAGGCGGCGCAAATGACCTTTATGGTTTCCGCAACTTACTTATAGTCCATTCAGTCCTGAACCTCCCCGTTTTCGTCAGCTTCTTCCTTATGACTTCATTAACTGCTTCTGCGGACATGCCGGTATAGCCGGGTTCGACATGTTTTATGGTCACCTTCGTATTGCTGGTGTTCTGGTGAATGTGTCACCTTGATGAGAGCCGCCAGTGCCGTCCAACTCTTGTTCTGCGTAGCGCAAATGTATGTCCATACTGTTGTGTCTCGAATGTTCTGGCATTTGTCCTCCAAATACAGAGCCTATGCTGTTACAACATGTTGCGCGCCTCTGTCCGTTTCCCTTCCATGCCATAATATGCAGGTGCTCTTGAGTTGTTCGGTTTTTCTACGGGTTTCTTTTTGTTTAGGTTCGCAGGGTATGTCCACACGGAATACGTCATTATGCACTGGAAGTCGTGGCGTGAAAAGCGCGTCTTTGAGAGGGTAAATGTGTAACACGATGGCTATTTCCCAAGAAACTATTATTTCGTCCTCGCTCCAAGGCTTGTCTGTGTCTGTCCAGTATGCAGATCGAGCTCCTCGAGCATCATCGAGAGGCATCATGTACATCGCATAATGCTCGTACTTCTCTTGATGGTGAGAGCTATCCTTGGTGTGGGTGCCGTGGGTATCGCGCATGTGTTGCATGTGCAGCGAGCAATTATTGTGCTCCACCAGACAGTGAGATGAAGCCAGCGACTGTCTTTGGCACCAGCTTCCGGTTAACCTCTGGACAACGCGGTGGACTGACTGCCCCTTCACGGTAGTGCTGATGCGTCGGACTGACGGGTCAGCTGGAAGTTTGCGGCGGTTGGTAGTGAGGTGGAGCCCGATACAATTGAGGCTCGCAATGGCAGCATGAGCAATCTTATCACCCAGAACGTGACATCCGCACCTGTATTCTGCAGGACGGAGCAGTTCACCTCTAAGAACACTCAAGATCGGACCCATTGTGTTATGCGATTATCAAATCGCTCCCAAGAAGCAATGTTGCATTATTTTAGCATCTTGTACTATTTCAAAAGAATGTATTGAAATATATGGTTCTTCCAGTGTCTGACATTTTTGCATCCTTATCTGTGCCAAACTCATTACGTGATTGTGTATCCACCCCTTCCCGCTCCTCTTGTCCCGATTGTCCATATTATTTACCATAACGTTGATATGTTTGTGAAAGTCACAGTAGTAGCGTGCGCAGCATGCATTTCGATAACCTCAGATACCCCCATTTGGTGCAGAAACTACCCCGTGTTCTTTTTTATTTGTTGCCCTTGTCTTTTTCACTCAAGGCTCTATTTGTTGCGTCATTTTCAGATTGAGTATTTTCTCAAAGCAGTGTCTCATCCAACGTGTTTAAATTGAAGCCAGATCAAGGTTGATGTATCCGTTGTTTAATAATATATCGCTATACGTAAGATACGTAGCCAGAAATTTTTTGTTCAGATGTTTTCTGAACTCGGATGAGAAATTTGTAGTCAGGGTTTTAGTTAAGAACTGCGAGAACGTGTGATTTACTAAACATTCAGCCAGCTTGAGATGGTAGCACGACCCCCATCCCCTGATCGCGCTACTGTCAGATTCCCTCAATCTCTAGAATAGGCACAAAACTCCTAACCCAATATTTCCATATATTAACATGACGGGCTCTGATTTCTGAACTGCTTTGTGGTTGACATAATACATGATAAACGCAATGGGTGGGCCAAAATGGACTGAGGGCACACTTCATAGGATCCCATGTTATAAGTTGAAACTACTGCCGGGGAAAAGCTCAGGAATGGTGGTGCAATTGGGTAATCAAGTGGAAAGTCGCATTGGGCCAAGAGTCTGGACTTCTTTCCGGCCTCTTCAGACCGGCCGGACGGTGCCAAGGGGTGGGCGGAAATGATATGGTGAGAGTGAGAGTAAGGGTGAGATTGAGAGTGAGAGTGAGAGAGAGAGAGAGAGAGAGAGAGAGAGAGAGAGAGAGAGAGAGAGAGAGAGAGAGAGAGAGAGAGCAGCATATCGGTCGTGGTGATGAGTCTCTTTCGCGGCAGGCGAAGTCGCCGCCCGTCCGGTATAGCTCCTCGGGCGCCTGGCGTCCTCCCGTCCGCGGGACACAGCCGCAGAAGTGCACAAAACGTCATGAATATCACCTACAAGCATTGAAACCCATAAATCTGTCACATTTCGAAACCACAATCGAACCCCATCAACTGTCACAGCTTATCTGTGACAGCCTGCTGCGCCATGGTTCAGCATAATGGAGCCGATATTGTGCAGCCGATATTGTACAGGCGATATTGTGCAGCCGATATTGTGCAGCCGATATTGTGCACCAGGATCTGTCTCAAAAGAGCGCTGCCAATTGTCCTGTTTCGAAAGTGCAGTGATAAATTGCCGAAATATATGCGAATAGTTTGTGAAACAACAAAAAATGTACTATACATGAAATATGTTTGCGTTAAAATGTCTTCTGAAGCGATATATCTTCTTTATGCGGTGAATACTTTTTCTTCTTCGAATAATGATTATCTGTCACAACAACGACACATATTCAGTCAATATCTGCCACCTACGCTGGTAGACGAGTTGGCAGATTTGTGCACCTCTGCACAGGCGTCCCCCCGGTAAGGCCCTCTGTGGTGAAGCGCCGCGAGGAGCTGAAATCCATCACGCTTCTATGGCAACCCCAAATACAAAGTAGTCCACCTGTCCACTCCATTAGGAGATAGAAAAGCAGACCCACTTGGACTCTGGGACTCCGAGTATCGTGAATGTAGGGCCCGGCCTCGAAGCTGGTTTGCCTACGCCTGGCATCATAATATTAAGATCAATACAGGAAAACATAAAACTTTCACTACTTATCTCGTTGCAAAGACAAGCTAGGATCGGTTCGGAGGTGCGAAAAGCTCAGAGGCGGTGAACTAGAAGTTGAATATAAAACTGCTGAAGAGGCAAGTAGGTTGATGGACGCGACCGAAGTGACATACACTGTACGACATGAAACGAACAGGCGAACACTCACCGTCATCGTCGGAATTCAACCCCACGCCACCAAAAAATACTCGAAAGGAATCATCAATTGCTACGACTCGCTAGATGTTTCGCACGCCGACAATGTGGATGGCCGAACAGAGTGGGGAGTGGCGGAGGCGCGAAGAATTTCAACTAGAAAAGGCTACGAAATACAACCAACAAACAACATCATTTTAAGTTTTGGCATGACGGATCATCCTAGGTATCTTCGTCGGGTATGTCCGCGTGAAGGTCCGTACATTTGTACCCAACTAGATGAGGTGGTTCCGGTGTTCCTGTTTTGGCCACACGTCGTAGCACTACCGAAACCATGAGACATGTGGGAGGTGTGGATCAACAGAGCATGTGTACGACAAATGTGAAGCGCACACTGACAAATGTGGTCCACACTGTTTTAATTGGGGCCCGGACTAAAAACCCCATACTGCTCATGATCGTGCTTATCCAATTTTCTTGAAAAAGAAGGAAGTAGTTGCTATAAAAAGTTTTAAAATATCACATTTTGTGAGGCGCGTGAGATCTATGAGGAAGCTCATTCGAGAACTTATATGCTGCGAAAGTAAAGCTGAAGTTTTACAACACACACCAGTCTCTCATGCAATCACACGCACACATGAGTACCTCTCATCTCATAGCTCAACTCAGTGTCCTTTGGCAGTGAGTGCTCACGGAAAAGAAAAGGAACTTCTTCCTCACCCCACCGCGCAGCCAAGCCCTCTAGCGATAACGTTATCCGCCACCTCCACCGACCCCACACCAACACAGCCCATCAAAGCAGCATACAGAACCACTTCCACCCCATCTACTCCCTCCACTTCCAAAACCATCCTTTTCCCCACCCCGTTCAGTATCCTCAGGAGGGAGTAGCGTGGCCTCCCACCGCGTTCCGGCGGTGCCGCCCACGACAACCCGACTATCAGCGACGGTTGAGGCTCGTCCCGCGGCTCCTGATTTGGGGGCCTCTGGTCGAAGAAGCCGCGGTAGGTCGCGTGACCCCTCGCCTAGCACACGGCCCGCTGGAGTTCCACCGGCTGACGTTCCACCCGTATTCGAACCTGGAACTCCTCAGCCTCCCATGCGAGGGTTTCAGGTGAGGTGATGGGGCCACTATTCGTTCCTCCTCGTGAAGGCTAGAGGATGCCCCACCGCTGGCCCCCCACTGGAGGATGCAAGCAAACCTCCCCTGGTCGAGTTCGCCACCGGATGATTGAACCTCTAAGACCGGCCATGGGCACATTCAGCGTCCTCAGAGACCAACGCCCACTCGGGTGGACCCTAGTCCTATTTGCTAGTTAAAACTAATGCGACATTTGTATTGAAATCTATAACAAGGATGCCCTGGGAAAAGGCAAGTTTGTATGTCAAAACAAAACCACCACTTTTAACTCTTATACATCTATATGACATTCACACCTACTGTATACAATGGAACACTAGATGTTTTAGAACCGGTGTCCAGGACCTCCAAATGGTTTTAAATAGGGATGCCCCTGTGGCGGTGTGCCTTCAAGAAACAAAGCTTCGACATAAATACAAGGCATCCGTTAAAAGGCCATTCAGTAATTACTCTTTTTTAAACATAGTACATAGATGGCGTAGCACATGCGTCTCCATAAGAGAGTTCACGCTACGTATGTCCCATCAGGCTGTGGCTGCACGTGTGTATTTTGGCCGTCGACCTTTGACAGTGTTCCCTTCATATAATATATATTCCTCCTATGAATGTGTCATCCACCACCGAACTTCTCCGCTTGCTATCGGAGCTAGCCCCACCGAGTTTGCTTTTGGGAGATTTTAACAACCGCCACACGTTCTGTGGATGACATGACATCAACGCCCATGGTCGACATCTGCAATATTTTATTATTCACGAGGGGCAATGCAGCTTAAATACATGGACCCACACACACTTCTCCACGCCTTCAGGCAACACCATCACGCTAGATCTCAGCCTGATCAGCCCATAGCCGACCCAGAACTTCGAGCGAACTCCGACCCATTGGGGAGTGACTATTTTCTTATCTGGCTGAGATACCTGGATGGTCCAATTTTGTCCAAAGGAATTTTAAGAAAGCGAATTGGGGAAGCTCCAGGAGGCTGAAGCAGTGTTTTACTTCGAACCAAGAAACTTACCACTTTCAGTGGCGGAATTCACAGCACTCCTTCTGGAATGTGCAGCGTCTTGTAACCCCAGAACTTCTGAACTTCCCCACCGCATCCCGTACCATGGTGGACAATGGAGTGCCGTGACGCCATTCGGGCTCGAAGACGGACGTCCCGGGTATTTAATCGGAACAGCACCACCACCAACTAATACACTTTAGACGAGCTCGCGCTTTCGCCCGACGCACTATGTCAGGGATTCTGAACGTGGGCCATATGACTCCCCTGGGGGCCATTATAAATTGCCATGGGCCATAGGACAAAACTAAGAAAATTGGGGCCACGGGGGGGGGGGCATATGGGACACATCTCACAATGAGCAACGACCATGATGTTGTAAAGTTTGCGTTGTTGATATAGCCAGCAACGCAAACTTTACAACATCACGTTATTGACTCATTGAAACCCGTTGAGAATCCATTGAAATCGGTTTAGGAATAGATACTGATTGTATATGGATTCTTTGTTCTTTTGTAATGATTTTTTTGTTTTTTTACTTCAATTTTCAGCCAAATTATGAAGTTGAAAAACGTTAAAGACAAATGCTGATTGTACTTGGATTTCTTATTGTTTTCTGGTTATTGGTGAGTTTTCAAATCCAATTTTCACCCAAATTATGAAGTCCATTGATTTACAATTGGAGTATGAATTTCAAATCCATAACTCTATTCAAGCTACAATATTTACTATATCTACCTCCCAAGATGAAGTAACTCAGGGCGGCCACGAAACCTCAAATTGCCTTGGAGGGGGCAAATGCCGAAAAAAAGGTTGAGAATCCCTGCACTATGAGATACACCAAGCGTTTATCATAGCGTGAATATATTTCTTCACTAAATCGACTTTCGCCAACTTCTTTCGTTTGGTTTCGCATTTCGCAAGTATCTCGGGTCGATTCAGTGCGGTCCCACTTCCCACGCTATCGATTGACGACCGAGAGATGTCTCACCCCTTTGATGTTGCCAACGAGATAGGCTCTACGCCGGCCGACTTAAGTCGTGTCTGCAACACCGACCCAAAGTTTATTCGCCACAAAGCCCGCTGTGAAGCAACTACAGTGGATTTCTTCAGCACAGAAATCCTTAGGTACAACCAGCGTTTTACACTCATCGAACTTACATCTGCCATATAGTCATTGCGCAGTGTTTCTGAGGGGCCTGATGGGATACGCAATGAGCTACTGCAACACCTACCTTCCTCTGTAATCGCGGAGTTACTGCGCATCATTAATCATACATGTGAAAATTGTTTGTGCTCTCCATTGTACAGCCAGGCCACAATAGATCCCCTGCTAAAACTTGGAAAATGGGGCTTACTCCATGTAGACTATCACCCAATCCCACTGACGTCCGAGTTAGACAAGCTAAGGGAGTGGCTTGTAAACCGACGCCTGTCCTGATTCTTTTCTTAAGAATAACATGACATTTTCGTGAACGTGCAATGTGGCTTTCGCAAAAACAGGAGTACCATAGACCATATTTTGACCTCGTACACAAAAGAACGTCTCGCTTTTCGGAGGAAGTGACATTTACGTGCAGTACACTTTGATATTGAAAAAGCCTATGACACCACGTGGCGTCGAGGTATTCTTTTGAAGATTTATAAACATGGACTTAGAGGACACCTGAGCACTTCTTATAAAACTTTTAAGCCAATCGAAGTGTTCGTGTGTGAATTAGCAACTACCTCTCCGATTGGAATATGCAAGAGAACGGAGTCCCACAAAGGAGTGTCTTGAGTACAACCATTTTTATATGATTAATGATAACGAGGAATCCCTTCCTTAGAATGTTGATGGATTCCTATATATGGACGACTTTGCGATATGGGCATGTACCTCACGGACGCCATTGATGCAAAGATAGCTGAAGCTAGCCGCCAAATATCTGGAGAGCTGAGGTAGTAAGAATTGTTTCCCTTTCTCCCCGACAAAACCCGTTGCCCTTCACATCCGCCGCCGCCGCCAATGTCCAAATATGGAGGTTTTGATGTACGGGGAAAAGATAGTGGTGCAGCTGGTAGGCCAATTTCTGGTGGCGCAGTTTGACTCACGTTTGACATACCGATAGCATTCCAAAACGCTGCGAGATAAATGTGTTAAGACTCTGAATATCTTCAAATGTGTAGCTCGTGTCTCTTATGGGGCAGACCGGGCAACGATCAACATGCTATATCGATTATTTGCCCGTTCAAAACTTGACTATGTTTGTTTTATTTACGACGGAGCTTGTTTAACCGATGAACGTACCCTGGACGCAATTCATCGCACGGTTCGCTACATTATTACCGGAGCTATCCACACATCTCCAACGGCTAGTCTCCTGGTGGATGCCCACGAGCTCCCACTCTGCGCCACGAACAGTTTGGAATACGATATGCCTACAAATTGCGGCATCGTCCAGGTCACACAGCCTACGTCTATGTATTTTTACACCGCGTACTAACGATGTTCTCTAACGAACGGGCTGAGAGTGTCGTCCAGTACGGCGTACGAATGCTAGAGATTTTCCATGAGAGTAAAGTCCGACTTCAAAGTGTTCGGTGAACTGAGCACAAGTCGACTCCTCCCTGGAAACTGATCACACCTGAAGTGGATATATCCCTCGCCAGCACAGATAAATCCGATACCACTCCGCATGAATTTCGAGCGCTTGTTATGCAGCACGAGTACTACCCATGATTCACTGCTACATGCACAGATAGGTCTAGAATAGAGGCCGGTGCCGGAAGCGCCTTTGTTGCCGGGACGGTCACACGGTGCTTCTCACTTCCGGCATGTGCATCTGTGTATTGCTCAGAGCTTATTGCCATTTTGGAAACTGTGTGTTGCATTAAAGTGTCGGAAAACCCATTGCATATTATTGTTATGGATCCCTTAAATAGTACTTTGGCGCAGAGGAACTTTGACCCATCTAACCCTGTTGTATTGGATAGCTTATACCGTCTTATCGCTTTGTGCAATGCAGGTAAAAGAGTGGTGTTGTGTTGGATCCCAAGCCATGTGGGCAGCTCTGGGAACAATTTAGCCGATGCCGCCGCAAAACGTGCGTCGCATGCTCCGTGCACGCGATTTCTGTCTCTCCCTGCCCGGGACCTTGTTCGTACAATTTCGATGGTTATGCATGCTAAATGGCAAGCTTCCTGGGACGCACTTGCTCATAATAAGCTGAGAGCAATTAAGCATGGCCTCGAAAACTGGAGTTCGTGTTCACGTAGAAATGGGCGAGACGAAATAGCGTTATGTTGTATACGAATAGGGCACGCATACGCAACTCACTCTTGCCTCTTATGTATCAGTGACATACTACGTTGCCAAAATGTCACTCCCGCCTATCTGTGCGTCATATCCTGCTCTCCTGCTCTGGCTATGACGATGAGCGTAGACGTAATTTTGAACGCATGCAGTCGATACCACTCGGTGAAGGTTTAGGTGACGACGCTAACATTGTTCAATCGGGGCGACGTTTTGACTACCTCACCGAAATGTCCTTCGTCGTAATATATGCACCTTGTGGAGCAGATTAAACGATGATATTGTATCGTAAATATGCTCTTATGCTTACCATTATTTTACTATTCTGCATATTTTACTAGAAAATGCGACGTGTCGACTTCTATATGATCGGTATTGTTATGGGCGCTAAAGGGCCAATGCAGTCGATGTGCTCTAAAGCCCAAATAACTATCCATATGTCAGGTACAACTAACAGCTCGCCATGTTCTCATCTCGTACCCTTGTTATTCTAACGAACATGGACGTTATTTTGGGTCTGCCCTTAGTGATATTCTGTCGGGTAACTCTCCCACTCTCCAATCTGGACGATTTATGAATTTGTTTCATAAGTGTCGTTCGTAGCAATATACCCCTCGCTGATATGTACCGCGTGCAAACCTTGTGCCGCAATAGGACCAGGTGGACGGTTACCCACGATGTGAAGCTTGACACTGCACTTTGTTAACTCCAAGAGTTTTGGGCGCAAAATGACCACAGCAGTCGACACGCCTTCGAACCAAAATATCTAACTAACTGTAGCCCCACGCTGCTATGCAGCAGTCGTGTCACATTCTGTAGCCCAACAGCAGTCGAAACGGCTCCAGATTGCATGGAAATTGGGAATTTGATTCCATTTGAAATCCGTGTCAAGATTTGAAATCAGTTTTGGAAGCCCAGCACACTTTGACTGGTATTTAACACGGACACTTGAGGGAAGAGTAGAGTTGAAATTTTGAGTCATCGTGATTTTTGTCTCACATCACTTCTGAAAATATATTAATCGCGTAGGGGGTTGCAAAGATGGCCTGGTGTAATTATGCACTAGGACGGAACATGTAAACATATTAAATCATATGCATCCTATTCGATGACTACATCCAAGCATATTTTAATTTCCATATGCGCAATGTCGTTTATTCATACTGGGTCAGTGGTGCACGATCGCATGAGTTGCCTTAGAACGATATAAATATAAATGCTTTAACGTGGAACATTTTTCGATGTTGGTTGGAACAATGGTTATGTGACTCCCTTTTAGCTCATGGAGATCTTCCCATGACTAGGTGCGTACCTCATTGTGACGTTGTCGTCGGTCGAAATGGAATCCTGTTCTCCACAACAATGCTGTTTGATTCAAGCTGTCATAAAGAGCATGAGTACCCTGTAGAAGAGGTGAGTTTAAACTCATCCATGACGAGATGCTGGACGTCAGATAAACTGTACAGACCGCAACGTCAACTTTTGCCTAATTCACCACGCACGTCTCCATCCAGAGTGTAGGCATCCAATGCACTTCACACCTGCACCTGGGAAGCCTCCTTCTGGCAAGACTTACAATGGGGCAGTGACAGTGGCTCGGTATTGGATTCCATGGGCACTGACGAACTAGCTCACGACAGAACCACCTCTGCCAAGGTCTCCCCTCGACAACAGCGCCAGCGGACGTCCTGACCGCTGCACAAGCGACGGTCACCCCGGCCCTGCCCCCCCCCCTCTCCCCCAGTTGGGTGGGCGGCCGAGGCGGCGAGGCCGGGCCAGGCCGAGCCGGACGACCAACTGACCTGATGCGGCTGCGGCTCCATGGCTGGCAGTCAGCCGGCCGACGCCGTCAGTCGCCCACCACCAGCCCGCTTCAACTAGCCTTGCATCGGCGGGCGGGCGCACCGTGTTTCTCGGCCGATCAATACATTGATCAATAGGCGTCGCGGCTGCGACGAGGCGAACGGCCCGCGCGCCGAAAGCGCCCCATCAATAAGGTGGCTGCGCTGGATGCTCTCGACAGTTCTCGCCGCCACCTGAACAGTGGTCAGGCTGCGGTGCGGCTGCGGCGCGGCACTGGGGCCGGGGCCGGCGGCCCACTGACCGGCTGCGGCAATGTCGGCCACGCGCGCCCGGCAGCCCGCTGCCACCTGGCCGCCTACGCGCCGCCGGCCGCGGCGGGAGCCGGTCAGGCGCGGCGCGCCAGGCGTGCCTGACGGCTCGGCCGACTCGCGGACGCAGCACGGCCGCTCCACCACCGGCCTCGTCTGACAGTCGGTCGTCAGCGGCGCCGTTCTCCGTCACGTCATTGGCAGGGCGGCCGGGCGCCGTGGCGGGCACGTGCGCCTACCGACGGGCCAGGTAGCGGCCGGCCGGGCGGCTATGGTCCCGGCGTCGGCTCGGCCGGCTGCTGCAGTGCGCCATCCTGCCCATCCCCGCCGCGGCGAGCTGGTGGCATGTACGCGCCCGCCGGCGCACGTCTCCAGGCAGAAATATTATCGATCGGTGCGCGGCGGTGCGGCCGGCGGCGCCGCGAGCTATCCGCCGCTCAGGCCTCTGCCTCAGCCTCAGTCCGATCAATAACCTGGCCAACTCAGATCAATACAATGCCGAAAGCGGCCGGCCGGCAGTGGCGGCTCGACCGGCGCGTCCACGCCTCCGGTCGTGTCACCGGCCACGCGCCGCCGCCCGCCCGCCGTCACTGCGCGCCGGTCACTGCTCGCCCGCGGTCACTGCGCGCCGGTCACTGCTCACTCGCGGTCACTGCGCGCCGGCTAAGGACGCACCGTCATCACTGTATGCCGGTCAACGTGCAGCCATGGTCGGCCTGATGGACATCAGATATATATATAATGTGAACCGGCGCAAGTTCAACGGTGGCCACTGTGCTAGTCGCAGCCCATTCAAGGCGGTGGCATGAAATTGCTCTCCCAGCATTGTGATTAATGTCAGTAATGGTGAAATACTGACGGTTCGCCCCAGTCACATTGGATCGCTGTCACTACCAGTCAGTTAGGGTCAACAGGGCAGTGCACATACGCGAGCACACACACACACACACACACACACACACACACACACACACACACACACACACACACACACACACACACACACACACACACACACACACACACACACACACACACACACACACACACACACACACACACACACACACACACACACACACACACACACACACACACATTATATATATATATATATATATATATTATGAGAACACAGAGCATTGGAAACATAATTTTATTAGCAACGTTTTAGGTCGCGCCTTACTCAAGCTATCTCCCATGCGGATACCTAACACTTTCCATTTTCAACACAGGTCACGAGACATAATTATAAAGCACTTTGCAAGTGCTGACACCTAATAAACCAAATGGTGAAAAAGAAAATCGAAAACGACCGAATAAGTACGACAATGATGTGCAACCTACTTTTTGTCAACATGTTGCACAGTCAGTACCGTCACAATACCCATCCCCGAGTCCACCACTAAAACCAGATACTTCTTTCGAATTTAGAAGATGCCTTTCTTCATCGATATGCGCCATTAGAAGGTCTATGTTGTTTGACGTTTGAACTACGTTCCCCAATTATAGCTCACATTTCTCCATAGCAAATTTTTCCACATACCCCTGCGGAATATTTTGTGTAGACTATGCTTTTCTTTTTCACGTTTCGGACCCCTTTCTTGAATATGTCCTTTGTTTTGACACCTGCTGAAAGGTTGGTATTAATTGCGTCCTTTATTAACACGCGCCCTGGAGGGCTTCGGAAAATTACGCGCACTGGAGGGGCGGGCGGATTCCACCCCCCTAAGATCTCGGCTCATACTGAGGCTGGAGCAACGGAATTCACAGGGAGGATGGGCACGATAGTGAACTCGTTGTGTGCAAATTTCATGACCTTAGGTCAATATCTTCAAGGTCAAATGAGGTCAAAATAACAAAATTTTCTGGTTTTGCGAGGCTTGGCTTGTCATTGTTATGGATCGCTGTGATTGTCTTTAAATGCTCCAAAATTGGCATTAATGATGTTTCGGACATTACTAATGATGCAATACAGATGCCAGATCCGCCATTTGACCTCAGGTTACCTATCTAGGAACACTTTATCAGGTCATTACCTGCTCCAGTTACCGAAACCGGGCTGCCCACCAGACTGTTCCGTTGGACGGCTCAGCACAATCGGCTTCGCAAAAAAAGCAGTGAAATACATGAAGAAAGTATGGAAATGCTTAGGGACACAATGACAAACAATAGATTTCGGGATGTATAGGGAGTAACATGCAAAGTGACATCAATCGCATGACAGTCATTTGCATTTATGACAACATTCCAGTCGACCAAGTTTGGCTCCATTAGCCTACCATGAACTTGACCTGACTTGAACCCGGCGACCTAACATGACTTTTAAATTGTATAGCATAACAATATGCATCAAACAAGTCGCTAGTGTTGTCAAGAACACTTCCATTTTGCCAATATACGGGAAGTGCATCAGCGCCGACTTTTGTGGTCTGGAGCTGCGAATTGATTTTACTTTAACGGCCCCTAACTTGAACAACGTTCGGCCGATTTTCATGTTTCTTACTTCAAACAATGCGCCGGTCATTTCTAAGCAGGTACGTAAAAAATTGCGTATATTGGCCGACACAATATGGAGTTATGTACCAAAAATCGGAGGAGTAGGCTGATTTCGCCATCCCACTCCAGGGCGTGTGCTAACCTGTCATGAACTTGACCTGACTTGACCTCGGTGAACTGACATGACTTTTAAACAATATGCCATAACAACATACATCACATAAGTCGCTAGTTTTGCTAAGAACACTTCCTTTTTGCAAATATACGGGAAGCGCATCAGCGCCGATATTTGCAGTCTGGCGCTGAGAGTTGTTTTTACTTTAGCGACTCCTAATTCGAAAAAATGTTCGGTCGATTTTCATTTGTCTTCCTTTAAACAACGCGGCGGTCATTTATAAGCAGGTACACAAAAAATGGCGTATATCGGCCGGTAAAATCTGGAGTTATCTACGAAAAACCGGAGGGTGGGCGGATTTCGCCCCCACCCTCTCCAGGGCGCGTGTTAATCGGGAGATGGTGACTACTTCTTGTGATTCCGGAATTGGTATGCATCTTTTGTCAAAACTCGTTGTTTGACTCGTTGTTTCATGACTCGTTGTTTCATGCACATCACTATTTCAGCTTTTTGGCGCAACCTCACTTTCGGGTCATCTGGATATTGTATCGACTTGTAAGGCTCGTTGATGAAAGATTGTTCGTATGGGAGGTACTCAGGACTGCTAGTTCTATGAGCTCTTAAGGAAACCCCATAGACCCCGTATTTTTGTGTCAAGTCTGTGACCAGAGAAGTGGTGCAGAATATCGTTATTTAATGGACTTCTATATACTGAAAAGGTGCATCTACTGTGACAGCGGTTGACCAGTATATCGAAGAAAGGAATTTCAGCTACATTATAATTGTATTCATCTTTTTCTAGCGCGAATTGAATCGGTGGATGTACGTCATTAATATTTGTGTTGACCGCATCGATATTTGTATTTTCATCAACAATCATCAGTACGTCATCTACGTATCTCACCCAAAAGGGCCAATCATGGCTTTGTAATTATCCGCCTCGAGGGTTTCCATAAACAAACATGCCGGAGCAAGACTCAGTGGTGAGTTCATGGTAAGGCCGCTGATTTGGCGATATTCTTCCGCTTGAAATTAGTGCTCCAAATTCCACACATATACACACGAGCTATATGAAATGACTTGGGTACTGGGAGCTCCAAATTATTTGACTTGTCAAAGGCCCTAGAAACCGCTTCCATGGCTCACTGATAGGAACATTCGTGAACAAGGATTTCACGTCACAGCATGCCAGCTTTTTTGCTGGTGAAGTCTATCTTCCGAATTCTACCTAGTAAGTCATCTGAATTCCTTACGTGGCTATAGCTTATCTGTCCAAACATTTCTGACATAGGTTTTGCTATTTGTTTGCCAGCTTATATGTAGCACTTCCCGAAACAATTGGACGCACGGATACACCAGACTTGTGGGTTTTTGCAGATATCTCATGGATGGCGTCCTTAGAGTCTCTTTTATAAGGTGCATTCATCCAGAGTAAGTCCGTGAAAGGAAAAGGACTTCTACACAATAAAATACGTTCACGTAAGAACTTCGGCGATTTACAAGGTAGAATCCGGGAGATAGACTTCACCAGCAAAAAGCTGACAAGCTTTGACGTGAAACCCTTGCTCACGAATGTCCCTATCGGGGAGTCATGGAAGCAGTTTCTAGAACCGTAGACAAGTCAATTAATTTGGAGCTTCCAATGCCTAAGAGTCATTTCATATAGCTCGCACGTATATTTGTGGAATTTCGAGCACTACAAATTCAGAAGGAAGAATCTCACCAAATCAGCGGCCTTGTCGTGGGTTTGCCATTTAGTCGAGTTCTGGCCTGCTTGTTTATGGAAACCTTCGAGGCGGACAATTACGGATTCATGATTCACCCTAACTCCCTTTGGTTGAGATACGTATATGACGTGATAGTGACTGTTGATCAAAATACTGATCTCTATGCGGTCGCCACAAATATTAATGCCGTACACCCGTCGATTCAATTCACGTTATAAAAATAGGAAGAAAAGATAATGAGGCCTAGCAAGTTAGGTTTCTCTCCGAAGTTCTCTAAGTTCTCTCCGAAGTTTCTCTCCGAAGTTCTCTCTCTCTAATGTCATATTCTCTCCGAAGTTCTCTCCGAAGTTGTATTCTGTACTTCGGAAAGAATATACACCTTTAGGCGGACACATGATCGACAAACATTCTAACATGAAACACAGCGACACTAACACAAACTTCAAAGTAGAAATTCTAGCAACAGCCAGGGACAACGCTGATCTGAAGGTCCTCGAATCTCTACACATACGTAATCTACGGCCGCAACTAAACACGCAAACGACGTCTTGGTATATCACATAAAATTACATAAACATAAATTATACTTTATGTATCACGCGTTACATTCGATATATGTCTATATATGTGCGTGCATGTATGTGTCGATATGTATATGGACCATCGGCTCGGGCTTCCTCAGAGGATTCTATCTTGACCTAGTTTATTTCTGGTTTGGAGTTTCTTGAAGCGTCTGCATCAATGAGTATGCTTTTCTGTGATTCACGTGTATTTTTGCACGCTTTTTTCCCCGCGTTTTTTCAATTATTAACCCTGCCATTTTTTATATCACTCCTGACGATGGCCCCTGACCGAAACGTTGAGTAATATAGCACAATCCCTAACGCTACTTTTGATGTAAACTCAGCACCTCCTGGTATATTGATGGTCGTACATTTCGTCTCACGCAATGTCCACAACCCAGGAGCACTCAAGAGCCATTCTTCGTTGTATTAAACAAAAATGATATTTTGCCTTACTTCTCGGGTCACAGCCTTGAAACAAAAACAGGAGTTCTAATTGGGGTTTTCTTAAGAGATAAACGAATGTGCAGTCTTGAACGTCTCGTAAAAAGCATCTCTCATCAAAGATGTCTTTCAAGTTGCTGAAATATCCAGAAGATGTGATAGTGAAGTCGCGCGAAAAAGCGCAAAAGGTGATGTGCAAGAAAAAGTATAATCAACGAGTTTGCACAGAAACGTGCTAATATCAAAAGCACAAAATCACCGGAATCACAGGGAGCAATCACCATCTCACGATTAATAAAATACAAAATTAGCATCAGTCTCTCAGCAAGTGTCAAAAGCAAATACATAAGCAAGAAAGGGGTTTGCGACGTGAACGGCAAACGCATAATCTACAAAATTCCTTGCGCGGGAGGATGTCAAAAAGTTACCATGGAGAAACGGGGCTAGGGCTAGGGGCTAGAATTGGGGAACGTAGCTCAGACCTCATATATCATAGACTTTCTAATGCTATTATGGCGTATGTCGATGAAGAAGGCCACCTACCGAATTGGAAAGAAGCATCTGTTGTCAGTGGTGGACTTTGGAAGGTGTGTAGGAAAACGGTGGAATCCGCATATATTCACATATGTGAAAATATCGTGAGAATATGGTGTTTCTGGTAGTTTCAAGATTGCAAGTGCCGTAGCGGAATTCATTGTGGAGCATGTTGAAAAGGGGTGGGTTGACCATCACTGTCGTTATACTTGTTTAATTTGACAGGAATCGACGGCGGCCAGCTGGTCAACTAACACCTCGGGTGGCAGGTTTTGTAACTTCCACTACGGGCGCTTGTTGGAATTGTCTTTTAATGTAACGCCTGGCTGTATGCTAAGATAGAGGAAAGTAAAGAAAACCCATGACTTTGTGAACATCATCCAGTTACTTAAAAATGACCATCATCCAGTTTGCGTACCTGCTAAGAAATGACCGGCGCGTTGCTTAACACGTCCCGTCTCGGGGGGTCTTCAACCGCCCCCCCCCTCAGATTTGTCGTGGATAGCGGACAAACAGCGCGAGGCAGCGCGCCTAAATCTGGCGTACCTTTTTCCACATCAATTTGACATGCTGATTCAAAAATTTTAGGTCAGGTCATCTAGGGTCAACGAGTTAGTCGAGATCAAGTGAGGTCACTTCCAAAAACGTTCAACCAGTCGTCACGCTTTAACGGATACAGATATTTTAATGAAACTTTCAGCGTTTGCTTATCTTTACGGATGCAATAAAACGTACGAGTATAATTTTTTTCTTCATTTTTGACTACATATACATTTTGCGTGCTTGCCAAATTGCAGTTCAAATACAGGATTCTGGCTAAAGTAAGCATTTTTTATTGGAGCAAGTTGACTTCCAACAACGTTTCTCGGTCTCCTCTATCCATTGGAAAAGGAAAATAAAAAACTTGAAAAATAAAAATTTTGAACTTTCAAAAAATAAAAATAATAATTTTGGGGGGGCCAAAAAAATTATAGACCAGGCCGCATTCGTTGTCCTTTTCTCATTCCAAATAAAATTTCCTTTTTTATATACCCCAAAATGAACTCCCCAGAGTTAAAAACATAATGTAAGTCGCGAAAAGTCGTGAAAATCTAGCCCCCCTGGTGACGTCACTTTTAGGGGAAATTGTTTTGGACGGTGGACCCGGAACCTACTCCTTGAGCGCTTTTCGATAACACCTCTTTCGTCTTCGTGCGATGCTTAGTTTGGATTTTAGAGGGGGTCTTCAACCGCCCTCCCCCGAGACGGGGTGTGAGGATTTGACCGGAAAGACGGCGCGGGTTAAGGGGGCGGAATCCGCCTCCCCTCCAGTACGCGTCAGAGGCCCTCCAGGGCGCGTGTTAAGAAACCAAAATATATTGGTACTGAATAAGAGTATATCTGTTTAGCTACCAAACAGAACTAAAAACTTCGGGATAGGGCCAAAATTAGATGCGGACTTGGGAATGGGTGTAGTCACTGGGGAGAGGGGTTGGGGGGGGGACATAATCCCCCAGCTCTGAAAAGTGGGGAATTGTCCGCATCAATTCACTTCGTGCTCCCCCCCCTTAAGTCGCAGCTACCTGACCATGATCGCCGCAAAATTCAACTTCATCATTTCTAAAATGAAAATGTATTTGCAAGAGAATCACCAAAAATACTCAACACCGAGCTAGCCAATCAACGGTCTTCACAGGCTATCCGTTGTGACAAAATATCCGAGTTGTTATCAGTGAAATCAGTAGACGTTAGGAATTTCTGCTTCCAAGGCAGTCTTGCATAACATGTACCTTCACCATCTTGTGCTTTCTCTTGGGTGGAAAGTTGCGTTTTGCGAGGAAACAAGTTTGCATTATCGCAAGGCTTTATGTGTGTATATCTTGAAGACATAGACATAGGCCAGTCATGGGCAGCCTTAATCACGTAGGTCAAGTTAACATCTTATTCGTATTCAGCGACGAGTCCGCCAGAGGCATATTTGTATTGGCATTGACATTCGGCGACGAGTTTATGATCGTTCAAATCAATTACCACAAATGATCCTGCCCATACTGAACAAGCTGGAAACAACTATATAGGTCCCACATGACGACTTTAGCGGTCAACGTCCAACGCATACCGGTTTCTTCGGTTGTCTCCAATTTTTCGTTTTCATTCAATCCTGCCAAAATCTGGTATCAAGTGATAGCCTGTGGTGAACCATCGTGTAACATTTCAAACCTGTACAAGGTCAAAATTAAAAGTAAAAGGTTAGCATGCTTTATCTGATGGCGATATCGCTTCAATTTTCATGAAATGGGCGGCATTCGACGTAGCTTGTTATGCCGTAACAGATGGCTAAGTAATCGAGTAATTTTTCAAAGGCGAAGGCCAATCTGATCCTTTGGTTTCATCAAATTTGTCCCTTTTCGCTCAAACATATCCAATTTTGGTGTCAAGCGATAGCCATCGGTGAACACTCGAGTAGCATTTCAAACCGAGACATGTCAAGTTCAAAGGTTTGAATGAGTTCTTCGATGACCTCGCGGTTTGTCGCAATGGCTTGCATTTGCAGAAAATTGATCGCATTCGACTTCGCTCGTTGTGCGGGATCAGAACGTTGATAATTCCGAATATTTTCTGCGGGTTAAACTTCAGGCTGATTCCTTCGGTCGCCTCGCTTTTTTTGTTCCCCCGAAGCCTACCCAGATCCACTAGCAAGCGATTGCCCATGGTGAACCATCCAGTACCATCTTGAAACCAGGATATGTTAAGGTTGAACTTCAATGTCAACCTCAATTTTAAATGTTAAACCTCAATGTCCGAAGGTTGGCTCGAATTGCTCGAAGTCCTCGTGCCGCATCGCTATGTCTTCACTTTCATCAAGTGGGGTCATTTGACGTGCGATGAAGCACTCTAGCAAGCTGTTCAGAATTCACATTAATTTTCGATCTCAAAGGTCGAACTCATTCCATGGGTCGCCCCGAGCTTCGTCGTTTTCTCCCAAAGCTACCAATGCTTGGTATTAATAGATAGCCCGGGGGCGACCATCGAGTAACATTTCAACCCGGACATTAGTGTCGGGTCAAGCCTCAAGGTTAGTGACATTTTTCAAAGTTCTCGATCTACGTCACTATGGCTTCAATGTGGATTATGTGGGTGCCATTCGACGTGGGATAGAGTGTGATATGAATAGGAGGGTCAAATCTCTTTTTGTTTGTAGCCGTTGTGATGGCAAGAATTCATATTCTACATGACTAGGAGCTCTCCTAAGACATCCGTCATGACCTGCTCGGACGGCGCTCTCATCGTTGGTCTTTAATTTTCACTGACACATTACTGTTCTGAACCTATAACCCGCGCACGTCCGGGGGGCAGATATCTGCCGCCCCTCCGGTTTTTCCTCATTTGCCGCCAAACTAATCGGTTTAGCAAAGCCAAACCTTGCATAGCTGTTCATTGCTCTTTTCCGCATATCCTCATACATGTTTAATCCTGGGTCATCTCAGGTCAGGTCACCAGGTCGGGCGAAGTGACCCAAATACACTCGGAGTTCTAGGTGGCATAACTTCCACAATCATTGGGCGTTTTATTTCAAACTTATAGCTGTCATGAACTCATCAGGGACCATAATATGTATATCGATTTTTTCGTAGCATTGACCTTAGGTCAGGTCGCTGCCATTGCTTCCCCATTATAGGCTATGGTAAGATATATAAATGTTTCCTGGTTGCATATTTGTGCTCGGAATGATCTCACAACGGTTATGGCATGTAGATGGAAGCTATGCTCAATGTTACCGCTGACATTTTTGCTCAGTGACCTCACCAAGGTCTCTGAGGTCACCTGAGATCACTACACATGTATGCGCATTATATTGCACTGCATTGAGCTAGAAGGCTGAATTACCGTCATTGTGCTTATATCGCCAAGATGTGTCGATTGATCCATTACATGACCTCCCTAGGTGGCTTCATGACCTTGACCTGAGGTCATGACTTCATGACATTGACCTGAGTTTCGGTTGACCTGACCTTAAGTTACACCGCCTATTGTCAGTAGCGCATTTCAAGGACTGTCGAATAGCGTTCGCCGTTTGTTTCTATCTGTCACAGGTCCTGAGATATGTGTCAATATCTGAGTCCCACCTGATCTGGTCGAATTTGATCTATGATGACCCAGTGACCTGCCTGTTGACCTGAGCGAAAAAAATGACCGAAACACTTTCGATAGAGCCCATCACCAGCTATCCAACGCCGTTTTCCGTTTGTCGCTAGCTATCATAGTTCTAGAGATCTTATGGGCAGACATCTGCCCCCCGGACATGCGAAGTTGGCGCGGACCTCCGGACATGGAAGTGTTAAATGCAACACTTTTTTCTCAATTTGCAAATTGATTTAGAGTGGGTACCACCTACCGCCATTGTATAAAAAGTCCCAAGATTTCGACGACTATGATTCAAAGGGGCTCATTTTTTTTTAATGGTTAGTGACCAATCTAATTAACGTGTGAAAGGTCTCACGATCTACCACCATCGTTTCTGAGTAACCGGATTTCAATCCAACTCCCCGTCCAGTTCGAAAGTTTTTCCTTTGACATCTTTTGATTAGTGACCTCGCACTGCTGAAATTAAACCTGTGGAATTAAAGCACCCGTAGAATAAAAAATATATATTTTCAAATGTCACACATTCCAGTTAATAAAGCCCGGTTGCCAAAACGCCAACGTTCGTGCACGTGTACGAACGATGCGCGGATGCACATCTGGCGCATTCGCATCACTTCGTATGATTTTCCGGTTTCTGATAGGCCTCCAAAGGTTTGTTAATTGCTGCTACACGATAGTCTCGTGCTATGTTTCGTGCCATCTTCCACCAGCTCGTGTTTCGTGATAATTGTTTGAGATATCTGTGGGGCTTTTCGCGCTCAGGTGCGTGTGTCCAGGTGGATCCGATACCAATTTTGTGGGGCTCGTCCCGGTCTTGGAGACTTCTCATTTTTATAAAATCCCGTGTCCCGGCGTAATTTCTGGGGTTCTCTGCGCCATATTTTTGTATCCCGTCCAAATTTTTCGTGCTCCGATAGGTTTTTTTTTCGGGGCCATGTGCGATTTTTGAACGCACCTGGAACATCTGGCATTTGGTGTTATGTATGCCGCTCTGGAGCGATCTTCCTTGCTGGGACATTGCTATTTCGGAATCATTCCTTCTTTTCTTGGGGGTGTGGAGGAGGTGGGGGTCCGTCTTGACGTTTGTCGCTTTCCGATGCGATATTTGGGGCGAAACAGTGCTTATTTGTGCCATCGATATCAATTTGTGGGATCCTTGAAGGAAACTTTGTAATCCCAGACCATATTTTTTTTTGGACTACCGACGGAAGTTTTGTGTCCCAGGCGCGATATTTATCGGGCTCGGCGCGAGTTCCCTGGGAGCGTTGCATTTTGCTTGGCCCCACTCTGCTGCCCTTCGTTCCGAGCATTTCGTCTTGGCAGGAAGCAGAGTGATGCACTCGGTGTGCATGTGCACATTTCATTAAAACGCAAAACTGTTCATGCCCGCTCTCGATCTCCTCGATCTCAAATACCGTAACCTCCTCGACCACGCCGTATGTGGCACAGAAAACCGTGACTGCACGATACACAACTGTGTGGACTGCACTGGTGAAGACGGGGTGATGAACTTTCTGAGGATTATCCTCGCGGACAAATCAGGAGAAGAGATTAAAGGTGATTCAGCTTCGGATGATGAGATGGATAATGATATTAAGTGCAAGCTGGATGAGCACGCTTCGTTACACTCGCAGAAATAGTCTAGACCAACGAGGAAAGCATGCGGTATTTAAGTCACCAAACTGTGAAGCTGACCATACACCACTTTATGGCTGGCAAAAAAGGTGAGTACTTCACCTACACAGAGGCTACTGGTATGGAAGGTGAAGTGATTGTCTAGAACGATTTCACTTGAAAGTATTCATTTGTGGTGCAGGATGCAGCTCAAGGCTTCCACTGGGATTCGTCCCAATGTATGGTGTACTTGTTGGTAGTGTACTGGCGTGAGGACGAGGTATTTTGTCATCAGAGCTAGTGCTGTATCTCTGACGACGCAAAACATAGTACCGATATGGTGAAAGCGTTCCTGCAACGGTTTATCCAAGAAATTCAGGCCGTAGTACCGGACATATTTTTTTAATATCACACACGGCAGTACGCGAATAAGCATGACTTTACCAATGTGTGTCACCATCAGACATATTTTGGTGTATCCCGTGAGTGGCTTTTTGTCACATCTCATGGCAAAGGCGCTTGCGACGGCATCGGAGGCACAGCCAAGCGTGAAGCGGCTCAAGAGAGCCTCAAGAGCCGCTTGACAACCACATACTACCAGAGGACATGCTTGATTATCTGTCGCACAAGCTAGCCAGCTGCATCAAATTCATATTTGATATCAAAGCAGGAGGCAATGGACGTCACGACCCACTTAATCGAGCGCTTCTCGAAAGCCATCATGGTGAGGAGAGCACAGGGGTAGCACAAGTTTCGCATCAGTGACCCACAGCGCCGTAATAGTTCATTAGCTGCTTGAGTGTGTTAATTAAAAACGGGTAAATTAATGAAATGCGGTAAAGTTAAAAGTAAAGTTAAAGGCAAATGTCTGTTAATGGTAGTTGGGTAATGTATTGGTGTGCACGTTGGTACAGAGTGTGTTGGTTAATATTATCGCGGTGACAGATGACCAGTCTGAACTGTGATTCCGACAAGGTGTAGAATGATCTGTCTATCTGTTTGTAGGCCACCATATTGCATTGGATTATAATACTGTATTGCAACTTATTATTGCATTGCGTTGCGTTGTGTAATTATGTTACTTTATTGTGTTACATTGATGTAGGCGGCTCATGATCCAATGCAATTCATTCCAGGCTCAGCATGTGTCAATGAATGCGTCCGCACAAAATTTGTTCTCAAGCAGTTCAAGATGAATGCGATTGCTTAGTCAATGAGGTTCATCTTTTCGTTTTTTGAATATGGGATTTGAAACGCAAGAAGGTTGATATTACAGCGATTGGCGCTAATAAAAACCATCAGTGTTGTCGGTGAAACATGATCTCACATTTTTGATATGCTAACATCGTGGAAGAAATATATTTCCTCAGGTGAGAATATTTATATTAATTTTCTCCTTGCAAGTGACGATCTAGGATTTCACAAATCACACTTCGTCGCTTCTGAATTTCAAAAATAGCATTGTGATTGTATCGAAGGTTAAGCTTGGTCACGTTATCTTAGGTCACAAGCTCACGATTTCCGAAAAGAAAATACGTGAACAAAAATTCCGAAATTGACACAAAATGCAGTAGATCATGACGAGCTCAGCGGTATATTCGTGCAATTTGTGTTACTTTTCATTGAGTTCTAAGTCTCTAAAGCCTTAGGCGCTCTCTCAAAATGTCCGATGACATGATTCCTTAACCGTTACTTCGATCTTCCCAAAATTGCTCAGTTGGATTATAGACACAACCTAACACTGCATAATATTTTCATCGTATAGAGTGTATTTTGACCCCTTCACTTGTCGATTTGTCGTGGAATGAGCCACCTTTCACAATTAGGAGACATTTCTGCATTTGTTTAACCCTTGGTCTCACAATAAGTTAGAACACCTGTGCAATGCAACACTCAAGATTATCTCACTAACATTCTCATCCCATCACGTGCTACGAACATCAAAAGGCTTGTATTTCAGTAACATACTGTTCTAAACGAATGGTAAACAGGCCACAACAAACTACTGCACAAACAACCATGTATGCTTAATTTTGAACGGATATGTATATATTTAGGGAAAAATCCTTTGTTTTTGCTTGGGAAGCTAGGTATCGAACTTCACTTCTACACTGTTTCAAATCCAATTGTGACTGTCCCGATAGCTAAAGCAGTTCACGTGACCTTATTTCACGATGTCATGATTTAAAATCCCCAGAAACCAAAATTCCGAAATCGCCAAAAGATGTAGTGGACTATTATGAGTTCATTAACATATACTTTCGCACAATTCGAATTGTTCTTCATTGTATTAAAGACCTCAAAGGACATCCTTGCTTGGTGACATCTCAGGAATGCCCGAGGGCATAACTCCTTGACCGTTTATCTGATGTTTCTTAAAATTATGCAGTTGGATTCTGCGCATCAGATAACCCCACACAAATATTTTCAGGTGTTATGCACTTGTCGATTTGCCGTGGAATGGGTCGCCTGGAGATTCCTCATGCCAAGGCAGGATTGGCTCTGATGGTAGGATTGGCTATCTTGGAAGTGTTGGAGTAAATGGATGTGGTGAATGAGGTGCTCGGGGCTTGGTGGGTTTTGGATCGCTGGACCAGGGTTCACTTGCCACCCTCCTCGTGTGACTGAACCTCCGAGTGTGCGTCCGAAGGTTCCGGAGGCGCCGGGAATGGCAGCACCACGATATGTTCCGGCCTGTGCGGCCAGCTTGTGAGTGGTGCCTTAGCTGCCTCAGTTCCGCGGTAAGAGGAGTGCAGGCGAAACCAAATGAACGTAGCCGGGCGCTATGCTGGGAAAGCAGCTGGGCAGTGCTGGAGGGCTGCTGCTGTGCATGGGTGGCCACAGTGTTGCGTGTCCTCTCTGCGGACGTCACTTTAGGATGCCCTTCCTCAGATGCCTCTCTGGCTTGTCGAATGGAGATTTTCCTGGCGATTTGCAACGATAAAATATCCTTCTCCCTCATGTAGGTTGGGCGGGATCAGTCGAAGGTCGTGTGTGGCGTTTGTTCCCTCCCACAGTCACACACCATATACTATGAGATTCATGTTTGTCGATGGTGTGGTCTGCCAACCCCCATCGGTCACACATAGGGCGTCCTTGGCAGTACTGAGTTTTGTGGCCATACCACAGGTATCTAAAACACCGCATTGGGTTCGGGACGAAGGCGCGGACTTTCACTCGATATAAACCCTGCTGGTACTGCGGATGGGAAGTCAGTCGAGCCAAAAGTAAAGATACTGTTGTTAGTCTCATGAAGCTTCTTTCTACTTCTTACCTTCATCCCCTGCGCTTCCACGACGACATACTCCGCTAAACTGTCTACTATTTCTGCCACAGAGACATCTATCAGGACATAGCAATTGATTACTCCTTTGCAGGAGTTATTGGTGCTATGGGGCTTGACGTTTACTGAAATTTCGATGTCTCATTACAACTGACGTGGGCATGCTGCAAGCGAATGTATATATATATATATATATATATATATATATAAATATATATATATATATATATATATATATATATATATATATATATATATATATATATATATATATATATATATATATATATATATATATATATATATATATATATATATATATATATATATATATATATATATATATATATACACGAGGTCCTCTTTCCGTCTTGTTCGTTTCGGAATTCAACTTCGATCCCTTCATTCCGTAATTTGTCGCAGCTCGTGATAGTCTAGCGAAGGTTGCATCCTCGCTTATACTGGAACGGGGAGAAAGATGACAACGTTTTCTCTGGATCGGTCTAATTAAACCATAGGATGCTCGAAGCGGATGCTCTTGGCGTATCGGCGGTGCTTGCATGACGGAAATGTCGGTTTCTGCTAGGTTCGTTATCCGAATGAGTGTTGTGCGTTGCGGTCACGTTTGATCGGCTTCCACGAGGGGATCTGGTGATCTGGCCCTCATATGAGAAACTAGGGAAAGGTAGTGCATTATATGTATCTATGTAAGCTGCTTTGGTTCAGTTCCACGAGAGAGAGACTCACCACCCCGACCGCACTAACAGCGCCACCTACCCCTTGACCTCGGTCTGCCGTGCCGGCTGGTATTGGGATCAGACCCAGATCCCCGGCCCAAGGCAATCAGCCACTTGACCCGTATGACCCTACGGGTCCGCCCGCACATCCGGGATATCGGGACCAAAGGCGTGTTGCCCCGCCGTCACAACTAGCACCGTGCGACGGGAAACCTCAGCCTCCAGGACTCCGCAACTCCAGGAGACTGGCCGAGGGGGAGCGGTAAACCGATAGAACTGAGCGGACAGGTAGACAAAGCGAAGCTGACCTATCTGCTCGTGACAGGGGAGAGGTTGTTGTTTCAGAGTTGGATGAAGGACATGCAAAGGGACCTTGCTACGGGATGGATGCTTGAGTGGGAAGAGAGTGATGGACGACGGAGACTACATGAGCCCCCGGAAACACCTCTGTGCCCGTATCGGGTCGGCTGGGTTAACCAACGTGAGCAGCACTTCCCTAGCCAGCCGAGAAACAATGGCCGACCCACTACGAAGGGCTCCTGGGTAGGGGTGAGCCGATGGTTGTAGTTATTGATTCACTTCTGTCGCCGAGGAACGGCAACAGATGGCATTCAAACCCACAACCGTTCGGTTAGCGGATGGGAACCTTATCCTTTAGACCACCCGCCAATTTGACTGGGGTCAGACTGAGCTATGACCTACACTCGAAACAGTCTCATGTCCCGATTGAGGTACCGAATCGTCGTCGGTTCTAGTGCCCCAATTCGACACACACAAATTGAAAACAAAAGCAATCAATATCAGGCCAAGTTCCTGCATTCTCGCTGATATCACGTTCCAGTTGTTGAACTGGTATCGGTACTATTGTGTATCACGACCAGTTTTCCAGATGCATATATTTGATCCAAACTCTGTGCACTTCCATGCTCAGGACAGGTCCCTCCGTTGGGAAAATAGAGTTGGGGCGTCAGTAGTTTAGCAGTTCACGTGCTTCGCTTCAAATGAAAAGCTTTAAATCACATCTCACTGAATGCTAGACGTCCCACCGCTTGCGGCCAAAAGCCAATCAGCATGAGAGGCTGGCGCTGATAAATGAGCTTTCAGGTTTGATGCGTTCTAAAGCAGCAGCCAACACTCATCTAAAGCAGCCAACACTCATCGTCTAATCCAAGAGTGACCTTTTGCGGCTGAGTTGATATGATTATCTAGGTACATACCAATATGATGTGCTATTTGGTCCAAAGATTACATCTAGCGCGGTCGCTAATGGGTGCCTGTACCAAAGTTTAGACATAGTATCTGCAACGCCACCTGCCCACCTAGTGTACGGGTCTGGAACTGCAAGTATGTTGTTGACTGGTGGACTGAAACGCTCGGCTACGCGAGATGAACGTTCTTATAATTGTTCCATACCTTCAGAACTTCACAACATTAGTTCATTGTATAAATGTTGTCCCATAGATGAAAGTATTATGTGTCGAACAAGCTTTCGCTCATTCTTTTCTAATAAAAACATGAATAATTCGTGTTGCCAATGAATCCTCGAATCCAGTGCAGTATATGCTTTATGACGCTGTGGCAGCTCGAGCAAGTATTGGGCTGTCGTTCGCGAATAAACGCATGGTACCTAATTCCATTAGCAGATAGACAATGCATGCAGCAATATCATTAAAGTTCCTATATGCTGGGTTTAAGCGTGTAATGTCTAGTTTACATCTGACAAGATATAATGAGGCATCCTGCTGGATATTTCCTGCACCCATGTGGTGTGGTACCGAACCTGGCTATAGCATGGTTCACCAGTACGTTGGCCGATAGCTCAATCCTTCCAAAGACGTAAATGGGAGCTAAATACACGAGCGTCACCAGGGGAGGGAAGGGCGTGTCCCCTCCTTACTGGTGTGGCCTGTGTCCCACCTCCCTGGGATGCTCGGATATTGTGTGGGAGTGAATGGAGGCTGCGTGAAATAGCCTCCACCGTATAACGGTCATTGGCCTCTCCTGACTACCACTATTGACCTCCACTGACAACCGCCATTGGCCTCCTCCTGACAACCGTCTCCCACTGACAATCGTTATTGGCTCCCTCCCTGACAACCGCTATTGGCCTCGCCTAACAACCGTCATTGACCTCTCTCCCGCAACCGTTATTGGTCTCACGTGACAACCGCCATTGGCCTCCTCCTGACAACCGTCTCCCACTGACAATCGTTATTGGTTCCCTCCCTGACAACCGCTATTGGCCTCGCCTAAAAACCGTCATTGGCCTCTCTCCCGCAACCGTTATTGGTCTCCCCTGACAACCGTCATTGGCCTCCCACGGGATGGCTGAGTGCTCCCCTGGTGAAATAAAAAAATATGGTGACGCATGTTGCTAGATATATTCGATCTTGTACCCGCATGCTCCACTTAGTGCTGATATCTCGTATGTTAATGTTTGCCATGAATAAGAACAAAACACTTACATAGAAAGCTTAGCTGGAAGCTAATTGCTAGACTTGTTCTAAAATATCACAACACAACAACACAACATACAACCTAATTGATCCCACGTCCTAAGGAACATTTGCTAACATTTACAGGTTTTCGCAATTTATCGCGACTTAATTAAAGGAGTTTTAGGTTATCAAGACTATTTTATCGCGACCAATTTTTCGCGAAGTCATCCCATGTTGCGATAAATAGTTTTAAATAATCTTCCAAAGATCCTCCAGGGCTCAGTTTCACAAAAGAACTAAGGAATAATTATTCATATCAGATGAAAGAAGACTGACGATGGTGGATGGCTCTGAAGGACTGAGCTGCAGAATGCTCTAGGCAGTGATAATTATCACAAGTAACCATGGCACCCATGAGTGTAGCCACGGTTTCTAAATATGGGGATGAAAACCATGGACGCAGTAATTTTGGACAGGACAGAGGGCAAGCCCGAATCCCCCCACACACAAAGCAAAATACTCAGAATTCAGCCACTTCATTTTCAATGTCTTGTTTTCAGATTTACCATTGTTAAAAATGATATTTTGGGGACCAAGTGTTCGGCAGAAATTAGCAATTAGCAAGCTTCACCTTGTCACTGCCTATAAACATTTAGCTTCATGTCGTATTTCCCTGGCCCGATTTCACAATCACCACAGAGCAATGCTGTAAATACGTTAAACGTTGCTCTCTTGTAGCAGAAAAATGGGATAGTATTGGAATATGGTTTTAATTAAGTAAATATGGACATACAATAACCTTTACTATGCTTTCCTGCTTTACGGGAACACATTTAGATGCACTGGCAACCAGACAAGAAATAGATGCTTCTTAGAACAGTTACAGAGAACCGCAAAATAGTTCAGAAACAACAAAACATTGCACACGCAGCGCAATTAGTATATAGCAAATTAAAGCCATCTTCGTTCCGTCACATCAGCGAATCAGATAGCCAAACAGACAGTGGTGCACATTTGATGCCCTGTACGGTACTTATCTACTGTTATGTCGGCTTTTTCCTTCGCGGAAGCCACGCTTCCTCGCATGCAGCCACGTTTTGTTCCCAGGATTGCATTTTCCCCCGTCCATGTCTACCGGCTTCTTTTCCTAGGTGGTTTTCAGTCTCACACCCTCAGTGCGACTTCAAGATTGGTAGTCCACGTAGCAAGTGTGCGTCTGTGATAATACAGATAGCAAGTATGCATCTACAATGTTTTCGTTTGACGTTGGTGACGAGAAGCCAACTTCCATATCGACAGCATTTGTTCTGATACTTCAGTTTGGAAACGCTACGAGGCATGGATCGAGATCCCTTTTACATCGCTCACGACGGCTACTTTATTCCACCCCGTGCATAACCTTACCAGTTGGGCACCGGCACCGGTAACGGGGTTAAGGTTAGAGTGGTGTAATATGATCGGCCACAGGGGTATGGCATGGTCACACACACATGCATTTGCACATCTTGGTGTTGCACCCTGGCTGTTGGTGGGAGACCGTGGCGGATGGCAAATAACGGTCGCGTTCCTAACTTCTGGGTTGTGTGTTATGCGCCCTGAGATTATTAACCCGCGCCGTCTTTCCGGTCAAATCATCCCACCCCGTCTCGGGGGGGGGGGGCAGTTGAAGACCCCCTCTAAAATCCAAACTAAGCATCGCACGAAAACGAAAGAGGTGTCATCGGAAAGCGCTGGACGAGTAGGGTCCGTGTCCACCCTCCCAAAATAATTCCCCCAAAAGTGACGTCGCCAGGGGGGCTAGATTTCCACGACTTTTCACGACTTACATTATGTGTTTGACTCTGGGGGAGTTAATTTTGAGGATATATGAAAAAACAAAATGTATTTGGAATGAGAAAAGGACAGCGAAATCGACCAGGGCTATATTTTTTGGCCCCGCAAGAATATTTTTTTTTAAAGTTTTTTTTTTCTCTCTAAATTTTGAGTTTTCAAGTTTTCTTTAATTTTCCTTTTCCATTTGGTAGAGCAGACCGAGAAACGTTGTTGGAATTCAACTTGCCCTAATAAAAGATGCTTACGTTAGCCAGAATCCTGTATTTGAACTGCAATTCGGCAAATACGCAAAATTTATATGAAGTCAAAAACTTTTTTTTTTTAATGAAAAATTAAACTGGTACGTTTTGTTGCATTCGTAAAGATAAGCAAACGCTGAAAGTTTCATTAAATATCAATATCCGTTAAAGCGTGACGACTGGTTGAATGTTTTTGGAGGTGACCTCACTTGACCTTGACTAACTCCTTGACCCTAGATGACCTGACCTAAAAATGTTGAATCAGCATGTCAAATTGATGTGGTAAAAGGTATGCCAAATTTGGGCGCGCTGCCGCGCGCCGTTCGTCCGCTACCTGCGGAAAACCTGAGGGGGGGGGGGGCGGTTGAAGACCCCCCGAGACGGGACGGGTTAAAGACCAATGCGTTGTATTATTTCCATCATCGGGGAATTTTCGAACACCAATCACACCTTTATATTTTCACGACAAATCACTAGAACGTGGAGGTCAGAAAGGGCCTGCTTTGATTTGGATTGCCAGTTATCGTCATACTTCGCACTATTCTTCCACAGACGTCTCTCAGGTAGCGTTCACCTTATGTACTTGCACGTGCTGTTGAGGAGTGAACGAGCGTTGCGAGCGAGCGCAATGATACGAATGCTAAAACATACTTAGCTCGAATTTTGATGATATCTGGAACTCGGCCTGTGTTCAGGTGATATTGAAATTAGATGAACTAACGTTAAAACAATGCGTCAGGTACATTTAAATGCAGTTGCAATTTATGAGGATTAAATAATGTCATCATTTTCACCATGAAGAAATCAAAGTATACCCACAAACCGATCCAATAGCTACGAATACTAACTCAACTTTATATACACCCAAGTAGTGATGGCCCTCCCAGCAGCTATCGCACCTCAGCGGCAGCGACCGCCTCTTTGGCCACGATCGCCCCAGCGAGGCAGCAGTGAAGAAGTGTCAGTGGCGACGGCTGCAGCAGCGACCGTCGTCGTCCCAGTGATGAAGACCGCCCCAGCGGTGACGACAGCCCAAGAGGCCACTGCTTCCTCAGTAGCCACAGCCTCCCCACCCAGTAGCCTCGGTCGCTTCAACGATGGCGAAAAATGCAGCCCAGCGATAGCACAGATGACGGCAGTTCCAGTGATACCAGCCGCTTCGTCTTGGGCTGGGGCGACGTCGGTGAAGCCAAAAAGAGATCAATTTGTAGGATGCCATGTGTTTGGCATAGGTGATCAGGCATGTTGCTTAACTTTCGCCTCTCCCCAAATATTGCAATTATTTTCCCTACTGGCATTCACGTATTATTTTGAGGAAGTGTATGAATGTTTTGAAAAGGCGCAATAATGTGGGGGCCCATTCTTATTAAAAAAAAACATATTTCCTAATAAATTATATATTAGACACAGCATTAATGCATGCAACTTCCCTTGCTCCACGACACATGTTTGCAAAGTGCACTCATTCGCCACAGTTGTTGTGTTTTTGTCCCTTGTCAGGACAGTTCGGCGACTTCGCATAGTGGGGTCCACCATAACGGAAGCGCTTCGGTGCTGCCCTCTGGATCTGCTGTGCTGCCCTCTGCACCGGTGGTGCTGTTGCACTCCAACAGTGAGAACCACCGAGCCTCACATGGGACACTGTCTGCTGGTATCGAGTGGGGCGAACTGTCTTGCCACGTATACGCTCGCCACTCGTCTGCACTGTCTGAACCCAGCCATGACTGCAGCTTCATGTTCTGCCGTCTCTACAGGTGACGCGATGACCAGTCTTCGCCAGGTCCAGAGTCGGCTCCAGAAGCAGACGCTGGCTTTGTCGAGATGACAGGGTCTTCTCCACCATCTGATCCCGAATAAATTCATCGGCCCTGTCTTCATATCCACATGTTGCCGACATCTGACGCAAGACACTCGCCCACTGAGCCGTCGTCTCACTAGTCATCTGGCCCCGGCTCCGAAACTTATATCTGTTCGCAACATTGTTAGTCTTTGGTGTGAAACACTTACTCAAGATGGACGCAGTATGTTCCACGTCAGCTTCTGACTCAAGCTTGAGAGACGGTAGCAAACTATGGAAGATGCGCTGCCTCTGAGCATGACATAAGTCCATGAATTAGGTGATGCAGATTAGAGTCAACACATCTATTAACCCGCGCCGTCTTTCCTTTCAGATCCTCATACCCGTCTCGGGGGGGGGGGGCGGTTAATAACCAAAAATCAAAACTAAGCATCGTACGGAAACAAAAGAGGTGTCATCGGAAAGCGCTCAACGAATATGGTCCGGGTCCACCCCCCAAAACAACTTCTCCACAAAATTGACGTCACCAGACGTCACGACTTTTCACGACTTGCATTATATTTTGGCTCTGGGGTGCTCATTTTGGGGGTACATGAAAAAACAAAAGTTATTTGGAATGAGAAAAGGACAGCAAAATCGACCATGGTTTTAATTTTTTTGGCTCCACAAAATAAGAAGTTTATTTTTATTTTTGAAATATCAAAATTGAGTTTTCAAGTTTTCTTTAATTTTCCTTTTCCAATCAGTAGAGCAGACCAAGAAACGTTGTTGGAAGTGAACTTGCCCTAATAAAAAATGCTTACTTTAGCCAGAATCCCCTATTTGAACTGCAGGTTGGCAAATACGCAAACTTTATATGTAGTCAAAAACGAAAAAAAAGAAAAAAATTCCACTCGTACGTTTTGTTGCATCCCTAAAGATAACCAAACGCTGAAAGTTTCATTAAAATATTTGTGTCCGTTAAAGCGTGACGACTGATTGAACATTTTTGGAGGTGACCTCACTTGACTTTGACTAACTCATTGACCCTAGATGACCTGACTTCAAAATTTATAAAACAGCATGCCAAATTGACTTGGGAAAAGGTATGCCAAATTTGGGCGCGCTGCCGTGCGCAGTTCGTCCAATATCCGCGAAAAACCTGAGGGGAAGACCCCCCCCCCCCGAGACGGGATGGGTTAATCATACATACCATATCTTTGATACCATACTTACCATGCCATACTTACTCCCAGTTGATGATCATCGTGTAACGAATCGAATAAAATATGCATGGAACAAAATGCCGGTCATGTTGCTAGTTATCCAGACTTTACGTGTTCACAACTTCAAAGAGAACAATATTTGAAATTCACATTCAGGTTGATGATAAGGTAGATGGGAAATATAGGTCGCGATGGCCTGCTGCTGCTAACATGCTTCAAATAAGCTATGCATACTGGATTTCTTGTGGGGTGCACCAAAGGTGCTGCTCCAGCATACCTGACTGCACACACATACAACTTGATGAGTTGTTCAGCTGATTGTGCATTTCCAGTAGAATTGCTACCCCGCAGAATGTTTGAATGCATTTTCATCACTACAAAAAAGCATCCACAAAAACCAGATATGTCCTGCTCAAAATTCCTAGATCCACTCTTGCCCCGGAATCCTTGAGGGGAAGTTGAGCTAGTGATTGCATCCTCCAAGGCTAACATGCATGGAAGCTTTGCTCCCGCACTTCACGGCTGGAGATCCTGGGTGGGCTGGGCGTTTCGATAATACCGCTCAATTTCGTACCCTGCTAATATTTATTTATAATTTGCCCAACTCAATCTGAAAGCATGTCCTGAACATTGGCAACTGGCCCTCCCGGGCTCAGTGAAAAATCGCCAGCCTAGCTTCACTTTATTTATCTTTGTATATTTCAGCCACTGCCTCGCCCTGACCCTGACCTTGTGATTCTGCATAACTTTTGCAGTTCGATTTGGAGCTAACGTATAACCAGTATGGTTTTGGATTAGCTGAAATGCGGATGCGACCTGATGTAGACGTCTCAACTGAGGTGCTGCGTGAATGGTCATCCTCCAGTCGAGGTCGTATTAGTTCTTTTTTCACAACCCTCCCCTACCACAAATACAAATTATCGTGTCGAGGAGAAGGGTAAGCTAAGCTTCATCGTGCCCATTTAAACCTAGGAGGATGTTGATGCCCCCTTGTCACTTTCAGTGCTTTAGCATTGCATACACTATAATACAAACTCCTGCAACGTAAACGTTCAGTTACTCTGGACTTGCTTGCAAGACCCACACTCGCTTTAGAGGCGACCCAAGAGGCCGCTATGGTCTGCCACACCTCTACCCCCCTCCCTTTGTGCCGTCGGCATCAGCGACATAATTGTCTGAAAGTAGTTCGGTTGCAGAACATCGGCGGACTGAAAAACAGGCGGCAGGTGTCAACACGGATGACAGACTAGTGGAAGGGTAGATGTCCATGAACCACAATCACGGGTCCACGAAGTCTGGGAGAATGCCGCCCCATCCGTGGGGGATACCTTCAACTGGACCACTCGGACACATCAAGGGATGAACTGCCTCAGAGTGAGGGGCGCTCTTTCCGTTGCTCACACTGGCCTCACAGAGTGGATAACCACGTCCCCAGAAGGGATTGGAGCCATCACTCTTCGGCCGTGGCACTCAGATGTGGCTCTTGCCGGCGGATTGCCATTGCCCACATTGCTAACTAGTTATGTGGGATATGCTTTGCAGTACCATAATCTGCGCGGTGTCCTGATCTGCATCAACATTCTTCCTATAATGTCCTGTGTAGTTCTGAGTACACTAATGGAGCATACGTTGATTGTAACAATACACGACATGGTAAGTAGCCAGCCATGGGAAAGCAATCTTAGCTTGATATTATGCAAAATAATTGCTATTTAATTTGTACATGGAGTTGGCTATGCTGGATAAGGCAGGTCCGTCCTGAAAGTGAATCAGGTTTTCGTTCCCGCCGAATAGTCATCGTGAATTTATCAGAAGATGTCAGTAGACACCAGTAGGCATTAGTAGACATCGTGGATTTATTGGTGCTCAAACGGGCACATCACTCCAGGAGACTAACACTGTATTCGATTATTCAGCAGATTCGCCCTTTAAATTCCCGTGAGACGAACAAGACAGGGGTAGCTAACAGCCTGCGGGATCCACCACAATTCCGCTATGAATCGGCACAGCATTTGCCAAGACTAGACAAAGCACCTTCAGTTCAGGTTTCACTACTGCAAACGCCAGGCGACCGGAAATGGACATGGTGTCGACGTCGGGCGGCGGCAAGCGTAATGTGTTGTCTCTCTGCAAGTGTCGGCAGAACACCGACTTGAGCGCAGTGCTCACACACTGGAGCACTGTGGCAGTGATATGGCAGCTTGTGGTGACCTCTCGGAAGGGATATGGCAGCTGGCGGTGGCGTCTCGGACCGTCCACGATCGAACTGCCTGTGCGCGCGGCTCGGGCGCATCCCGGCGCCACGGTGGTGCGCCAGCGGCTGGCGCACCGCCGGTGCTGCTGGTGCGCGCTCAGTGCCACGGCCTGAGCCGGCGGTGGCGCTCTCTAGATATATGTCACAACAAGCTGAAGCCGCAGCTGAAGCCGCACAACCCGAGCCCGTCCCGGCCGGCGCCACTAGACCGCGCCGGGGAACACGAACGGCGCGCGCCGCTGCAACTGGTCAGGCTTCCGTCGTCGGCAGACGGCGCAGCGCGACACGCGCGAGCGCAGGTTGCCCGCCTTGAGCGTCTGCTGCTCGGGCCGGCCGAACTGTGAATACTCGTCGATGGTGGCCAGCCAGTAGGAGTAGGCGGTGGTGAAGTAGTTGCAGCGGCCGTGGCCGTGGCACTCGATAAACGGCGACGGCCGGAAGTCCTCCAGACAGGAGCCGGGCGACACGAGCGACTGGCCGCCGCCCTCGGCACCAGCGTCGGTGTGCTGCCGGAGGGGAGGGGGGGTCATTGGTGCTACGGATGGATGCCGACAATGTCACGGGCTGACAAGGTCGCACTTGAAAAAAATGCACGGCTTTGGCGAGCATGGCAATGATGCTGCCCAAGTCCGAACGGTCGGAAACCTGAGCACTACCGTTGAAAACGTGCATCATGAAGGGGGCGCGAACAGCTACCATGGTCAATCATTGGTTCACCCCGGTTGCGCACAATGTGACGGCTGAGAAGTGAAGCAGTCGGCATGACTCGGGGACGGCACGGTCCAAAGCAGTCGTGAGATGTTACGCTGCAATGATATTGGGTATGTTGCACTGTCCGGTCAAACGCGAAGTAACCGCGTCGCGGTACTCGCGTGGCCTGCTGATCCATCCACTTAGAAATACGATTGGTGGCTTGATGCGACTCAATCGTTCCATACGTGACAGACTGCGGGCTTCATTTCCACAAGGAGCGTTCGTCTCCTACCCTTCGGATATGTTTTTTGTGTACATGCGCGTTGTGGCTTTTATTTGAGCATCGCACCTATCGATGAAATATATTAACTTCAGATTAAATTTCGCCACGGAAACATTCGAAGCAAGGACACGCCGATGAAAAAGAAAATGGTCCCAATGTCATTCGATGAAGGCACCTATAAAGGACGCAAATATGAAGCATTCACACTCATCAATGTGAGAGTGATCTGTTGGCCATGAATAACTGATTATAAATGCGGTGAAAATTACCCGCCGAACATAGAAAATATATTCGCTTGTCAGCAGGATGATCATCTCCAGCCTTGGTCAGTTGTTCCCCACCACGATAATTAAGTTATCTCCCCTTTGAATTCAGCCTGTATAGCCATGAAGGACGAATGAACCCTTCTTACCATGAGGAAGGAGTAGCCGATCCAAATGCTCTCCCAGTTGCGTGGACACTCGGGTACGTCCATGCTCTGGCTATGGATGGCGATGACCAGTGTTTGCGTTTCACACACCGCGCACCTGTCACAGACAGCGAATGTAAACTAACAATGTTAAAAAGACAGCTGAACTTCCTTTGAGTTTCACGTATGAAACCTGTCGGGGACAGAAATCGTCAGTTAAAAGTCGCCAGCGATGGAAAAAGACAGCTAACATTCTTTTAGCCGTGCAGTAGCTGTTTTTCAGACCGAATTAAGTTGGGCAAGACCGGCCAAATGTTCGAAACACGATCCACTGGATAAAGTTCCTACCATGCCGATATCGGTGCAAAAATATTTACGGATATGGATACGAGGACACGCTCCTCCCCAAAATGGTTCAGTGAAGTTTTGCTACATTTTCAAATCCATGGATGATTTAGAAAAGTTTAGTACAAAAATATCGGCATATAACGATCCTATGTTCATAAGAGTTGAAATTCTTCAGGTATATTTGGAAGGGACACTGGTTTCTTGGCACAAAAAAGTCAAAACTCAGGCTATAGTCTTCATTAGTTTCTACACAAAAAGACTCATAATGAGAGAGTGCCAAGCCTGAAAGAAGTCCAATAACATGTGTTTGTGAAAGAAGATTTTGTCATACCAATCATTAATAATTTATATGATATGATGATGATGATATAATGTGATGTAGTGCAGGGCAGAAGTTATCATGAGTGAGTCAGTGCCGCCTGACTCCGAAGCCCCCGGAACATTCCTGTGCTGTGGTTTTCCTTCCACAGTTAGAATTAGACCAGGTTCATGTTTAAAAATGAAGTTTTGTAGTCACGAAAATGAAGTCACGATGAGGAACAGTTGATGTTCAACATATGTGCCAGAAGGTGCACATATCATCCTTATTTCTTTATGAGTGCAGGTTTATACGCGCCCTGGAGAGGGGGCGAAATCCGCCCACCCCTCCGGGTTTTCGTAGATAACTTCAGATTGTGCCGACCGATATACGCCGTTGTTTGTGTACCTACTTATAAATAACCGGCGCGTTGTTTAAAGTAAGAAAAATGAAAATCGACATAACATTTTTCGAATTAGGGGTCGCTAAATTAAAAAACATATTTGCGCCAGATCACAAATATCGGCGCTGATGCGCTTCCCGTATACTGGCAAAAAGGAAGTGTTCTTGGAAAACTATCCACCTGTTTGGTGTACATTGTTATGCTATATTGTTTCAAAGTCATGTCAGGTCATCGAGGTCAAGTCAGGTCAAGTTTATGACAGGGTAACACACGCCCTGGAGGGGGATGGCGAAATCCGCCAACCCCTCCGATTTTTCGTACATAACTCAATATTGTACCGGCCGATTTACGCCAAATGTTGTGTGTACCTACTTGGAAATAACCGGCGCATTGTTTAAAGTAAGAAAAATGAAAATCGGCCGAAAGGTTTTCAAGTTAGGGGCCGTTAAAATAAAAACAATTCGCAGCGCCAGACCACAAAAATCGGCGCTGATGCGCTTCCGTATATTGGCAAAAGGGAACTGTTCTTGACAACACTGGCGACTTGTTTGATGCATTTTGTTATGCTATATAATTTAAAAGTCGGTCGCCGTTAAAAGTTAGGTCGCCGAGGTTAAGTCAGGTTAAGTTCATGACAGACTAATAGAACCAAACTTGGTCAACTTGAATGTTGTCAAAAATGCAAATGACTGTCATGCGATCGATGTCACTTTACATGTTACTCCCTACACATCCCGAAATATACTGTTTGTCATTGTGTGTCTAAGGGTTTCCATGCTTTACTCATGCATTTCACTTCTTTCTTTGCGAAGCCGACTGTGCCGAACCGCCCAACGGAGCAGTCGGGTGGGCAGCCCTGTTCCGGTAACTGGACCTGCTAAAGTGCTCCTATATAGGTGACCTGAGGTCAAATGGCGGACCTGGCATCTGTATTCCATCATTGGTAATGTCCAAAACATCATTAATGCCAATTTTGGAGCATTGAAACACCATCACAGCGATCCATAACAATGACAAGCTAATCCACGCAAACCCAGAAAATTCTGCTATTTTGACCTCATTTGACCTTGAATATATTGACCTAAGGTCATTAAATTCGCACTCAATAGAGATCACTATCGTGCCCATCCACCCTGCGAATTGTGTTGCTCTAGCTTCAGTAGGAGCCGAGATCCTAGGGGGGCGAAATCCGCCCCCCCTCCCCCAGTGCGCGTAATTCTCCGAGGCCCTCCAGGGCGCGTGTTAACCCGCGCCGTCTTTCCGATCAGATCCTCACACCCCGTCTCGGGGAGGGGGGGGGGGGGTGGTTAGTAACCCGCATGAAAACGAAAGCGGTGTCATTGGAAAGCGCTCGACGAGTAGGGTCCGGGTCCACCCCAAAAACAATTTTCACCCAAAAGTGACGTCACCAGGGGGGCTAGATTTTCACGAATTTCCACGGCTTACAGGGACGGGTTAAGCTTTCTCTCTTTTAGTGGAAGAGGGGGGATTCATGGCAGTCCATGCCTTATCATTCCATGGTCAACGTTATGTCGAGCCTACCAAGACTTCCTAACCCACTAACCTAATCCACCATAACCCACTAACCTAGCCCACCCTAATCCACTAACCTAACAAACTACAGACCGGGCACCACCGAGGCGCTGCTTGGCGTCCCGGTCAGATGAAAGACTCGCCTGGAGATGTAGCGTTTGATATCGCGGCCCCTGATGGGCGTCATCATCATCGGCATGGGCTCCGGCGTGCTGAGCCAGTAGCTGTAGTCGTTGCGCTGTGCGTATTCGCACTGGTTGTTGATGTTGCAGAAGAGGTACGGCATGGTGGTGAACTTGCGCATGCAGGAGCCTGGCGTGCCTGTAAGCCAAGTCCTTTCGTGCGCTCAAGTCCGGCTTGACAACTGATCAACAGCGTAACATTTGTTTTGCTGAAAATTAACCCGCGCCGTCTTTCCTTTCAAATCCTCCCACCCCGTCTCGGGAGGGGGGTTGAAGACCCCCTCTAAAATCCAAACTAAGCATCGCACGGAAACGAAAGAGGTGTCATCGGAACGCGCTCGACGAGTAGGGTGCGGGTCCACCCCCAACAAAATTTTCCCCAAAAGTGACGTCACCAGGGGGGCTAGATTTTCACGACTTGCATTATGTTTTTTACTCTGGGGAGTTCATTTTGGGGGATATATGGAAAAACAAAACGTATTTGGAATGATAAAAGGACAGCGAAATCGACCAGGGCTAAAAATGTTTCCCCCCCCCCCCCCACCAATTTCTTTTTTCTTTGAAATTTCAATCTTTTGAGTTTTCAAGTCTTCTTTAATTTTCCTTCTCCAATGGGTAGAGCAGACCGATGAATGTTGTTGGAAGTCAACTTGACCTAATACAAAATGCTTACTTTAGCCAGAATCCTGTGTTTGAACTGCAATATGGCAAATACACAAATTTTATATGTAGTCAAAAGCGGAAAAAATAAAAAATTAAACTCGTACGTTTTGTTGCTTCTGTAAAGATAAGCAAACGCTAAAAGTTTCATTAAAATATCTGTATCCGTTAAAGCGTGACGACTGGCTGAACATATTTGGAGGTGAACTCACTTGACCTTGACTAACTCGTTAACCCTAGATGACCTGACCTAAAATTGTTTAATCTCGCCGTTCGTCCGCTATCCACGAAAAACCTCAGGGGGCGGTTGAAGACCCCCCCCCCCGAGACGTGACGGGTTAAGCGAATATAACAAACACATCGACGGCCTGCACTTGCAGCCGCCTAACTTCCGACCCGGCCTCAGATTATCCTTCACCCAGCCCGGGGGAGGGGGGCTCCGTTTATTCCTCAAGGTCTCAAAAGCTAAGACTTCCATACAATGACACCGTCAGAAAGTCGTGGACAATTCCGGACAAAAGCGCATAGAAATGTCATATTTCGGAAGAAAAAAAAACGAAATGCGACATAATTCCTACGAAATTCTAAATAGCGACTTTTTCTCGACATTTGTAAACTAGTATTTTCAAAATTATTCGAACGTGATTGATTGATTAAATTGAAAATTGATTTGGACACGTAGCTCATTCCTAGAAATGAGATTGTAAGTCAATTTAGTTGTATTGAAGAGTGCATGACTTGGGAAACATTTATTATTTTGGCCCTATAAACCTGATGGTGAATGCTGAAGCAGAATGCTCAAATGATAAAACATTGCATCGTAAAAAAAAACGCCGAAAAATCCAGGATGGCAGCTTTGAAAGCTATGCTGCGATAAGCAATCCCTGAAAGTGTCATGCAAATATATACGTCCGGAAATGAGCGGAATCTGAACTATCTATTGAGGTGAACTCAATTAGCAATCCGTAAGTCAGTGACCTTGAATGACCTGACCCGAACGTTTCTCAAGACATCAGAAATTGATGTAGAGCAAGGCGGGCAACGTTTGGGGACGCTGCTCGTGTTGTTCCACTACCGCAAAAAAAGAACACCGAAGGACCCACCGAGCGGCATCCCAATCCCGGCTGGATCAGGAAATTGCTTCCTTCAAGGACTCTAGTGGCACCTCTAATACGATTTCAACAGGGCGCACGGCGACCATGAACAACGCCACCGATTTGTTGTCAGTCGCCGGTGCAGCAGTGAGACAGCGAGACAGTCTGCTGCATTGGCTCTTAAGTTGGACCTCAATGTGAATTGACCAGTTCCACCGGCTTCTCAGCCAGAAATGCCACGATGTGCATGCACTGTAACTCTGCCCGCTTATTTCACCCGGAATGTGCCTGAAATACCGACTGAGACCCCAGGGATTCACCCGGAGCCACCCCGATTCACAGGCCTGCTCCATAGGAGGCTTATCGGGAGCCACTCGAATGACGAGAACTCAAAGAGGCGGTCTGCCGTGTTGACGTACCGAGGTCAGCGCCGTGCGCCTTGGAGTTGCCGGTGACATGCAGCAGCGAGTATCCCACCCAGAGCTGGACCGATCCGGGCGGACACTGCGCCAGGTTTGCCGTCTGGCTGTGCCGGGTGAAGTGGAAGCCGCGCGGCCGGGGTGGCGGTCCGGCTGGCGCTGCGTCGCCGGCCGGGCCGCGCCGGCCCACCGCGCCGGGAACGCCGAACGGGCCGTCCAGGCCGGGCGCGCCCACCATGCCCTTGAGGCCGGAGACGCCAGGACGGCCGCCGCGGCCTGCCCGGCCGATGTCGCCCGCCAGGCCAGGCACGCCGTCGCGGCCCGGCTTGCCCATCCGGCCGCGCGCGCCCGGTCGGCCCGGCGAGCCCTCGGGGCCGCGGTCGCCGGGTCGCCCCTTCAGCCCGAATACGGCCAGGTCGCCGGGGCCGCCCTTGGCGCCCGTCTGGCCCGGGAAGCCGGACAGGCCGGGCCGGCCGGGTGAGCCATCCAGACCGACGGGGCCGGGCCGGCCGTCGAAGCCGGGCATGCCACCCACGCCGCTCTCGCCTTTCAGACCGTCCAGACCTGGCAGGCCTGACCTGCCCGGCCGGCCGGCGTCACCTCGCTGACCGCTGAAACAGAGCAAAACAGCAGCGCAATCAGACGATAGCGACATACTTGTCGATTGTGCATATCAATCACGGCGTTTGCTTGCGAAACATTTAGTTACACACAGCGTTCGGCTACGAAGGGGAAGATCAGATGGGGCACGAAAGCAACAAATACACCAGTGTGGAAGCAGCAAGCAACAACCTGGCAGAGGTGGTTGGTGAATGGCTTGTGTGTGGAACACGAGTGCACAACACGCGCTCGGACACAACAAAATGCACTTGGCGCACACCACTCACGATAATCCTGGGAAGCCCAGATATCCCTGTTCGCCGGGTGAGCCTGGCTGTCCGTCTGCGCCTGGCAGGCCCTGTTGGCCGGGCTTGCCGTCCAGGCCGGGCTGTCCGACGGCGCCGGGTGCGCCGGTCGCGCCGTGTTCGCCCTTGTCTCCAGTCACCACTCCGCCGGGCCGGCCGTCGAGCCCGGCGGCGCCCTGGTCGCCGTAGTCGCCGGGTGCGCCCTTCTGACCAGCGTAGCCGGGCAGACCGGGCCGGCCGTGGCGGCCGGGCCGGCCCTTCATGCCGCGGCCGCCGGCCACGATGTCGCCCCGCCGGCCGGCCGGCCCCACCTGGCCCGGGGAGCCCGGCACGCCCGGCCCGCCAGCGCCGCCCTGGGCGCCGGCCGTGCCCGGCACGCCCAGCGGACCGCGCGAGCCTTTGGCGCCGGCAGGACCTGGCCGGCCGGGCAGACCGGCGGCGCCCAGACGGCCCTCAGCGCCCTGGTCGCCGAGCGGTCCCGGCAGACCCGGGAGGCCGGGCTGGCCGGCGTCGCCAGACTCGCCGTCCAGTCCTGGCGCGCCGGCGATGCCGGGGCCGCCGGCCGGGCCCCTGTCGCCCGGCCGGCCTACAAAACAGGCGTCACCATTAGGAGTCGGCAGTACTCGGGGGACATCCTGCTATGCCGGGGCCGCCGGCCGGGCCCCTGTCGCCCGGTCGGCCTACAAAACAGGCGTCACCATCAGGAGTCGGCAGTACTCGGGGGGCATCCTGCTATGCCGGGGCCGCCGGCCGGACCCCTGTCGCCCGGCCGGCCTAAAAAACAGGCGTCACCATTAGGAGTCGGCAGTATTCGGGGGGCATCCTGCTATGGCGGGGCCGCCGGCCGGACCCCTGTCGCCCGGCCGGCCTACAAAACAGGCGTCACCATTAGGAGTCGGCAGTATTCGGGGGGCATCCTGCTACGAGATGACAGCGGGTGTCCTGCTACGAAGAAACGGCGCTGTTGCCCAGCCACCCACACATTTATGGCTAATTAGAAGCATCATCATGCCCTGTGAATAGATTTGAAGCACTTTCAACTAATCCACTATATATCAACCACTTCTCTGGGTCTTGATCCACCAGTCAGCCTATGGCATCATGTCTTCGTCGGGCTCACTTCCTGTGTCCGATTGTATATTTGCAATCTAGTCATTCACCGATATTCCCATTGTGCCGGTCCCTGCTAATTAAGAATTTGATTTGATGAAGATGACAAAAATTCGGATATTTCGCTTACTGCATGCTTTTTAAAGCGTGAGAAGTTTTCCACCTAAAGCATTTTTTTGCCCCAGTACTAAGTTACGGGATTAGATCTCTAGTGGGTTCAAAATCCCATTCATCCTGTCAAATTCTGTGATCACCCACTTCCCATCACTCGTTGGCTTACACTATCTCGTATCGCGTAAGTACCTCGCGGGTACCGAGACTACATTAATGTTTAGGGACACAGTGTGCTGCTTAGTTATAATTGTGCTACCAAAGCTGTATTTGAATACGCTAACCTAACGAAGGCCAACAAAACGCATTGCATCGCAAGCCTTACCATAACATTACATACCTTACGAACAAATTATACAAGGTGTTAAATGTCTCATCTTACTCTATTGGCAGGACAGGCCGCAGCCTAGCCTGCGAACAGTATATAGCAAAACAGTTAAGACCTTTTCATGATTCTCTGCAAAAAAGGACATGACAAAACTACTACATGACGCTTACAGCGTACATCCCACCGACGATAACAGCGACTATCTCAGACCGTTCACAGAGGGGTGTATGGCGCTAGGTCACTAATGCAAGGCGCTAAATCACCAGTGTATTTCGCTAAGTGTCACTAGTGTATGGGGCCAGGTCACACGTGAATGGCCAGATCGGCGGTATATGGCGCCAAATTGGCAGTACATGGCGCCAAGTCGGCGGTATATGGCGCTAGGTTGGCGGTGCAAGGCGCCAGATCGGCGGTATATGGCGCCAGATTGGTGGTGTATAGCGTTAGGTCGGCGATGTATGGCGCTAGGTCAGGGGTATATGGCGGTAGGTCGGCGGTGGCACATACATTTCGCTCGTCGAGCCGCCACATACGCACAGTCGACACTTCTATGCAGAATGTAAAAGTAAAATAGCAACTTAAGAGTAGACAGGGCTCCTTGCTGTTGGCCAACCTAAGAACGAGGTGCACAAATCTCTCAGACGTCGCTCCGCCATGCAGCCATAGCTTTGCCTCTGCACCGTGGCAGATTTGCTTTGAATTTGCCCTTGCCATTAATCGCATAACTAGGCTGCATTGCTAAGGTGACCTGACGGACCATGGTTACATTGCTCAGGTGTCTTGTTCAGTGCGTGTTGTTGGAAAATGTCCCGCGTTCAGGTGGGCATGCTCCACTGCGCGAAACGAGATTGAGATAGCGGAACAGATTGTATGACAGGGCTGAATAAGCGCCCTTGAACCCCTGATGAAAAGTCTGGCTTCCTCCATGCCCAACACCCTCATCTACTAACATACTTTGGGATAGGATTATCTGTTTTGCAATAATACAAATCGGTGGAATGCAAGCTATCAGGAATGGTTCACTTCTTCCGCTGCTCAGGTCTTAAATGTCTCATACGGTAGCTGCCTTGAAATAGTGAACTGGTCTAAGCAGCATTTGCAATATTGTCGCAACACGAAACAAATTGAACCGACACTTCTGCCTGCACACCAGATCCGCCCGCACAAGCACCATTCCATCGCACCTGCCCGTGGAACGAACAGATTCCGCTGCAGCCGTGACGTCAACGCAGCTCAGCTGACGGCTGTACCTACCCACGAGGCCCATCCGTCCCGGGTCTCCGCTGCAGTGGTGACGTCGGTGCAGCTCAGCTGGCGGCTGTACCTACCCACGAGGCCCATCCGTCCCGGGTCTCCGCTGCAGTGGTGACGTCGGTGCAGCTCAGCTGGCGGCTGTACCTACCCATGAGGCCCATCCGTCCCGGGTCTCCGCTGCAGTGGTGACGTCGGTGCAGCTCAGCTGGCGGCTGTACCTACCCATGAGGCCCATCCGTCCCGGGTCTCCGCTGCAGTGGTGACGTCGGTGCAGCTCAGCTGACGGCTGTACCTACCCATGAGGCCCATCCGTCCCGGGTCTCCACTGCAGTGGTGACTTCGGTGCAGCTCAGCTGACGGCTGTACCTACCCATGAGGCCCATCCGTCCCGAGTCTCCGCTGCAGTGGTGACGTCGGTGCAGCTCAGCTGGCGGCTGTACCTACCCACGAGGCCCATCCGTCCCGGGTCTCCGCTGCAGTGGTGACGTCGGTGCAGCTCAGCTGGCGGCTGTACCTACCCATGAGGCCCATCCGTCCCGGGTCTCGGCTGCAGTGGTGACGTCGGTGCAGCTCAGCTGGCGGCTGTACCTACCCACGAGGCCCATCCGTCCCGGGTCTCCGCTGCAGTGGTGACGTCGGTGCAGCTCAGCCGTCGGCTGTACCTACCCATGAGGCCCATCCGTCCCGGGTCTCCGCTGATGCCGGGCAGTCCGGTAGCTCCGGCCGGTCCGGGACGTCCGATCACTCCGAGCTCGCCCTGAAGTCCAGCCAGGCCGGGTCGGCCCACGTAGCCGGGCCGACCTGGCAGACCGGCGTCGCCCTGCTCGCCGTGCTCGCCTGGCCTGCCCTCGTCACCCGCCGCACCCTGCCAGCCGACGTCAGTAGTCAGCGTGGCCACGGTACTGTGTTTGGAATCACCTGCCTAACGTCATCAGTCAGTGTGGCCACGGCGCAGTGTCTGGAATCACCTGCATAACAACGTCATCAGTCAGTGTGGCCACGGAGTAGTGTTTGGAATCACCTGCCTAACGTCATCAGTCAGTGTGGCCACGGCGCAGTGTCTGGAATCACCTGCATAACAACGTCATCAGTCAGTGACGCCTCCACTTCATAATTTGATCATGTTATGACATGATCTGGGTCATTGGTGACATCCGTGGGTGCGGAACTTTGGCCATGCCTCTTCCCCAAGGTGGACGGGAAGAAGCTGTGTTTTGACCCTCAACAAGCTGGAGGAAAATATTTATTTGCCGATACAACCGTGGAGCGCATCCCGGCATTTCCACTCAACAACGCTCTTTCGAGTCTTGCTGTGCACACCGGCCATGATGTGCATTTTTTTAGGGATGGGTAATAATGGCTTGTCGATAAAGATGAGATCCTCAAATAGATCGGTTAGATCCGCTCTTGCTTGAAACAGAGGCGTAGTAGAACGACGGTGCACTTTAGGTTGCGCAGTTGAATGATTCGTGATGTATTCAAAATGCTTCTGAATAATTTCGCTGTAGACACTGTTAGAACGCTGACTAGCCATAAACATGTCCACATTTACATCGGTCGAGCTATTTGGCCTAAGAATCAATACACGACAGCTGATGATAGTATCAATAATGATAGGGATGTTGACTACACAGGAACATGCTTACCTTAACCCGTCCCGTCTCGGGGGTCTTCAACCGCCCCCCTCAGGTTCTTCGCGGATAGCGGACGAACGGCGCGAGGCAGCGCGCCCAAATTTGGCATACCTTTTCCCACATCAATTTGACATGGTGATTCAAAATTTTTAGGTCACGTCATCTAGGGTCAACGAGTTAGTCAAGGTCAAGTGAGGTCACCTCCAAAAAAGTTCAATCAGTCGTCACGCTTTAACGGGTACAGATATTTTAATGAAACTTTCAGCGTTTGCTTATCTTTACGGATGCAATAAAACGTACGGGTTGAATTTTTTCTTTTTTTTTTAGTTTTTGACTACTTATAAATTTTGCGTATTTCCCATATTGCAGTTCAAATACAGGATTCTGGCTAAAGTAAGCATTTTTTATTAGGGAAAGTTGACTTCCAACAACGTTTATCGTGTGCTCTATCCATTGGAAAAGGAAAATTAAAGAAAACTTGAAAACTCAAAATTTTGAAATTCCCCCCCCAAAAAAATGTTTGGGGAGCCAAAAAAAAAGGTATAGGCCTGGTCGATTTCGCTGTCCTTTTCTCATTTCAAAAAATTTCGTTTTTCATATATCCCTAAAATGAACTCCCCAGAGTAAAAAACATAATGCAAGTCGTGAAAAGTCGTGAAAATATAGACCCCTGGTGACGTCACTTTTATGATTTTTTTTTTTTGGGGGGGTGGACTCGGCCCCTACTCGTCGAGCGCTTTCCGATGACACCTTTCGTTTTCGTGCGATGCTTAGTTTGGATTTTAGTGGGGGGGTCTTCAACCTTCCCCCCCCCCACCCGAGACGGGGTGTGAGGATTTTACTGGAAAGACGGCGCGGGTTAAGGAAAAGTGGTATTGGCCATGGCGATGATGGCAGTAGCGGAAATTGACTATTGCAGCTTACAGCGCTGGCTCGTTGGCGAGGTGTTGAAATTCACCGGTTAAATACCGTACCTAATTTATTTACTGTCACTTCCAGCAAAACGTACATTGGACACATGCAATGTGAATACACTCAGACAGTGGTGCATAATGCCATAGCCCTTGTAAGGAGTGGGGTTAATTTGGAGTCCCACTAGCATTTGTCCAAAGCTGAAGATGTAGGATGCACGGCAGAACTTGGTTTCGCCCTGGAAGTCCTAAAGTCGCCTGATTAATTTTTTTGGTATATCCCGTTTGGTCGACTGTTCAGGTCAGATTAGGCAAATCTTGAGGGTGCAGTCATTCACCTGGTCACCACCGTAGTGTTTAGACGTTGGTCGTGAAAAGGTTTGCTGAAATCTTGTTTAGTTGTGCACTTCACCAGACTGAACGTTCAGGAGGGAGCTTATTAGATATACTTCCACCACAGCAATGCTTGTCGGAGTGCTCCGGGCGGTGTCCGCCAACCGATAATAGTCCGGTATATGTGTGTGGGTACCAGCTGACAGCCAAGGCAGCACCCGTCCGAGGCGGGTCAGGTCATGTAACTACTTAGCCACACCCATCAGATCTCGCGACTCAATATAAACGATGCGCATACCGCATACTTAATCTACTAATATGCTAGGAACCAAGGGCAAGGTGAATGATCAGGCCTAGGCGTATTGCGAATAATTATGTCATACACTGCTGTGTCTGACGATTTATTGAACAAAATTGTGCTGAGTAAAAGGTAATAGGCCATAACAATGCAAAGAAATTCGGGCTTCTCGTTACTGATAAAAATATTCTTTTTAATGTAAAATGAGCATCGCATTAAATAGGCATACTCACACAAAAATGACTGCTGTGCACCAATTACCTTAGTAAATCCTGATCTAGACATGCTTACTTTGCATTAGTTCGTATTTTCGCTTCCAGAGCGCATGTGGTCTATACTCGCGGAACATCTCAGGTCATGTGATGAGCTATTTAAATTGACGATTATCGACTCAAGACGGTGGTCAGGAAAGATGTATGCCACTAACCAAAAGCCAATTATTCCCATCTTTAAAAACAGCAATCACATGTTTGTTTTTTTTAAAGAAGATAACAACGACAACGTGCCAACATCGTTGTCTGCTGGCAACAGCATGCTGTCCGATCTAGTACCTGCAGATTGTACATCATGCAACTCACCTCTTACCTTCATTTGTTCAATGACCCCGCTCCCCTTCCCTCTAAGTCACCCTATTCTGGTAATATATCCGACGTTCATGATGTCACTTTGATACTGATACTGTAAGATGGAGCACTCACCATGTGAAAGCGAACTTGTTCGCGATAGAACTCTCACCCTAAGCAGGCACTACTGCGCTCTGGCATGTACCAATGGCAGGCTGAAGTGGTGTTCTGGCTTACCCGAAGGCCGTCGACCCCGAAGGTGCCCGTCCGACCGCGGTCGCCCTGCTGGCCGTCCAGTCCTGACCGGCCGGGCACGCCGTCGCCCGGCTCGCCCTTGGGACCGGCGTCGCCAGCCGGTCCGACGGCGCCGGCGCGGCCGGCCAGTCCGTCCTGGCCGGCCGGGCCCGGCTCGCCGCGGGCACCAGCGGCCGAGTCGTCGCCGGGCGGGCCGGCCACGCCCTCAGGCCCGTAGTCGCCGCGCCGGCCGGCCTGCCCCGGGCGTCCGTCGGGGCCGGGCTGGCCGGCCGGGCCCTGGTCGCCGGAGTCGCCCTGTGGCCCCGGGTAGCCCGCCCGCCCGGCGGCGCCCTTCTGTCCAGCTGGGCCTGCCGACCGCAAATCGGTCGTGTAAAGGTGGCAACTCGAAAACAGAATAATACAACGCGGCCCTCAACATGTGCGTAAATACTTATGGGATAGATATTTAAACATTGTTACGCGATTTTTATGCACTGGACATCACTCATCATCAAGCGTATCCCATATGTAATGCTTTTATTGTTGTTTTGTGAAGAGTGGCGATCACCGCTGCTGACAACATTACACGACATGACTTGTGCAGCCTTATCATGGTTCTACGCATACTTACCACGTCAACTCCACAAATCGCATTGTATTTGATATTAGGGGAAGATTAATCACAATTCGATGCTAAGGTGTAATGTCAGTGAGATGTGATGAGCTTGAAATGCGATGAATGGAAGCATTTTATAAGCAATTATTAGCTGAGCTATTTTTCTGGCGAGAATTCATGATGTGGTTCCATATGAGAAGGTGACTGCTGACTGCATTTTCCCACCGCACGTGGACAGGTACCGCCACAGGTGCAGGCCTGGGCAGGATCCTACCACCGCAGGTGGACAGGTACCGCCACAGGTGCACGCCTGGGCACGATCCTACCACCATACGTGGACAGGTCCCACCACAGGTGCACGCCTGGGCAGGATCTTACCACCGCACGTGGACAGGTCCCGCCATAGGTGCACGCCTGAGGCATCTCTCACCGGACTGCCGCACGTCGTCGCCTCGCAGACCCTTGGGCCCGTTGGCACCGGGCAGACCGGGCTGGCCGCGCCGGCCGGGCAGACCGAATCTGCCCGGCTCGCCGTCGAGGCCACGCAGGCCATCCTGGCCGGGGATGCCGGCCATCCCTGGGCCGCCCGGCAGACCGTCGCCGCCCTTCTGGCCCGGGAAGCCGAACAGGCCGGGCAGGCCGCGCTGGCCCTTCAAGCCGGGCGCGCCCTCACGACCGGGGATCACCTCTCCCGGCGGCCCTCGCGCACCCTGAAGCAGGGCATTGAAGTTGACTGGTGCCGGCGCACCTCGCAGAAGACAATGTCCGTAGTTCGTGAGACGAAACACAGCGGAAAACATCGATGAGGAACACCATGCCTGCGATAACTTTATCAGACAACACCACGTAAGCACCGGACGATGAATGAATGATGCAAGCACTCAACTATAAAAAGCTATTACTACAACATTGTAGAACAAGTAGCCTGCGGTTGAACACTCCATATGAAATCGTTCTACATTTGGAGGAATTGAAATTATTATTTTGTCGCTAATTCTGGCAATATCCCACTCACGGTTCTGCTATTGTTCCAGACAGACGTGTTCGCGCAACTCCCAGGCATGGTGAGGACTGGTTGAGGACATCGAGGGGAAAAAGAAGGGTGAACCACTTGTCGCTTAGGTGAGTTTTTGTTGGTTGGGGTGTTGAGCAACTTTTTGCCAAGGGCAAGGGTAGCTTCCCTTTACAGACGGCTGACAGAGTATCAGGAGAACGTACACGCTCAAATATTTATTCAACAATCAACACGAGCGTCGGGGTATATTTTGAGTAGAGGGGGAGGGGACGGGAGTGGCGAGAAACTGTTTGGTTTTATTTCTCATGCAATGCCATTCGCGTAATATTAAATTTGGCTTGCAGGTTGAAAGTTTAGAGGACGTTCATCCGCGTCCTCTGCCGTGGGGACGTACATGGCAATTGCTCAGATAACCAGGTGAAACAAAAACTGCACAGTGACCGACTCGACCAACACACAGCCGCCAGTACTGCACCTGGTGTCCGGGACGTCCTGAGAAGCCTGGCGCTCCCTTGTCGCCAGGCAGGCCGGCCAGCCCGCCGGGTCCTCGCCGGCCGGGCAGCCCCTCCAGGCCGGGCAGGCCCGGGTCACCCTGCTGGCCCGGCTGCCCCGGAATGCCCGGCAGCCCGGGCAGGATGGACCGGCCGTCGTCACCCACGTCGCCCTTTCTGCCCGGCAGGCCCTGCTCGGAGGGTGGTGGCCGGTCAGTGGCTGGTCATGACGGCAGTGGCGGACACGGGACCTGGTCATGACGGCAGTGGCGGACACGGGAGCTGGTCATGACGGCAGTGGCGGACACGGGATCTGGTCATGACGGCAGTGGCGGACACGGGATCTGGTCATGACGGCAGTGGCGGACATGGGATCTGGTCATGACGGCTGTGGCGGACACGGGATCTGGCCATGACGGCAGTGGCGGACATGGGATCTGGTCATGACGGCTGTGGCGGACACGGGATCTGGCCATGACGGCAGTGGCGGACACGGGATCTGGTCATGACGGCTGTGGCGGACACGGGATCTGGCCATGACAGCAGTAGCGGACACGGGATCTGGTCCGGCATCTCGTCAATACGTCACGAGCCAGGTGACGATCATGTGATCAATGGGCATCGGGTAGTCGGCAACGGTCATATGATCGATGGGGTCAAGTGGTTAACAGTGATTCCAGCTAGCCGGGGTCATATTGCAGTGACATTACCATATTAGCAGAGACATGGGTCGAACAATAATTCGGTCTCAGCGAAGGAAATAATCACATAGTAACCTAAACTACCAATTGCAAGATAGATGGTTTAAGAACCAAAGAATATATGATTATGTATATATACATATATACACACATATATATATATATATATATATATATATATATATATATATATATATATATATATATATACATATATATACATGGGTGCATATATATTTATATATATGTACACGTACATATATACATATAGCCTGCAAAGCGAGCATCTGCACACAAAAGAAGATGAGTGGGCCCATCACCTTAGTCACATTCATAAACATTGCATTGAGATGCAAATTTTAAGAGTTCATCGAGCACCCTGAAGCACAAGTTTAAAAGAACATCAAATTCAACCAAGTAGCATTTCAAACAACCACGGAAAAACATCCTTTGTGAAAACGGATCAAATGTGACAATTTCCATTTCATGATGCATGCATTGCAGCTGACCAATTGTGTTGACACCGGCAGCGGAGGCGGTAGCTGGAGAGGCGGCGATGCCGGCAGCCGGGGTCCGGGAACAGACCCAGATCCGCTCGAGGCGGTAACTCACGTCGCGTCCGTCCAGGCCGGCGGCGCCCGGCCGGCCTGTGCTGCCCGGCGGTCCTGGGTCGCCCACCATTCCCGGGTGTCCCTTCAGACCAGTGCTGCCCCTCTGCGACCGACCCGGGAAGCCTGGCATTCCTCGCTGGCCGGGAAGCCCGGGCAGACCGACAAGGCCGCGCAGGCCCTTCAAGCCGGGCCGACCTGCAACCAACGGAACACCAGTCTGTTTGCAGGCATAGGCAACTGAAAGGTCTGAAATGGCATGGCAGCAAGGTCGACATCCTATCTCAGTAGCATTACCAAGTCATCAGACACAGAAGCTTACCGACCACTAGACTTTGGCGAAAGAAATAATCGCATATTCTAGTGATCGTAAGAAAGATCGCTTAAGAGCTGACTGCATGGAAAGATGCATGTGTAGACATACACAAACACACACACACATATATATAAATATATATATATATATATATATATATATATATATATATATATATATATATATATATACATGCGATTGTGTGTGTGCATTTAAACTTCGCTCATGAAATGAAAATCTGAACACTTCTGACATGCAAATGACAAAACATTGCCTTTGGATGACGTTCTCAGCACGCACCAGGAAATCCGACATCACCCGGCTGTCCTGTGCGGCCCTGTCGCAGCACAAGAGGAAGACTGACGTCGCCGGGGGGACCCACGTGTCCCTTCTCTCCCCTCTCTCCTATCACACCCCTGAAACAAGTCGGAGGAAAGGACACTGATCAAACGCAGCTAAATAGAACATAGTAAGCGTCGCAGTTGTATTTTGACTTGTACACTCAATGCTGGTAGAACACGGGTGTTGACGCTCGTGACATGTGATACCACACTTACTGCGCAGCGTCTAGTTCATAGCAACACCATGATCTTGGGCTTGTCAGCGCGCGCTGGCCACCTATTTAGTTGGTCCCGTTATACAGTACGTCAGGCCACCTACTTAGTCGGCCACTATGCGGTACGTCAGGTCACCTAATTAGTCGGCCGCTATACGGTACGTCAGGTCACCTAGTTAGTCGGCCGCTATGCGGTACGTCAGGTCACTTATTTAGTCGGCCGCACGGCGACACAGTCGGAGTGTGACGTTGAGACTGGTCACGGCAGCTGCCACTCACGTGTATCCCGTGACGCCTCGGTCACCACGGCAGCTCCCACGCGTATCCCGTGCGCCGGTCACCACGGCAGCTGCCACCACGTGTATCCCGTGCGCCGGCCCTATCGGTACGTCACCACGGCCTGCCACCTACGTGTATCCCGTGCCGCCCTCGGTACCACGGCAGCTGCCACTCACGTTATCCCGTGCCGCCCCGGTCACCACGGCAGCTGCCACCTACGTGTATCCCGGCCGCCATCGGTCACCACGGCAGCTGCCACTCACGTGTATCCCGTGCCGCCCTGCGGTCACCACGGCAGCTGCCACTCACGTGTATCCCGTGCCGCCCCGGTCACCACGGCAGCTGCCACTCACGTGTATCCCGTGCCGCCCCGGTCACCACGGCAGCTGCCACTCACGTGTATCCCGTGCCGCCCCGGTCACCACGGCAGCTGCCACTCACGTGTATCCCGTGCCGCCCCGGTCACCACGGCGCTGCCACTCACGTGTATCCCGTGCCGCCCCGGTCACCACGGCAGCTGCCACTCACGTGTATCCCGTGCCGCCCCGGTCACCACGGCAGCTGCCACTCACGTGTATCCCGTGCCGCCTCGGTCACCACGGCAGCTGCCACTCACGTGTATCCCGTGACGCCTCGGTCACCACGGCAGCTGCCACTCACGTGTATCCCGTGACGCCTCGGTCACCACGGCAGCTCGTCACGGAGTATCCCGTGACGCCCGGTCACCACGGCAGCTGCCACTCACGTGTATCCCGTGACGCCTCGGTCACCATGGCAGCTGCCACTCACGTGTATCCCGTGCCGCCTCGGTCACCACGGCAGCTGCCACGTCCCGTGACGCCTCGGTCACCACGGCAGCTGCCACTCACGTGTATCCCGTGACGCCTCGGTCACCACGGCAGCTGCCACTCACGTGTATCCCGTGACGCCTCGGTCACCACGGCAGCTGCCACTCACGTGTATCCCGTGACGCCTCGGTCACCACGGCAGCTGCCACTCACGTGTATCCCGTGACGCCTCGGTCACCATGGCAGCTCGTCCAGTCAGTAGTATCCCGTGACGCCTCGGTCACCATGGCAGCTGCCACTCACGTGTATCCCGTGACGCCTCGGTCACCACGCAGCTCGTCCAGCCGGCTGGCGTCGGCGTCCTTGCCGTCCAGCCCGGGCAGACCGTCCAGTCCGTTAGGACCCGGCGGACCCTGGTCACCGTAGTCTCCCTGGGGGGCAATGTCGAGCTGTTCAATAACGATTCAGTGTTGACTGTGGCGCGCGCAACAGCCCCCATCTGAACGCCTTTAGTCCCATTGGCCATCGGGAGCTCCTCGGCAAAGAGCACTTTCAGGATACCTTTAGCATCCTGCCCCTCCTTCTTCTCCCTCAACCCCACTCAACACCGCATCTCTTCCTCAGGCAAGCGACAAGATCTTCTAACACTCTTGTTTAGCCTCAACTGTTCTTGCATGAAGATGATGTATCTTTTTCTGAATGGCACCCCTCTGCATTTCAAGAGCAATTATTTCAAACGATCATCGTAATTCTTTTACATTACACATTTTGAAGAATGCAACTGCACATAGACTACGACAACATTTATTGTATCGCCTGATTCATATATCACGTTACTTACTGTTAATAATATCACAGATCAGAATGGCATGCAATTTGTGTATATACACACACACTCTCATACACACACACACACACACATATATATATATATATATATATATATATATGTATGTATGTACATGTCTGTGTGTGTATATATATACATGTGGGTATATCTATATATATATATATATATATATATATATATATATATATATATATATATATATATGTATATATATGTATATACATGTATATAGCCAACAATTCACGGCGTAATGTTCACGTCTCAGCACGTCACAACTAATCAGAGTCAGGTGAGGTGATGTAAATCATAAGGCAGCGAGGTAAAGTAAATCACGTGGCCAATACGACAGAAGCTCCACAACATGCATGCGCCACTGGGCCGTTTAAAGGAAGTTTGACCGAAATGCTTTCTGTGCCCACTCAACAAGGTTTACAAGGTTTTACAAGGTTGCAGGTGGAGGGAAAAGACTGGGCACGAGGAGAGCCCTTATAGTTCAGAAACGCGGGCAGATAAAGTCGAAGAAAACACAAAGAAACTAGAGCACGTGCATGAAGAGAGCACGGTCAAGAAAAGCATACACGATTATGCAGAAGGCACTGCAGGTACACTACAGCGGGGTTCGGTCAGTGGAGGTAGCCCGGGGGTGGGAGTGAGCGGCGGCACCGCCGGACTAATGCAAGAGCCGATTTCAGGCGGCCGTAGTGTAGTGAAGAGTCGAGTAGAGTTGTGCTTCGAATGCGTCATGTCAAGGCAGGAGAGCATTGAAGCATTGCACATTTGACGTACTGAATGTCAGTCTTAATGACGCTGCAACTCCGCAATTACACGTGCCCAATGATTGATTGGTAGTGCTACGCGACTCAGCAGCGATATCCGTCGAAAAGATCGCCAGGTTGGCAATCACCAACTGTCCCTTGAGGCCATCGAAGGCCTCACAAGGTCGTCACTCACCAACTGTCCCTTGAGGTCATCGAAGGGCTCACAAGGTCAGCACTCACCACCTGTCCCTTGAGGCCTTCGAAGCCGGGCAGACCGGGCACACCGTCAGCTCCTGGGAGACCTTCGGATCCAGGCTCTCCTTCGAGGCCGGGCCTGCCAGACTCGCCCTTCACCCCCTTGGGGCTGCCTCCATGCGGGTAGATCACCGCACCGCGCAGACCCGGCAGACCCGGCCGACCCGCAAGACCTATTGGGCGACATTCACGGTGTGGTTAGAGGTCACGACACAAGCCACGGGGACCGGCACAGTGTGACATATCAATGGAAAAATTGGTCATAAATGCATTTCTCGACTATTTTTTATTGCCGTATTTCTGACGCCATTGTATCAGCAAATGATTGAAGCAGACGAAGTCACATTTTTAATGAAAATTTTCACAAGATTTGATATAGAAATAAGTCAATGAACATGGACAAAATTACATGAGGAAAAAAAACGACGCACACGTGCACAAATGTTGTCGCAGTTTGACGATTGATAAAGCTAAGCTCCATTCTAAAAACCTGGACAAGTTAGATATGAAATGATAGCTGAGAACACTCTCATTGCGTTAAGCAATTCAAAAAGGCATACACCAATTAACAATATGCTATTTTTGTCAAACAATCAGTAATTGCAATAGTCGTTCAACTTTTTAGTACCTCGAAGTTCAAATAAGGTTTTTTAAAAACGCACAACAGCGCACAGCCAGAAACCAATCCCAATGAAATCAGCGATCCTTTGACTATATGTGCCGCAAGTTTCAGCTGCACCTAGCTGCTCTAAGACCGATAGTGATCAATTGTATCCCGACAGGCCGCGGTGCGGTGCGGTGGCCAGCCCGGGCGGCACGGGGAAGCCCGAGTCGGACGCCACGACGCGTCGGCTGGCGGGGTGTCTTGACCGGGTAACATGATCCAGTGGTTGCTATGCCAAAAAGTCCCCTAACCGACGAGGCGACTGAATCGAGATAGGTCACGCACAGCGTCTCCCACGGCAGGGAAGCCGTCTTTGCCTGTAAGTTTTGGGTCATTGTGGTTAGATTTTGAGTACAGTGAACATGGAGGTGCGCGTCAGCAGAGGAATTGGTGGACTTGTTAACCAGTGCAAAAGCATCTAAACGTGGGAACTATTATGCTCATGTGATAAATTATAGTTTGCAGTTGATCATGGAGAAAATCCCTCAGGAATGCCTCCGAAGTGAGTCGTCGATTGTGGACTTGATAAAGGCGACTTATCGCCAAGAACATAAAAGGAAAGTGGGTTAAGTGTATGCGAGCCCAGAACAAATACGGAAGTCAGTTTGCGACTAATATTTCGGGAGACTAGGTGTTCTTCGTGTCCCTGAAGCGTGGAGACCACGACGTGAGTGATGGTGAAGCCAAGACCCGCCTTGATTAGCAGGATTCGCCAAGACACGCCTTGATTCGCAGGATTCGCCAAGACACGCCTTGATTCGCAGGATTCGCGGGGCTATCAGAAGCTCTGAAGTGAGCCAACCTGAGTGCATATCTTAGTGGTGATGTATTTTGGCGTAATTTCAGCCACTTAGGACAAGATCTTGGATCTATTCTGCGTAGCATTGTAAAGTCACATTTACACTGCAGAATACTCGCATAACAAACGCTCATTAATAATCATCAAATATATGAGCGCCAACGGACTTCGCCTATGACGTCATCCTGATGTCATAATGGATGATCGTACGTCGATATTTTAATACAAGGTATACTAGATACTTATGTAGGTATGTGCACAATTTGAGCTATCTACCTCGATTGGTTCACGATATATTTCGCGGAAGCAAAATTAGTCGAGCGGAATGCTCCCTTCCCTCCAGCAGGAATAACTTCTGACATTCCTGGATTAGGCAATATTTAAGACAATAAATCTGCCCAATATGATCCAAATTTTTAGCTCTTTCGACTAAGACCAAATTCGCCCCAGTAACTTGCATACTTTGTCCGCTATGATTTATGGCCAGTTTTCCTTCGAGTTATCACAGTGTGCGGCGGCTTGCAGGGTGTGTCAGTCTGCATAGAGGACTTTGGAAGAAATGGCTCCCGCTTGGTGCTCATCCATCGGGTGTTAGTGATTTTATATCAGGTATTGATACTTTCGGATGCTTTTCACGTTGGCAAACAGTTGGATTTGCGATGAACCTATCAGAGCAGTAGTGCGGAGATAATTACGGCTGCTGGAGATAGTAGCATTCATCTGGGACGATGGCGTATGTCAAGCGGAGAACCTGTATGATTCCGGCAGGATCCACGGTATGTGATGCAACTGGCCGATTTACTTCACCAGTGAGAAGTCAAACCACCAATCAAACCACCGGAATCGATTCCTAATCAAATGTAAGGTGCTAGAAACTTAAAATGCGAGCCGAAGGGTCCATTGCCATCTTTTTCAAACTCCCAGTTGCACCATGAGGCGTCCATAAATTAAATAATATCATGTTAGCCAGCATACCCGTGGGTATCATATAACGAGCGTAGGCATCTACGCTCGTTCATAGTTCTGGCAATAATCGCCAAATGCACACAGTGGGTTACATGTAGTCAGCCGGAGAAACTCAGCCCAGACTGTAGCCACCGTCAAAACGGGCCTATGCCGAAGGACACTCACGGCGCGCCCAGGTGACCGGGCTTGCCGATCCAGATTACCTCACCTGCTGATCCCGACACCCACACCTGCTGATCCCGACAACCTCACCTGCTGATCCCGACAACCTCACCTGCTGATCCCGACAATCTCACCTGTTGATCCATACAACATCACGTCCTGATCCCGACAACCTCACCTGCTGATCCGACAATCTCACCTGTTGATCTTAGCATCCCCACTTGCTGATCCTGTCATCCTCACCTACTGATCCCGACATCATTATCTGCTGTTCCGAAAATCATCACCTGCTGATCTCCGCATCCTCACCTGCTGATCCTGGCAGTCCGTCCAGGCCCGGGTATCCGGGCACGCCGGGCAGACCAGACAGACCCGGTCCTCCGCGGCGGCCAGGCGGCCCCATCGGTCCCTGCACGCCCGGCAGACCCGGTCGCCCCGCCTCTCCGTCCTCCCCGGGCTGGCACCTGCCGACTGTGGCAACCATACACCAGTGAGACGGGGATACGTCAAACGAGAGGTCGGATATTGCTGTGGCAACCATACACCGGTGAGGCGGAGAGGCGTCAGAGAGGAGGTCTGATATTGCTGTGGTAACCATACACCGGTGAGACGGAGAGGCGTCAGAGAGGAGGTCGGATATTGCTGTGGTAACCATACACCGGTGAGACGGAGAGGCGTCAGAGAGGAGGTCGGATATTGCTGTGGTAACCATACACCGGTGAGACGGAGAAGCGTCAGAGAGGAGGTCGGATATTGCTGTGGTAACCATACACCGGTGAGATGGAGAAGCGTCAGAGAGGAGATCGGATATTGCTGTGGTAACCATATACCGGTGAGACGGAGAAGCGTCAGAGAGGAGGTCGGATATTGCTGTGGTAACCATACGCCGGTGAGACGGAGAAGCGTCAGAGAGGAGGTCGGATATTGCTGTGGTAACCATACACCGGTGAGATGGAGAAGCGTCAGAGAGGAGATCGGATATTGCTGTGGTAACCATACGCCGGTGAGACGGAGAAGCGTCAGAGAGGAGGTCGGATATTGCTGTGGTAACCATACGCCGGTGAGATGGAGAGGCGTCAGAGAGGAGGTCGGATATTGCTGTGGTAACCATACGCCGGTGAGATGGAGAGGCGTCAGGACAGCACATGGGAGATCGGATACCACTCCAATCGGTAAACGACGACTAGTGAGATCGAGCAGAATCAGAGCAGCAATAGAGGACAGAGGACAGTAAGAGTCTACGGAAGTAGGGCCTCTGCAGACATCGTGATGGGAATATCGCTTGATAGCACAGTAATTGAAGGCGCTTGAGATGGCGAGTGCTGAGCAGCGGCAGTATATCAGCAGCTCGAGATGGGGTTGAGAGACTCTCACAGTGCTGCGGCTGGCAGTCGTCTCCGTGGTGTCCCTTGGTGCCGGGCTGGCCTGGCATACCGTCCGATCCTGGATCGCCATGCTGTCCAGGGATGCCGGGCACCCCAGCCTCGCCCTTTGGACCCGTCTTGGCCACGCCGAGGCCGGCCTGACCCTTCCGACCTGCGGGGATCACAGGCCAGCCACAGGTCGGTGTCATGCTAACGCAGCATCGGTGACGGTAGTCTCATCAGCATTGGCGGCCAGCTGCCACCGCCGACACCAACCAACCTATACACACAATATGCGTGTAAAAAAACGTCAGTTGGCATAGCTTCATTTGCCCTTCAATGGGGAAGTGAAAATGGTTTATCAATACAAATGCCTAGATTCCATATCAGAAGTTAAATCAAAATATGTTGTTTGGCATATCTCGTAGGATACGCATAAAGTGCACATCTTTCCTTCGTCCCAGGCCACACCACTAACACAACATGGACCTACCAGGCCCATCGGTAGGGAGACCATTGGTATGGAGCCCATTGGTAGGGAGCCCAATGGTAGGGAGCCCATTGGTAGGGAGCCCATTGGTAGGGAGGCCAGTAGAAGGGCGGTGGGGCTCCGCCACGCCCAACAGTGACGGCAGCAAACTCCAGAAGCCTACCAAGTCCACCAACACAAGAAGGGCAAGAAGCAAGAAAACAAAGAAGACGAAAATCATCTGAAGCATTTGGTTGCATCCCTAATGATAAGCAAATGCTGAAAGTGTCATACCAATATCTGTATTCATTAAAGCTGGTTGAAGTTTTTTGGGGAGACAAAATTGACCTTGAAATACTGGTTGGCCTTAAATGAAATGACCTGAACATTTTCACCAACATTCCAACTTGATGTGGGAAAAGGTATGCTAAATTTCAACGTGCTGCCGCGGGCCGTCTTTCCTTCACTATCTGCGGAAATCCTCAGGGAGTGGCTTAAAATGACCCCCCCCCCCCCGAGAATGGGCGAGTTAGCCCACCTAAGTAGACAGCGTCGAGGAAGTTGGCGACGTCACAAGGCGCCTTGAAGCAGGGGTAAGCGACGACTTCGTCCCTGCCCCTTTCCCCGCCCTCATCGCCCAACCCTCCCACCACCATTCCAACGCGCGCAATGTGAGACGACTTAAGGCCTGACTTTGTGGGCGCCTTTTACAGGTTACCCGAGCATCTGTATGTGTCGCGTGGAAAGCGTCTCCGCCACTTTGTGGGCTGGACAACTGACCTGCATAGCCGGGCTCTCCGCGGTCGCCGAGCAGTCCGTCCAGGGCGGGCGGGCCGGGGATGCCGTCCTGGCCGGGCTCTCCCACCACCGTGGCGCCGGCCAGCCCCTTCTGGCCAGGGAAGCCGGGCTCGCCGGCGCGGCCGGTGGGCCCGGCCGGGCCCGGCGCTCCCGACAGGCCGTCGTCGCCCTGGTCGCCGGGAACCACCAGGCCGGGCCGGCCGCGCAGGCCGGTCGGCCCGTCCGGTCCCGGCGCGCCCGCGTAGCCGGGCAGGCCGGTCAGGCCGGCGCGGCCCGCCAGACCCGGCTCGCCCTTGGGGCCGACCAGGCCCGGGTCGCCCTGCCCGCCCTGCGAGCCCTTCATCTCCTGCGCGATGACCGGATCGTAGTAGCCCTTGGGCCCGACGAAGCCCTGCGGCCCGGGTCGGCCGGGGAAGCCGGCCTCGCCGCGCAGGCCGACTCGGCCCGGCTGGGCGTCGCGGCCCGCGTAGCCCGGCGCGCCCTTGGAGCCCTTGTCGCCCAGGGGGCCGGCCGGGCCCAGGCGGCCCTGCTTGCCGTGGCGGCCGGGATCGCCGCGACCGCCGCGCACGCCCTTGTTGCCGACTGGTCCGGGCACGCCTGGTGCACCGTCAGGACCGAAAGGACCGGGAGGACCTTTCTCGCCGGTTGCTCCCTTGGTTCCAATTACGCCTTGAGGCCCTCTGGGGACGAGACGTGCTGACCAGGTCTCCATACATGACAGCAATGCGCAGAAGCACACATACATGTAATGCAGAACTTTACCTGCGTCCGCCATTAACGCAGACTGGATTTATGTTTATGCGTAATGTATTTTGCTTTTGATCATGTTCTTCCATGTTAAGGCGCTTTTTGAACTAAATTACTAACGTGGCAACGGAATTTTTTGTCATACTCCATAGCACGTGCACCAATCATGTCTATTATGCTCTTTCAGCACAACGGAACTTGTATAATTATCAAAAACGAAATTAAATCTGATGGCCCATATTGTGTTGCATTGCATCATGCTGCAATCCAGTAGCAGTTATTTGTCAAAATCAGCCAAATATGCATATCGAAACTGTAAATTTTCGAAATTACCTGGTCAAATAATTCCGCTTGATACATGTAATGATCGATCGGTGCATATTCTATAGATTCGGAAGCCTCTGCCTTAACGTTACACTACTGAAGACCCCAGCACGACGGACGCAACAAGCCGTAAAAGTGTGGGATTCCAGACACACATGATACGAGACGGGCACATATTCACGTGTGAATGTACCGCTTAAATAGGAGTCAACAGGAATTGACTGCCCTACGCCATTAGTAACACTGTTAATAGATCTCGAGTCATAAATAAATAATTCAGGGACCCAGTTTCTGATTTATCTTGAGGTTGCTTTAAATTGGGCTCCACTGGTCCAAGTTCTGAAAGGCCGCGGCGGCTCGACAATGAGACAAGGGGGTGAGGGGATGAACAGGCATTATCGTCCCATTCCTTCCACATGAACCAGATTACATCACCACACCAGAGGCGTATTGATAACCTACATGAAATTGTGTAGAGCAGGTGCTGACGACGGCTACGTTTAGACCACGCGCAACCAATTCTAGGTCCTGACGACGACTACACCTAGACCACGCGCAACCAACCGTAGGTCCTGACGAAGACTACGTCTGGACCACGCGCAGCCAACCCTAGATTGGCATAGCTCGACGATTTAATCTGATTGGACATAAGTAAATCTTGTCATTCTATAAATACTAAAGAGCATGTCTTTTTGTCCATACGGATCTTCCGAAAATGCGTTTCGCTATTGTTAATGGATGTATATGGATAATTCCTCCATGAGACACTCTTTTTACTCTAATTTGTCCATTGAAATCTGCACGACACCAAGGCTCAGGATGAAACACAGGATGAAACACGCCTCAGCCTCAAGCCTCAGGATGAAACACAAAGTCAATTAAAATTTCAGTCATATCAATCGGCCCATGTGAATCAGACCGACTCCGTGCTAAATGGCACCAGCTCCGTCCTAAATTAGACCGGCTTCGTGCTAAGCATACCGGCTCGATGTCAACTCCCTTCTTACGACATCGTATGTCATTCTAGAGTCCTTAACGTCATTGATGTCACGCGAAATTATCATGTTCATCATCGCAAATACTGCGTAGTTGAAACACATCACCAGGAAACAGTGCCAAAATTCGAAAAGCTTGATTCACATACGTAGTGTACGGGAGACAATTGTCAAACCGAAAACCTGAGACCCACTGTATGCAACATTCTGAGAACGAAGCCTACGTGCTTGTGCTTATTCCATGATTCCAGTGTGTCGGTATTAATTCACTACCTCTGTAAATGCAACGGCTAGTGTGGTTGGGTTCTATAAATAAGCAGCAGACTATGGGGTCGGTCGATTGAACAATAATTTGTAAAAACTGAAACCATAGAGGGCCATATAACACCCTGATTAATGTGACAATCGAATGGTAATTAACGAAAGACGTGCTTACACTCAAAAACGTGAAACGGTGTTAACAAAGTGCTCTCATTGCCTACTGGTGTGGAGGATTGTTTTCTTACCGAAAATCCAGCAACTCCTCTGCCGATGTGAATCCCTGATCCGACCCTGTTGGAGGTGGTCCGGGGTCTCCTTGCTCACCCTTTGGACCTGCTGGACCGACTTTGTAGTTTCCTTTTTCACCTTTGGGACCAGGAAGACCCAACGGTCCCGGTGGGCCCTTGAAATCAGACACGTCTGTGTTAATTCACGGTTATCGAACGTCTAACCGATATGTCGCTGCAACCATCGGCAGATACACCGACCCCACCACCGGCAATTACACCGGCCATACCATCGCCAGATACACCGACCCCGTCATCGGCAGATGCATCGACCCCACCACCGGCACACCCCCCCCAAACAAACACACACCCCCACCCACCCGGAAACACCCACCCCACCACCCGCAATTACACCGGCCATACCATCGCCAGATACACCGACCCCGTCATCGGCAGATGCATCGACCCCACCACCGTCAATTATACCGACCCCATCAACGGCAGATACACCGACCCAACCGTCGGCAGATACATCGACCCCACCATCAGCACATACACCAACTCCACCATCGACACATACACCAGCCCCACCATCGACAGATACATGAACCCTACCATCGGCAGATACATCGACCCCACCATCGGCAGATACCCCGGTCAGACTACCAGAGGATGCACGTGCATATATACCACGTCGACATCATATAATCAGATGATGCACGTGCATATATACCACGACGACATCATATAATCAGATGATGCACGTGCATATATACACGGCATCATATAATCAATGATGCACGTGCATAAACACGACGGCATCATATATCAGATGATGCACGTGCATATAACAGACGGCATCATATAATCAGATGATGCACGGCATATATACCACGACGGCATCATATAATCAGATGATGCACGCATATATACCACGACGGCATCATATAATCAGATGATGCACGTGCATATATACCAGACGGCATCATATAATCAGATGATGCACGGCAATATCCAGACGGCATCATATAATCAGATGATGCACGTGCATATATACCACGACGACATCATATAATCAGATGATGCACGTGCGGAACATATTTATTTTAAACGCTCGACATGACGCCTCTTTCTTTCTAAGCTCAACATTTTAAAATGAATTCGATCACCTCCATCAATGGATAAAATGTCTAACTGTCAATACGCATCCTGATGTTCAGTAGGTGTTTACCATTCGACTTATCAGATCCATGAAATGCACTTAGAGGAACAGATCATTAAATTTACCAAAGGTGATAGACATTCGGGTAACCATGTATCATTGTATACGTACCGGTTCTCCTGCATCGCCACGGTACCCACGGTACCCCGCACCTCCCGGGAAGCCAGGCAGACCCTGTGGAGGATACGTATTGGCAGTGACACCCACTGCCAACGCCATGTCTTATGCTCGCCAGGTATTTACGGCATTTCAAACCCTTTGGCTTGGACACAGAAATTGCCTACCACAAGTAAGGATCTTGAAGTGAGTACAGGTAGTAGTTTGCATTAACGAGTGTTTGAATGTGCACAGCGTGAATTCAAGTCTACATGCTACCCATTAGGATGGTTTGTTAGCCATCAAGCTTTCATAATACAAAACAGAAATTGCTTGATATTTATCACGATTGCTTGATGTTTATCAGCATTGCATGCTGCACACCGGGTTTGACATCCTAGTATGTTACCTGCCAAGGTTTTTATCAGTATTATATTCTGCCCAAGTTTTAAACACAACTATTATTGTCAGAAATGCTAGCCAATATTTACTAGCTGTTCTAGTCGATGCGCCCTAAAACTAAAAATGACCAACCAAGTATTACTTGATGAATATGTCTGTTAGTTTGACGAAATAAGTTACTGACTTTAAGAAAACATCCAGATTTCGCAAAAATAGCTTGAACCGAACGCTAGAACGACCAGCAGTATTGAAAGAAACAAGTTTCAAGAATTAACATAAAACAGCTTGAACAAATACATGGAGTGCACACTTCTCAAAACTCACGCACACCATCGGCATGAGTGTTCAGTAAATGGCCTCGGCGTTTCACCAGACGTGAGATTTGCTGGCTGCGGCTTGTCAGTGGCCGGCAGTCGGCCACCGGCAGCTACTACCCACCTCAGTTCCCGGCCGGCCACCGGCAGCTACTACCCACATCAGTTCCCGGCCGGCCACCGGCAGCTACTACCCACATCAGTTCCCGGCCGGCCACCGGCAGCTACTACCCACATCAGTTCCCGGTCAGCCACCGGCAGCTACTACCCACATCAGTTCCCCCCCCAAACCGGCGCCCAATCAGTTCCCGGCCGGCCACCGGCAGCTACTACCCACATCAGTTCCCGGTCAGCCACCGGCAGCTACTACCCACATCAGTTCCCGGCCGGCCACTGGCAGCTACTACCCACATCAGTTCCCGGTCAGCCACCGGCAGCTACTACCCACATCAGTTCCCGGTCAGCCACCGGCAGCTACTACCCACATCAGTTCCCGGTCAGCCACCGGCAGCTACTACCCACATCAATTCCCGGCCGGCCACCGGCAGCTACTACCCACATCAATTCCCGGCCGGCCACTGTCGCCCTGTTCGCCTTTGACGCCGACCGAGTTGATGCCGCCGTCGCCGGGGTCTCCAACAGGTCCCATCAGCCCGGCAGCGCCTGCAATCGGTGCACTGTACTGACACGCACGGCGCACAGTCGTGCGGACACATCGCGTACAGTCGCGCGGACACATCGCGCACAGTCGCGCGGACACATCGCGTACAGTCGCGCGGACATCGCGCACACTCGTGCGGACACATCGCGCACACTCGTGCGGACACATCGCGCACACTGTGCGGACACTTCGCCACACTCGTGCGGACACATCGCGTACAGTCGTGCGGACAATCGCGCACACTGTGCGGACACATCGCGTACAGTCGCGCGGACACATCGCGCACAGTCGCGCGGACACATCGCGCACAGTCGCGCGGACACATCGCGCACACTCGTGCGGACAATCGCGCACACTCGTGCGGACACATCGCACACTCGTGCGGACAATCGGACACTCGTGCGGACACATCGCGTACAGTCGTGCGGACAATGGCACACTCGTGCGGACAATCGCGTACAGTCGTGCGGACACGTACGGTGTACAGTCGCGCGGACACGTACGGTGTACAGTCGCGCGGACACATCGCGTACAGTCGCGCGGACACGCACGGCGCACACTCACGCGGACACACAGTTGCACAGATGCACAGTTAGACACACCTGCAGATGAAGCAATCGTCGGCAGTGCCGATTAAATTGCGTGTGTGTTCTTTACCAATGCCGACGTGCCCACCTGTGAGTCCGACTCACAAGTGAAGGATCACAGGCAAAGTTGGTGTGGAAAATGGTATTTTTGATGGCATTCTTGATGTTCAGCCAATACTCATAAGCCCTATGCTATGCCTAGGCAACACTAGTGTGGCCTACCTGTCCCAGGGTATTTTCCACCCATGTCCGTAATAATTTTGACTGTCGAGAATGCTACAGAATTTCTCGTCGAATTTGCAGATGTTGAATATTCAGCGGAATACATGGATTTCGCTGACAACCACATGTGTGGTGTATCCTACGAAGTGGATTTCGACACTGACTTTGCTTTTCTGACGTCAGTAACAGGTTTGAATGTATTCAAAGTCAAAGCTGAAGATGATTGAGGGTGGACGTTTTGGATTTTGCCAAAACTATAGGAAACGTGCAGTTTGACACGATGATTCCAAAAACCACATAATTTTCCTCGCACCACGAATCTGTTTGGAAGTCTGCAAGGTTAGTTTTCGAAGTTATCGAGGGTGGTCTGTTTTAAATACTGAGCACATTTCTGGAATTTGGGTGCAAAACTGCATGGAACATATTCTTCGTAGCCAACGTCAGAGAGTCTGCCTTTAATGACCTTTAATTTTGAACTAGAATATCTTCCAATGCATTGTCGTTGCCATATAAATGAAGGGCGCTCCGGCAATGCCTAGTAAGCCAAACAGTGTAAGACAAGAATTACTCATTTTCTCAGAAACTATGCACATGCTTATTATAGAAGCTTGTCTTCATAAACATATCAGATCATGTACTCGAAGTCAATTATATTTGTGAACGAGTGAGGAAGTTGGCCCCGCAATGAATCCCCTCAGACCAGAGGCGTAGGAGCTACAGGAAAAGCAAGGGTACGATTGTTGGGGTAGGGTTCAATTTCTCCGAGGGGGCGCTATGATGAAATGTCAAAGGTGAGAGTCCACTAGAGTGCCCATGGGCTGACGCGGTTGTACTCAGAGGAATTAATCTGGCTGAACATTTGAAAGAGGTGAACTCAGACATCCCGGACCTGCATCTTTTCCAGTCAGAGGGGCACTTCTTCCATCAGACGGGCGATACCGAAAAGTGGGGATACTAGTCATCTCCCTGCCCCAACTACGCACACATATCTATAACTATTTTCCTTCCAACTTTCGTCTACATGCAGAGAATGCGGCTGGCTCTACGAGTGGACATGTGAAGGCACATTAACCTTAGGGATTTATGTTTATGGATGTTGTCGGACATGTCCTAGCTTGTGAACGCAGTAGCGACAACATACATGAAGGGAAAGCTTAACACAAGCGAACTCGTAATAAATTCGAAACGTTCAAACCGCCGTACCAGTCCATTCGGGAGCTAACCACGCTGAGTACCCCGGCCGCTGTCAGTCTCACCGGCACCACTCCACTGACCTGGCCGTCCTCGAGGTCCCGTAAGGCCGGGCAGGCCCGACAGGCCGATCCGACCGTCGGTGCCGTTACAGCCTGGGAAGCCCACGGGTCCGCGGCTGCCCACGTCCCCCGGCAGGCCCTAGAAACAGACAGTTACAGCGAGCGAGCACCACTGTTCCTCAACTGTCAGGTCGACGTCTGCCGGCCCTAAAGCACTTTGGTAATTACACAATTTCATGGTCTCACAGAAAAGTCTAATCATGAAAACGGGTTTCTAAGCCAGACGGCACGCTACCAAGGCGAGATGCCATGGGACCAAACGGGTTTCGACTCTAGCGCCAGTCAGGACATTTCCCAATCCCGCGGCCACCGGCGAAAAGTGGGGGCCTTGCCGTGAATGTGCAAAAGTGTGTCGTGAACCAACCAATAAACAATAAATAATAAACTGACACGCGTGAATGCGCTGGGCAAGCGAGAAGAGAAGGAAATATCAGATGAACTTTGTCCCAGCATAAACATCCCGAACCGCCACCTAACGCTGAAGCAAATCAATGGTTGTATTTATATATGTGTGTGTGCATACGTGGATGCCAATGTTCATGCATTTCAAGCAGTACAGAGGGCGTAACCTTGCTGCATTACATGTAGGCAAATCAGACCGTTGCGCACATAAACACTAAGCTCAGACGTGTGTGGCGATGCCCACTGGCCGGTGGCGGTGCACAGGACTGGGCGGCAGCCTCCTCACCAGGATACCGGGCGCTCCAGTGAAGCCGTGCACTCCTGGCGTGCCGCGGTGGCCCTTGGCGCCCTGGGCACCCTCCTCGCCGCGAACGCCCTTGCGGCCGACCGGGCCGCCCGGCCCTTCAGGGCCCATGTCGCCGGGAAAACCCTGCGAGCCTTGCAGGCCCGTGATGCCCGGGTTGCCCGCGTATCCCTTGTCGCCTTCACAGATGCAGTTTTGCACCACACAGCCCTTGCATGCCTGAAAGAGAGGCGGGGTTATGTGACAATGTGACAAAAGAGGCGAAGTGATGCGACGCTGGTGATGGGAGGGGAGACCAGCTTCCACACTACGGCAGCGAAATAGAAACAATGTGCAGCCGCACACTAATAGATGGCAGCACCCTCAACGCTGTGGTAGCAAATCGTGTGGGTGCTTTAATGCATGCGTATTTATCATGGTAAGAGGCGCACCCATAAAAAAATAACAGGGCACAACGAAAAATCGAAATTCTCAGCACGCGAAACCCTAGATTTTCGGCGCACTTCGCGTTCCATCGACGAGGGGCGGCTTTCTCTTTTTCTTTTCATTCTTTCCGTTGCTCAGAAGGTGTCATTGTAGCGACTCTGATCAAATCAATAGCTGAAGTTCCATGTGGAATAAAAAATAACAAACAACTTAATCGGTTTTGAAACAATTATGGTTTGTCTCTAAAAGTCATATAAATTAAATGGGTGGCAAAAGTGGACTACTATGAAAGATGTGGCTGGTTACATTTATAACGTTCAATGCAAAAACACCGTTAAATATTCTTTTTATTATAAGATCATCAACATTTTGCTTGGACTCTCGAGAGAATGACATGCAATTTGGCTTCCTACGCACCGATGATTAGCACAGTCACGTCCCACGGTTACAACTTTTCAAGAATTAGTTTGTTTTCCAAAGCAATATGCCCAAACTCTGCGCTATGAAATGAATTATGCATAGTAATCTTCTCCTTTGTAATCGCAGTGTGAACAAAAGTCTGCCAGGCTCGGGTATGTCACGCTATGTATGGAATTTAATTAGGCACGAGCAACATTGAAGACTTAAACCATTCGTGACCTCCGCTCAGAGCCTCTCCCCTGCAAACGTGGCAACATGTCACACTATCGAGCAACCTCTCCAATATTTGTTTCAGGCTGCAAGTTTTAACATCACCAGCTCTTAATTATTGTGGTAAAATTCACCCTAGCCTGAATTTGTGCATTCTCATTTAGCACCAGTCATCGGCACGATCATCACACCTACTCCGTACCTCTTATCAATACACATGAATAGGTCAGGACGCTATTTGTATTGCACAGGTAAAATGAAATCGCAACATGCTGGGGTTGGGGTGGCATCTGCGGCTTTCAGTATCCAAAATACAACTCGGAGCTGTTGAAGGCCTGTCGACGCTGCTGGCTCCACCAAGAAACCCGCCCCATGCTCAACGCGGCTGGCAGCGACAGCTTTCTGCGCATCCACCAGCCTCGGCGGCCGCGCGCTCCGGGTAGATGGCACCACGTCGCTCAGCGCAGGACTCCGCCCATCGCGCAGATCTCCGCCGACAGAGGATGGCTCCGCCCCCTCTCGCGGTACTGGCTATGTCCGCTGGGCCGCACGAGGTGCGGGACGGTAGACGACTGCAGACCACTACTCGACATGCACACCAGCGGGACGGTTGACGACTGCAGACCACCACTCGACATACACACCAGCGGGACGGTTGACGACTGCAGACCACTACTCGACATACACACCAGCGGGACGGTTGACGACTGCAAACCACTACTCGACATACACACCAGCGGGACTGTTGACGACTGCAGACCACTACTCGACATACACACCAGCGGGACGGTTGACGACTGCAGACCACCACTCGACAGATACACCAGCGGGACGGCAGCTGACGTTCTGGTGCACACAGGGTAGTAGGCTGCCGGTGGGCACAAGATGCACACAGGGTAGTAGGTTGTGGTGGTATCAGTGCTGTAGGGACGGCACTTGGCGTGTTGGTGGGCGCAAGGTGGACAGCGGGTAGTAGGCTGTAGACGTATCAGTCCCGTCTAATTCGCGCATGAGCGCACCGATGAACACACACGTGGGTGAGCACAAGATGTAGTTCCAGAATCCTGGGAGCACAGGATTCATAAACAACATCACGCGGACAAGCATGCATCTTTGCACCAGACAATCTCCGGTACCTAAGGAACACGCGAACATGCATCTCGACGATAGGCGCACGGTTCGAAAGATGCGAAATGGTCCGCTCAGCCTGACTGACGTAGCAGCACCTCAGCGATGTCAGGTTGCTGGACGAGGTGACGCACGCCTGCAGCTGACTTACCGCTGCTTCCGAGAGGTGCACCAGAGCCGGCAGCAGCGCCAGCCAGGCCAGCAGCCGAGTGCGCGCCGGCCCAGTCATCCTGCGTCCTGTGCTGGCAGCTCGCTCCTGCCCGTTCAGCGTTGTCTCATGCCGCGGCGTCGGTACTGCGTCCGCAGCCTGCCGCCGGCGACCTGCTCGCGCACCAGAACCCCGTCGGCGACTGAGTCGGACTGGCCGCTGGGCCGCGCACCGCGCAACACCACACTCGGCACCGGCGAGGGTGTGGCCTGACGCGGCGCGGCCGGGTACCGTGGCCAGCGGCTGGCGACACGTACCTGCCGCCGTTCCCCGCGCGTCGACCACGTCTTTGCCGGCCTGGCGCGCCCAGGGGGAGCGCAGGGCGACATTTGGTGGGGAACTATTTTGGCGTGGGCGGCGCCGGTGGCCGGAGGCGCGCCGCCCGCCGGCCAGCGGCAGAACTGGGCCGCTCGTGCCGGCGGCGACAGCGGCGCGGCACAGCAGCGGCTGACACAGCTCGGTCTCGCCGGCACGCCCGGCATGTGCTAGTGGGCCTCGTCCGGTCCGGCCTGGGGAAACGTCTGGGGACACGCCGCCGCTCGTCATGGGCAGCGTCCGGCTGCGCTGCCTCACTCTGGGGTAAGTAGGTGGGGCGGCTGAGGGCATGCTGCGCTCATCTTGTGTGTCACGCTTGGCCGAAACTGGCTGATGTGTGTGCTGTGACCTCCCCGTGATGAAGTGTGTGATATCCGTGCTTGTGGCACTCGCTCATGGACCGCCCTGCTCTATCGGCATGAGAGCAATGTGTGAACTACATGCAACGTTCTCGTGACCCCGATCGACCTCATTGTGACGCTATTATATCAATGTGGCCTCGGTTTTGCAAGCTCGTTGTTGTTCTATGTAGGTTGTTGTTGCACGTAGTTAGTCTTTTGGATGTTTCGGAATATAATTTCGCATACATTATTCCTCTGGTTTACCTATCTAAGCGTTCCACAAACAAACGTCCTCAAACTAGCAGTTTGTAGGATACAAATTTGCATCGCGTACAAACTTACGCTTACGTTCGTAAGCACATGAATTAGTAGAACAAACGTTGGAAGAGGCACGAGGAAATAGATATTTATATGGCCCTGAGTCGCGAGAGACGGTACAAGACAGCCACAGGATCCATACACTCGACCTTTTTCGAGAACATTGAACATCAAACATTGATCCATGGGCGTTGCATGAACAGAATGAACTGAAGATGTGACCTGGGTTCCTGCTTTCTTCACATTTCTGCGCCGTTGTGTGAGCGAAGGTTTGTCTGCCATAATTTCACATGACACAAAGTCCCATTTGGAAAACATTTGCAACGCACAAAAGTTTGCAAGAGACGAAAGTCTGTATAGTCAAACATTTGTTCACGGGAAGGAATGATAAAGGTGAGCGAAAAGTTAATTAATACAAGCCAGAAGTTCGTGAAGACAGGTAGGTAGGATTGTGATTTTGCGACGCATTCAGCAGCTGAGGCCATATTGCGTCGCCGTTTGTGAAGACAGTACTTACTCCCTTCCTCCGCTTCGCAAAGTTCGCCCGGGGAAAAGTTGGCTCACCAGAAACGTTCGTACAGGGCAAACGTTGATATGTTCAAACTTCACGTACGTTTGCCGCACTGTCCCAATCACCTTGCACTGTTCTCACACCCATATTGTCGCGCTCGTCAAGCGAACAGCCGAGGGTACTATTCACGAATGGAATTGGGGCACTCGCCCATCAAACGACGGATCCAATAGAACCCAAATCCGACACATTGATTGGTACGTCGATGTCGCATCTGCTGAGTTGCTTATGGTCAGAGGAGAGGGTCACCCTCCAAAAACAACGCCCATCAGCCGGCACGGGTTCCCCAACGAGGTGTCGACACGCAAATTGCTACTACGGCCACGGGTTCCCGTAACGAGATGTGGACACGCTAGTCTTTACAACGGCGCAGACCCACGGGTTCCCATAGCGAGATGTAGACAGGCATATTGTTACCACAACGTAGACCCACGGGTTCAAGAAATTCTTAGATAACGTAAGATATTTCTGTACATCCCAAATGTTTTTTTTCCGTGACAATATTGTCGCCGATTTTCATCTGGTAAAGCACACGGTAACTTCCCGGGAAATAGTGACATATTGGTACCTCACAGCACCCACTAGCACCTTTCGAAGGATGTGTATCCAAATCACTGGCCTAGCTATGAGCTACACTTTAAATACACCACAAGTTCAAGAACCACGTTCAAGAACTATATATTACCACGAAGAATACCATATGCGAACTATATTTTACCACGTTCCAAAAACTTTTATCAGGATTATTTTATAACTTCAACTGAGAGCTTATCGATAGCGAGCACGTGCAACATTGCTATACCAATCGCAAATCACATTTCACGTTGAGAAGTTTCTTCCGATCTAATCTCAATATGCAAAAGACCTAGGATATCTCAGAGATTAAGATTCTTGGATACAGTGGTGAAACTTTCTCAAGATAATTGACCGTGCCTGGACAGTATTAGCATTTGGCTAATACTGTCATACATTCGACGACCTTAATGTTAAGGCTTGAATATATTGGACCACAACTGGTGCAGAACATTGAGATGCTGCTACATCCGCAGCCATGCGTGCATGCAATTCCACCCATGCCTGGAGATGGATCTTTTTTTTGTTCAAGCTAAGCTAGTTCAGAACTTCTGAGGAGGTACATAACGTTCCCTTAGCTCTTTCTGTAATGCACATGAAGCAAATGAGCAATTTCGATTTAACTGCTGGGTAATGATGCTCGAAGCTCATAGTATGGAGCAATAAATTGATACAAAAACTAGCACATGACGCGGATTTGATCATCAGTAGCGATTTTAGAAAGGATTATATCTGGATTTCACTAGGTACAATTTTGTTTGTAACAGTTCCGAGTTTTTTGTAGATCAAATGTATGATTCGCCTGGTAAATACCCTGCTGCTTTACCTGCTGAAGCATCTTCCCGATCGGGTTAGATTTGGAATCCCTGTCTGATTACGAATTAAGTTTGATTATACATGGGTCGAACTTTCACGAATCCGGATTGGATTAGATGAATGGACTTCAATGCATAATGTGATTTAGTTGGAGTCCAGCCACACCTGTGTGGACTCGAATGTAAACAAGTACTGCTAACACCAGTATGGATGTCGAACGTGAAAAACTGGATAGCTTCATTAGTAATGTGTGAAATGTTCAGCTACTCATGATCATCTATGACACCAAGGTAAGCTTTAATGAATATAGTTTAATATGATAAACATGCACTTGACCATCAACATTACCCAACATCAACAATCGACATTACCCAACCTTGACCATCGTCATAATCCAAACTCAACCATCGACATTACCTAACCTCGACCATCGACATTATCTAACCTCGAGCATTGACAATACCCAACTTTGATCGTCGACGTAACCCAACTTTTATATCAGATTGGAAGAGTACAAACAACATTGCATCATTATTGGAGGCTAGCATGTCGAGCTTCCGCCACCGAATACACCAATCTGGAAAGACACATTTCATTAGTCCTGCATTATGAAATGCATAGTGTCCCGATGAGTAGCAAGGTACATCGTAATTAATCCGGTATAATGTACCTGAAACCACCATGTAGCGCTTGAAAGTTGAACATCAAGTCCACCGTTCACAGACTGGATAGGAAGAAAACTGTTCAACTACTACACAATGATAAAAGGCACAACCTTTTGTTTTCCGGATATTAGCGGTCAGCGGACAGAAATAATAGAAGGAATAAATATAAAGCCAAGACAATCATCAGTTTGTGTTATAATATACTGTCGCACTTATTGTGCATATCCCAGTAATGGCGCCTTCTCCAGTCTCCATCCATAATTATGCACACACACATGCACTGACTCACACACACACACACACACACACACACACACATATATATATATATATATATATATATATATATATATATATATATATATATATATATATATATATATATATATATATATATATATATATATTTATATATATATATATATATATATATATATATATATATATATTTATATATATATATATATATATATATATATATTGGAATATATCGGAAGCAGGTTTTCACGTATGCATGCACCGTTAAAACGACGGAGTTGTCTGCATTTATCTTCTTTTATGCACATTTTCTTCTTTTTTTTGGATGACTTCATTGTTTGCTAAAGATGTTATGCAAAATATTACCAATGAAAACAATGGTGAAAAAGAGGACGAATGTACTTAAGTCACTCTTAAGTCGATATAGTTTGTGACTCGTTACACAATGCTCATATTTTGGACGTTTCAATCAGCATTAATCATTTTCAAGGATAAATTAAACGAATCGCATCGGTCACACAAATAGGCCAAAGCAGATACACCAGCAAAAATTGTCACATATTTCACAAACATTATTTCCCCAGGCATTTCATGGGTTAGGATTCCGAAATGGATTAGATACCATACCACATTCACATTCAATTTGGCACACCATTATACTGCTAAAGATGTGTCACACAGAGCCAGGCGTGTGTATGTCTTGTTTTGTGCGTTGATGATGGGTTAGTTATTAGGGCTTTAGGGCACATCGACTGCATTGGTCATGTCGCGCCAATAAGTGCATGATGGGTGCAGTGCCTCTGATGTAGATTGTCTCAGCCGCCACCGCCACCATATGTCATGGCAGTGTAAGATGATGGAAGTGTCAGCTGTCAGCATGGCTCTGGTGAGCCGTACACCGTGGTGTTCTCGGAAGTGGTTCTTGGCGCCACCGTCCTGGGGATGCATGGCGAGGCGGCGGCTGAGAGTCGTGTCGGTATGGCCAATGTAGCAGACGTCGCGGATGTTACAGTCCCCAGTAATACATCTGGAACGGTTTACTACATCGGTATGCTTCAGCGCTCTGGATTTGAAACTGTCATTGCACATGATAAGAAGTGATGATTTCAGTGTTTTGTAGGAGACGAGGAGACTAATTTTGCGGCCTGATTGGATGAGTAAAGTGTTCGTCGTGACTATGCCACGGATGGCCTTTTCATCTTCCTTCCAAGAGGGTGTGATGGTATTTTTCTATAGATGATGTTGACGCGGTTATCAGTGTCTCATCAGTGCCGGTACGATGTGAAATTTTGTTTAGCATGTTTCGCGTGATTGTGTCGAAAACAGTGTTGCTGTGTCCGTTAGTAACTTACATTTGAATACCCTTCGCAACTTGAGATGCACGCGCAGCCAAGTATAGCAGTAGGTTATAGCTCTTCGGACGTATGACCTGTTTTCACTGCATTTATAGCATCGGTACAGTGTTCGGCGCCATTCATACATCGACCTATGTTAGTATCTATATATATATATATATATATATATATATATATATATATATATATATATATATATATATATATATTAAGAAAGGATCCGCAAGGACATGGTATACTCGGGTGAACTGACATGCCATGGCGACGCAACTAAAAGTCTCGAGGAGCGCCATACGTTTATATAAGATTTGAAGGGAGTCTGTTGGGCGACTTGTGAAATGTCCCTTGTAACCAGAGACCATTGTTCTCCCATGGATTGGCAAATGATGTGAATATCCAGTGTCAGAATGCAATCAGCCATACACTTCTTTCCCATTTGGAGTGTCAAGAATGACATGCACCACACACAGACTTGTGATAATGTAAACACTCAAGAACTACTTGAAGGGTGAGACAGTTTCCGGCGGGGGAGTCAGAGGGCCACCTCGCGCCGACATGTGAGGCAACGTACCAGGCGGCCGGTCCAACTTAGTTTATGCCAACGTCGCATTCCTGAGGCCATTGCTTATTTAATCGTTGCCTGAGCAGACAAGCAGCAAATCAGTTCAAGTGCATTTTTGTATAGTGACCTAGAATCGCACTCAGCAAAGGCACAAAGAGAGCGCTGGTGCCTTATTGGCAAACATGCTGGGTGAATCGTGGATGCAAAGACAACAGTGAATATTTGGCATTTGATTTCTACCCGAATTTAATCAGTTAGAGACATGCAACAAGCAAGGGAAGACTGCGCAAGTGCACAAATGTTCTCATTATGCCACTGTTGTTCAATGACGGCCTCGATCATGGTTAGATAATGCAATGTTGCAGGTGCCGTGGTTGCAACACTATTGGGTTGGTCGCACTAAGAACTTACCTCAAATTTTCAAACTTGCGTCACGAAATCTGCATTGCAATACCAGCATCCACTTTTGGTAAACCACCTTTGCAATTTGCTGCAGCAGCTTTGCTAGTAAGCCTCCAGCAATGGTCTAGGTGCATTGATCGCTGGTGACACTAAGATGGCCGTCATAGAGGTTAATCTCCGCCAGCAACTGATGGCTATTATAGTCTTATGCGACAAATATTTGCAAAGTTTTTTTTAACGAATGCTTTCAATGACTGCCACCCCTCCAGTTGTCGCTCCGCTAGCCGTCGATCCACCAGTTGTCGCTCCGCCAGCTGTCGCTCCGCCAGCTATCGCTCCGTCAGCTGTTGCTCTGATAGCTGTCGCTCCGCCAGCTGTCGCCCCACCAGCTGTCGCTCTGCCGGCTGTCGCTCCGCCAGCTGTCGCTCTGCTATATGTCGTTCCGCCAGCTGTCGCTCCACCAACTGTCCCTCCACCAGCCGTCGTTCTGCTAGTTGTCGCTCCGCCAACTGTTGCTTTGCTAGCTGTCTTTCCGCTGGCTGTCGTTCCGCCAACCATCGCTCTGCTAGCTGTCGCTCCGCCAGATGTCGCTCCACCAGCTGTCGCTCCGCCAGTTGTCGCTCAGCTGGCTGTCGCTCCACTAGCCATCGCTCCACTAGCTGTCGCTCCGCCAACTGTTGCTCTGCTGTCTGCCGGTCCTCTACCAGCTTTGAGTCCGCCGCCGTTCCTCTCCACCGTCCAGCGAATCGCGGCCGCGGTCACTGCCTTTGCCTGTTTCAATGATACACCAGTAGCAATCCGGAGACTTTCAACGGTCAGAGATGTGCTTTGATCCATATTCTCACCTAACGTAATACCAATAGTTTCCGCTTGATTAACACCATTTCATCAGAACGATCGCGAAACCCTAGAGAGTCGACGTCATCGCATATATCACAAAAGTTCACTTGACGGGCACAGCTCTTCCCGATCCCGACACGCTTTTAATATTTTTTTTTCCAGAGCGTTTCGCATTCTAATTTCCTTGAGCTCATCTTTCAGTTCATGCTAACTCAGACTTGCATATGCGCGTGCGATGGATGAGCGTGCATTTAGTGATTGCATATAATGAATTGCTGTTCTCCTGGAGGGAATTGCTGTTCTCCCCTCATTTAATATTATTTGCTAGAACTAAGAATGTCGCATTTCGACCGAATATATTCTGAACTCCATCAACGTGGTCGAGAATCAGCAAATGGCATGTGGGCACTCGGAAGTTCAGTTGTCATAGCAGATCTTCTTTCCTTGCGTTTGTCACCATATGTCAATACATATAGCTTACTAACGAGTAGCCTGCCTCTGATTACATATTCATCAACACAACATAGGTGAATGTGAAAATAATGTACCCGAAGCAGGATAAGCAGCCTTAACGAGATTGGTCATGCGGCAGAAAACTGGAAGGCGGCCAGACGGGATTTCTCTTGATACCACTGTTAACCTTTCAGCATACCACACATGTCGCGGATGGCAAAAGGTATAACATTTGGTTTGCATCCAGGGGTCTGGATCCAGTTCCGGTGACGGATGTCGCCTTTCACTTTTGCCAGCAGTGGAATTTGGTGAGCGTATCGCATCCGAAGTCACACTAGTTCTGAATCAATACTTGAATGCACATGCTGTTCTGCTGGCTTTAAGGGAGAAAGACCCGCGCTAAACAAAGCTTTCCGGCCAACCGTGAAACACCGCCAGTTATGTGCAGGGATTTCAGTTCAACGGCATAATGTTCACCGAACGTTTAACGTACGGCCAATGCTCCGACACGACTGCCTCGGTGCCGCGACCCCGGCTTTACCGCGCCAGTGCCAACTAACCTTCCCAGCCGGGACCTGAACCGGCATGGACAGTGACTGGAGCCCTGCCTTTCCGGGGGAGAGTAGAGCGAGGGCCAGCGCTCTGCACCCACCGAGCTGCTGAGCGAAACTATCGGTATACGCGCCATTCACGTATTTGTAAGCTACTTACTTTATAATCAGACATGTGTTAAAGCCATCCACAATTAACTTGTAGGTATTATAGCCTCACGTCATACAAATAAAAAGAGGTCGGCAGAAGTATCATGCATTCAGATATTGTCTACAAGCAGTCATAAAAGCAGACACATAAAATGGGCGCCAAGTGCTTCCACAGTCCAGGCTCCTACGCAGGTGACGCTTTAGGTGCGTTCCAAACAGGGGATGGGTAGCCGCGTCAGATCGGGCGTCAAGGCATTGTATTGTCTAGCCGCGCGACTACAAAAACGTCGCTCGTCCGTGTCGGTTCGCGATCTGGGCATAGGCGCTGTCAGTGGAGTTATCAGGATTTCCGTAAGTGAGGTCAATAGTGTTCTACGTGCTCATCATGTTTCGGTCCAGAACAAGAAAACTAACATCACGAAATTAAGTCTTCCTGCTAAGACTTGTAGGAGCCAATTCACACCACAAACCGGCCGCTGAGTATGATACAGTGCATGACTACTCCATGTCTTGATTCTTCCTGTTCCCCTTGTTTTGCACAAGCTGAATGAGAAACTTCCCTTGCATCCCGGACGGTACCACTAACAGTGGCTACATCCGCGATACTTCAGACGCGGCCAACACATGGTGTCCATCGATGAGATGATCAGATAGAAGGACGATGGCCCCTGGCCGAAACCTTGAGTAATATGATTTCTTGGAATTTATTTTTTCAAATGTAATGTTTATGGACATGAACAAAAACAAATGCTCTTTAAACGCAATATATGTTTACTGTTTCATTGTTAGGTCGACTTAAATGTAAACTGTACCCACATAAATAAATAATTATCCAGTCTAATCATTACCTGTGTGAAACGCTGACAGACACTCATGGGAAATGTTCAGAGTAGTATTTCTCGGTATATTTTAATATTAACGATGCGCGACTTCCTACATTCCTTTCCTTAGGTCGAAGGTCATATTGGATTGGATTGGAGATTAGATCTCGCTTCTGAAACTTTTTAATGGTTTCCGAGAGGAATATATTACAGTGCGGAAGAGATAAATTGATTTCAGATTAAGTTTCGTGCCCAAAACGACTAGTAAGCCCGAAAAGGTTATCTGCTCATGGGGCGGGAGCATGAACCCCCCCCCCCGCACGAATGAGGGATAATGACTACGCACGTGTAGGCAGAGATGTGGCGCCTAACAGGAACACCTTTGACGTGACGAGGCTCACCATCTTCACCATCCGTCATTGCAACCGATTCGATCTCGGCTGGAAATGAAGAGCGCATATAAAATGCGTGATCTCGGGTTAATATTGAGGCTACCAGGGCCCATCAAAGGCAATATATACCTACAAACTAACCGTCTCCGGGCCGGGGGACTCTCTAAAACCTCTCCCTAACTTCTCATCTACGTGCTCTAGGATGGAATACAAGCCACCGTGAGAAAGCTCTGGTCATGGGGAGCCCAGACCATACTTGAAATATGTATTTTTCCTGATAATCCCCACACCACATACAAACACCCACTCATACCCAAAATACTACAAATCCAAAAAAACTCACTATAACACAACGACCAACACTACTCTGGATCCCAAGTCACGCAAACATACACGGCAACGAACACGCAGACACCGAAGCCAACATAGCCACAACACTACAACAAACCACACCCTGCCCACTTTCACAATCAAACTACTACCCCACAATACGCCAGGCAATTAACAAAGACATTCAACAAACATGGGACACAACAATCACACAACTCCACGAAATACACCCAAAACACGAACTCTGGCACACCATCAACCAAAACACTAGACAAAAGGAACGCATACTAACACGATTACGGCTAGTACACACTGCACTCACACACTCCTATATTTTACAACTCCCGCGACCACAATGCACAACATGTCAACGAACACTCACAATTAAACACATACTCATACATTGCACCAAATACAACACAGAAAGATAACCCATCACAAACTACTGCAACATGAACAACATCCCACTAAACATCACGACACTTCTCAACGATGAACATCCAACACAACACGAGCACCTCTTCCACTTTCTCTCTATCACACGCCTGATCCAGGCTATGATTTAAAAAAGAAAAATCAAAACCGACCGGACTGGCAAACTCTACACTTCTGCACCAGCTCAGGTTCGACTCCTACTTCATCTGCCTGCAAGACGTCTCAACTTCTACTACTTCTACGCGCCATTCTTCAAGTCACCTCAACTGTCTTACAACTCGCCTCTACAAGACAACTATAATATTCTTCGCTTCCTCTCATCCGCACCACATTACTCATCATACCCTTTCATCCTTAATAAACAGCACCAAAATACTGACACCACAAACGCCCTCCGGAAACAGCCGACATCACCACACGGTGGCAGGCCGGCCAAACACAAAGACACACACACACAATGAGGTCACTGGAATCGCATTAGGTTCTTGACCCTGATTTAAGTCCCTGGAAAATATTTTTGTAAAAGGGCAGAGACTGTGTTCTTTCGACATGATCTTGCACGAATTGACATATATAAATGCAGTCATAATGATCACAGTGAAAAAGGGTCCAGTCAGGATAGGTTGGGTCGAGTCAGCATTGGGCTTGACAATCAGCTTCGAAACTATGCATGTTGAAGACACAGGGAAAACGTTATTGACACGCCAATATAGGTCATAGCTCATGCCGCATCTTATTTACCAATTTGTGGTCATGCTAATGTCATCAAATGTCATAACATGTCAACCCAGTGACATGGCCTTCGTCTTAGATGTTGACTGAAATTATTGATGTGCACATGTAGCCAGAGACGTGGCACCTAACAGAACCATATATATATATATATATGTTTGTGCGTGTGTGTGTTTGTGTGTGTGTGTGTGTGTGTGTGTGTGTGTGTGTGTGTGTGTGTGTGCGTGCGTGCGTGCGTGCGTGCGTGCGTGCGTGCGTGCGTGCGTGCGTGCGTGCGTGCGTGCGTGTGTGTGTGTGTGTGTGTGTGTGTGTGTGTGTGTGTGTGTGTGTGTGTGTGTGTGTGTGTGTGTGTGTGTGTGTGTGTGTGTGTGTGTGTGTGTGTGTGCATTTTGCATTCCACCACTTCACATTAACTTCAGGAGTGTGCCCTCCCCCGTTCCTGCGAAACAACGCCCAATTGTTTCTTCGACGCAAATGGGTACCAAAAGTAAAGAGACTAAACTTCTAACAGGAAAGGAAATTGCCGCAGGACAATTCGCTGTGAACTTAGATTCTCCAAAGATACTTTTATCCACAAGAAAATTACTGAATCCGCACCTAGTCAGAGCCATTCCTAATATGATTTTTGGTCGCGCCTCTACTCAAAAACCTCTCTGCGAGCATTAACATAATGTAGAATTGACAAAACAACAGGTATGTGTGGCATTGGGTGCGAAACGTGCTAGCAATGAGGAACGGATTATGTCCCACGCTGGAGCTTCCTGATAGTGCCGTCGACTGTTCTAAATGTACGTGTATGGAAGTGAAAGTACGCTTTGGACCATTCAGAATATATTACACACAAAATGTCTAAAAGTCGTGTTCACATATTTGAATAGCTTCACTAATATTGCTTTCATGAAGTAAACCTGAGATGCCTAGCAACGAATGAGCTTCTTCGAATCATCCTAGGAAATCTAAGGAGCACGTAAGAAGCCTGAAGATTGACGATCTAGGAGGTCTGACTTTTTGGAAAGCATGTGAAGGGGCACATCACATTCCCCATTGAATTTGCCTCTGGGTTGAATAAATACCGTCACAAGTCGATTTTTGCTACGTTTGACTCAAAAGCCCTGGGTAGTTCATAGGCTCGCTTTTTGCACTAGCTGACCAAGGCAGACCAGGTGCACTCGGTAAAACCGATAGGGTGCGACAGGTAAAATAGCCACGATAAAAGCATTCTGATAACAGGCTGCATGAAAACGCAGCTGATACCAACTCAGAGCTATCGAAAGCAAAGTTATCTTGGATCACAAAGATATAAACTTCAAACAGCCGCATCCTAAATGTGTAGCCGAATAACACACTGTATAGGACAGCTTTCCGACCTTCTTGCTCCATTGTGTTTTGCGGAGCACGCCTTGAAGTGTACTTTTAGCTTATGGTGCACTGTCTTGTCTGTCGATGGACGGCTTACCTTCGCTCACCACCGACCATTGTCTGTTTCCAGGGTGTTGGCTCTCCTCAGCCTAGTATGGTCAACAGCACGGGGCGAATCGGTGAGTAGGAACAGCTTGCACAAGTGACATCAGTAAAATATCACCCTGGTCATCTGCTTTCAAGATAATTCAGAATTCAGCTTAGCTTTGATTGCTGAATGTGCCCTGTAAATCACGATTGTAGAAAGATAAGAAACTAAATCGACCTCCACTGTGCAGACCATTTTTGTTCATCCTTCTACAATCATTCACCAAGGAAATACAGACCTTCTTCAAGTTTGTTCGACGTCCTTTAATCTGGTACATATTCCAGCTGGTATCGTTTTATATCATGCTGCGTTCATGAGCACACGACTACACGAAACTATGCTTCAAACGAAATAGCTTACATAGCCGATACACCACACTGCTCAGCCTTAATCTCCCTACGCTAACACGAGGAAGTCATCCCATACTCGCTGAAGCATCTCGCAGACCCAAGCCACGTGGAGATACTGGCTTGCTTGTTAACTAATATACATTCGGTCGCCAGCAGAAAATTTCAAATCAATGGCGAAGGCAATAAAATACAATGTCTACTTGGTACGCGGTGAGAAGATATCCACAACAGCACACACAGCACCAAGCACAAGGCGCCCAGGTACCAGAGCCCAACGCAACTTCTGATTACTCTACCTAGCACCCAACGCACCGCAGACTTCAACGCTTCAGAAGTGCAGATTGATCTCAGAAGACTGTGTGCGCCCAGTCGTGAGCCTGGGATGAATCATTTTGATTCGTGACTTTAATCCGCTCCAATCGTCGCCAGACAAATCCGTTGCATGATCCATGCTCAGTCATTAGTCATCGAGAGACCAAAAACAACAGTTGAAATATCCTGATCTCTGGGGAGAGCGAACATATTTTGCATGCAAATGGACATGGTAGGTATGTACAAAGAAAAGCAAGAAAGTACGCATGAATGGTACATTCAGGCTATCAAAGTATTTGCACAAAAAAATAGGTCATGCTGTAGTCATTTTGTGGCATGCAGTGAAGTGTTGAGAAGTTCCCTCGCCGTAATGAGTGTGCAATTGAGTGGAGCCATGGTACGTCTGAGACAGAAACCAAATTAAAAGTGTGTGTTCCACTTGGTCAACCTACACGGTGTGGAATGAGGAGGGGGTGAAGGGGAAAAGGAAAACAAGATGAATATGAAGAGGAAGGGAAGGAGGTGAGGAGGAGAATGCCATCAGTTGGATCCTGGCGGCGAGTCGCTTTGTCTTCGGTGTTGTAATTACCCAATTTGTTTCATGTTCTGTCCCGCAATGAGTGGTGGATAGTTGCTGTCTGGGGAGGAGGAGAGTTGGGTGCTTGCGAGGTGGGTAAGTTCCCGAATAATTTATGGATGATTCATGTGAGGTATAAAAAAATGGAAAAAAGATGATTCGGCACAGTGTTTGCAAGACAACCATTAATTCGTGAGCCTCCCTACAGGTTTGTCCGTGATAGCGGCTGAATGGATAGACGCAGAAGCACCAACTTTTCGGTAGTTTATCATACATCCGCTTTGCATATTTTGTAAAACTTTCAGGTCCTGTTCATGAATGGTCATTGACCTGGAACGGGTGCAAGAGAGTGATGCTCTGTTTAAAGTGCCGTCGATCAGAGTAGCTACAACTTGTGCGACATTTATATCGGGTGCGACGTTTAGATCGGGTATTTTGTAAAGGTAGGAGGGACAGGAGGTGCATCACCAGGCCCGGTGCCAAGGTTAAGGACCTGGTGCCAGTGGTGGCACAAGCCACCAGTGACCACCAGTTTAATACAGTTCTGGTACAAGTAGGAGTGAATAGCATAGGTCCTGCTAGGAGTGAGGAGCTGCTGCAGATATATAGGGCCCTTCTGGCCACCCTGAAGGATAGCAATAGGATAGTCATTGTAACTGCGATTTTGCCTAGGGCTGGAGCCTCCCCTGAGTGGAGCTCTAGGGCACTGGCAGCCAATGCTAGGGTAGGTAAGCTCTGCCATGAAGTAGGTTTCACATTTGTTGATGAGTGGTGCAGGTTTTATGGATCCTGGGACCTCTATCAGAGGGATGGCCTGCACTTCTCCGAGAAGGGGGTTCATGTTAGACAAAGTGTATGAGCATGTCCTCCAGGGAAACTAGGAAATGGGGTGGGGAGGGATGAAGTTGTATTGCCATCTCAGGGATATTCCAATAGTGTCAGCCAAAGCAATAGAACCTCAAAGTCAGCAAATAGGGACAGCAGTAGTTCAAGGAGGCAGAGTGGTAGTTCATCCAGTGATAAAAGAACTCCTCGGCATGAAAAAGCGAAAGGTGGTTATGTAGCATATGTAAAGTGTATGATGCTTAATGCTCAGAGTATCCGATCCAAATTTGATGAGTTCAAGTGTTATGTTGCTGAGGAGGAACCAGATTGTGTTTGCATTACGGAGGCATGAGTCAGTGATGGGTATTTTGGAGATAACTTGCAGGACTATGAGATCCATGGATACAATATGTTTTCGTGCAATAGGGGTCCAGCAGTGAAAGGGGGTGGTGTAATGCTCTATGTGAATAGCTTATTCAGTTCTGAAAAAGTAGCAGGTGGGGATAAAAATGTGTCTGTTGAGTTCATTTGGCGTGATGTCGCTGTGGGAAACGACAACAGCAATACACTGAGGATAGGAGCTTTCTACCGATCAGGAACCCTGCCACATTCTCAGCAACTGGAGCTTGACAAGGTGATTTGTGAGGAAATCACTAGAAACTTTCGGAGGAAGTACCTTATTCTTGGTGACTTTAATGTAAAAGGATATGAAAATGTTGGTGTTGGCTCCCCATCATGCAAAATGTTTAGGAAATGCCTTGAAGAGGACCTGTTCTTACACCAATTTGTAACGGAACCTACCAGGCATGGCTCATTCTTGGACCTTGTATTTTCAGATTTAAGTGACTTGGTTCAAGATGACTGTAGGGAAAACTCTGGGAAGAAGTGACCATTACATTGTCAGATTCAAGGCACATTTAGTGGAAATTATTAAAGATAATTTGGCAAAGGTTCCAGATTTCAACAGAGCAGACTTTGACTGCATGAGAGCGGCTTTAAGTGCCATAAGATGGGAAGAAGAATTCTCCAATTTAAATGCCTGTGAAATGTGGGACAAGTTCAAATCTTACTTGAAGGAAATTCAGATCAGACATGTCCCCCAAAAGCAAAGACCCAAAAGAAGGACATGAAAGCCAGCATGGCTTACACCAGACTTGATAAAAGCAATTAAGGCTAAGAAATCTAAAGGCGTATCGAAAAGCTAGGGACACTGTGAAGCAAAAAACCAGAGCAGCAAAGCGATAAAAATAGCTGGATTTAGCTAAGAACTGTAATGGGGACAGCAAAAAGTTTTTTAGTTTCTACAAGCTGAGTAAAGTTTCTAGCACAATTGGTCCACTGGAAGTAAATGGGACTATATTTGGTGAGGATACTGAGACGGTTGAGGAGTTGAGCAAGCAGTTTAAATCAGTGTTTACATTGGAAGATATGACCAATCTGCCGACCGTACATCATAGTTCAGTGACATGTGATCGGATAAATGATGTTGATTTCATTGATAGTGATGTTGTTTTCAACTATATCAGGAAAATAAAGCCAAACAAGGCAGCAGGACCTGATGAAATGTATGCCAGCGTATTGCGGGAAGCTGAAAAGAAATATGCATTTCCACTTAGTATAATATTTTGTAGATCTGTTTCACAAAATTAAATTCCAACAGATTGGAAAAGGGCAAAGGTAGTTCCTATTTTCAAGAAAGGAGAAAGAGGGAAAGTTGAAAACAATAGGCCAGTAAGTCTCACATCCCTAGTCTGCTAGGTACTCAAATCGATTATCAAGGATAGAATAGTTAGTTATCTGAAGGGAAACAGATTGATTCAAGATACTCAACATGGGTTTAGGAAAGGGCGATCATGTCTCACAAATCTCTTGGACCTTTTTAACTTCGCCACAGAACAATTTGATTAGGGAAATCAGGTTGATGTAGCATATCTTGACTTTAGTAAGGCTTTTGACAAGGTACCCCCATAACCGGTTAATGATACAGTTTCAGGCCCATGGTGTTGCAGGTAGCATCTTAAAATGGATAGAGTTGTGGCTTTCAGTTAGACAACAAAGAGTGATGCTAAATGGTGCAAAGTCATCATGGCAAAATATTCTTAGTGGAGTCCCCAGGAATCAGTACTGGGGCCACTACTGTTCAGTATATTTGTAAATAACATTGAAAGTGGCCTAAGCAGTAAGGTTTTGAAATTTGCGGATGATTTGAAAGTCATCAGGGCAATAACAGGTCAAAATGAGCATATCTCGCTTCAAAAATACTTAGACGAACTTGTGAAGTGGTCCGAAGAATGGCAAATGAAATTTAATTTCGACAAGTGCAAAATCATGCATGTAGGTAAGCAGCATATGAAGGCTCGATACTTGATGAGTGGCCAAGTGCTATCAGTGACTCAACAGGAGAAGGATTTAGGTGTTATTCTAAACACAAAATTGGGGGCAACAGAACAGACCAAGAAAGCCAGGAAGAAGGCACTGAGAATGCTTGGGGCAATGAATATGTATGTATCATACAGAAGTAAGGAAGTCACCAGGAAGCTTTACTGCGCATATTTCAGGTCACATTTGGAATACTGCATCCAAGCTTGGTCTCCTAGCTATGAAAAAATTGTTGGCTTTTAGAGAGAGTACAAAAGAAGGATACACAAATGGTTAATGGTATAAGCAACCTGGCATATGAGGAAAGATTGAAGAAGTTGAATATGTTTTCACTTCGATATAGAAGGCTGAGAAGAGATCTTATTGAGGTCTTTCAATTTGTCCATGGTCTGGACAGGGGATATCTTGTGGAAATGTTTGAATTTAACAGAAATGATTCCATTAGAGGTCATCAATTCAAAATTAAAGTTAACCACAGCAGAACAAGGTTAAGACAATCATTCTTCACCAACAGGGTAGTAGAACACTAGAACCAGCTGCCAGAAACCAATGTAAGTAGCAGCACATTGAACGTCTTTAAAAACAGCATAGACAGTCATTGTAAGAATAGATGGCTTGCGTTTCAGTATTGTAGGGAGGGCTGATCAACGGATTTGGTGGGCAACTGGTTGAGTGTGCAGAGTGCAGCCAAGAAGGGCCCTTGTGGCTCATAGTTTCACTAATCTTTTATGTCTTTATGTCTTCATGTCAGCACCAAACTCAGAGCATGCTGTCCTTATATCAAGACGAAAAAACTCCGGTCCGAAAATGTTCATGAAGGTCAAGTGTACTAACCTTCAGGTCAATTGCGTTATTATGTAACCATATTCGATGGCAAGAAATTTATTTGGGGTGATATGTCACGCGGAAAATCATGGAGAACATTTTGCAGGCCACAATGGCTCAAGATGATATATTCTAGGAAAGGAAATAAGAAATTCACAAATTACCTTTTTGATGGTCAAAGCTGGCCCCAAGACCATTTGTAGTGTACATCCGTACGTACATAGACCATTTAGTGTACGTCCATAGATCACATAGTTCAGCTTGAGTCTGCTTGGGGCGTTGGGGGAAGTCAAGTATTGAGGGGACCACATCAATGAGTCCTATATTTTTCTGGAATCAACGCAGATATATCACTGTCTCTTGCCAACAGTTTAATCTAGAATGCCAGCTAAGCAAATCAGCATGTGATGTACCATGAACCAACTTTTGGAAAATACAAAGCTCAGCGGACACTTCGATGTCAAAACATACAATAAATGCCCACACATGTATGCACAAAGTTATGTGCATACATGTGGTCGGTGCCTTAAAGAAGGCACCGACCCCGCCAGCCGGCAGTACTGAGTACCGACACACACAACTCAAGGAGGCGTACATAACTCGCGTATAATTCCAGGAGTATTAATGAAGACCCCCACCATAATGATGAATAACCAGCATACAAAACCAGAACAAACAATATTTTTTAATCACAAGGTCAACTACTGGCCGCCATTCCACTGAAACATCATATATCCGACTGCATGACTCATGGCTATATGTGATCGTCATGAACAAGTTCACTATTTTGGCAATTTTAATCCCTGTTTCTGGTATCATAAATGAATGTCATGCAAAAATTGGACACTACTGGTTTGAAAACAACGCAAGCTTGACAAAGACATGCCACTTCTGGACACTGTCTGGCGCTGTTTTGCGCCTTGCCGTGAACATACAGCAAAACTCGCAGATATTCGTATGTTATGATCTGGATCAGCTGGAAACATGGCAGGTATCACCTTGATGGCTGACCACGTGATCCTGTTCACTAGGAAATAGGCGGTGGTTGCTCTGGGTCATGACTCGATCCAGGACACGATACATCATGTGCTTGACAGTGGCGTACTCTGATAATTTGCCCCAGGGGGTGGGGGCAAACGGATTTGGAGGGGCGCACCATACACCATTTTTTTCTGTAAAAGTCCCCGGATCTCTACCACTCTTTTTTAGAGGTGCTCGTGTTTGTTTTGTTTCTGTGGAATAATTAGTGACAAACTTAATTGTCTTGTGGAGGGGGCCCAATCTACTACAATCGTTTTTGAGTCACCGGATGTCAACCCTAACTCCCCTATCCCGTTCGAAGGTTTTTGTTTCGGTATCCCTTGATAAGTTACCTCACACTACTGAAGCTACACCTACACAAATCGTTTAAAAATTAAAAATTTCGAATTCAGCCGTTCTAGTTAATAATACCCTGTCAGGAAATGGCAAGCACACGTGCGCGTATACACCCGCCTGGCGCATTCGTCGCATTCGCCACATTTCGTGCGATTCTCCGGTTTCTGCTAGACCTTCAACGTTTTGCTAATTGCTGCCCCATGTCCTATCGTCATTGACAGAAGTGAACAAATTGTGGCCCATAACGTAAACAACAACTTTTTTATCTGGGTACCGGGTCGCGCCAACATCCTAAGTAACGAAGAAGAAGCAGATCGGCTCGCAAAGCAAGCTTTAGCACTGAGCACCTACCCCAGTATGAAAGAAATGCGTAGACGATTGCAAGGCACCCCCGACAACGCCACATATGTCAGCATCACTAGAACACATGAACACCACATAATTCTACACAACACAAATCGAACTACACCCATAACATCAAACCAACGGCAAGCACCCTCACTAGACTTCGATCTAGTTCCACTAAACTAGCACAGCCTCAACTGGAGGATGACCAACATACAACACCTCACTGCGACACCTGCAACACAATATTGAACATACATCACATCCTGCTAGACGGTAATGGCTTGCAAGCTGCTCAAAGACAACCACTTATGACCTCCTTCCATCACCCTGCCGCTTCTATCGCTTATGGGTGACAAGCACCCAGAACTCATTCAATTGCTTTATGAATATTTGTGTGCCACAAAGCTTCTGGAAGTGCTGTAGACACCACACTATCAACACTCACTTCAACACGTAATGCATGCCAGCGATACAATAGTAGGAAATACGTAAATGCTCATTCCCGAATAGCATCGTATCCACACGAGCCGATTTGGTTTCCCATTATAAATAAATTGCTGCATAGAGTCTAGAGGTGCCGTCGGACGTGAATGAGCCGAATTGCCAAACACCGTACTAACCCCACTGATAAACCTACATGTCATGTTCCGACCAATCTTCTACTGACAACCAACACGTGGCGGGCAGCGTGAAAGGCGGTGTAGACAATTACCCCCTTGGTCGCTCGGTAAGGACCCCTCGGTGCTCTTCGACAAGAGTATGCTGATGCAAAATCAACTTCCTTGTCACTCAAAATCACCCTCCCTGCCCCAGCTACAATTATTTTGCGAAGGAGTAGCTAGCTAGCTATATTAGCTAAGGCCATTTCGACATCCAGGAGATGTTCTCCACTCAGCTACAGCCTTCAGTACCTAAGACATCACACACATTACGACGTAAAACTCACTTATCGTAAATGTACACTTGCCTCAACTGCCCGCACAACACGCTCGCTGTAAAGGCGGCGCAAAGGACCTTTTTGGTCTGGCTCGCCTCTACCCCCCTCCCTCACCTACTGCCACATGTTAGTCTTGTGCCATATTTGACGTGTGGAATGCTTCGCATGAGGGTTCGCTGGGAATATTTCATCACTTCAATTCGATGATTAATTCTCTTTTCCCCACATTTACTGGCGGTTAGGAAATCCAGATTACCCCTGAGCTTCGATGCACCTCATCTCTTTGGTTATATCCGCCACTCAGATTGGCTACCGAACCGAGGACCGAGCTAGGTCCACTCTCTGTAACCGTTGCGGTTTGCTTCATCTACGGATTTATTTTAGGGCTTCATCCAGTTTATATTAAGGGCCAGGTACGCTTTTTGACCGCGGCCATGCGGTCTCATTGCCCAAGTGTGCTTCGATGGCCTCCGTTTTGTTCGTTTTTGGAGCTCCCGATGTGTTTTTTAGCTGCAACGCATGTTTTAAGGCCCTGTCACCTTTTGCGAGACTGTCTACCCTTTAGAGGGCCCGGTGCACTATCGGCCTCCGTTGTGCTCTTGGGTCTCGCCGTGTCTATTTGCGGCTCCTGGCGCACATTTGTGGGACCCAGTACGATTATGAGGCCTCCGGTATAATTCCTCGGGGTGCTGGTGTGACTTTTCGAGCCCAGGCGCATCCCTCCGGTGGCACCGACGCCCTTTTTTGGGGGGCTCGGCGCACATTTCTGTGCCTTCTACATTTTTGAAATCCGAGTTCCGGTGTCATTTTCCGGGCCATCGCGCCATATTTTTGTTTACCACCACGATTCGTCAAGGTCCAGCACATTTTTCCGTAGACGCGTGCGGTTTCTGAAGGCATCTGGTGGTTTGTTTGAGGCTCCGAGGCGATTTTTCTGGCTTGGATATTTGCTCGGTATCTCTTCTTATTGTGGAGGGCTCCGGTTTGATATTTGCCGGGCCATGCTGTGCTTATTTTGGTTCATTGTTCAGGCCAATTTTTTTAGGAGACCCGATATAATTTATGATGCCCTCATCCGAATGTTTGGTTGTTCGGTTGTTAAGGATCCGCCGGCTAAAGTGCATTTGACGTCCATGCTCTCCAGTGCTGAAAAGGAAGCCTTCGCACAACGTGAGGTTTGGCTATGGCGAAGTCACAGTTCACTTATTTGCAGTGCACTGTGCACGGTGAATATTCTCCACTGCGCTATGCACTGCAACTGATGCAGGCACTGACGCCACTGCCCCCCTATCATTTACTTAGCATCATGCTTACGAGGCACTTAGGTGGGAGTAATTTGTTTTTAATTTTTTTAAAAAGTATTTTTAAGCTCAATTAGTAATAGGGCATTGATACAACAATTCCTAGTTCCTAGGAATAGCGCTTTGCCCATATCCCTGACGTTCCTTGTTCCGTGATGTGCGAATATTTCGACGTTTTATTGTGACCAGAGGTAAATCTAAGGCAATATAAGGCTGTTAGGATGCATTTTGTACAATTCTTGACACTGTGTGTACATGAAGTCGTCCGAAATATAAACAAGCTGATACAACTGAGGGCTGTGTACTGTGGAGTCGTTCTGCTTGCAAAGTGAAGTACATGCATCTGGTATATATTTGGTCAAATAAAGCGCATGGTGAAGAAGTATGAACATAATAGGCTTAGAGATGCTCCCACCCGGAACCCACCTACGTCAAAGTTGCAATTGTTATCCAGAACTGCATGTCACGTTTTAAAGAAGTGACTTTTTTCGCGTGTAAAGCGATCCAACGGTTATCCATATAACAAGATTTCCGCGAAACCCATCTTGCGGGTAATGTTGATTGGTATTTTTGCCAATGATAAAACAAAAGCTTTTTCTTAAGTGACTCATCTTTTTGCTCTGATTTTTTTCTAGCTTCGATTTGCATGATCCACAAAAACTTCCTTTTAAAGCATTCTCACTTTAGGTAGCATTCATTTATCTGATACACATTCCAGATTGTTTGGCACATCACGGTGCATGCCATTCTGTTGTTCTGCCTGACCCGCTGCATGCTCCTTTTTGGCGGCTTGAATATGGCAGCGCATCACTGCGGCGACGGAGAAAACCCACTCGTAGTTTACATCACTGTGGACGTGTCCTTGCCGGTGGACTGCGCAGAAGTGGCCTGTTCAGCCTGCGCGTGTCGCCGCCGACGACACTGGTGACATCACCAGTTTGTGTTGGGCCCGCCGAGCGTGCCGGCGGCGGCGGGGGCCGACTGTGGGCGTGCATCTGCGGTCACTCAGCGCCGCACTGGGACGTGTGGCCGTCGGGCCGGGTGGCGGTGTTGTGCGGTGACGACACTGCCAGACGACGCCCCCTCCCCTCCGCCCCCTCCGCCCCCGCTGCCGCCTCGCCAGTCCGTAAACGTCCTGTTATGCACGCCCGCCGGCTTTCTCGCGGCGAGCGTGTTTTTCGCCCGGGGTGTGTTTTCAATGGAACTGAAGTGACGACGGCGCGGCAGAGGCGTCGCCTGGGATTTGGAGCGGGGGGATGCCGGCTGTGCGAACCACAGGGTCAGGTAGCACTTATGGGATATTCTGGCGAATCTGAATTTGAATTATCACTTTCCATGCCTCCGCTGTGCCGACAGGCTGCGTTCTGGGTGAGCATAGCACGTTTGTTGTACGGAGTCGTCATGCTGCGAACAACACAGGAGCTGTCTGGCCCACCAGGCGGCTGGTGGCGCCCATGGCACGAGCGGAGCGGACTGTCCGCTGTCCTTCCGTCAAGCTACCGCTGACATTCCAGATGTGGACCGATGGGTAGCAGAAGGGGCATGGGTACGGGTGTGGGGGAGGGAAACGGTGACAGGCTACCTCCAACACAGCTCGGGAAAAGGCCGGGCGTATCATCATCTCCTCTGCAATACATCCAGGCCATTTGGGCGTTTCTCAAATCCGATCCGAAGCCTGTGGCACTACACGTAAGTCATGCCTGAGGTGAAGTGGCATAGCTTAACTACCCACCATTACTATTCACCGTCCAACCATGCTCAGTTAGCATCCAACTGAAAACGTTAGCTACCATCCAACTGAAGTCGTTAGTTAGCATCCGTATTCCCCTTTGGAACTAGAAAGCCTCGATGCTCCTGAAGTCAGAGCAGCCATGGGAGATGCCGAGTAGCATGGTGACAAATCAAGCAGCCATGGGAGCTGGCGGGTAACATGGTGGCAAATCAGAGCACCCGTGGGAGCTGACGGGTAGCCTGGTGGCAAATCAGAGCAGCTATGGGAGCTGACGGGTAGCGTGGTGACAAATCAGAGTACCCATGCGAGCTGACGGGTAGCATGGTGACAAATCAGATCACCCGTGGGAGCTGACGGGTAGCCTGGTGGCAAATCAGAGCAGCCATGGAAGCTCCCTGCGATGACTGGTGACGGCGACGGGTCATTTCGTGGTTGGAGACAAGGAACTCATGATCCAGAAGAGGGATCAGACAATGTGCCAGGCATTGGCCAGCAGCACCGGCAGCAGCCCTGCCCGACGCCTGCTGACGGCTGGGACTGACGGCTGGGACTGACGGCTGGGACTGACGACTGGGACTGACGGCTGGGACTGATGGCTGGGACTGACGGCTGGGACTGACGGCTGGGACTGACGGCTGGGACTGACGGCTGGGACTGATGGCTGGGACTGACGGCTTGGACTGACGGCTCGGACTGACGGCTGGGACTGACGGCTGGGACTGATGGCTGGGACTGACGGCTTGGACTGACGGCTGGGACTGACGGCTGGGACCGACAACATCTTCCCTGCCAATCCAGAGCCTTCGCCGCCTCGGATCCACCGTGAGCCACCACCAGAAGCGTTCGTCGTGTCCGGTGTACCGTGAGCCACGTGCCCGTGTACCGTGAGCCACGTGTCCGTGTACCGTGAGCCACGTGTCCGGTGTACCGTGAGCCACGTGTCCGGTGTACCGTGAGCCACGTGTCCGGTGTACCGTGAGCCACGTGTCTGGTGTACCGTGAGCCACGTGCCCGTGTACCGTGGGCCACGTGTCCGGTGTACCATGAGCCACGTGTCCGATGTACCGTGAGCCACGTGTCCGGTGTACCTTGAGCCACGTGCCCGTGTACCGTGAGCCACGTGCCCGTGTACCGTGAGCCACGTGTCCGGTGTACCGTGAGCCACGTGCCTGTGTACCGTGAGCCACGTGTCCGGTGTACCATGAGCCACGTGCCCGGTGTACCGTGAGCCACGTGCCCGTGTACTGTGAGCCACGTGTCCGGTGTACCGTGAGCCACGTGTCCGGTGTACTTACGTTATGTTACGTTGTGCTATTTTGTGTCTTACGCTGTGCTATTCTGTTTCTTTGCTGCTTCTTTTCCTGAGGCAGGTCGGCTCCTCTGCGTCCGGCGGCACCGCCATGTGACCATTTATTTCTAATTAGAATGCAGATTGGCTCATGCAGGTCCGATGTCATTCGGGGACGGCCATTTATGTGTTTGGCCGAGCGAGTGTTGGTGGTGTGGTGTCTACAGTGTTCCTGCTAGTTTTGTGGCGTACAAATATTTAAGATAGCAATTGAAGGAATATGGGTGCTTGTCACTCAGAAGTGATGGAAGGGACAAGATAATTGCCCTCTCTTTGGTAGTATGCCTCAAGTGGTTGTTTTTTAGACATAAACAAACTGGCCTTCTGAAATGGTTGCAACGATGATGCTGTTGTATTCTAGGATGTGTCGTATATTTATTTGTGAAGTCGTAGTAGTGCTTTCCTGTTTCCATCCCAGTCTCTGACTGCAAGTGCACGGAGTACGTTGACGCGCTTCAGCATTGGCTTCGAGATTGAGGTGGTACAGGTGTTGAACCCAAGTTACTCGCCTAAATGTACTTCTACGAACTTGAAGCTTTCCACCTGATCGATGGCTCTGCCATCAATTTTGAGTGGAGTTGTAGGTGTGGCGAGGAAATGAATATATGTGACAGTGGCCGATGTTTTTTTCTGCAGACACGGTGAAGCCCCACGTTTTGAATCACTTTGCCATGTGTTCTAGACCTGCTTGGATGGGTTTTCAACCTTTAGCAAGTATTTTGCTATTGTCCAAATGGATATGTCGTCCGCGAAAAGCGAGTATTAAATTGAAGTGGCCGTGTGATCGGTACGAATGTCGTTGATCATGATGATGAAGAGGCACGGTGAGAGCACGCTCCTCTGTGCCATTATTTGTCCGCGTATGCCAATCTTGTGGAGTTTGTGTGTCAGTTCGGACTTGTGTACTCGGTCGAATGCGGCAGCGATGTCTAGGTAGGCAGCTATTGTGCGTTTGATGCGTATACCACTTTTGATGTGCAATAGTCCAATTAACTTTTTTGTAGTTGATATTTAGCGCTGGAAGCCGCGTTAAATCTCCTTTGAGAGGAGTTGCAGTCGGATGCCGTGGTATTGACATTGTGGTATTGCCGACGGAAATTCGCATTCACCATCACCATTACGAAGAGAGGAGCGGCGTTGTAGTGGCAAAGGAATTAGAGGTGCACCTCGTGTGCCTTGTTGTGAATGTGTATTTGTGATGGTAGTTGTATTTAGTTGAATGCCAAAACTAAGATTGTGTTTGTGGAATGTGCTTCCTGGCTAATAATGCGATCTATCGTGACTGTAGCGTCTAAGAGGGCTAAGGCGTCGAACAGTGTGGCGATGCTGTCGAGTGATACGTTATCCAGCTCTGGGGCGCAAATGTGGTCCCGGCTGGTGTTCAGTGTACGATGTAGCATGAAGGAGCAGCGCTGATTGTTGACACACAGCGGTGTGTGTGTGTGTGTGTGTGTGTGTGTGTGTGTGTGTGTGTGTGTGTGTGTGTGTGTGTGTGTGTGTGTGTGTGTGTGTGTGTGTGTGTGTGTGTGTGTGTGTGTGTGTGTGTGTGTGTGTGTGTGTGTGCGTGCGTGCGTGCGTGCGTGTGCGTGTGCGCGTGCGCGTGCGTGCGTGCGTGCGTGCGTGCGTGCGTGCGTGTGTGTGTGTGTGTGTGTGTGTGTGTGTGTGTGTGTGTGTGTGTGTGTGTGTGTGTGTGTGTGTGTGTGTGTGTGTGTGTGTGTGTGTAGAAGCGTTTCTGTGTCAGCGCTGGTCTGCGTTTGAACGGTGATGTAGGAGGTGTGGCTATTGATCGTGAAGTGTGCTGATTGAAGAATGCGGCGGAGTGTCCGCGCGAGAGTGAGAGGCGACTCTCGCGTGATGTGTGGCCCTGCCCTGTGTCGGTGCCTACTAGGTAGGCGGTTTTTATGGTGCAGGCAGTGGGCGCCGTTGTGGATGACATGGTGTGTATGGGTCGGTCCTCTCCTCCGCAAATGTCCTTCCTTACCAAACAAATACCCGGATTAAATGCACCCATGGACCGAGCTTTCGCTCTCTGGTCCTTACTTCGGCCGCAATGGCTCAAGACAGTGGGATCGACAACGTTAGGTTACCTCCTGGGTGCAAAGTTTAGTTGGGAGTCAGAGAGAAGTTGGGGATTTGGTGTGGGAGGTTTTCCTTCTAGGGTCGCAGGAGTGCTCGTCTAGGGTGCCCGGAGCGCTTGGAGTCTTCGCTTCTTTTGGCGCTACAGGTTTGTCTTCTTTCTCAAGCCTTGGATCTTCCTGGTTGTCTTCTTGCTTGCTGACTGCTCTGAGCAGAGCTGATGTCTAATCCTGTGCGTGTCTAACTGGAAACAAATGAGTAAGAGACACCTATTACAGAGTACAATATGCTTCGTCTTCTCCGACGTCATATGATGAATTTGTCCTTCCCTGCGCGTCTACCCACGTCGACTCCTGATCTGTACACTTAGATGACATCATACCATAAGCTTTCACAACCGCTGCGCGTCCACCCACGTTGGCTGCTGATCCTTGCCCTGATCTGAAGTCATACCATGAACTGCCTGTCGCCCTGCTGGCCGCGCATGACCAGCTCCTGGGCTCGAACCGACCGTCCACCCACGTTGGCTCCTGATCCTTGCCCTGATCTGAAGTCATACCATGAACTGCCTGTCGCCCTGCTGGCCGCGCATGACCAGCTCCTGGGCTCGAACCGACCGTCCACCCACGTTGGCTCCTGATCCTTGCCCTGATCTGAAGTCATACCATGACCTCCCTGTCGCCCTGCTGGCCGCGCATGACCAGCTCCTGGGCTCGAACCGACCGTCCACCCACGTTGGCTGCTGATCCTTGCCCTGATCTGAAGTCATACCATGAACCTCCCTGTCGCCCTGCTGGCCGCGCATGACCAGCTCCTGGGCTCGAACCGACCGTCCACCCACGTTGGCTCCTGATCCTTGCCCTGATCTGAAGTCATACCATGACCTCCCTGTCGCCCTGCTGGCCGCGCATGACCAGCTCCTGGGCTCGAACCGACGCTCTGCCAGCCGCCTGGTGCGCCAGTGATGAATTGGGGCGCTATTTCTGTCGCAGCGTTTGGTCGGTGAGATTTACAGACCGCCTGCCAAAAGCAAAAACCGCATGACCGACGACGGCAAGGAGCCCACCGTTCCGCCTCTCCACTGTGTATTTCGTGAGAGGCGCGCTATTTTGAGAGGCCCCCACCAGCTATGTGGGTCAACGGCCTCAACAACTCCGATGTTTAACTGTAGAGTCGCTTTGGAGTGCCAGCGATACAAATCATGTTATCTTGAGTCAAATGCAAGCAGCTTTAGTCATCTTTCATTCATTATCAGCTTCGTATAATAAGCACCTTGCTATTGAGTGCTCCGATGGGACCTTATATTGCCACCTTGAGTACTCCGACCGAACCCTGTGTTGCCACATTGAGAGCTTCGACCGGACCCTATATTGCCTCATTGAGTACTCAGACAGGACCCTGTGCTCGCACATTTCCTTGACGCACTCATTCACAATCGCAGGTTGATTGGTTTCGAAGGTATCTATTCAATGTCACTTGTTGTCACGCCACGCCCTGAATTACCGCGTTAGCAGCTGGTGGATCCAGGTGACAGAAATGTTCCTGAATGGAATGCATGCAATGTTTCCAATGCGGCCACCCTGTCCGCGAAATTTAAAGAAATTAGCACATTTATCGAGATCTAAACGCACTTTGATGAAGAACAGTTTGCTTAAAACATCCCTTACATCAATAGTTATCAAAATCCGAAGAGCTGAAGCGATATAGATGACTTGAAAAATGTGTGTTCACGAAATAGTTTGCAAACGAATGTCCGAATGAGCCAGTGGCTTTAGCATACGAAACATAATAAAATATAATAATATAGATATTAATACAGACAAACATGCAACGGATTAAACTAAGAAACAACAAATTCGAAAGTTCGGACATAAACCTTGGAGGTTCTGGGTGTTCAGTGAATATTTAAAAATAAAATAAAATAATAGCTCGTTCTCAGGGTACAATGCATCTGTGCGACAATTTTCCGGAACATTTTCGGGATTTCCTGATCTAGTAATCACCTTACACAATATATTCATACCTAATTCGGAATAATTGCACGATGAATTGAGTATTATGCGAATTGCATTGGAGCACACATATTTATTTAAGAGCTTTTCTTGCGTGAGTTAATGTTATCAACGAGCTACGAGCTACGTATACAATACACACATGAGCCCGAGTTTCCAACATATTGTACAAAGGGAAAATAATTAGACCACATTCATCAGGTGAACAAAGTGGCAATGCAGTGGACAAAGTGGCAATGTAGTGAACAAAGTGGCAAGGTATTGAACGTCTGACTCCCATCCCCACATTATATTACACGCCAGATATTATTCAACAGAAGGTGCATGGGCAATTATTAAACGCTAAATACTGAAAACTGAACGTAGTCCTGTGTTCACAAGATTTCAGAAGGTCATCAATATGCGACAAATTAAAAAAGAGATAAATCAACGGCCATTGACTTGGCGTTTGGAAATTGATGCTACTGGGAAACATTCCTGTCCTAACAAGTTAAAAGGTGCTGTCATGATTTTTGACGAATCAAGCGACATCCGGTTGGATTCGATTCTGTATGGATCGATGACCGCACAGTTTTCACATCAATTCTCGATCATCGGCTCTTTCGCGGCATCGGTGTCCCTATTTTTGCTTCCCTGTCTGTCTTGCGCGACCTCACCAGCCTCGAGCAGCAGCAAAAAGCATCATTCCGTTGATCTGGATACTGGCGCATTTTCTGGCTACCACTGGAGACATCGCCAGCAGCTGTGGCCTAACGACTCGAGGAAGGCGTCATATTAGCCTACGTACGTCATACGTCATACGTCATATATATATATATATATATATATATATATATATATATATATATATATATATATATATATAGCGCAAAAATCGTCAATTGTGTTAAGAACTAGGGCACTCCGGGTTGGAGTGGCTACTGCGCGACCTGCAAATCAAGGTCTAAAAGTCCACCAAAGATCAGTCAGAAAGCAAACTGTTTCGCTGCCCGAAACAATAAAGAAAACGAAACGCACGGAAAATATGCGACATTATCACATGTCTTATGAAGACATTAATCTTATTAGTTGAGCAAAATACGAGTGCTCATTCTCATGGACACAATTGCTTCTTTCTGTTATCCGCTACGTTAAGACATGATTTAATTGGGAAGGCTTCATGACAAGAGTGGGTCCCACATTGTTGCGTCTTTTCATCACCATCATACTTTCTCAGGATTAATACCAGCTAATGTCAGAGGGAAAAATAAGCGCAACGTTTCGGTACAGGCGAAGTACTAGAACGATGTCTGACCTGCTATTCTCAACACGCAGCATCCTGCGAATTATGTTTCTTTCTTTTTACTTTACCGGTGTCGCTCGGGTTCACGGCGAAGCAACTGGTATCGCCGGAGCGGCAGTCACCACAGCTATCGCTGCGCCGTCTGCTTCGCCACCGCTGGAGCGACCGTAGCTGCTGGAACAGCTGTGGTCAGGCCGCTGGGACAGCTGTGACTGCAGGAGGGCTGTAGCCGCAGGGGCGGCCGCCGCTGCTGAGATGGCGGTGGGTAACCTTTCCAGCCCTTGGCAGCATTTATCGCTCTGAATGATATATTATCTCTGAGGCTGGCCCTCGGTAGTCCTCGCACCATTCACCAGTTTTCAAGGACTCTCTTAGCTCCCAGTGGGCTCCGATCCTTCCGGTGTCCATCGAAGTGCTCAGAAACATCCCAGACCAGACCTCTCTGGCTCGTAGAGGACGCATTCATCCGTCAGGAACCGTCTCCAAATAGCATGGGCCAGTCCCAGTCCTCGACAAACCTGTCTAACCTTGAGGAGAATCCTGCTGCTCGAGACAGGTCTTAAAGTTCCTAGCAAACATCGCCAGCTCTCGGAACTCTCCTTAGTTTTAGATGGCTCTGTTCATCTCGCAGTATTCATCTCAAACATCAGGAGCATCAGTCTTGTCCAATCTAGCCCTCAAGGGACCTCCCCAGTCCTCGACGGTCTCAAGGGGATAAAAGGCATTCTAGAATCAATCATCTAGACATCTCTGAAACTGGCTCTCAGTATTCACCGCAATCATCGCTAGCCCTCAGGAACTCTTTCTAGATCTCAGGGAGTCCTGTTCGTTTGATAGAGTTATCTTCCAAGCCTCTTGGGAATCCCAATCTAGTCCTCTCTATATCACTGAGTGATCATTTTGAATAGTCAGGGGTCCTCCCCAGCTGCTAGGGGGCCTTCCTTGTCCTTGACAGTCTTTCTAGCTTCAAGGGCTGTCTAGCTCTGAGGCTGATCCTCGGTATTCCTCACAGCAATCGCCAGCCAACAGGGACTTTTAAAAATACATCGGGGCATCTTGGTCCTCAATCAGGGGCTCAGTCGCAGAGGAATCTCAATTCTGTTCTTTCTGACGTGCACGAGATCATCTTCTTCTCTCAGTGCCCTCTCCTGCTTTTAGAGGCCCGTCATAGTCCTCAATAGTCCTTCCTAGATCTAATCTCAGGGGAATTTCAGATCTGGGATGAGCTCTCACTAATATTGTTCAGCTCTTATTCGTCCTGTTCATTCCTCGTGGACCATTTCAAACCCAAAGAGAATCTCGGCCATCTCTTGCCCTCATGCGCCCTATGTATTCCTCAGCTGTCAGGGCCCCATTCCAGCTGATACTTCTCTTTCGAGCTGGCATGAGCATTCCAGCTCTAGGGTTGTCCCTCTCCCGTCTTTACCGCCTTCGTTAGCCCTCAGGGTGAACTTCTTCCGGTCTTGTGGACCCCCTCCGCACAAGCTGTTAGATGCGTTACTTTTTGTTCTCCGTTATATCCCTGCCCCTCATGGCGGTCGCCTGGACCCCATCGGACTTGCCAGGGGACAGGCGCCCCTTCATCCCTTGGAAACACCACTGATTTTTAACAGCCCCGATCGATTCATGGGCTTAGAGGCTCTTTATGTATCACCCTCCGCTTATGTAGCACCCTCCCAAGAAACCTCCGCTTCAGCCCGGATCGTTTTCATAGCTCGGGGCATCTTCATAGGCATCAGGTCCACTGTCAGCTCTAAGTCCCTCTCCATTAGCGTGAATCAAAGCCGACTCATTAGCTAGGCACTTTCGGTCCGGGGCCCCCATCCGTCGGCTTGGGGACCTTCCTGCATGGATCAGGATACCTTCCGTCCGGACGGAGTACTTCTCTTTAAGGTGTGGGCCTCCTCTGTCACACAAGAGACCCTCTGTGCGGTTTCGGTCCCCACTGGCCTAGGGCCCTTCATACCGGCGCTGGGCCATCTCCGACGGCACAGGGTCCTCCCGGGGCTAGGGATCCCCTCCATCGGCGCAGGGGCCTTCCTTGGCGATCCATGTCTCCTCCGTCATATCGGAGGCCGTCTTTCAACAGCTTGGAACCCCCCAAGCTGTTGTAAGCCCTTGTACGGCTTAGGCCCTATCCTTCGGCCCCAATGCCCCTTCCGAGGTTCTCATCGGCAACTAGGACTCCTTCCGTCGTCCTAGGGCCCTCTTTGGCTACCCTGGGTCTTACCCGGGAAGCCGGAGGCCTCTTCCCAAACGCTTGGATCCTGTCCATTAAGTAAGGGCTTGGACTTGGGCAGTTCTTCGGTTTGAGTCCCGCTGATAGACCAGGAGCAGTCTATATTGGCTCAGGGTCCTCTCCGTCAGCCTGGGTCACTCTCTGTCAGCCTGGGACACTCTCCGCCAGCCTGGAGAACTCTCCATCAGCCTGAGGCACTCTCCGTCAGCTTCCGGCACTCTCCGCCAGCCTGGGGAACTTCCAACTGTTCCAGCCCCCTGCATCGCCACTGCCCCGGATTCGCTACATAAGCAAACCCAGGATCCTCCACATCAACCTAGATACCTATGGTGCCATGTACGAGAGATAAGTCTACAGAAGAGAGACTACCACATAACACCACAACAGAGACAAAGCAACATGATAGATGCCAGACCACGTGAGAGAGTTCACGGACTGTCAGTCGTAAAGAGACTTGCCACAGCTGCGTGGGAGCTCAGTAGGTCGATAAGCCTGGATGTGGGGGAGGGAGGGGAAGGATATCCGCCGGTGACTGGCCAGCGCTGTTGTCAGCTGACTGGGGAAGCTGGTCAGCGCCACCTGTGGCGGCCACAGCGGATGTCTGCGGCTCTTATCTGCTCGGCACCGCTCGCCTGCGCTGCTTTGATGGCGACGTCCAGCGCACCGCCCAGGACGGGGCACAGCCGGCGGTGGCTGCTACACCAACGGTGCTGCACCTGCCACCCGCCGCTCACTATTGACAGCCACCGTCGCTCGGCGCACAGTACAGCAGCACAGCGTGGCGGCACAGTGCAACAGCACAGTGTAGCAGCACAGTATGGCGGCACAGCGTAGCAGCACAGTGTAGGAGCACAGTGTGGCGGCACAGCGTAGCAGCACAGTGTAGGAGCACAGTGTGGCGGCACAGTGTAGCAGCGCAGTGTTCTCAGCGCTATATTCTCAGATGTGTGGATCTGAACACGAGACTCCGTCACCTCTAACTTCGTCACCTCCGACTCCGTCACCTCCGACTCCGTCACCTCCGTCTCCGTCACCTCCGACTCCGTCACCTCCGATTCCGTCACCTCCGACTCCGTCACCTCCGATTCCGTCACCTCCGACTCCGTCGCCTCCGACTCCGTCACCTCCGACTCCGTCACCTCCGATTCCGTCACCTCCGACTCCGTCACCTCCGACTCCGTCACCTCCGACTCCTCCAGCACTATATTCTCAGATGTGTGCACGCGACTTCGCTACCGTTACCACCCAAGGGCGGACCATGCCGTCAAATTACTAGGTGACACACACCAGCGTAAACGTATGCTAACTTCCGGAAGGAATCTTATCCTCTCTTTGATTTCGGTCTGTTGAAGCTCACGTCAGATACATGCCGCTATTGTGCGGATTGCATGAGTGCGAACTGAGCAATCACGCCGCAGAATATATACGGCACAGAAACAGAATGTGAGCTTGTGCTATGCGTAGGTTCACACTGCACACGCCATGAAATTACTGAACCTTCGCTTTTAGAGTCCTTACTTGCTGACGATTTGCTAAACGCTCAGCCGTATTGGTGTCTTATGTAACTTGCTGAGCGTACTATCCTCGTCCGCCAAACTCGACCTGCCTGTATGCCAGAGTGCAAAGTCACATGTGGTCACCACGTTGACCAGGGTCTCACTGCGAGAACGGTGCGGCACGGCGATGGGCTGGGGCGGAAGTGGTCAGAGCATGGCGCAGGACTGACGCAACAGACACATTACCTTACAGACAGACACATTACCTTACAGACAGACACATTACCTTACAGACAGACACATTACCACCGGCACTGAGCCGCCGACCGGCCTGTGTGACGAGCCGCGGTGTCGCCGTCAGCAATTGATGCACCGCCTTGTGCACCAATTGAACCGGCGGTTATCCAATTGCACAAGTCGCCGCCAAGACGTTCCGGTGACAACGTGGTGGCGCCGGCGGGACCATTAGTCCGGTCGTGCTGGCGCCGGCCGGACCATTAGTCCGGTCGTGGCGGCGCCGGCCGGACCATCAGACCGGTCGTGCTGACGCCGGTCGAACAATCAGACCGGTTGTGGCGGCGCCGGCCGGACCATTAGACCGGTCGGGGCGGCGCCGGCCGGACCATTAGACAGGTCGTGGTGGCGCCGGCGGGACCATTAGTCCGGTCGTGGTGGAGCCGGGCGGACCATTAGACAGGTCGGGGCGACGCCAGGCGGACCATTAGACAGGTCGGGGCGGCGCCGGCCGGACCATTAGACCAGTCGCCGCTATTATTTTAACACTGTTATCATCCACCAGCGACAAATTTGTCTCAAACCACGAACACATTGTATTTGAAGCATCAACATAATTATCCCATAGCTCATAGCTTCAATCACATTTCATACCTCTCTGGTGACGAAATATGGCTGGATTCGGTCAGGCGAGGGTAAGATTGTTCAGGTCGTGCGGTGATTTTCACGCGTAAGGCAGGAAGGGTAAGGTTGTTCAGGTCGTGCGATGAAACTCACGCATCGGGCAGGGAGGGGATAGGGTTGTTCAGGTCAAAGGGTGACACTCTCAGGGTAAGATTGTTCACCTCGAAGGGTGACATTCTTCCATGCGTCGGGCATGGGAGGATAATATCTTTCAGGTCGTACGGTGACACTCTCTCATGCGTCAGGCGGAAAATGGAGGCTTTGGATTGTGTGGGCGTGGGGGGGGTATTTAATCAGGATGATCTGTAGACAATTCCACTTCTGAAGACTTGTTACCATATAGCTTGTTCGCCGATTAGTCGCGCCAGTGGAATCAGTCGTGGAAGGGTGAGCCATAATTTCATCTCCATCCCTGGTGCGAACTCTGACAGAAGTGGATCCATCCATTTCACCAATACATCGGGTTTTCAGAATCCGACGCCGTTCCATTGCAAAGGTCATCGGTGAATAGGTTCATGGAATGACATCAGAACATCCAGTTGGGCGCCAGCTGACTTCACAGAGCTGACAAATGATGACTGACGCGGCGTGGGAGGGACTCCTGAGACATCACACAACCTGCCGACATCACACGTGCTGCTGACATCACTGGGAGGGCATCGTATGTATACATACACACACACCCGTTCGCAGACACCCCCCCCCCACACACACACACCCCACACACACACACACACACACACACACCCCACACACACACACACACACACACACACACACATGCACTCCCCCCTCTACACACGCACACCACCGCTGATCATGCTGAATGGTCGACACACACCACGTTGACCCTGCTGAGAAGGCACACATCCTGCTGATCTTGCTCAGAGGACATCACATGAGACTGAAATCATCCACAGTGGAGCATTATGCATAGCAGTTATATGCAGTTTGTCTTTTCGAAAAATGGCACAACAGTTTGCTAGTTTGTCGTCTCGAGTACCGACTGAGAAATAATAGCCATTTCGAGAAAGTGCCCGCAAGGCAATTGCTGATTAGCATCAGCGTTACAATACGGTGTAGGGTATGATAAGATAAGATAAGATAAGATAGGATAGGATACGGATAAGCGGTCCGACTTTTTGGAACTGTGGTTCCCAATGGGCCATCAAGTAAGAAACAAGAAAACAATCTTTGTCACTCTAAGGTTGTCTGCAGATACTGAAAGAACAGCGCACGTCTGCGCGCCGAAATTTGGCACACGTTTTTCCACATCAATTTGGCATGTTGTGTCAAAATTTTGAAGTCAGATCATCTAGGGTCAACGAGTTAGTCACGATTAAGTGAGGTCACCTCCAGAAAGTTCAACCAGTCGTCACGCTTTAACCGGTACACATGTTTTAATGAAACTTTCAGAGTTTGCTTATCTTTAGGGATGCAACAATACGCATCAGAGGAAATTTTCATTTTTTTCGTTTTCGATTATAATTATTAGTTTTGTATATTTGCCCATTGGAGTTAAAATAGAGGATTCTGGCTAAAGCATTTTTATGTGAGTAACTTGACTTTGAACAACATTTTTTTTTCGGTCAACTCTAACCATTAGAAAATGAAAATTTAAGGAGACTTGAAAACTCAAAATTTTTTAATTTCAAAATAAAATTTGATTTTGTGTGGTCAAAGAGTGTATGTTTCTGGTCGATTTCGCTTTCTTTCTGTGATTCCAAATATCTTCTTTTTCTTCAAATCTCTCTCAAAAGTAACCCTCAAGACCCACAAACATAATGTAAGACATGAAAATCTTGGGGCCCTGGTGACATCACTTTCTGGGGGGAAATGTTGCGGTGTAGTGTCTGGCCCTACTCGTCGAGCGCTTTTCGATGACACCTATTTTGTTTTCGTGCGACGCTTAGTTTGGTGTGTCTCAATCGACCTCCCCCCCCCCCCCGAGACCGGGTGTGATGATCTGTCAGGAGGGTTCAGAAGCTTCAGGTGCATTGGAACGATATTTGTGTGCATGGTGGCGCTCTTTGACAAACTTCTCCTGCAGTTGACCAATATTCATGCATGTATGGTAGCATGGTAGCACTGATTTTATAATTAATTTTTCAACTAGCACTTTTAGTATAGAAGTTGGATATTTTAGATGTTATTAATTTTACGGATATTCCACTGAATTTACATTATTGAAGGCAGACACTTTTTTAAGAGACTTCGTTCGACGTGACGTGGTTCAAGTGTCAATGTCTAGTCTATATGTCAGGCATTGTGCATCCAGATCACATGTCAAAGGTCAGGTTAGTCGGGAACCTAAGTCAGAACATGTCGGTAATCCCAGGACAGATCAGCGCTTACGACTAGAGCTGCCCCGAAGCCAGCCACAGCTGTTGTGGCACCGCCCCAGATGACCAGAGTTGACATCAAGTGTGCAGACCTCACGTCTGCGGGCCGCAGGACAGCGTCTTGGCCTCTCTACAGTGAGGCTCTGCAGGACGGCAGGGTCCCGCAGTGTTGATGAATTTCTGAACGGTGCACATGTGCGTGCTTGAGCCGAGTGGGTCGCCAGCGGCTGGCCGGCACCACTTTACGACATTGGTGATTTGATGCGGGGCAATTTGGCCACTTGTTGGTATTTCTGCCGTCATCTCTGCACCTCGCAAGAACACAGCTGAGTCGCCGACGCTACTGCGGTTGCGTAGCAACACAGTCACGTGACTGGCGCTGGTGTTGCAGGACCGTGATTTGTGCTGGCGCTGCAGGGTCGTGGTTGGTGCTGGCGCTGCACGGTCGTGGTTGGTGCTGGCGCTGCAGGGTCGTGGTTGGTGCTGGTGCTGCAGGGTCGTGGTTGGTGCTGGTCTACGGAGCTCACGCGACTACAGCTGCCCCGAACCCATCCAGAATGACACCAGTTGGCATTGATACTGCAGACATACTTAACCCGTACCGTCTCGGGGGACCTTCAACGCCCGCCCTCATGTTTCTCCCGGATAGTGAACGAACGGCGCGAGGCAGCGTGCCAAAATTTGGCGTACCTTTTCATTTATCAATTTGGCATGCTGTTTCGCATTTTTGAAGTCAGGTCATCTTGGGTTAACGAGTTAGTGAAGGTTAAGTGAGGTCAACTCCAAAAAAGTTCAACCAGTCGTCACTCATTAACGGATGCAGATATTTTAATGAACCTCTCAGCGTTTGCTATTTTAGGGATGCAACAAAACGTACGAGAAGAATTTTTCATTTTTTCACTTTTTGACTACTTAAACATTTTGTATTTTGCTTATTAAAGTTAAAATTGAAGATTCCGGCTAAACTAAGCATTTTTTAGTAGTGCAAATTGACTTCCAACAACGTTTCTCGGTCTGCTCTACCCGATAGAAAGGAAAATTAAAGAAAATGTGAAAGCTCAAAATTTATAAATTTCAAACAATACATTTTTTTTTGGGGGGGGGGGGCGGGACCAAAAATGATGTGGCCCTCTCCGATTTTGCTGTCCTTTTCTTATTCCAAATAATTGTTTTCAAATATCCTCCAAAATGAACTTCTTAGAGCCAAAAACCTAGTGTAAGTCGTGAATTGTCGTAAAAATATAGCCCCCCCCCCTAGTGACGTCACTTTTGTGGAAAATTGTTTTGTGGGGTGGACCCGGGCCCGACTCGTCGAGCGCTTTCCGATGACACCTCGTTCGTTTTCGTGCCACGTTCAGTTTGGATTTTAGAGCGGGGTTACTCTCCGCCCCCCCCAGAGACGGGATGTGAGAATCCGACCGGAGAAACGGGTTAAGTAATACGTATTGAGTGAAAGGGTCGGCTGCAGAGAGACAGAGTGATAAAGCAAATAGCTAAGACAGCCTTCTGAATACTTGGCATAATATATGAGCAATTCGTTAATATCTGGAGTGTTGCAGCTTTCACTAGTTCCAATTTTTTTTTCCAGGAGTAAGAGCCAGCATAATGCACTTGACGACGGACTTAGTTTTCATAGTTCGGTAGTTCATTATCTTCTAGTTACTGTTGGTTTGAATCCTTACCTTCGGGGTATCGTAGCGGCCACTCGCTGTCGGGCGGCTCATTTTCACTGCTGCACGAGACAACCTGCTCAACTTAAGCTCATGGTCGGCCGTGACGCCACTAGTCTGATTCTGGCTATAAACACCGGTATGCGGCGCAAATTAGGGACGTTGTATGAGGAGGGAAAGGGTCGGGCTCCCGTTCTGTAGGTGCGACATCGGACAGTATCACTTTTCTAATCTCGCACCTTCTTTATTTCCTCTCTCTCCCTCTCTCTCCCCCCCCCCCCCTCTCTCTCTCTCTCTCTCTCCCTCTCCCTCTCCCTCTTCTTTTCCCTCTCCCTCTCCTTCTCCCTCTCCCTTTCCCTCCCGGCCGCTAGCCGACAGCGGAGTCGGCCGGAACCGGACCCGGGTGCACGACACATCGCGGTCACTTCCTGGTGCGGCTCTGGTGCCGGGCCGGCTCGCAAATGGCGGCTGCAGCGAGCGTCGCCCCGTGGTGGCGGTCGGTGCGAGATGCTGGCGCGACCAAACTGAGCCGCGGTGGAGTCTATCGCTCACGGCAGCTCGGTTTCGGCTGCAAGCGCCTGTATCGCCGGCTCCCTGCATTCTGTGTGTAGTGGACGACCTTTGTGCGAGGTCAACCAGAACTTGCCGAGGAATCTGATCTGCACGTTGGCCTGTGTAACCGAAGATGGATGCAGGGGAGGGGGCGTGGCAGTGTGTACACTCTGGACTTTTAGGCCAAGAACTTTCTCCAGAGAGGTAAAGGCTCCCTCTTGAAAGGAAAATGCATGCCTGCAGTATTCCCGAGTATAGGTTCAGACACCACTCCCGCGCATATTTTTTTTTGTCGGCTGGAGGTTTCATTCCTGGGACTTATTCAATTATGCCTCTACGCGGAAATGTGTTCCTCCAGATGAGTACTCCTCCTCCACGAAAATTCCTGCATCGGTCTCTGCCTGTAACAACAACGGCTGATGTTCAGTAGCGTTCAGTCGGGTTCAGTGATTGGCGGTTGTATCATGAACCACAGATCTGCTCAACTTGTCAACTGACTTGTCGACAGACGAGTGCTGGTGAGCCCGTCAACTTGTCAACAATACACTTGTCAACAGACCGCTAACACACACAAATACCCACCCGCTTGTCAACAGACCATGAACACGTACAAATACCTACCCGCTTGTCAACAGACGTTAGGCAAACTCAACTGCAAATCGCGTCGAGCGTTGCAAACTGCAAGCCGCTTCGAGTGTTGTAAAAAGATGTTTTGAGAGATGGCCGGAATATGATTATCATACATTCGTGCCCATGCATGCACATTTTAAAAGTGTAATTTTGGGTTTCGGAAGCTTGTGAATAATTTGTGTTGTTTCCAGTTCATGACAAAGTTGACCTCATGCCGTCAGATCTGGACCGATATACGCTATTTATGATGCAATTATCGGTTAGGTACCTTACCGAATGAGGTGATGCTAGTGCCATTTAGAAAGGGATACTGAGTGCATCAAAATATGTGTCTAAGTTGATATAGATACCTTTTTGTAGATTGAAATATATCAGAGAATTAAAAAGTTGAAAATATTGTCCCGTCGAGCTGTTTTAGATGCCCGTCAATGCGCATCTTCGCATCAAGATACAGCCGAGTGGAATGACGTTCCACCAATAGAAATGGCTGTTACAATTGCTGACTGTCTGTGATTGGTCTCGGTCCCGGTCGGCGACCAGGACCGAGGTTCTGACAGGAAAGCTACCAAAAATCTGGTAGCGTAAGCGGATGTGGTAATATGTGCAGGTAATTTAGGATGAAATAGTTCTTTTGAACTAATAGAGAGTATCCTTACCCTAAAGTCATAAAAACCATGGAGAACGGGTGCCTATATGGGATATTTAAACGCAAAACGCTTTTTTATATGACAATCAAATCATGCTTGCTTCTTTCTCTGCCATCAAATTTGTCAATTTCAATGGGATAGGTGTCACAGAATGTTACGAGGGTATAAGATCATAGGGTCACGAGGTCAAATGTGAGATATGTTGATATTATATCACGGATGTGTTTTCCTTGCTCATTTTTTCAATCATGCATAATATGTCACACTTCCTCTTCATCATCGATGAGATATCTATCGCCAAAGATACCCAAGTTGTGTGACCTCAAAGTATTTCCTGAGGTTATAACTCCGAAACCGTTAGTCGGATCGGGCTAAAACTTGTCCAGGCGTGTTCAGAGCACAAGACTACCCTCTACACCATGTTTGGCTCAAATACAGATTTATAGCGTGTAAAATGTGTAAATTATTGGTTGATCCGACGTGGAACATTCCACCTGTATGTAATCTAGCGTGAAACGCCGATTCCCCATCGTTCGGGCAGGGTGGGAGGTATACTGTGCCGCAGTTCTTCTCTGTGGTGCGGGCCTATCATTCATCCTCAGCTCGCACCTCATCTATGCGAGGAAGCGACGAGACAAGCGTGTAGGGCGGCACAGTATGACTGTTGGCGCTGCTCGGCGCATGCATCAGTCATGACCCACTGTGACCGGTCCGTCACAGTGGGTGCTGCGCCCACCCTCGGCACAGATGGTGAAGGGTGCCTCGTCTTCCCGCAGTTAACAGGGCTGTTGTATTGGATGTTGCCGCGTGTTGGTGAACAGTTGCTGCTTCGATGTGTACGTGTGTCGACGTTCTTCTTCTTTGTGCTCAGGTGCGTCTGCAGAGTACCTGTCAGTCCTCGAGTTGATAATTTGTCAAGGTGATATGCCAATTCGCCGCCTTATCCAATCGGAAACAACTTACCCCAATTTCGTCCGTTCTGAACTGAGCTACAGCCACAGAAATGTGCTTCCTACCGTGGTTGTGGTTCCTACGGTGGTTGTGGTTCCTACGGTGGTTGTGGTTCCTACGGTGGTCGGTGGTCTGTGGTCGATGGTCGATGGTCGATGGTCGATGGTCGATGGTCGATGGTCGATGGTCGATGGTCGATGGTCGATGGTCGATGGTCGATGGTCGATGGTCGATGGTCGATGGTCGATGGTCGATGGTCGATGGTCGATGGTCGGTGGTTGGTGGTCGGTGATCTCATTTGCCGAACAATTATTTGGTCCCCCTAGTTACTATGTTATTGTATTTAGTCATATTATTATCTTGCCTCCCAGGTCAACTGGTGGATAAACAAACTATAACGAAAGCGAAACATACGTCAGTTCTTTTTCATGTGGTTTTGTGATCCATGATGTACAAATGCTTACTTTTTTATAAATGAAATACAACCTGGGAGCAAAAACCGTTTATGGTCTAAATAATTGTCCTTACTATTTTGTTTTAGGTTTGTTATCGCCATCCAAAACTGCTGAAATAAGTAGATCTGGTTCCATCCGGTCGGCCAGGAGCCTACATATTCCCACCCCTTTGACTATTTACTGACTAGCCTTATGCCGACTTTTTGCCAGTACCATGAGCTATTCTCTGTAAGAACGATAATTGGAACGTTGCAAGTAAAATGGTTCCCGGCTTGCTTCCGGTACAGCTGGCACCGACTTGCTATGTTGGTGTTTGGCTTGGCGTGGTGCCGTTCAAAAGACAATCAGAGTTGGCCCTGACAGTGGCAGCTTTGTTGTGCTGTCTCTTCGGCCGCCGTCTGCTGGTGGGCGGGTCGCTGGCTGACGCCGCTGCCGTCTGCTGGTGGACGGGTCGCTGGCTGATGTCGGCGCCGTCTGCTGGTGGGCGGGTCGCTGGCTGACGCCGCTGCCGTCTGCTGGTGGACGGGTCGCTGGCTGATGTCGGCGCCGTCTGCTGGTGGGCGGGTCGCTGGCTGACGCCGCTGCCGTCTGCTGGTAGGCGTGTCGCTGGCTGATGTCGGCGCCGTCTGCTGGTGGGCGGGTCGCTGGCTGATGTCGGCGCCGTCTGCTGGTAGGCGTGTCGCTGGCTGATGTCGGCGCCGTCTGCTGGTGGACGGGTCGCTGGCTGACGCCGCTGCCGTCTGCTGGTGGACGGGTCGCTGGCTGATGTCGGCGCCGTCTGCTGGTGGGCGGGTCGCTGGCTGATGTCGGCGCCGTCTGCTGGTGGGCTTGTCGCTGGCTGATGTCGGCGCCGTCTGCTGGTAGGCGTGTCGCTGGCTGATGTCGGCGCCGTCTACTGGTGGGCGTGTCGCTGGCTGATATCGGCGCCGTCTGCTGGTAGGCGTGTCGCTGGCTGATGTCGGCGCCGTCTACTGGTGGGCGTGTCGCTGGCTGATATCGGCGCCGTCTGCTGGTGGGCGGGTCTGCGTCATTCACCTGTCGGCACGATGCTGGTACCGCCCATAAATTCGCTCAAGCTTGCAGAAGACAAGTATCATGTGAATGTCCCAGGCAAGAGCTAGTGCTAGGATGGTAAAATCCCCACCAATCCTTGGAGTGAGAAGTGACAGTGTACCCGGGGCCGGTTATCTATCTATACGGTTATCTATACAGCAGATGTAGCTGTTTGTGGTAGTATCGGACGGGCGCTGATCAAGCAGTGTTCATGCGGGGGACACATCTCCTCGGAGGGGCACCTTCGGCGGAAACAAATCGTTGAGCGGTTGTGTTTCGGGATGTGTGCACTAAAGTATACGGAAATCTGAGTCTTTTCGTTTCAAAGCAGTGTTTTCTTCTTCTGAGAATGACTTAAAAATTAAAAATACTTTAAAATACTCTGACGCGGGGAGGGAGGGGATGCACCGGAGCCTTCCTTAAGCGGCGTCTCCCTGTCGAAGAGGCGCCATTTTTCCGTGACGTGGGGCACGTTCCCCAAGTGCTTCACCCCCTTGCATCCTTTCTTGATGTGAGGAACAAATGGCTGGATCAAACCCTACTTGACTCCTTTCCCTTACTACATCATGGTATGTAAACCACGAAAGTACCTCATACATTGGTTCTACCGTAATGATGTGGAAGCTACAAATGTTTAGCGGTGGTGGTGTTGTGGTGACAGTTGTAGCGTTGCGAGGGGAATGGTGGTGTAATGGTCACATTTGTGGTGCTATGGCTGCTGTGATGGTGCTGTAATGGTAGTGGCGTTGTTGTATTGGCAGTGGTGGTGGTGTTGGCAGTGGTGATATAATGACATTGATAATGTTGTGGTGGTAGTGGTGGTGTTGTGGCGGCAATGATGTGATGGCAGCGATGCTGTTGTGGTGACAGTGGTATTGTAGCGGTAGAAGTGGTGATGCTGTAGTGGCAATGATCATTCTGTGTTAGCAGTGGTGGCGCGTGGTGACAGTGGCAGTGGAATGGCGTATGGCGCAAGACCATTATGTGGTAGTCAATTAGCAAATTGTAGGAGGCCTAGCAGAAACCGTACAATCGCCTGAAGTGTGGCGAGTGCGCCAAATGCGCAAGGCCGGCGTACACGTGCACGTACCCTGGCATGGTGACGACCGGGCGTTATGAATTAGGATTCCTGAAATTGGACATTTTTCATTTTTAAGTGGTTTGCACAGGTGTGACTTCAGCAGCCTGGGGTGACGTATTAAGGAATGCCAAAAGAAAAGCCTTCGAACTGGGTGGGGAAGTTCGGATTGAAATCCCGTGACTCAGAAACGATGGTGAGAGATTGGGCCCCCTTCACAGGACAATTAAATTGGTCACTAATCATTTTATTTTAGAAAGCAAAGGACCCTGATGGAAAATAGTGGTCTAAATCCGGTGCATTGAAACAAAACAATAGTCGTAGGTTGGGCACTCATCAAATCCGTTTTCCTCCTCCCATGATGCAAACCCTAGGTACGCCACTGCGGTGTAGGATTTAGGGTTGTGTCAGCGCCGAAAGATGGCCTCTCATGAACAGGATCCCGGACCTGAAGCGTCCTCAGGGATATGATCCAGGTCTGGAGCGTCCCCAGGGATATGATCCAGGTCTGGAGCGTCTCCAGGGATCTGATCTAGGTCTGGAACGTCTCCACGTATATGACCCGGACCGGGGGTGTCTCCACGTATTTGGCCCGGACCGGGGGCGTCTCCAGGGATCTGACCCAAATTGGAGCAGTCTCCAAGGACCGGCTCCGAGCCGAGGTGGCGACTATCCCGGACGCGAGAGATCCACAGCGGGCTGGCCCTGTCCGGGCATCTGCACATGTTTGGCCAGGACCTGGAAGGTGCTAGAGGACGTGTCGTGAACTGGTATGGTCCCCATGGTCCCACCACGCAGAAGCAGTTCTGAAAACTGTACTTAAAGCGCTCTCATGAGCTCCATGCATCTTCTCCACTGAGTAGCTTACTCCGGGTCATTGCTCTCATAAAATGCCTTTGGGGTGGCTCATACCACACCTGATGGAGACCATTAAAGAAAAAACAGTTATATGCTCTCATCGGAAAATATGGCTTTGTAGTCTTCGAGAGTCTCTCAGAGCCGTGTGCGGTCTAACTATAGAAGATGTTGCCGTCTGGCGGAACGGTCTGGTATGGTTCTCATGGTCTCTACACCCAGAAGCAGTTTTGAAAACTATACCTTAAAGCGCTCTCATGAGCTCTATGTGTCTTCTCCACTGAGTAGCTTACGGGCTGCTCTCTCAAAATGCCTTTGGAGTGGCTCATACCACACCTGATGGAGGCCATTCAAGACATGCTGCGGGCTGGCATGGTCCCCATGCACCTGCTGATGTTGGTGTGGTAGCGGCCGCCCGCACAGCAGGACCAACTCTAGGCCTGCATGCCCTCCACCAACTGGTCACGTTCCATCCAGCACGGCGGCGCTCTGTTTATAAGGAGGCCGTCAAATCCAAGGCGGTGTCCGTTGACGGAACGCAGAGGACCTGAACTAAATTCTGGCCCGTCTGGTGTTTGTGTGAAGTCACCGACAAGCCGCAGCGACGGTCATTCCAGCGGTAGCTAGTCCAGCGGCCGCTTGCCGTCCAACGTCACAGTCAAGTAGCTCAACACCGTCACCACTTATACTGAGCATTTGTGTCTGTTAGATTTTGTTTGAGCAGTGATGGGATTGTACTCGTCGGCCATGTAATCCAAATAAACACAGGGCTGATTGGATTGACCGACTTTGTTTCATGGCACTCACTCGTGGGTACAGAACTAGAATTTATGGTTAAAACATTTAACGTACATTCAATGCCACAAATTCCTACAATTTCGTCGCTACATATGGTGGCTTTTCCCGATGGCTTTTCACGAAAGCACCTGCGAATATACTAGAGTTTCCTGAATGGTGGGGAGACAAATTCTGTCTGACCCACAACAGATCATGTCTAACGTGGATGTTAGTTAGTCGATTTGCCATCCGTACAGCAAACCATTAGATGTCATCACGTTAGATCACATCAAAACAAATCTGCTCTGGTGTATTATTAACCAGCATGGAGCCGCGGCACTGTCGTCCAGTTGCGATACGTCCATGTGGATACCGCCTCCCAATTCCCAACCCGGTTTGGGAGGGTAGCATGGCGCCGCTCCTCAGCCCTCCCCCTGGTCCACGGACTCCGTCAGGAAATGATGTATGTTTGTGATTGTTATTCTCAGCTGACCGGCGACCGCCTGTCCATTTCAGCAGCAGCAGCTGACGGTGCCGCCTCCGCTCACGGACGACGCCAACCACAGTCTGGGCTACGGCTTTTACCAGACGCAGGCCGGCCAGGCGGATGTCGAGCCACGGCCGCCACGCGCTTCTCGGAAGTGTGGCGGTGCCGGCTGCGGCGCCGGCGGCTGCAAATGTATTGGAGAGAAGGGCAACCGGGTGAGAGAAGGGGGAGACCGAGTGTGATGAGGAGAGACCGGGTGTGATGAGAGGAGGTCGGGTGAGGGGAGGGGAGACCGAGTGTGATGAGGGGAGGTCGGGTGAGAGGAAGGGAGACCGAGTGTGATGAGCAGAAACCTGGTGAAAGAAGGGGAAGGCCGAGTTCGATGAGGGGAGGAGACTGGGCGAGGTGAGGGGCGTGGAGCCGCACAAGTAGGCGTAATACGAGGTGCCAGGTAAGTGGTGGAGAAGGCAGGCGAACAAAAGGAAGGAACCCCAGTAAGAACGGACACATAGGAACATGACGGGGAGAAGGGTGATGCGGGTAGGCATGACAAATGTCAGCTGGTTATACAGTTTTTATAGCCGATTGACTGAATCCAATGCTGGTAGCGGAAGAGACAATTATATGTTCATTCATGGCTCATGATTCGGGTCCGCTAGGAATCGACAGATGTATAACTGATATCATGTGTTATACTGCTTCGCATGTCATCCCGCTTGGTTCCTTTCGCCGAACTTCAATTTCGTTGCACTTTTGCCATCAGCTCTATGCCAGGGCAAGGTACCGATCTATAGCATACAAAGCAATGGGGCCGAAGCACTTGGTTATCGCATGAAGCAGACATTGAAAGGGCCCGATTACTGGATCCCATGTTAAATTATGAGAGCATTATTGATGAGCGGATGGAGTAACACTGTGTTTCGGTTCCTCAAAGGGGTACCTATGGCCGAAACTACACCATGTGATAAGGTTTACCCTTATGAGAAAGAATGAAAGCCCTTATGAGATAGGACGAGAGCCCTTACGAGATAAGGTGAGAGCCTTATGAAATATGGTACCAGATGAGGCCAGGGTACGAGCGACTTCCGTCTCTCTGCCTACTTCGACACAGGGTAGCGCTCTTTTAAAGATTTAGTTGCTCTTTTTGTAAGCTGGTGTCCTTTTGACTATTCGTAGCTTTCTTAATGGTGCTCAACCTTCTTTTCGCGTTTATAAAAAAGGGGACATTGTGGCACCTCTGACAAGTTCATTTTTTATATCGCACAATTCTGCTACGGGCAAGAGAACTGAAAACCGAGCCCGCTTTCGGCGCACTTTGTGAGCTTTTTTATTGCTGTATGCAAATGCCAAAATGTCTTCTTTGATCCGACGTACTTTTTGTGAAGGGGTAGCCCCAGACGGGCTCCTTTTGGCTACAGCTCTGCTTGGGACCCTTCCAAAGGGTTCCATTCCTCCCTACAGGGGTGAAGGAATCGCCGCGTGTTCCTTTTAGGTCTTGTTACTTTTACGGTATCCAGTTGCACATTACACCGCACATACAGCCCATTCGCTGGAGGTCATAGGGCATTATCGCTCCTGCATGCAACGGATGTGGTGGCATTTCCGGCCTTGGAAAGCTCAGTTCTGCCTGCTCGTCGCGACACTGGGTGGCTGCGGTCGGTGGGCGTGTTTGTCTACAGCCACATGTTCTGCTGCGCCCGTTGCGTCTGCGGTGAGCCCTCATTTCATTGAGCTGTGTCTGCCGGTGACCCATCCTCTGACCGTTACTGGCCGTCACCGCAGGGTTCGCCAGGTGCCCAGGGCCCGACTGGAGCCAAAGGTCAGCTGGGCTTCCCTGGAATGGAAGGCCTACCAGGACCGAAGGGGTCCAAGGGCGATGGTGGACCTCAAGGTCCTCGTGGATCAGCAGGCGATCGGGTAAGTGCGACGGTGGACCTCAAGGTCCTCGGGGACCAGCAGGCGATCGAGTAAGGGCGACGGTGAACCTCAAGGTCCTCGTGGATCAGCAGGCGATCGGGTAAGGGCGACGGTGGACCTCAAGGTCCTCGGGGACCAGAAGGCGATCGGGTAAGAGCGACGGTGGACCTCGAGGTCCTTAGGGATCAGCAGGCAGTCAGGTAAGCACAGTACAAAGCACACCACATGTAGTTGAAACTTCAAACTGAATTGCTCATGTTTGGCCATGAGGTCACGTTAGTGCACGTGACATCACACCATTCAAGATGCAAATTATGTAAGGTCATCCGATATGATGTTTTAAATTAGCATTATAATAAGCATTCCGATTGTAATAAACAATAGGCTGCAACATTTCATAACCACGCTCCTTCACTAAACTGAACATAAATCGCACAACTACTACGCTCATAATCATAGAGCTCGATCAGCGTTGATAGTGTGACATAACGTGACGATTTTGGCGATGTCGTATAGCCACTTATCATGCCACAGATCAGACTCAATTTGGATTGGATGTTCTCTCCTTAGATTTGTAACAGGAGGCTCGACGAAAAGGCAGGATGGTTTGACGACAATGACATTGGTGCTGACAGTGACAAATGACAATCGTACTCATGATGACAATGACAATGGTGCTGACGATGGCAGCAGCAATGGTGTTGATCACGTCTCTGAATGGTGTGACGGCAGGGCAAGATGGGCATGCCCGGCTTTCCGGGAATTAACGGCATCCCAGGTCTGGCGGGGCCGTCGGGCCCGCGCGGATTTCCCGGCCTGGACGGATGCAACGGCACAGACGTGAGTACATGCTAACTACCGGCAGGGCTACTGCAAGCCCCCCAAAAGCCCATTGTTGATAATGCGATTACAAGCCCATCACTAGCCAATTGCCGGTAGGGACAGTACAAGCCCACCGCAAGCCCACTACCGACATGGTCATTGCAAGCCCATCACAAGCCCAGTACCGATAGGGACATTACAAGTACATCACAAGTTTATTACCGTCATGGCCATTACAAGCCCATCACAGGCCCATTACCGATATAAATATTACAAGCACATCGCAGGTCCATTGCGGGCAGGGACATTACAAGCCCATCACAAGCCCATTATCGACATGGTCACTATAAGCCCATCACAAGCCTATTACCGATATGGCCTTTACAAGCTCATCACAAGCCTACTGCCATCAGGGCCTGTTCCGCCACCAGTCATCTGTGGAATGTGTCGGCATATGCCGCGTGTGTACTGTCTAGGACGCCTGCAAACATTTAGGCCGCAATCCCGCTAAGTTCCATGTTAAGTCGTGGAGTAGGTGAGCGATTTAGTGTTAGCATGTGGTAAAAATGTGATACAGAAGTACATGAAATGACCTGCCTGACACATATTATGTGCCTATTGCAGGTTACACACTGATCCACTGCCCGCTAATCTGTTTATACACCCCTCATATTGGAGCATATTACTGTTGGGCTAAATCTCTTGTTATCATAAGCAGGAGCGGATCCAGAAACTGTCACGACAGGCACATGTCTGGAGGAGCGTCCCAGTGAACCCAACTGAAGGGGTACCGTTTCCGAGAGGCGCCTCTGGTTTAAAACAAATCAAAATGGGGTCGGGGGGCTCGAGCCCTTTTCAGCGGGGCGACTTTGTCTTTTGCTCTCAGAAGGGCGCTACTGGCTGCAACAAAACAAAACAAAAATCGAGGGATGGGACACACTCGAGCCTTCTAAGAGTGGCGTTTTTCTCGGTCGAAGGGGCGGGATTGGGAGCGGGGCACAACGTTCCCATTTGGACCTCTAGTGCCCCCTTGTATCTGCCCATGGCGAAAAGTAATGTAACCCGGGTCAGGAAAACATAGCGGTTCGAAATGAGGTACACATGAATAAACACTGTCATTTGTAAATTGGTATCGCCTCAGCTAGATGCATGAAGTTTGCTCATCTGAAAAATGTTCCTATGGTGGAGTACGCATGCATGCATGTACCAAATTGATAAATGTGTCGCATGATTATGGTCATGTTTGTATTCTCCAAGATGACAAACATTGAGATGCTGACGAGTTTCCTTTAAGGATGTGACACCTTCCTTTAATGCGACGGTCTAGCGCGGTGGTTATCGTTATAAATACCTGTTCATTCATCAAGCTTAAAATGCCACAAGCAGCGTGGTAGATAGACGCTGCAACATCAAGTCAGAACAGGTTACACCGCAGCGGCCATACTTCAGTTAAATTAAAACACGTCAGCTGTGAATAGCATGAAAGGTGACTTTTAATGTTTTTAAACATCTGTAATTGCCCAGCAAGGAATTATGTAAACCTCGAAATGTCGATGATGCGGCATTTTCCTCTGTATTTTTCATGAACAGAAATAATGTTCCTAAATAATTTAAATATCTCCAAAGCGATTTTCCTCTCTCAGTGAGGACTTGTCTGATGGGCTAGCAAGTATACATACACAACAAAGCCGTGATTCGTATCGATTCCTCCGCCCCAAAATCTGAGCATGCATGCGCTTCCATTTTGGGGGCGATGTCGCAAGTCCATGACCACTGCATGACCAGGTGACGGAGGTTGGCCTCAGCGACTCCCCCAGTAACACCGCGTGTCGGCCGACAGGGGGTACCAGGAGTGCCGGGAACCTCAGGAGTGGTCGGACCTGCAGGCTTCCCCGGCCTTTCCGGCACCAAAGGTAAGCGTTCTACACTCCCCGCCGTCCTCTGACCTCAGCCCGCCAGTTGGTCACCTGCTGCACGCGCGCCGCACGTCCGTCATTGAAGTCGACAGACCTAACCTAACCTAACCGAGGCTAACAATGCCGGCAAACAGCCATCACAGTTACCACGCGCCATGGAGGGGAGGTGCAAATCCACCCGCCCCTCCGGTTTTTTATACATAACTCCAGATTGTACCGGTAGTTATACGCCATTTGTTGCGTACCTGCTCAGACGTAACCGTCGCGTCGCTTAAAGCAAGAAAAACGCAAATCGGCCTAATATTTTTTAGAGTTAGGGGCCCTTGAAATAAAACAAAAATTCCTAACGCCAGACCACAAAAATCGGCGCTGATGCACTTCCGTATATTGGCAAACGGGAAGTGTTCTTGGCATCACCAGCAACTTGTTTGATGTATATTGTTATGCTATATAGTTTCAAAGTCATGTTAGGTCACCGAAGTCAAGTCAGGTCAAGTTCATGATAGGCTTGGTAGGCAACCAGAGGCAACCAAACTTGGTCAACTGGAATATTGTCATAAATGCAAATAACTAATGCGATTCATGTTATTTTGCATGCTACTCCCTACACATCCTGGAAACTATTATTTGCCATTGTGTACCTGAGCGTTTCCATCCTCTATTCATGTACTTCACTGCTTTCTTCACGAAGTCGATTGCGCCGAGCCGCCAGACGGAGCAGTCGGGCTGGCTGCCCGGTTCCGGTAACTGGAACAGATAACTGACCTGGTAATTTGCTGCTACATAGGTGAGTTGAGGTCAAATTCCGGGTCTAGCATCTGTATTGCATGATTAGTAACGTCCAAAACATCACTGATGTCAATTTTGGAGCATTTAAACACAAGTACAATGATACATAACAATGACAAGCCAAGCCATGCAAAACAAGAACATTTTGACATGTGACCACATTTGACCTTGAAGGTATAGATCTAAGATCATACAATTTGTACACAATAGAGCTTACTTCAGTACCCATCCACCCTGATAATTTTGTTACTCCAGATTTAATAGGAGCCGAGATCATAGGGGGCGGAATCCGTCACCCCCTCCAGTGTGTGCAATTTTCAGAGGCCCTCCAGGGCACGTGTTAAATATGCACAGGCAAGTTGGAAAAAAACGTCCCCTTGCAATCTCCCTGCAGCCTTCTCTGCAGTTTAATTTCACGGTCGGCAGAAACCAGCCGTCACACAGACGACATATCCTCGGCCCCATGGTTCTCAGCTCGCGTGAATAGCCGCAAGCGCCGGCCACCTGCCTTTGTTACTTGGCAGGCAGGACTTGAGGCTTAAAATGACGTGACGTCGTGCCGACGTGAGGCTTAAAATGACGTGACGTGATGTGGTGCCGACGCGAGGCTTAGAATGACGTGACGTGACGTGAGGTCCACGTGACGGCCCCACACGACGTCAGGTCCGATGTGAGGCTCGAAATGTCTGCGAGATGATTCGCAGACAGCTGACAGGCGCGGATCCCAAGTGATCTGACGGCCAGACGTGGCTGCTCTGGCCGGCTAGTGTACTGGCCCGGTGCTGCCGGTGCTGGTGCTGCTGCTGCCGGTGCTGGTGCTGCCGGTGCTGCTGCTGCCGGTGCTGGCGGCGGCGCTCCCGCCTCCCCGGCCAGCCTCGCGGCGGCGCTCTGTTGCCGGTGGTGCCGGTGTTGCCGGTGCTGGTGCTGCCGATGCTGGTGGTACTGGTGGTGCCGGTGTTGGTGGTGCTGGTGCTGCCGGTGTTGGTGCTGCCGGTGTTGCCAGTGTTGCCGGTGCTGGTGGTACTGACTTTGCCAGTGCTGGTGGTGCTGGTGTTGCCGGTGCTGGTAGTGCCAGTGCTGGTGGTGCTGGTGGTGCTGGTGTTGCCAGTGTTGCCGGTGCTGGTGGTGTCGGTGTTGGCGGCGGCGCTCTGTTGCCGGTGTTGCCGGTGCTGGTGGTGCTGGTGGTGCCAGTGCTGGTGGTGCTGGTGTTGCCAGTGTTGCCGGTGCTGGTGGTGTCGGTGTTGGCGGCGGCGCTCTGTTGCCGGTGTTGCCGGTGCTGGTGGTGCTGGTGGTGCCAGTGCTGGTGGTGCTGGTGCTGGTGTTGCCGGTGTTGCCGGTGCTGCTGGTGCTGCCGGTGCTGCCGGTGCTGGTGGTGCCGGTGCTGGTGGTGCTGGTGTTGCCGGTGTTGCCGGTGCTGGTGGTGCCGGTGCTGTCGGTGCTGGCGGCGGAGCTTCACCGCCCCCCCCCGGCCAGCCCCGCGGCGACGCTCTGTTGCCGGTGTTGCCGGTGCTGGTGGTGCCAGTGCTGGTGGTGCTGGTGCTGGTGTTGCCGGTGTTGCCGGTGCTGGTGGTGCCGGTGCTGCCGGTGCTGGCGGCGGAGCTTCACCGCCTCCCCGGCCAGCCCCGCTGCGACGCTCTTTTCATGCTCGCGCCCACTCAGCGGCCAGCTATTTCCGTTGGAACCTCCTGCAGCCGACCGGCTCTGGTGCACTCCAGAAGCCAAACAGAGCGCCGTCGAATGGTGCTGACGTCACCACTGACACAGGATGGCTGCCGACAGCAGCGGGCGGCGCGCCTTCCGGACCGCCCTTCACGTCAAAAGAAGAACATTGGGTTATATTACGACGCATTCAACGGCTAGATCACGTAGCGTCCCCAACCTCTCACGCCGATTGGTCGCGGGTGGACTCGGTAAATGCTGTCGGTTGTGAGATTATAATCCACGATCTTGCGATCGTCCGAGTCCGGGTCCGAGTCCGAGTCCGACGCTCTACCAACTGAGCTGCCGCGGCCCCACTGCATTACACGTCACCCCTGACAGGGTAGCGGCCAGGAGGAGCGGGTGGTGAGCCTTCCAAGCCGCATTACACGTCACCCCTGACAGGGTAGCGGCCATGAGCAGCGGGTGGTGAGCCTTCCAGGCCGCATTACACGTCACCGCTGACACAGGATAACAGCCAGGAGGAGCGGGTGGTGAGCCTTCCAGGCCGCATTACACGTCACCCCTGACAGGGTAGCGGCCAGGAGGAGCGGGTGGTGAGCCTTCCAGACCGGATTACACGTCACCGCTGACACAGGATAACGGCCAGGAGCAGCGGGTGGTGAGCATTCCAGACCGGATTACACATCGCAGCGACAAATCCAGGCCCAGCCCTTTGGGACAACTCCGAGTAGGTCACAGCAGACCAGTAAACACACACAAACTGCGCAGGCACCCTGTTAATTCCGCCAACCGCGCCTCCTTCATCCATTTGCACAAGCTAAAACGTTATATGCTTGACCAATTTGCACAAACTAAATGTTTTGTAATTTGATTATGAGATATGGCTCTATTCCCATACACATACTCTTCTTTCTGACCAGGACACTATATTTATTTAGTAAAGCTGATCTACAGTCTGATAATGGCCTTACAATTATATATCACCAATATTGTGCTAACCGCCATACCATTTAAGAAGACAAAAATAATACACATAACGTACAAGCGACAATTAGTCTTACATGTGATCTATGATGACATACAAAAATGGCATAGGTGGACCAAACTTATCACTCTCCATACTCGCTTACGAACTGCTTTCACATGCTAAAGCCATCTGACGTGATGGATGCTACTGGTGCAACACGTATCACACCTTGGAAATACCTGTACAAAACTCCCACCCTTCACTGCTTTTCAGACGTCACTATGCCATGACTTATGGTTGGCGAGAGCGTGAAGTTTTACGAGGTCCTTGGTGTCCACTTGAAGGAAATTGATGTGACAGCTCGCCAGCGCTCTCCATGCGACTGGAATGGTTGAGAACCTAGGGAAGGCCGACACAAATAGGAATGCTGCCGTCCATGGGCTTATTTCACGTCGTCATCCACCAGGGAGCAAACAAAGCGTCCCATTGTCGTTGCTTTGCATCATGATTGCCGGTGTTGGTAGCCATCTGTCGCTCAATAGCACCACTATTAGCTGAGATCACGTACGCCTGCGTATTACGCGGGACGTTAGCGACATGAATTGAAGCACGCAATTCATACGAATTTAAAAATTGAGTTATGTTTGGAATAAGACATGCTAATGTTAATAGTTGCTTCTAACGCCCACAAATGTTTGCAAATGGGATAGGACATTACTATTACTCCCATTACACTTTGCTACCTATTACTCCTATTCGTCAATGACTGCTTACTATTTCATATAGCTCTCGCAGTGCTCAAAATGCGCTTCCTAGTATAGTATAGTATAGCATACGTATAGTATAATAAGGTAGTATAGCAAGCGTGCTATAGTATTTTTGTTTTATATTGGTACTGTCTCTACTAGCCAGATTAACCCCAATGCCCTAGGATAGGCGCTACACAGTTATAAATATCGTATTATTTCCTTATATTTTCACATTGATGTAACACAAACTGCGGTATGCAACCTTGGGTGCGATTTGTTGAGAACAGGTATGCACTCACTGCGTTGACAAATCCATTCCACTGCGATGGAAGAACGGCGACCGCGGGGGAAAATTTGTCCGTACTTAACGTGTTAAAATAGGTCCTACAAACACCTCACGTAGATCACATCACATCCTCTTTTTATCGGTTCGTGCAGCGCCCCTCCCCTGGCCCACATCTCCCCATGTTCCGTCGGTCGGTCAGCTGTCCCACCGGCAGGCCAGTCTGACATGTGCCGCTAACATTCATCCCGCAGCGCATAAGCACACGCATGTAGGTCGATCCGACACGTCCAGGCGTCAGCTTCAATGTTGTTCTTCCGCGAATCGCGAGATCCGCGGGCGCGGGCCAGAGTCGCGTGTAGGCTGCCGGGCCTGTTGGGGTGTCGATCTGGCCTTGATGCTTCTTTCATGTACACCACATGCACGCACCAATGCAACAGATATAAGTGTTTACTCACACGCCTTAGAGTAGGCGTGTGGGTAAACACGTTTGGGGAAGCCGAGCAGATGAGGTAACATTTCTTCGAATTGAATCGTTTGGAGGATGTTGTCCCATCTCCAAATTTTAAGCATGTTTATCTGTGTGTAAACCCCACATAATTGAATAGAAGTTAGCCAATTTCATTCAATATCGCTGGTGTTCGGATTGCGAGTCTTTTCTTGAGGTACGATTGCTATAACATACGTTATAACATAAAGACCAGTTTTTACCTTCAACATTCCCAGCAAGATTGAAAAGCATAAAATAGCCTCTACACTGCACATGTCCCAGGGTTGTCCTCATGCATTGGTGTGTTTTGTTAGCGAATAATAAGCGGTGGTTTTGTGCTCCAGCGAGCTGCCACCGAACGGTGAGCGATGTGTTTGGACGCAGCTCAAAACGCGCCCTCGACGGCTCCACTCTCCCCTCCCCTCCCCACCGAACCGAGGCACGACAAAAACGAGGTGACAGTGTCCTCACGTGAAAGGAAAGTGGGCGGTGACCTTGTTTGGCGGATGGTGACCTTGGCCGACGACCTTGTCGCCAGAGGCATCGAGTCGGTTGGTGAGGTCGCAGCATCGGACTAGACCCCGCTGCGGTAAACAACACACCGCTGCCAAACCTGAGTCACACCCGATACCGACTGTGCGGTGGCGCCAAAAACGTAGGCGAGTCTCTGGCGCTGGACTGGACTACACGAGCTCGCCAGCGCCTTCATGTTGTTCACCTGGCAGCCAAAATATTTGACTGAATTGCAACCGCGGTGGAAGTTAAGGTAAAAATCGGGAGTGTCGAAGCCTCAAGGTTTATACAAGTTGTGGTATGTTGTTCCCATGGAATTTTCATAAAGTTGATCGCTTCTGACCAAGACTGACTTTTCTCGCTCGAAACCCACTGGTAAGAACTTTTCTTTTCCGGGATTAGGAAATAACTCTCCTTCATCCTGATCTTCATAACAAAATACTATAGCCGTTTTCACACTCAGAATATTCATTGCAAAAATAGATGTAGCTGTAGCAATGCTGTTGACACTGGCGCAAACCGTGTCGTTTTCCATTTTGCTGCCTGGCGACTTACGCGTGCATTCGCTGACCACATATGGCGGGAGGAATTCTTGTCCCACACGGAGTGAAGCGTTATTCTAATGTAGCCCGTTGTCGGCGCCAAGATCGAATACTTAATGACGGCCATTTTCTCTGTTTCTGGTTTGTCTTAAGCAGGTGCAGTCAAGGGCTTCTCATCCAGACATGGATTAGAATGGAAGGAACGGTGGAAGATCTGACAAGATTGTGTGCATCACTAACCTAACATCAAGCCTTCATGGCAGGTGGGATCAATGCAGAAAATATATAAGGGACCGTTCATGGTGAATTTTGTAGCTTGCAAGTTGTTGTTTAGAGCTCCCCGTTGGCTACCTTATGATAGTGCACGTCCAATCTCATTCACGACGCCAGAAGGGTCAAACATGGCCCAGTCTTCTACCTGCAAGGTAGGTAGTGGTGTAGATGAGAATTTTGCCGCAATCCTGCTCATACGTATCCATACTTAGGAGGCTGGTGCTAGATGGAGTTTAAAAAACCTGTTTTAAGATGATCCCAAATACGATCGTTTGGCCTCCAGACAGGTTCCACGGAAGAAAACTCTAGCTCAGAGAAACACTATGCGATTGTATGTGCTGCAATTGTGTTTAAGCACTCTAAAGGCTTACTTGGGAGCACGGATGACCGTCCCGCACTCGTCGGTCCGGCACGGAACTGGGGCACGTTGACGGGCAGAGTAAACTCTAGGGATGTACCCTGCAGCGCAGGTGATTACCTTGGAAGTAAACTCTTCCACGGATGTTGGCAGGCTCTGGGAGCTAGCAGAGAAGGCTGCCTCCAGTGTATTCTAACACTTGCTCCGTTTACTCTTTGTACAATTCCAAAGCTTCCAACTAGTGTCAGTCAAGATATCCTTTGGAATTACGGAGCACCCTTTGATGGTGCAACGCACATCCGGTGCTAAACTATCTTTAAATATGGAAATCTCCATAGAGCCTAATGTGCTGACCTGAATAAAGAATGCTAGGTGCATGCGGACAGGAAGTTCAGAACAATTTCTTGGGGTTTTCGGGCATTCCGGCCTGAATAATGATGGCCTTGCACTTGGGTTACTTAAATCTGGCAAAATAATACTTACTACTTAAATCGGGCAAAACTTAAATCGCATAATATTAACGCGTCCCGTCTCGGATATCTTCAACCGACCCCCCAAGGTTTTTCGCGGATAGTGGACGAACGGCGCGCGACAGCGCGTCCAAATTTGGCATACCTTTGCACACATCAATTTGGCATGCTGTTTCAAAATTTTGAAGTTAGATCATCTAGGGTCAACGAGTTAGTCAAGGTCAAGTGAGGTCACCTCCAATAACGTTCAACCAGTCGTTACGCTTTAACGGATACAGATATTTTAATGAAACTTTCAGCGTTTGCTTATCCTTTGGGATGCAACAAAACGTACGAGTGGAATGTCTCATTTATCGTTTTTGACTACATATAAGTTTTGCATATTTGCTAATTGCAGCTCAAATAGAAGATTCTGGCCAAATTAATCATTATTGTTGGGGAAAGTTGACTCCCAACAACGTTTCTAGGTCTGCTCTACCCATTGGAAAAGGAAAATTAAAGAATACTTGAAATCTAAAAGTTTGAAATAAAAAAAAGAAATGGGGGGGGGCAAAAAATACTATGGCCCTGGTCGATTTCGCTGTCCTTTTCTCATTCTAAATAATTTTTTTTTTCATATATCCCAAAATGAACCTCACAGAGCAAAAAACATAATGTAAGTCGTGAAAAGTCTTGAAAATCTAGCCCCCTGGTGACGTCACTTTTGTGGAAAATTATTTTTGGGGTAGATCCGGACCTTACTCATCGAGCGCTTTGCGATGACACCTTTTTCGTTTTCGTGCGACGCTTAGTTTGGATTTTAGAGGGGGTTAATATCCCCCCCCCCCCCGAGACGGGGTGTGAGGATCTGACCGGAAAGACGGCGCGGTTTAATGCGTATATTCAGTATAATACTTATATTATGTCATGGATAAATGAATATGCATACCCATGCTCCTCTGGTCTTGAGGGAATGTCCGGGGAGACAATGAGGTTCAGGCACTTAGTTGTAGTTCGAGGAAACTTAACTGATCACCAGTTATGCAACCAATTCAGTTGGCATAGTTCGGAAACAGAAAGACAACACTGGTCGCCAGAAAACAGCCCGTCCTAGTGGATAGTGCTTTGGTGGATAGTGCCTCTCCATCCTCGAGACTCTATCCTCGAGTACTCAATCCGCCAGACCAAGTCAGAAAGGTCTCCCCATACTTGAACCTGACCAGATCAGAAAGGCATCTCTGTACCTGAGCCAGAACAGGTCAGAAAGCATCATTCAGCTTTGAAACGGACCAGGTCTAAAAGGTCTCCTCAGGCCTGAGACGTCACTCGGTTCAAAGCTGTATCTACATTTGAGCCGCGACCCCGAACAGAAGCGGCAGGTCAGGCCCCTGACCTTCCCGGCTTCCCCGCGCACGTGGAATTCTTCCCCGAACCGAGTTGTTCCAGCCGCAGCCGGACCCGGACGCGGACTGTGCCCTCCGGGCAGCGCCGACAGCGGCTCGGCTGCTGAATGCGCGCATCTGCGAGTTTCGAGGCGCCTTCTGCGGGCAGTGTCCGGTTGCGATGCCGGAGGAATGTCTGGCAGGCAGTCAGAGGCGGATCTGGGCGCATTCGGCCGCCACAGAGCGTCGCTGGCCTGGGAGAGTCGGGTGCATGGGGCACGACCCGATACGTGACCTCATCAGACACTCGATGGCGCGCAGCTGCTACTATTTTGGTGCTGGGAATGATAATAAATATGGTGTCCATTTCATGTGGCTTGGTGGGCAGCCACATGTGTACCAACAAGCTGCAAAGGTGTTTCCTTGTAGCTCGTTCGCTTGGGGAGCGAACGTGGAACGAACGGGCGTTTATTGATCAACACAACGTTGGACTCCTCGTCGATCTGGATTGACACCATCCTGTTCGGAGTGTGCTGCATCACTGCTTCAGGGCACCTGTGTGAGCTGTTTGCCGCCGATATCAGCCTGATTTGCTGACAGTTGATGACTTGATATTTGGTGAGGACGTAAGTGCTAGTCAATTATTTCATGCTTTGGGCTGATGGACGTTTCATTCTTATTGTCCTGAGGAATTATTGTTATTTGTTTATTATACTTCATGCACTTTGTCACATGGAATGTTTCTGTGGCTGCATTAGTGATTATAGCACCTCCACGATTTTCTGTGGCCCCATTCCACGACAAATTCACAAGAGTATAACATCCACTATTTTATATTCTGATAAAAATAATTGTGTGGGATCTGAGGCGCCTAATCTAGCTGTACCATCTTGAGAAAGATCAGATCAACGGTTAAGGAGACTTGACCATTTTCTGGATGTCGCCTAACAAGGGTGTATTTGGTGGTCGTTACCTCAATGAAGAACTATGCGAATTGTACAAAAATATATATCGGTTAACTCACAATAATCCACTGCGAATCCGAAATGTTCGCTTATGTGCTATTTGAAATCGTGACATCGTGACCCAGCTTAGCTTTCGAGACAGTCGCAATGCAATTTGAAAAGGTGGAGAAATGTAGTTCCATGTTATATTTTTCGAAAAAGAGGTCCCCAAAACTCTGAATATCCGTTCTAAATTTGGCATGCAGAGAAGTAAAGTAAGGTATGGTAAGGTAAAGTAAGGACAGGGGATGATTGATTGTAATTGTTTGAGAGGAGGGTGCAAGTGAACTGCTCCCGAACGAAAGGTATTGGCTATATTTTCGGAAATTCCCAAGCACTGTTATCGCTACTACGTACAACTTCTTAGCCAACGCCAACCATCAGCCGTCACTTTCCTCGAGATGGCTGCGGACCGTGCCGTCAGTCTGGCAGACCGGCACTGTTCGGCGGCAGCTGTCGGAGCGTGTGGTGGGTCGGCCGTGTGGCGCTGCCGACCTGACACGGCACGGGACTTCGGCAGGTCAGAAGGGCGAGCGGGCCGTGCAACGTCCCGTGGCGCAGGGACAGAAGGGCGAGCCAGGTCGGGACGGCACGCGCGGAATTCCCGGAGTGCCGGGACCCATCGGATCCAACGGCGAGAAGGGCGACTCGGGACCGAGAGGACCGGCGGTGAGTGTGACCGTGACCCATGGCCTGTGGTCCTTGACGTGTGACCCGTGCCCTGTGATCTGCCCCGTGACTCATGACCTGGGGCCAGCGATCCTTGAATCATGACCTGTGCCCCGTAACCCCATGACATGTGACCCGTGACCTGCGAACAGTGACCCATGACCTTTGCGACGTGCCATAGTGCAAAAATCCACCACCACCACCACCATCGCCAGCCATGACCTTTGGCTCGTGTCCCGTGACATGTGACTCGTGACCTGCGGGCAGTGACCCATGGTCCGTGACTTATGGACTGGGACCCACCACTCGTGATCCGTGGCCGATGACCCATGGTCCGTGATCCATGACATGCGACCCGTGACTCGTGACCTGCGGCTAGCCACCCATGATCCGTGACCCATTACCTGAGGCCCGCTATCCGTGAATCATGACCTGAGACACATGGTCCATAACCCGTGACCCATGGCATGTGACCTGTGATCCGTGACCTGCCGCCAGTGACCCATGACCTTTAGTCCATGACCCGTGATCCACGGCCCGTGACTCATGATACGTGAATTGTGAACTGGGGCCCGTGACCCATGTCATGTGAACCGTGACCTGCGACCCATGGCCCGTGACCCGTGACCCCCGACACCACGTCTGGCCGTCCACCGTACCGCCCACCACCTTGTGGCCACGCCCACTGCCGTGACATTCGCGCATTGTTGGCTGGTACGTGGACATATTGTACAGACCAGCGCGACTGACTTATTTCAGCCATTTGGCGTTGCTCTTGTTAAACATTCCGTTCATGCTCGTTTTAGCTTGTCGCTGTTCACGTATCTGGAGCTGAGGTGAATCGCAACTGCAGTCAAGTGCATCATTGCACGCAGCAGTTAGACACTGGTACTCTTACGCTGTCCTGTCGGGTAATGAGTTCGAGGATACAGCCCTGGTCATGGAGTCACTCAGAGCGATCGCTTACTGCAACACACGTCCAGTGGAATATCACAGCACGATCGCTTAACGACATGAATGCTCCGTGGAACAGCGCAGCACAACATTTATCGTAGCGAATGTTTTGTGCCGCACACGCAGCTTAGAGGTTGGCACATCGTTCAAGCACGTCCAGATGGTGCAACAGCGTATTTGATTGGCTCTCGTGCACTTCCGATCGCTGTAAAGAGGTGCAGTGATCGGAAAATTGTACATCGCATATCCCGTAAAAATCTCACGCAAGGCTAGTCACTTCCGTGGCATGGGGGAACACCGCTCACGCCTCACAGTCACCACTGAGATAGTGGGAACACCGCTCACGCCCCACAGTCACCACTGGGGATAGTGAGAACAGGTCTCACGCTCCACAGTCACCACTGGGGATAGTGGGAACACCTCTCACACTCCACAATCACCACAGGATATGGTGGAACTTAGTTTGACACCGTTTGAATCAGAATCTTCCTATAAGTGGAGACTACCAACGTCTGTTTGAGAACTTACAGAAGAAAACAATTACATCAACACTTCTCTGGTCGGCAATTTACATCAAATGCCCGTTTGAATGGTTGTCACGAGATTCGCATTTACAGGAGATGTCTATGCAGCATTTATCGACTTCAGATCCAAACGCTCTCACAGCACTTCATGTTCCGAAGAGATGAATTGCTAGTATTGCTACGTAAATTTTCGAAAATAAAAATATTATAACGGAAGATCTCTCGATTGAATAGTTAATTGGTTGCAACCAGCGGAGCCACAGCAGTGTTTCGAAGACCACATGCTGCATCCTGCACCAAGAATGTAGTTCAGCAATATGCCCACGTTGATCACCGACCTTGTTCGTCGCCTACATTTGGTACGATTTACGAATGTACGACTTTGGATGATGGAGTTTAGTGGCATGTCGACTGCCAGGGCTATTTTGTGACCAGGACTTCGAATGCTATGATGATCGCGTAATCATCACATCATCAACTTCTCATCATAAGACGTTGGCCTGGTGTCGTTGGAAGCCGGCTGCTCGGTTTACAACACCCATCACGAGAGCTGACAGTGACCGCCATCCAAATACACAACTGCCTGGGTATGGCGCCGCTGACGCAGAGACAAACCCAGCTGGGCGACAAAGGGGACAGTCTCCCTTATTAGGGTCTGTTTCGTCTCTTCGTCCATTGGTGGCTGTCCACCATCGCAGCTTGTAGCCTCCTTCGACGTTGGTCTCTCCTCTCCCTTTGAAGAAAAATCTGGCAGCGCGTCTACGCTGGCCGGATCCATTAATCGTTGATCCAATGCAGTGAGTGCCTCCGCCCACTTGTGTCTCCGCCCACCCAAACACTGCCCCGTTCCGCATACTCTCTTCTGCTAATATTCGTCGTGCCTCTGGCTTGTTGCCGGTCATCTTCAGGATCCCGTGTCCGCCACGAGGCAAGTTGTCTTAAAAGTCATAATGTTATACAGTGATATGGCTTAATACGAGCCACCGGACCATCTAAGCTAAGTCTACAAATGCCATATACTAAAGCGCGAGATAATAGAAGCTGAAACACCCTAATATATAATACCATATCGGTGTTCCAAAGAAACGATCTACCCCGACTTATCTACCACAGTTTACTTGATATTGCGCAGCACAATCCTGCATGCCTGTGCCCAATCAATAATTGCCCAACTCCTGTATCCATGCCTGCTTAAAGGGGCCTGCATAGTACAGACCTATTAGCATCAATCTCACCCCGTCCACCACCAATTAGAGGTAAAAAGCAAGTTATTTCAACCTGCAAAATGTATCCACCATATATGTAATACCTTCAATGATAAATGTATCACTGCATCAGCAAGCAGCATATTATAGTGATCAAACACCCTTTGACGGAAAACCCGTGACGTTTAGCTGTCCCACACTTGAACCTGTTCAGCTTAAATTGATGACCGCTATGTTATGCTTTTAATGGAAGAGCATCATTACGATTCACGTTTTCTGACCCTACAACGGTTTTAAGCATTTTAATCAAGCTACGACTTCATCTCCTTTACTAGAGTGAGTACATATCCAGTGTCGGAATCTTTCTTTGGATTATAAGTTGCCTAGTTCACAAATACTTCTAGTGGCTTTGCGCTGCACTCTTTCTAACACACCTACATCTCTTCTCAAGTAAGGGCTCCATTCCTGAGCATATGTTCAAAGTGAGTAGCAAGTAGGCTAAGTGTAGTTTGTTTTGATATCTTGATTCCTCGTATACTTCGCACTCCTATTAATAATCCTAGCATTCTGAATGTGTTGTTCCTAGCTGAGGTACATAGTTATTCTGCTTGAAGTAATTTGAACTTGGCACACCTAAATCTCTGATCTATTCAATGATATCCAATTAACCAGATCCAATTGTATATTGCAACGTCTTATGTCCCGACCCAGATACGTAACCGTACACTTTTCACAGGTGAAAGGCATTTGCCACATATCACCCCACCTTTTTGGTTATCTACGTCTAGTTGAGTATTTCTAGATTCATCACCGTTGTTAGCCACTCTTGCCCGTTTATTATCAGCAAATTCAGACACCGTATTCTTCAGCCCTGCCTCAAAGCTGTTCGTAAAGGTGATAAAGAGAAGTGGACATAGAACAGAGGTTTGTGACACCCCACTCAGAGCATCCTTCCATTCAAATGTACTTTGCTTTCTTCCCCATAATCATGTTTTAATCCAGCAAAAACCTTTCCATCAATCCCCTGCCGATCTTGTCGGTGAATTAGATGCTTGGGTGAAACTTTATCAAAAGTTTTCCTAAGGTTTAAGTACGCGACATCTATCCTGCTTATATTCTGAACTTCTCTCGCTGCATACCGCATGCACTCCAGTAGGTCAGCTAATCAATATCTCTCGGATCGAAATCCATGTAAAGTATCCCTTAAGATGTTACGCCTATCAAGGTGAGTCTGAACATTCCCCTTGACCATTTTGGCGAAGGAGGTCATCAGGACATTCCTGACATTAGTGTGTAGTTGCTGTACTCGTGGCCGCTGAGACTATAGCCACCCTAGACCAGGCCCGAGTCGACACGTCCACTGTGTCTCGCGTATCGACCTATGGTCGCCGGATCTGTGGTCGCTGAAGTTGTAACCACCCCAATCACGAGCACGTGTGACACACGCTCGGTGACATCGAAGGTCAGTTTCAACCGTCAAGGCCGCCGGTAAAGCTGGGTGGGTGACCTCAGTAGTCGCGGCAGTACACCCGGCACCGGTGCACTGCCGAGTCGTCCAGAAAAAAGTAAACAACCATCGTCAGCGCACTTTCGAGTCATCCAGCAAACAGTAAAAACCCATTGTCAGAGCACTGTTGAGTCATCCAGTAAAGAGTAAACAGTAAACAGGCTGTGGCATCTCACCCAGATATGTCGTATCATCTCAACCAGCTAGGCTGCAGCATCTCTGCTGGATTGATTGCATCATCTCAGCCGGATTGGTTGGCCATCTCAGCCGGATTGGTTGTGTCATCTCAGGCGATAGGTTGCATCATCTCAGCCAGACATTCTGTATCATCTCAGGCAGATAGACTGCTCATTGTTTGTTTATTAGGTGGTTTTCGACACACTGTGCATGATCACGGCTAATGGCGCTGCTCTCACTTTCGCCGGTTAGTGGCTTCGACTTACATGGAGTTCCAGAGACCTATTTGGTGATCACCAAGACTACATGAGGCTCAACAAGTATGCACAAGTTCCGGAGATCTGCCTGAGGCTCACCTATGCTACCTGGTTCTCACTAGGTCTAACTGGGGCTCACCAAGGCTACCTGGGGCTCACCAAGAATACCTGGTGCTCACCAGGTCTCACTGGGGCTTACCAAGGCTACCTGGGGCTCACCAAAACTGCCTGGGGCTCACCAAGTTCGCACACATCCCAATCATACTACATGGGGTGGGGGGCTCACCAAGTTCGTACAGGTTCCAATCATATTACCTGGTGGGGAGGGTCACTAGGTCTGCAGAATTCCCAATAGTACAACCTGGTGCTCGCCAAATCTGCGCAAGTCCCAATAATCTTTGGATGCAGGTACTTTAGCTTTGGTGGGAAGCAGACAGGAGCGTCCTATAAGCTCTGCTTTGCCGGCTGGAGGCTGTCCCTCACCCCTGTGTCCATGATCGGACGTCGGGCGTGTCCAACACGGACCCCAGTCAGCTAGTTAATTGCTTGTGCTCTGTACTTTGTGGAGGAGCAGTGCGACCTGGCGTGTCATGGTGAAATGAGAGCGCTCGGCACAACCGGTGGCATTTGTAGCACGAGTGTCGCATGCGATTGTGAAGCGGTCGTCATGGCGGAGGCGCTTCACATTCAACTCAATCCATGTCAACTACGCTTCTGTGGTCGTCGTCAGCGTCGCCGTGTTTGTGGCGTCCCGACTGGAGCCGCACCACAACTGACTGCTCCCTGACCGAATGTGGTGTGGTGACATGCCATAGGGACCGCCCGGCTACTCGGGTCCGCCCGGTCAGAAGGGCGGCGAGGGCGTCTGCGTGTTTGGCCCGATGGGCGAGAAGGGCGACCCGGGGCCGCCGTGTCCCCTGATAAACTGCAAAGGTGGCTTTTTGCCCCACGTGTCCAACACCACCTTCCACTACCAGGCGCAGAAGGTGAGCGTCGGGGCTGAGCGGAGCGAGGCGGAGTGGCCACTAACCCGGCTTGGTGGGGCGAGCTGGGGGCGACGGGCGACGCTGCATAACCGGCCGGCGCCGACTGCCGTGTGCTGACTGGGAATCACTAACCGCAGGCGACCGGCGTCTCGGCCCGACACCGGGCCCGGCCGACTAACGTGGCGCCGCCTCGGGGCAGGAGGCGGCGGCCGTCGCCTAACAGGGGGTGCTCGCCGGGCCGACGCGACGGAGAGCGTGCGCCACACGGCAGCCGCTAACCCTGCGCGCCGGGCTTCTCTGTGAGCAGGGCCTGCCGGGCCTGCCGGGCGCCGCCGGCCACAAGGGTGAGATGGGCATAGGCATCATCGGCTCGCACGGCCAGAAGGGCGCGCGCGGCCCGCCGGGCGTGCTGCGGCCCGGCCCGGGCCCGCTGCCCTTCAACAGCAGCTGCACCACCGAGGTGGTGCCAGGCCGCCCCGGAGATCAGGGCTACTCGGTGAGTGGACGGCCGCGTCGTCAGCGGCAGCGCTGCATGGCCGACGCCGACGCTCTGCTGTCGTCCGACCATCTTTCTACTGGACACGCGCGCACTGTGACCGTCAGACCCTCCACGTAGCTAATGCAATACTGTGTTGGTGACGTCTCCGGCTTAGCACCTCGGCTTGAAGAGACGTTCTCTGTGTGTCTGTGTAGTCCTGTAGTTAGCTGAAGTAGTGTCTCGCATGGATGTAAGTTCGATCATGCGAGTGTCTGTGTTTCCCTTTTCTGCTAACGGGAGCTGGAAAACCTATGCATATTTTTGCTTATCCAATAAACTGGAAGCCCCGGAATATTTATGACCGAAAGCATATTGTGCAGCGTGTACATTATGGCTGTTGAATTTGTTAATTGCTATCATCATAGCAATCACTTAGGTTACCATCGTCCAATTGTTAAATATAATAAGTATGTAATCAGCATCAGTAAATGGAAGACGGCAACAGGTAACAACGATTTAAGTGCAGGGAACCATATCTGGTTCGTATTGATCTTTCGGGTTTTTCTGTCCGCAAAAAGGTATCAAGCCGCAATCGTATATAAATATATGTAATAAGCATGCGTATTGTGGAGATAACGCCAACCCGTCTTATAACAGGTGGCCATATCGCATAGGCTTATTGCGATGCCTACCTATTCAGTTAAATGCGCTTCATGCGTGCCGATGGGCGGTGCTTGTGCGTAGATAACACCGTAGATAGGCCGTAGGTTGCACCGTAGGTTACGCCGTAGGCTGCACTGTGGTTGGGGTAATGTGAGCGTGGTGTGGCGCAGCGGAAACGAAAAGGTGGCGAATAGTGACTTAAAAGGAGGTAAGGTAAATCGTACTCCACTACATTTGCAGGGAGTGCTGTATTTTACGTAACATTTGGTGGTCGATCTATGATTGACGATCTAAAAGTGCGAGACTGAATGATATCGATTGTAATGTAGAATGACACATCCTTCTTATATGCAGGCCGGTGTGAACTACATCATTTTATTCTCAGTTATAGTACATGTGGTGCGCCCATTCATTCTCACAATTGCATCAGTTCGGGACATTATTCTGGGAATTTCACTGCAGCCGAATCCAGTTAGCAAATAACAAGTCGGCTGCCCAACAGGTAATTACATGCAGTTGTAACTGGCCGACATTACGCACTTCGTTCTACCATACATTTATAGCTTCAAGATTTCAGGTACCTATGTGGTAACCATGGCGACGGCTAATCAGCCAATCCTGCGGCTCCGTCAGGGTCGAGAGTCAACTTCAGAGATGCCCGGGATCGGCCGGCTGTCGTTCGCTCTAGGCCGGCTTAAAGTTTATTTATTTCCGGAACACAGATAATTTGCATACGGGTATGTACACATGCGGCCCCAGTCCGATGAGAGGTGCCTGGCAGGGAGAGGGTGCTAGAAATGATACTTAGCATTAACCCCGAGCTTAACCCAGGCTGTGGGGTAACACGCTGGAGAAGCTGGGCCAAATGGGTGCCGTTGGAGAAGCTGGGCCAAGTGGGTACCGTTGGAGAAGTTGGGCCAAGTGGGTACCGTTGGAGAAGCTGGGTAAAGTAGGTACCGATGGAGAAGCTGGGCCAAATGGGTACCGTTGGAGAAGCTGGGCCAAGTGGGTACCGTTGGAGAAGCTGGGTAAAGTGGGCACCGTTGGAGAAGCTGGGCCAAATGAGTACCGTTGAAGAAGCTGGGCCAAGTGGGTACCGCTAGAGAGGCTGGGGCAATCCTGGGAACTGGACCGACAACAACGCGGGATACGGGTGGAGCATTGGGTACTGGGAGATCAGGTGACCGTGAGCAGATCCAATTAATGGAATGCGGCTCATATTTCGGAAATTGCGAAGATGTCCATTATCTGAATGTGTGGATCCAAAAAAATGTACCCCAAAGAACATTTTTACGGCATCTGAACATTTGTGAGCTCCTTTGGGCAACTATTATAATCGCTAAAAGACCAAGTTATTGTGAGCGTGCCCATATCTGTCGTTATATATACACACACACACACACATATATATATATATATATATATATATATATATATATATATGTATATATATATATGTATGTATGCATAGCATATCAACATAACACATCATAGAGATGCATACTATATGTGCAAGTATCATAGTATGTATCACCATCGCATGGCTTTTTTGAGTGCGTGCATGTTTTGCTTTGCATTATGGACTGTGGTTCACATGAACTGCTTCCGATTTGAACTAATCCTGACATTTTGTTTTCATTTGCATCATTGATGTATCAGGACCCAAGGCAGCCTGAGTCAATGACCATAACTTACTCTACAGCCATATTTTGGTGAATATGATCTTTTTGTTCTGTTATGCGATCATCTGTGTATATATAATATATATCGCAGATGCACGTATCACGGTATATAGCACCATCGCATGGTCTGTATGAACGCGTGCATGTGTTGCTTTACAGCCTGTACCATGTGCTTCAAATGAACTGCTTCCGGCTTGAACTAATTCTGGCATTTGTTTCATATGTATCATGGAAGCCTGAACCAAGGTATGTATTGGTCACCCGTCCTAACCTGTCTTTCAGCTCTATATGAGTGAACATGATCTCTATGTTATGTCCCACGGCCATCTGTAGTTTTCCGTTCAGCGCAATGCACAATCTGTGTATCATATGCTATGCCATTTTTCGTGAGGGACTAGAACCTCTCATATATTGTTCTTGTATCACGGGGTTTCAGTTGTATTAGTCGATGAATATATACCATGTGCCGATATGTGTGCTTGTTTCCAATTGAAGCGTTTCGCTCCCCGATCACTGGTTTTTGCTGATGATCTGTGAAAACGTTCACGCGGCTACGTATTGGCAGGTGGATAGTGTACAATGTCATTGCCCAGCTTGCATATCACCAAGAACAATATGTCTAGAAGAATCGTCTCCAGCGTATCCCGGCTGTCACACATCTTCAAAACATCTGTTACCCAAACTTGCCCCTGGCCCGATCCTCCACTTGCCAGCCGGCCTCGACCTGTGACCCACGAACTGTGCCAGTGCTGACCTGTGACCCTCGAACTTTGCCAGCGCTGACCTGTGATCCGCGAGCTGTGCCAGTGGTGACCGGTGACCCGTGAACTGTGCCAGTGCTGACCTGTGACCCGGGAACTTTGCCAGCGCTGACCTGTGATCCGCGAGCTGTGCCAGTGGTGACCGGTGACCCGTGAACTGTGCCAGTGCTGACCTGTGACCCGCGAACTTTGCCAGCGCTGACCCGTGATCCGCGAACTGTGCCAGTGGTGACCGGTGACCCGTGAACTGTGCTAGTGCTGACCTGTGACCGGCGACAGGGCGAGCCGGGTATGATGGGTCCTCCTGGACCAGCGGGCCGAGACGGGCTTCCAGGTCGGCAAGGCCAGCTCGGCATGGAGGGAGAGAAGGGTCTGCCGGGACCTCCCGGACCCAGGGTAAATACAGCATGGAGAACGGAGCGAGACTCGAGGCGAAGTGGTGTGGAGATGATCGAAGCCCATCGTTGGATACCGTAGGAGCCAATTGAATCTAGCGTTGACTGTTCGAACCGGTGTTTCAGGATCTTCTTTCCATTAAGAATTTTGTTGTTATGCAAATATGCGGAAATTAATGCATGGCTAATCCCTAGAATTTGTAAGTAGCGTTTTGAATGTTACTCTCAGGTGAAGTTCCCGTGGTTTCCATTTTATATTTCCTCTGTGGAAGTTCGAAATGACAAGCTACATACATTGATAAGCCTTGTAGAAATTAATGCTTGCCGAATTTCGAAAAATCGAAATGGCAAGCTTTGGTACCTTCTTGTTCAGCCTCCAGGCAAAATGTCTTGAGCCACAGCCGCCTGGTTGATGTGAAATATATCCTATGAATAAATTTTGCACATCCATCAAAATGTCGACTTGTTTGGCGCCATACTGGGGTAAGAAGGTTTTGGTTTGAAACATTTTGCATTGACAACTTCCCTCCTTCATGCTTCCTGGTAATTCCAATATTGGAAGGTGCGATCAGTGTCGCAGTCAGGATTTATCTAAGGGGCACAACCAGAACAAAATTTTTGATGAAGCGGAGGAAGCTTCTGGCACCCGAAGCGCTTCGAGAATTTATGGTTTTGTGTAATATATTTGTCAACATTTCTCGTTTCAGCAAGTGTATTTCTGGGTGTTAACGGGGAGGGAGGGGGTGCCCCCCTTGACTGCGTCTCTGGGTGCAATGTCGAAATATAGGCAGGTATGGGTCTTTCCAGGTGATAATGCAGCTACTGTGGTCAATATATGTAGAACGGGTTAGGTAAGCAGTATGTACCTACCTCTCAATCCTTTCAACTGCCCTTATTTATGCTACTCCGAGCTAGGGCCTGGCTAGATGCGTATATACCGGGGTTGTTTTGCTTCCACGTTTGCAACACATATAATTTAGACAAATAATCACTTTTTTTCAATTTTCACTGAGCGAAAGGAGAATCTGTCTTCAATATTCACCCTGAACCGTGTGTGATATTTTACGTACATTTAATGGAGCAAGTGTCCCTCAATGTCGGCTCCCCTCATAAGTTTGACTGTTAACAAGGGACCCTATGGAGTGTGCCCCCAATCAATGTGGGTCTGCCCATTCCACGCCGGCTTTTCGCTTCGATCAAAAAGTTTACTGGAACCTAACTTCTCAACCGGGAACGTTCCAGCGTGGTCGTTCCCGTCGCACTTCCAACCCTTCAAACTCCCCACTTCACCTTGTCCCCCAGCCGTCCTTCAGTGGACAAACAACCCGCCCGGGGCGTCCAGTCAATCAGGGAAGGAATCCAACGGCCGACGTCCGCTCAGTGGACGCTCCGTTAACGCTCCGATCGTTCTTGGTGTGCATGTGTAGCGACTTAGGTCAACAGATAGTCGCACGTTGGCTAAATATCCAAAGATGCACAGTGGTAGCCAGCCAGAGGTCTGTAAGCTTTGTTCCACAGTGCGTGCTGCTTTTTAACCTGAAATATTTCTGAAAGGTACAGCCGCAAGCGCCGCTGTGCATCCATAGCCTTGCAACGTCACCCATAGCCTAGAGACGTCATTCCACCGCCACCATGACGTCACTGCTGTCGGCAGGGCAAGGACGGCCTGTTCGGCCCACCGGGACCTCTCGGCTTCAAGGGCGACCAAGGCGTGCCGGGCCTGGACGGCTTGGAGGGTCGCCAGGGGCCCAAGGGCGAGCCTGGGCCGCTGGGCAAAGACGGAATGAGGGGTCTGACAGGCAGCCGCGGAACCCCCGGAGGCGGCCCCGGTGGACCGCAGGGAGAGAAGGGAGACAGAGGCTTCCCCGGCCCCGCCGGACCTCCAGGTGGGTACTTCAGTCCATTACTAGAGGTGGAAGACGTGGGCTCCCCGGCCTCCTCGAACCTCCGGGTGGGTACCACGATTCAGGGAGAGAAGGGAAACACAGGTTTCCTCAGGCTTCCCAGGAGCTCATTGTAAGTATATGTGGAATATGTGGAACGGGAGAGGGTACTACAGTCAAGGGCGATGAGGGAGACACCGTTTCGTCTCCTACCTCCCTGAACCAGCATGTGGGCATATGTGACACATATGGACGGGAGTGAGAGAAGGGGTGCTACAGCCCTGGGTAAGAAGGGAGACAGAGGATCCCTCGACCTTCGCGGATCTGTAGGTGAACATGGGGGTGTCATTGTCCAGGGGAGAAGGGAGACAACGGCTTCTCTTCCTGAGAGGTGAGGATGAGCAAGAGCAGATGGTGCACAAGTTGCATTGAGCCAGAACTGCGATGGCCCAGAGTTAACGGAATATTTCGCATTGGGACTTGTCTGTTACTGGAGCGATTTTGTCACGTGCAATTAATCGATATACAGGTTCATGCTGGTAAACAACCTGTCTCTCAGCCACTTGCACTTCTCTTCTCCCATCCGTTATGGCGAATTCTGAAAGCGCCCAGAGTGTAAGCACGGCACACAGAGCAGCAGAGGTAGCGTGCGCGCGTTTCGCCGTCGCCAGCAGCTATGTGACCTGGTGACCTCTCGACCGGTGTTGCCAGGCGGGGACGGCGTGCCCGGCCGTCCGGGACAGCGCGGACCCATCGGCACCGCCGGCGGCGTCGGCCTGCCCGGCCTGCCCGGACCCGAGGGCATTCCCGGCGCCAAGGGCGACAAGGGCCGGTCCGGTCTGAACGGCGCCGTCGGCCCGGTCGGACCGTCCGGCCGCGCCGGACAGCGCGGAGTGCCCGGCCGGCCCGGACAGCCCGGCGCCAAGGGTCTCTCCATCATGGTGAGTGGTGGCGTGCTGGCCCGCAACTGTGGTCCGGTGGTGAACGGCGGGCACTCATGCTGATGCTGCTGCTGTATATTCCTGAATTTTGAGGCTGGCACACCCAATGCGTCCGGTCTCGCACGACAATGTGAAGCCAGATGTGAAGCTTATATATATATATATATATATATATATATATATATATATATATATATATATATATCTATGCATGTATATGTATTTCTATGTATATATATATACATATATACATATAAATACATATACATATATTGCTGCCGTTTGCCGTCATGCAATACTATGTCACGTTACGTCACGTGATGTGGCATCATATGCAATCATATGCGTGGGGTAGCACCTCGCTCATGACTTCATCGCGTCACACCAGGTGGCACGCCGGACCGTGCCCGCCCTATGACCCGCTCGGCCGCTGACCTGCCGCAGGGCACGCCGGGTCTGGACGGCCTGGCCGGCACGGACGGCCTGTCCGGCCAGAAGGGAGAGCGCGGCTACACGGGCCCAGCGGGCACGCCGGGCGACACAGCTGACGGCACGCCGGGCAGACCGGGCCAGGCGGGCCTGCCCGGCCAGAAGGGCGACCGGGGCCAGTCGGGCCGGCCCGGCTTCCCCGGCCTGGCCGGCCTCAAGGGCGACGCGGCGCGCCAGTGCGACCGGTGTCTGCAGTGTCCCGTCGGCGAGAAGGGTGACTCCGGGCTGGATGGGCTGCCCGGCACGGCCGGTCCCAGGGGACCCGAGGGCCCGGTTGGCTCCATGGGATCGCCTGGTGAAGATGGACTGCCAGGAGTGCATGGTCCGCCTGGACTGGAGGTGAGAAAGTCCTCCCGTGAGCTTCGACTTCCAATGGATTGATGACCAATCCGTTACAATCCATTGTTTGCATTAATCTTTTCGTACACGATTTAAAAAGCAATTGATTGCGGTACTTCTCCAAGCTACAAGCAATGTCGTTTCCGATTGTTTCACGTTTCCTCCACAGGGCATCTTCATAATGCTTTTGTACATGCATAAATTGCACTACTGCATTAATTGTATTACATTGTTTACAGTATTTGCAAATGATGCTAGAATCAAGTTAAGTTTTGCTCAACACGCACACTAGTGGGTAAGGCAAGTTCCGCACTTCCTCCGCTTTGTTGTTGCGCTCCACGGACCGACATCCATGATCTCACTTCTCTTTCGACTAATTCGCAAATGAGAATCGACTGACCGCTAGTACATACATACCATGAAGATGTAAGTTTCGCCAAGGTTTGGACGTTGGTCACGTAGCCGATCAGACCGTCGGTGGCAGACGTGAGATCATCGAGCTGTGGGGTGGAGGTTGTGGAAGTGTGTTGTGGATGTGAGACCGTCACGCTGTGGGACGGGTGCTGTGGGGCGCAGTGATATACATGGTCCTATGCCCCATGAATCAGTGGTGGAAAATCGGCCAAGTCTGTTTTTTCGGTTCATCAGTGCAGTTGTTGAATTTGCTTTGACTTCATTTGATCTAACGAAGATTACCCATGCACTGAGGTAGTTACCCAAGTTGTTTAGTTAACTAGGCTAAATGCTTCACGCGATAAGAGTTCTATCCCACCTCAGCAATCGCATTTCATCTATTGACATCATGTGTTGTAGCTGAAATCCTTAGCGAAATACATCCATTGGCCTCGATTGATTTACACCGGCACAAAATCAAATCAGATTTGGATTTGTTTGCAATCCCGAATTTTGTAAACAAATTGTTTGAGGAATCCAATTCGGAAAGGATAATTTTGTTCGGAACGTTTGGTACTTCAGGACCTTGATGTACCTAGTTTCGAGTTTTAAAATAGGAATCGTGAGATTGACGTGCACACATGGAACAAAATGGAAGTGTGACATGCAGCCCTATCCTGGCGCAATAGCGCGCATTGCATTATTGCTGGAATGAGAGTGAGGTTTAAAGAGGCAAAAGGTTTTCTTGACAATATAACGAGGCAATATTCTTGCTTCAATCCTGCCTAGAGCCCTGCAATTCGGAGCAGCACAGCTGTGTGTACCACCACAACCAACTTCCTGGTAACTTTTGCGTCAGCCGAGTAGATGTCGAGATAGAAGGGAGCTTTGCTATGAAGTGAGTTTAGTATCACAAATCCAGGCTGTATATCTGTATGGATCAAGACGTATAATTATGCAGATGTTGGTTGGTTGTTCCTGTGGCATATCGGGGCTGATGTCATTGTTTGTAAACACGCAATCGGGCGACTTGGTGGTGTGACATATCATCTGGACTGCCCCGTCTTTGAGGCCGCCTTGCGGCCTGCATGCGCATAAATGCTGGGACGCTGAGCGCGGACCCAGTTCATGTGTCCACGCTGCAATAATTCTTAGTTGGAAATTAACTATAAGCCAATCAGTAACGCGGCGATCAGTTCAGGGACCAGTGACGATACCGTCAGTTAGCATAGCTGCCTCAACGCCAGTGGGAGTCACACACAGATCAAGTTCAGGATGACGGCCAGACCAGGATAAGAATAAGCTGGGGTTAGTGAACTCCAGATCAGTGTCAGTGTCAGGTAAGGCCAGGGTCAGGTGTGGTCAGACTCAGGTCAGAACAACTATCAGGCCATGTCAAGTCAGGGCCATGTCAGGTCTGTGTCAGGCCAGGGAGAAATGTTCACAATCAGCACAGACCGATGAGCTGGACTTCAAACGCCTGTCTCTGCATCGATAACTCCGACCTCAGAACATTTGACTTGTTAGGCTAGGGCAGTGCACTGTCGGCCTGAAATCTTCAAGCGCTTGACTATACTTGACCATATAAAATGTTCAGGGGCGAAGCGATCAGCATATATGAAGTGTTATCAACCTTCCGTCGTGTATTGTTATCGTGACAACACTAGGCTCTGAACGACAATCACGTAAAGTAGAAAAATGCAGAATCTGCTAATGCAGCTTAGACATCACCACAAAACAACCCCTGAAGAGCTCATGGTATCCAGGCGTCCACCAGTGCACGCATAAAACGGATGCGCAGCAGCACTGAACAGAATGCTCGCTGACCCCTGGTGAGCGCCACGAGTCGTGATATCGCCATCCAGCCGACCCGGTCTGGTTACAGGGCGCCGCCGGCCTGGACGGCGAGCCAGGTATTCCCGGCGAGAAGGGCCGCGACGTATTCGTGCCGGTCGACCTTTTGCTCGGCCCGCCCGGCGACAAGGGCGACTACGGTCTGCCGGGACTGCCGGGCGTCACCGGCCGCCCCGGCAGCGACGGGCTGTCTGGGCGGCCCGGCCTGCCCGGCCAGCCCGGCCTCAAGGGCGACAAGGGCGCGCGCGGCTTCCCCGGACAGTCGGGCACGGACGGTCGGCCCGGCGTCGACGGCCTCGACGGACTCAGCATCAAGGGGGAGTCGGGAGAGCCGGGCGAGATCGGCTACACCGGACATAAGGGAGAGCCCGGCATGGCCGGACAGAAGGGCGAGCCAGGTGAGATCGGCTACATCGGACATACGGGAGAGCCCGGCATGGGCGGACAGAAGGGCGAGCCAGGTGAGATCGGCTACACCGGACATAAGGGAGAGCCCGGCATGGGCGGACAGGAGGGCGAGCCAGGTGAGATCGGCTACACCGGACATAAGGGAGAGCCCGGCATGGGCGGACAGAAGGGCGAGCCAGGTGAGCAGGTCTAGGTAAACGGCTAATGAACTGGCTGAGGGAAGGGTTAGGTGAACCTATGGAGGAGAGGAGAGCTAGACGAGTCATGAAGTGTTCAGTACTATTTGCTCACGCATTGATGAAGCCAGTTGATTACTCCGCCGTGCCAGTTTTGGTCTGACCGGCTGCTGGTTTCACAGGCTTTTTCTATTGGTCATTTTCGTGAGGAGACCCAAACCAATTCATTTTCATTCGTCGCTCTTCTTCATATTTCATTTATAGTATACTGGCGATACCCACCACCTCACGTGGTTTTTGTATTCGTGGTACCTATATTCGCTGTTTTGCTGCGTGTTTTTGTGTTTATGGTGACATTATCAGGGTAAGTTTTTCCCCCGCGATGGAGAAAACACCAAAATGACCTTGACCCAACCCGCCAATGAGCTCCGAATCTGAATTTCCTCCCGTGACCACGCCTGCTGACCATCACTAGACTCCGGACTTTGGACATTCCGCTCCATCCCTCGGCACAACCGCTGAGGACCCGCGCCAGACTGTTCCTTTGGACGACCCCATGGAGGCCCTTTGTGCCTCGCGACACTTGCTCGTCCGAAGATCACGGCCACTTTTCACGATCGGGACCAAAGCATCACGCTCCGTACCACTTACCCATGCTCGAATCAGACCACACCCCTCCAACCTGACCAAATATAACACACTGAACCCTACCTCGACAGTGCTGGCTCTCACACAGTTGTCAAACCTGTCGAGAGAACCGTTCCCTTCCGTCGTTGGCACGTTTTATGGCCAGCCACACAACTGCTCGCCATTCCCTCCCTGGCCACTGCCAAGGGAATCCTCGTCATACGAGCCCAAACCCGAGTCCAGATCAAAGCCCTCCTCCGCACCACCACGTGTTTTGGTAAATTTTCGTACCAGAGCTCTGCTTTATGTCTAAAGCAGATATCCAGGCAGATATCATGACAGAGGGATGACCCACGTCCCCCGCATCACATCCCTCAAAAATGGCCAGGAATGTGACACGAGTCTCGCAGTCTCTACCTTCAACTCTACCACTCTTCCCAAGACCCTCCTTGCTAGATACCTACGCTACCAAGTCTGAGTATTACCATTATCATTATCCCATCAAATTAATGCCCATGTGTTCAACTGTGACCGATACCACACCAAGTCTTACCCTCGTTGGAAACTTCCGAATGTCGACTGGACCAAATTTTAGGATCTCTGCCATTTATAATCCAACACGAACATTTAAAAAAAAAATTTAACTTAACCCCCACACTGCGAGGGTTAAGATCAGCACTGCAGCATAACGCACGGGTTTCAACCAACTATATGTCACCAACATGCATAGACTTCGGCACCATTGGGGTAGAGGAGAATAGATTCCCTCAATACTCTAGCCCTTATTTCGTCGAGCATTATGCATGTAAGCATGGAAATTTAAGACATAAAATACAAATATCGGTTGAAGTATGATGTCGTTGTAGAGCCCCAGTAACCATTCTTTCTGGACCAAAATTGGTTGTATGGTTGAGAGCAATATACTCGCGTCCGACCAACCAGAGCCCAACATGCCAATCCCGGACCTATGACACTGTCGACTTATGTGTTTTGTTTGCCTGGTGCATCTGTCTGACGCATGCCTTCCTGGCGCCTCTGTCATCAGGTGTGATCGACGCGTCTGCGGCGCCGCTGCTCAAGGGTTCTGACGGACCGAAGGGCGAGCGGGGGCCGCCGGGCACGCCGGGCAAGCCAGCATCTCGCGGCGACAGGGGTGACCAGGGCTTCGTCGGTGTGGCCGGCGATATGGGCCCTGTCGGTCCGCCGGGCCCCCTGGGGCCTCGCGGCCTGCCGGGCCCGCGCGGCGACAAGGGCGGCCTGGGCCTGGCCGGACTGACCGGTGAACCGGGTCAGGACGGCCTGCCCGGTCGGTCCGGACAGGACGGCGCGCGCGGAGACAAGGGCGACGCCGGTCTTCCCACGCCTGGCCCTCCCGGCCTGACAGGACTGTCCGGCCTCAAGGGCGATAGCGGTCCCGAAGGGCTGCCCGGTCAGCCGGGCGCCGAGGGCCAGCCGGGCCAGCCGGGCTTCCCCGGCTTCAAGGGCGAGTCGGGCATCCCTGGCCGCGACGGAGTGCCTGGAGGCGTCGGCGAGAAGGGCAGCCCAGGAGAGCCGGGCATGGAGGGGCCACGTGGCCTCACCGGTCCACCGGGGCTGGACGGTCTCAAGGGTAAGGCCCACTCTTGGAACCGGTGCCAATTTATGTGTGCGTCAGTGGGCGAGGTGACATGCATGTCTGCGAATGACCATCCTGGCTATGCCACATATGGATACACTGCTGGACAGTTCCATGAACCCAATTTGTACCGATGCAATAATCAAAATGGTCACAAATTTAGGATTGACCGACAATTATCATCAGAGACCCATTGCTTCATCAACTATTTGAAATAGGATATCATCTGCCGTATAATTATTTTTTTTTAACTGTTGATTCTACTCCAGATAAACCCTACTATTGCTTTCATAGTCTTTGATTGTTTGAAATGATTTGGGTTATGTTATTGCACTGGTGTGTGAGCTCGTGAGACATAATCAATGGGCTGCTGACGTAATCTGATGTCTCCTCTTGTCTCAGGTGAGGTTGGTCTGCCGGGAGATCCAGGCCGATCGGGTCTGCCCGGCTTCCCCGGCCCAAAGGGCGACGCCGGCCTGCCGGGCATGCCGGGAACGGAGGGCGCCGACGGCCTGGACGGCAGAGACGGCCCCCCGGGCGCCCGCGGCCTGGACGGCCTACCCGGCCTGAAGGGCGACGCCGGACTGCCCGGCGCCGTGGGCCCGCTCGGCGAGCCGGGCATGCCCGGCATGGACGGACTGCCCGGCATCAAGGGCGACCAGGGCCCGTCCGGCCCTGCGGGTCGGCAGGGACAAGACGGACTGCTCGGCCTCAAGGGCAGTGTCGGCCCGCCCGGCTTCCCCGGCGAGAAGGGCGAGCCGGGCAGAGAGGCGCAGAAGGGCGACGCCGGAGAGCCTGGGTTCCCGGGGGCGCGCGGCCCGCCCGGCCTGGACGGGCTGCCGGGCGGCCCCGGACGCCAGGGCCAGAAGGGCGACATCGGCTACGGGTCGGCCGGCCTGCCCGGCCTCAAGGGTGACACCGGTCCGGACGGCCGGCTCGGCATCGACGGAGCGCCGGGCCTCAAGGGAGACTCCGGCCTGCCGGGCTTCCCCGGCATGAAGGGTAACATGGTGCGTACCTCCTCATCCACCATTTGATGGATTTTTACTGCTGCGTGTTTTTCGTCATATACACCCGCAGTTTTGGTTCTTACGCGCTAATTTCTAGGTATTAAACAGAGTGAACGTAAGTTGTTGAAGATGCTTACGTATAAATGACGATTTGTTTATCCTGCACACAACTTGCTTGTTGGCTTGTTTTCAGTGAACTGAAAAATGGCTCTTTTATTCTGAACACAACTTGCTCGTTAGCTTGTTTTCAGTGAACTGAAAAATGGCTCGAGTTAGCGCACTATCGCTTGGTGTCACCGACGAGGACTGACCTCCTTGGTGACCTGATCGTGTCCAAAGTTAAGATGTCATGTCAAGTCAGTGAGCTGCAACGTCATGAGATTACGTTATAGTCGTTGTTAGAGATCGTGAGGGACGAGTCAGGTCATGTTTCGCCGAATTTCGAATTATCGGAAGCTAATATCGCCAATGGCTCACAAGTGGTCAATGCCTGATGTGTTGCGGTGACAACTCAGTTGACCTGCCGAAATAGGTCATTGATCTTCCCAGGGCAATTCGAGGTTTTTGAATCAGCTTAGCCTTAGGCGACCTTTTCGGTTCCTGAGTTATCCTGGGATTAATTCTGAGCTAAAACTGAATTTACTGTCCATGCTTATCCGTACGTATATGCAATGCAAATGTCTTCACGCACTATTTCAGGAGCTTCCAAAATAAGGTCGACACTTTTACCTCATCTGAGAAAATACTAAATTGAACTATGGATCGAAACATAACATTTGCATATCGTTAGTATCCCAAGATACTTGAGAAATACACTGCCGAACATGTGAACCGTTTTCCCTTGTTTTTAGGCGTAGACAACGATTAAACGATTAAAAGTTATTACATTTGGGAAAAAAGGATGATATTTTCGACGAAGTCGGAGACTAACCAGCAATTCAATGCATGCAAATAAACTATCAATCACTACGTGCAGCACGCCGTTTTTTTGTCGCTAATACTCTATCATCACTAATTGCCATTCCCTAACGGCGCTAATACTAATACGTATGAAAACACTAGGTGTCACAACCCGATATCCCCGGCGATATGCCTGGGTCAGCCCACGCCTGTGTCGGTTGCTGGCGATGCGCCTGGGTCAGCCCACGCCTGTGTCGGTTGCTGGCGATGCGCCTGGGTCAGCCCACGTCTGTGTCGATTGCTGGCGATGCGCCTGAATCAGCCCACGCCTGTGTCGGTTGCTGGCGATGCGCCTGGATCAGCCCACGCCTGTGTCGGTTGCTGGCGATGCGCCTGGGTTAGCCCACGCCTGTGTCGGTTGCTGGCGATGAGCCTGGGTCAGCCCACGCCTGTGTCGGTTGCTGGCGATGCGCCTGGATCAGCCCACGTCTGTGTCGGTTGCTGGCGATGCGCCTGGATCAGCCCACGCCTGTGTCGGTTGCTGGCGATGCGCCTGGATCAGCCCACGCCTGTGTCGGTTGCTGGCGATGCGCCTGGATCAGCCCACGTCTGTGTCGGTTGCTGGCGATGCGCCTGGATCAGCCCACGCCTGTGTCGGTTGCTGGCGATGCGCCTGGATCAGCCCACGCCTGTGTCGGTTGCTGGCGACGCGCCTGGATCAGCCCATGTCTGTGTCGGTTGCTGGCGATGCGCCTGGGTCAGCGCACACCTGTGTCGGTTGCTGGCGATGCGCCTGGATCAGCCCACGCCTGTGTCGGTTGCTGGCGACGCGCCTGGATCAGCCCATGTCTGTGTCGGTTGCTGGCGATGCGCCTGGATCAGCGCACACCTGTGTCGGTCGCTGCGGTGCACGTGACTGTCCCGTGTTCGCCGCAGGGAGTGTCCGGCAGGCCGGGAACTCCCGGTCTACCCGGACTGGATGGCACCCCGGGCATGAAGGGAGATGCGGGGGCGGTCGGCGCACCGGGCCTGGTCGGCTATCCGGGAGAGAAGGGCGACGCCGGCTACCCTGGACTGGACGGCGAGAAGGGAGATGCAGGCGTGGCAGGTGAGAGGGCCCTCCTCCCCCACCCAGCCCTCTGCATACATCGCACGGCGGCCAGACCGCTGCGCAGCTCCACTGTCATTTCTTCGGTCCGCATTCGCGGTGGATAGTCGTTGTAGCTTGGGCATGCGACGGATGTCTCGCACATACGCAAATTGGACAGGGATGTTGCGACTTACGAGTGAGGTAAATTTAGGAAAGTTCGCTTTTATTATCCGCCAGCAGATGCATTCTGTTTTGCAAGAAAGCGGTGAAAAATAGAAATGGAGGATGACGCTATTTACAGCTATAATAGTACCAGGGTGCATGACCTTCCTTCAACGCCGTCCAGGTCCGCTTGTAGCCGATTCAGTTATATTTGCGCATAGCCGTTCCAAAATCAACCAAAACTAGGTGGGAAAACAAAGTTATGGATACATTGCCTAAATACATACATACAAGTTATTGGATGGAAAGAGAGAAATAGGAATATCGCATCAATTAACCAGGTGGGTCCGATAGCTCAATCAGGATTCATACAGCGAATCCTGCTGAGAGCAATGCCCCGTAGCACAATGGGACATCTGTAAAGATTCCGATTCTATTTATGGACAAAAAGTGTTATTTCTTGGTGGCATTCTGATCCGACATTCATGCATACATTACATGCATGGATGCATTACATTAGCATTACATGCATGGATGAATGCATTACAAACCTCTTCTTGATCGTACTGATGTTTGTCGCTTTCGTTACACTTTTTGAAACACGCATTACGTTTGATGTCTGTGTAGTCTCTCGTGCAGAATAGCTGCTACTGTTTTGTAATCTGTTTAACCCAGTACCGCACGACGGTCAGAACTGCATCAAGTAAACCATGATGAATTATGTTGAAGATCCCGTTGTGTCAGTCTAGCACGAAATAATCTTGAAGACTCGAGGATTCAAAGTAGTGACATTGCCACCATCTTGTCAAAAGAATGTTTGGGTAATTTGTCCACTTGACCACATGCACCACAAGCTGCTTCTCGCAATGTAGCATAATGTTCTACCCCTCGTAGCGCGGGAGGGCCAGTGTGTCCCCCTGCCAACTTTTGTTCCAGGCAAGATATAGAGGCATGGTGCAATGGAGTGATGTACCTACATCATTTAACTTTTAAGAGTTACTTGCAACGTTTGTACATGTCTCCGTTAGTTAACGTTCTAGGTCAGGTCAAGCAGGTCAATGATAGGGGTCAAGTCAGCCACCTGTTTCGTTGAAGTTGTTCGACCCCAGTCATGAAACAAAGCTATTTCATGTTTCAATATTGATGATATGCAAACTGGAGACTTAGTCTAACATAGATGATACATGCAAAGGTCAAGGTCATTGGTGCTGCCAATTTGAAATACATGGAAATATGTGATGATCTGTTGAATAAGACCGTTTTCTGAGCAGATGGTGCTGAGGATAAGCAATGAATGTCACGAAAGAAAACAAAATACCCATCGGTGACGAAGCTATGCACAAAGATACGTTTTATATAGTTCTAACATTCATCTGACCTAGATACCTGAGCTGAGGTCACATTTTCCATTTTCCATTTGATGTGCATCATTTGTCTGTGGACCTGCCCATTTGTCCATGTCTATGTTTCACTTTTGACTGCATCTTGCATGGCTTGTTCATGATAAATGTTGAAATGAAATATCTAAAAATTCCATTGAGACAAGGTTTTGACCGTATTTTTGTGAGTCCTGTTTACGGCATCTTCATGTCTCAGCAGTCAATATTGTGCCACAATATGTAGCCATCAATTGTCGCAAGGTTTAACAATTTCAAAGCGATAATCAGAACTGTTCTTGAGTTATCTCAGACAAATGTCAGGGTGGGTAAGGTTGTTCCTCCCCCACCCCGTACTGCGAGGGTTAAAAGATCCCTCTGCTATTTTTTGGGATAATGGTGCCTCATAAATTGGCAGCACTTTCTCCTCATCCTTCACAGGTAGCCGAGGCGCGCCAGGCCTGTCCGGTCTGACCGGCGAGAAGGGCAGCCCCGGTCTAACCGGCAGGCCCGGCTTCCCGGGCAGCAAGGGCGACATTGGCCTGACGGGCGAGCAGGGAGAGTCGGGCCAGGACGGCCCACCTGGCCCTTACGGCCCCACGGGACTTGACGGCGAGCAGGGCGACCAGGGCCTGCCCGGCCTGCAGGGTCTGGACGGGCTGGACGGGCTGCCCGGCCAGAAGGGCCAGTCGGGCCCGGCCGGGCCGGACGGCGCGCCGGGCGTCGGCATCGCCGGCGAGAAGGGCCTGCCCGGCATGCCCGGCAAGAACGGCCGGCCTGGACCGATCGGCCAGGCCGGCGACAAGGGCGACAAGGGCGTTCTCGGCATACCGGGCCTGCGCGGCGCAGACGGCCAGCTGGGCCCGGCCGGGCCCCAGGGCCAGAAGGGCGACGACGGCCTGTCGGGGGTGCCCGGCCTGGACGGAAAGGACGGCCAGCCCGGGCTGCCTGGCTTCCCCGGCCGCGCCGGCCAGCCCGGACTCAAAGGAGACCGGGGACTGCCCGGCACACCTGGCCGGGAGGGCGCCAAGGGAGACGACGGAGTCCCAGGTACGGCCGACCTGTCTGCAACTCACTCCGAACCACACTCCTTGTTTATGTTTGCTGCATGCAGATCATGAATGGAGAAACTTGATTTATCAGGAACTTACCAGCCAGCTGCCATGTTTTTTCTGCATTTATTTTATTCGTGTAATTATGCGTTTGTCGACTATTCGTCGAGGCGTCACCAGTGGTGACCGAATTGATGAACTGAAGTGACTAAACATAATCTGCCATGGGTGTATTGTCATACGCTTATTTGTCTTTAATCTGTTGTTGAAGTTGCGTCCCCCACGAACCACAATTCATTGTTTTATTATTGCGATAGAAGTGTATGGGCATTCGCTTTCTGAAATCTTCGCGTTTATGTGTCAACTATCACACTATTTTACATACCATATTATGTATGCAATATCGCATTAGCAAATTAAGTTAACAGCAACAATTAAGCTAGATGAATGGCATGGAACTTGTACGATGTGAGCCTATGAACGCCCGCCAGGTGGCATCATCTTCACTTCGCACCAGAGTTGCCTCTCCCCTCTACCCATTGTCTTCTGGCTCTGGTAACTGATGTTCTCCACAGGCGCTAGCGGCCAGGATGGCCTGCCGGGCCTGTCCGGTGAGAAGGGCGAGCCGGGCGTGCCCGGGCCGTCGGGCGTACCCGGCCGTCCGGGAGAGGCCGGCAAGGACGGTGCGCCCGGCTCGCCCGGCCCGGTCGGCCCCCCAGGACTGGTCGGACCCAAGGGCGACGCGGCCCGCAGCGGCCTGCCCGGCCAGAAGGGCGAGCCGGGCCCGTTCGGCCTGCCCGGCCGCGACGGGCCGCCCGGCCCGCCCGGCCAGGACGGGCCGGCCGGACTGCCCGGCCTCAAGGGCGACAGGGGTCGGTCCGGCCTGGACGGTTTGCCAGGCCTGCAGGGTCCAGGCGGTGACAAGGGAGACACCGGACAGGACGGCCTTCCAGGATATGCGGTAAGTGGAGCGATCCTTTTTCATGGTTGTTTGGATAGCAGCATTGTCCGGCAATTCCGTTATCTCCATGTTAGATGCACAGGTGGAGCAGTGACATAAGCGTAACCCAGTAGATAATGAGGCGCAATGTTTGAAGGAGAGCAAATATATGCGAACAAATAACTAAGTTGAAATATAGAAAAATGAAAACATTGCACAACTACATGCTAGGATAATGTGAGATAATGATGTTCTGCATATATCAGCGGCGTTCGCCACCTGTTGTGGTTCTCCTGCATATAGTGGCACATATAGTGCACATAGTCCCTGCCGGGTGGAGTGACACTGCTCGGTCGGCAGGGTAATCGCGGTGCCGACGGCGCCAAGGGTGACGCCGGCGCAGCGTGCGGCGCCGCGCCCAACTACATGACCGGCATCCTGTTGGTGCGCCACAGCCAGACACAAGCGGTGCCCACCTGCGAGGACGGCCAGATCCGACTGTGGGAGGGATACTCCCTGCTCTACATCGAGGGCAACGAGAAGTCGCACCACCAGGACCTCGGTACGCCACGCCACGTCGCGCCCCGACAAAGACAAAGATAGACTTGTCTTGGTGCGTCCCACGCTGGCTATGACGGCCTCTTCTTATTATGAGTAGAATGAGACAACGGGGAAAAGAGTTAAGAATGAAAGTCTATCGCCCTTCGCAGATGCCTGTGCGACATGTGGAGTCTCAGAGTCCCGCCCGTCCCGCCCCCTTCACCAGACTGCGGACCGATGACCACGCTACTCGTCCCCGCCCGTCCCGCCCCCTTCACCAGACTGCGGACCGATGACCATGATATTTAGCCCCGCCCGTCCCGCCCCCTTCACCAGACTGCGGACCGATGACCATGATATTTAGCCCTGCCTGTCCCGCCCCCTTCGCCAGACTGCGGACCGATGACCATGATATTTAGCCCCGCCCGTCCCGTCCCCTTCGCCAGACTGCGGACCAATGACCATGATATTTAGCCCTGCCTGTCCCGCCCCCTTCGCCAGACTGCGGACCGATGACCATGATATTTAGCCCCGCCCGTCCCGCCCCCTTCACCAGACTGCGGACCGATGACCACGCTACTCGTCCCCGCCCGTCCCGCCCCCTTCACCAGACTGCGGACCGATGACCATGATATTTAGCCCCGCCCGTCCCGTCCCCTTCGCCAGACTGCGGACCGATGACCATGATATTTAGCCCCGTCCGTCCCGCCCCCTTCACCATACTGCGGATCGATGACCATGATATTTAGCCCCCCCCGTCCCGCCCCCTTCACCATACTGCGGATCGATGACCATGATATTTAGCCCCGCCCGTCCCGCCCCCTTCACCATACTGCGGATCGATGACCATGATATTTAGCCCCGCCCGTCCCGCCCCCTTCGCCAGACTGCGGACCGATGACCATGATATTTAGCCCCGCCCGTCCCGCCCCCTTCACCATACTGCGGATCGATGACCATGATATTTAGCCCCGCTCGTCCCGCCCCCTTCACCATACTGCGGATCGATGACCATGATATTTAGCCCCGCTCGTCCCGCCCCCTTCACCATACTGCGGATCGATGACCATGATATTTAGCCCCGCTCGTCCCGCCCCCTTCGCCAGACTGCGGATCGATGACCATGATATTTAGCCCCCCCCCTCCCCCCCCCTTCACCATACTGCGGATCGATGACCATGATATTTAGCCCCGCTCGTCCCGCCCCCTTCACCATACTGCGGATCGATGACCATGATATTTAGCCCCGCCCGTCCCGCCCTTTCACCAGACCGCCGACGGATGACCATGCTACTGAACCGCGCCCCTCCACATATGTCGTACCGCGTCATTGCTGCACATCCAGTCGGCTCAGTCGACTTTTGGACACACATTGGTCCTGTCTTGTGCCACCGCAGAGCTGAACAGCAGTTTCACACCCATGACCCATGCTTTCAGGCTTTGCCGGCTCCTGTGTGAAGAAGTTCAGCACGATGCCCTTCATGTTCTGCGACATGAACAACGTTTGCAACTACGCTAGCCGCAACGACAAATCCTACTGGCTCTCCACCAACGCGCCCATCCCTATGATGCCCGTGGCCGATACTGCCATCCGACAGTACATCTCCAGGTAAGACATCCGACAAAAATCTCCAGGTAAGCCATCCGACAGTACATCTCCAGGTAAGCTATCCGACAGTACATCTCAAGGTAAGCCATCCGACAGTATATCTCCAGGTAAGCCATCCGACACTGCACTTCTGAGAAAGATGGCCCAACATTACATCTATTCACTACACAGACTGGTTGCATTACTAAGAATTTAATTCATTTGGCCTAGCAATATGAGCTGAGATGGAAGGGCGTGTTCGGCTCAAAATATATGATCGAGGCCCAAACACCGGAAACTCAAACGCGTTTCCTGACCTATCTTCGTAACCTCTCGTACAGTGACAGCCGACAGGAAAGCTCAGCACGTACCAGAAAGCCTGCTTGTAGTATCAGGAAGCAACAGCCGTCAAGTAGCCTTGTTTCGCTGTCAGAGGGACTGCCTTACGCCCAATATGTAACCGCCGAGCGACATGTGTGGTCTGCCATGGACAGCCCCTGACGTGACGCACACTTCAGACGCGCCTGGCGCCCAGACGTCACGACTGGCGCTTGTGTTTCAGATGCGTGGTGTGCGAGGCGCCGTCGAGCGTGATGGCCGTACACAGCCAGTCGCTGAACATTCCAGAGTGCCCGCCCGGCTGGGACAGCCTGTGGATCGGATACTCGTTCGCCATGGTAGGACGCAGCAGATTGGATTACGTCATCCGTGATGCATGACACAGGCAGTGGCGTGTCCATACTTTAAGAGGCTATTTCCCGCAACGGTTGAGTGTTCGTCATGTCTTTTCAGCTTAGCATGGGACACCCCTTGGTGTCGAGGAACCCCACAGCGAACACATGCATTGTTCTCCAATCGATTTCGTAGTGTCGTCCGTGGTATAGACTGTGAAGTCCTTTCCATGTTGAACTCTGCGATTCTTAGGTATTGTTTGGCTGACTCGAGCTATAGACGGAATAGCAAGCTGGCCAGTAGCGCGGTCAGAAAGGGGAGGTGTTAGTAGGTTAATGAGAGTCTCGGAGTACTCAAAATATCCGGGGACACTAGGCTTTATTACGAACAAAATCCCTCTGCGCCAACCAATTGGCTTCGATGTGTGTGAGCCCTTCGAACGAATCCCTTGTAACGACCAAGACGCCAGCGCCTGTTTTCCACTGAGGCGAGCTCGTGACGTAGTGTGGCGCCCCGAGAGGTCACCAGACGTGCCAGTGACCGGCTATATCCCCCAGCACACGGCGGCCGGCGCAGAGGGCGGCGGCCAGTCGCTCTCCTCGCCCGGCTCCTGCCTGGAGGACTTCCGAGCCACGCCGTTCATCGAGTGCAGCGGCGCGCGCGGCACCTGCCACTACTTCGCCAACAAGTTCTCCTTCTGGCTGGCCACCATCGAGGAGGATGACCAGTTCGAGCGGCCACGCAGCGCCACGCTTAAGGCGGGCAACCTGCGTTCGCGCGTCGGACGCTGCCAAGTGTGCATTCGCGGTGCGTAGCGGTGCCGTCCGTGATAGCGCCTGTGCGCGTGCCAGCGTACAAACTGCCACTGGGGCCCGGCACGGCAGCCGGCTCTGGCTCGGCTCTCGCTTGGCTCTGGCTTGGGTCGAGTGCGCCGTGACTCTAGTCCCTCATGTGCTGCCATCACTGCCAGCGGCCGGCGACTCGCCGGCGGCCCGAACGTCACACTGCTGCCCCCCCCCCCCCCCCGCCTCTCCCCATGCCACTTCCACCGACCCGCCGGCAGCAGAGGCGCACGCCCTCCATTACCACTGTACACTGCCTCGCTCAGATACAGCCGGGAGACTGCTATGCTCCGTACTGCCGTAGAGCCGGTGTCAGTCAGCGCGTCAGCCGCCAGCCATTAGACGCCGGACACCTGACGTCGGATGCCAGAGCATCGTCATCAGCTGTCAGCTATCGGCGGTCTGAGTACAGACGTCAGCGGTCTGACGTCAGAAGTGAGCAGTCAGCCGTCAGCGGTCTGACGTCAGAAGTGAGCCGTCAGCGGTCTGACTTCAGACGCGATCCGCCAGCCATTATCGGTTTCACATAAGATGTGAGCTATCAGGGGACTGACGTCGGGCGTCAGCCACCAGCGGTCTGGCGTCAGACGTCACCAGTCGGCGGATGGCAGCCGCCCGGCCGTGCCGACGTCTGCGGCCGCGCGGCCGGTGTCGGCCGGCACGTGTCGGCTCGGCCGGTGTCGGCTGGCACGTGTCGGTTCGGCCGGTGTCGGCCGACACATGTCAGTTCGCTTGGCGTCGGCCGGCACGCGTCGGCTCGGCCGGCACGCGTCGGTTCGGCCGGCACGTGTCGGTTCGGCCGGCGTCGGCCGGCACGTGTCGGCTCGGCTGGCACGTGTCGGTTCGGCCGGCACGTGTCGGCTCGGCTGGCACGTGTCGGTTCGGCCGGTGTCAGCCGGCACGTGTCGGCTCGGCTGGCGTCGGCTGGCACGTGTCGGTTCGGCCGAGTGTACGCGAGCTAGTTGGCGGTCACCCGGCACGTGCCGACCGGTGCGAACGTGGCCGTGGCGTCAGCGGCAGGCGCCGCCAGTAGTGTGTTGGTGTTTGTCGGTGGTGTTGACACGCGCGCGCGGCGGTGGTGGTGCCCGTGGAGCACGGCAGCGCCACAGCTTATCTACGCAATAATGTACCGTGCAAGAGAGCGGCCGGCGGCGGCGGGACGGCCTTCTGCTTATCACTGGCATGCGTCAGGGCACGGCATGCAAAGGAGCGTCGCCACATTAGCTGGGTGTGCTTGGTTTCCAGCAGTAGACGGTGGGACGCCGCGGTGCGTTTTGCGGGATTCGGATTGAGCGGTCGGCCATCGAGGAATGCAATAACAGCATTGGAGCCGCCTGACCCAAAATAAATGCCTCTGTAAACATCACGTGTCGGGACAGTCGCAGATACCAGCATGACGCAGCAGCAACTACGCAAAATACCAGTCTCGAAGCGCATCTGCAATATCCAGACTCATAACTGCGTAGCTCGTTGTCAGTGAAGGGCGAAATATTGTGCAAAACTGCGCATATCCAACTTTTACAAATTCGTGATCCAAATTTTGGGGCAAACGAACATGATACACGACGAACTAAAAGCTTGCGAAATTTAAGTCATCTACATGAGATCCATTTCCACCACTGCGGCATGGTATACGACGTCAACATCACAACTACCGAAACCTACCGATTTGATAGTACAAACCAGAATAGCGCAAGCGACAGGTGCGCTATTTAGATCACCAACCCGCAGACTAATTGACCACATTGGCTGGGAAGGTTTTTAAACTTACCGCCATCTGCATTTGGTACTTTTCTTCAATAATATAAATTTAAACAGGCCACCTCTTCCAAAACACCTGACATAACTATTGACGACTGGCGACATCTCAAGTGGAGACGATGCTGGACTAAGACTGCGCAGCCCTGTCACTCCGCACCACTTTGCACCGTGCTGACTCGTAGGGGGTCACGTTCATTCCCTCGGCCACACGTTCGTTCCTGGACACAACCTACCAGACCTCCGGATAACAAATTATAGCTCGTCTGACTTGACACCGCTTGATAGTCTGGCGTCACCATCTTTTGTCTCCGCAGGATACAAAACTGAGTATTCAGCATACCAAGTATCTACACAAATCATAAATGCCCACCTATTCCAGATCGAGCATCCTTCAATTAGGAGTACCGCGGGCCCTCGATGCCATCACAGGTAAGCCATCAGACTTCTCCCCAATACACTTCTTGTAAATCTCAGGCAGATCCTCCTCCATTCTGAAGCACTGCAATGTATCGTTTAGATATCACTATTCCAAAACAGAACTAAACGCAACTATTTTTTAAAGCTATTTTAACTAAAGATGTTTTCAGGCTCGTACATACAGACTTCATCTCCCGAACACCGATTCTTTTCCCACGACACCGTGGAAGTTCATTGCCATAGCTCCGAAAAACTACCTATACTACTAAGCACAGAAATATCTGTCACCCAATGGCTGCAACCCACGAGAGAACGACGTAATTACTCATTTGGTTTGGCAGAGCGCGAGCAGATTTGCCACTTCCCCGGTGTCGGAGGGATCAATCATCTTCTTGCTTTCCTTTCCATTGGATCGGGCAAGGGGCTTCGATTTGGCACTCGAGGTTTTGCGCCGTTCCTCTTCTTGTTTCTGTAGTCATTATTGTTTGTGCATGCGATAAAATACACGAAAAGAAATTAAAGGAATGGCACGCGACATTTTACCTTCTGCCTTCTTCAATTTACGAACATTTTCCCCAATTATATTTTCGTATATGAACCATACGAAGCTCAACATACAATCGTTGGTCTTGCAATCCTGTATTAACTCGCCACAAGTCGCACAATTTCCAAGGGAAAGGTTGTGACATAACCTCGGAAAAAAATTACATCTAAAATAAACTTCCAACTCAGGAACATAAGTAGAACAGGATATGATAACTAGATTTCCGCTGGGAGTTCACGCGATGCAGTTTTCATCGGCAACCAGAAAGCATGAGACTAGCGACAGCGCAGAACAATTGAAACACAATTAATGTTCACAATTAGTTCAATTACAGGCTGTGTATTTCTTTGCCCATAGCAAACATGACAACATGGTGCAAAGTAGAAAATGCTTCGACTCGTATACAATGCGCCCAGAACATGATTTTCTAGTTGAATCTAGCACATATTCTTCACACGGGAACATATTTGTATTCATCACCACCCAGCCTAATTCTAAAATAATCTGTTCTCCAAGCAGGTCCCTAAAAACCCACGCTATTCCGTTTCCACCGAACAAATAACCATGTTTCCTTCAATTCACGCATTGAGACAGACCGAACTTCCCTAGTTGCCTACACAAGCTTCACCCCACTAGGCAGCTATCATGAATGGCCTAGTCAGATATGCAAAATCCAAAAGACCTGTAAAAAAAATGAACACCGGCTCTCTGCACGAACAAAATTGAAATTGAAATCTAAGCGTGCATCAATAGCATAGCAAAAAGCACCGGAAACTTGCAAGCACAATTCGATATTCGAACGGCTTCGTGCAAGAACCATTTGGCTTAAAAGCGGATACGGGGCGTGGGTGGGGCGCCAAACGCGTGGCGACCCGGGTACACTGCCGGCCAGGTCGGCTCACCCGGCCGGCTACGGCGCCTGAGGCGGCCACAGGTCTCTCAGGCGCCGGTCGGCACCGGACAGTATTGGTGCAGCGCGCGACCACACCGACCCACCGGCGGACACACCGACACTGAGCGGCGGCCCGTCGGCGCCGACTCCGACACCGTCTGGCTGTCGGGACGCCGCGGCGTCTCCACGGACGCCATCACACTGACCGTCGGCCGCGACACGGGCCCACGGCGGACTCCGGTCAGCTGGTCACTGGGCTGTCGACTTGCCACACAGCTGCCGGACGCCCGCTAAAGAAGACGACAACACTTGGTGGGTTTCTTCTGTTCCACGGCGCACGCCTTGTTGAGCTCCGACTTGCGCGCCGCGATCTTTCGCATCAGATCGAAGAAGCACTGTACAGAACAACTCGTCAGCTGTGTGGCGCATTATGCCGCAGATATACCCAAATGCATGTGGTGCAGCCACGCGAAATCGCCACCGACAGGCACAGGGACACAGACAGCCATACACTTAGTATTAAGGATAACGACACAGGAAATAACATGGGAACAATGCACGTGCGTCGTCTTACATTCCCCACACTTTTAAGCAGCTTCCCGTACTTATTTTCTCCACACTGTTGAGCAGCTCCTAGTACTTGCATTCCCCACACCTGTAGAGTACCTCCCAGTACTTACATCCCCACACTTTTTTAACAGTGACCCTTCTGTTCACGCTGTTGCCTAAAACCGCCTTTACGTTGTTCGCCGACTACTTCATGAACCAATTATACGTGGTACTGGCAGGTAAGCATGAGAGTACGATAGCTTGAAAACTGGCATCCACTGAGGCTTGACTAAAGTAACACTATCCAGGATCGAATCGCTTACTCGAATTTGAAATCTGTTGCTTCCAACGAATTGGCTTCCAACGAAATACAGTTCTTATTCCATCACCAGATACCTAACATATCGTTTTGAATAAAAGGATGACAAATATTGGCAAATATCTCGATTCTTCAAAAAAAAATCGACAAATGATGCTTAAATGTCTCCTATCGTTGAAATTCAGCCGCTTATTTGTCGATTTCTATGCATGTTCAAATATTGCACAAATGTGTCCCTTGTTTTGCCCACTATAACCCTGGTGGGAGTGTGGTTCTCGAGGACGACCCCCCCCCGACGGCCAATGGTCGCATTACCATCCCCCAATCAGGTAGTGTCAACGCTCCCCACGGCCAAGTAGCGTCACCACTCCCCCACTGCCAGGCAGCGTCACCCCCCCCCCACCCCGACGGCCGATGGTCGCATTACCATCCCCCAGACAGGTAGCTCACCGCTCCCCCACTGCCAGATAGCGTCACCACTCCCCGACGGCCAGATAGCGTCACCACTCCTCCATTGACAGATAGCGCCACCACTCCCCGACGGCCAATGTTCGCATTACCCCCCCCCCCCCCAGCCAGGTATCGTCACCACTCCCCCACGGCCAGATAGCATCACCACTCCACGACGGCCAATGTTCGCATTACCATCCCCCCAGCCAGGTAGCGTCACCACTCCCCCACTGCCAGGTAGCGTCACTACTCCCCATGGCCAGATAGCGTCACCACTCCCCACGGCCAGGTAGCGTCACCACTCCCACATGGCCAGATAGCGCCACCACTCCCACATGGCCAGATAGCGTCACCACTCCTCCATTGACAGATAGCGCCACCACTCCCAGGCGGCCAATGTTCGCATTACCATCCCCCCAGCCAGGTAGCGTCACCACTCCCCCACTGCCAGGTAGCGTCACCACTCCCCACGGCCAGATAGCGTCACCACTCCCACATGGCCAGATAGCGCCACCACTCCCCACGGCCAGGTAGCGTCACTACTCCCCATGGCCAGATAGCGTCACCACTCCCCCACTGCCAGGTAGCGTCACCACTCCCCACGGCCAGATGGCGTCACCACTCCCCACGGCCAGATGGCGTCACCACTCCCCACAGCCAGGTAGCGTCACCACTCCCCACGGACAGGTAGCGTCACCACTCCCCCACTGTCAGATAGCGTCACCACTCCCCAACGGCCAATGGTCTCATTACCACTCCCCAACGGTCAATGGCCTCGAAAAATCGAAATCCTAAGCGGGTAGGGATTGAAACCAGAGAACTTAGGGTTACGATACAACTTTCCTACCACCTTTGGCAGTGGTAGGTGGTGTGAGTAGGTGGGGCGCTGGGAGGAGGGGAGAGGGGAGGCTCGACGTCGGATGGCCGGCCATTATATCGCCTACTCAAGAGTCACAGTGCAGTGTGATGACAGACGTCATGCTTGACTTCGCTCCTCGCCGCCGCACGCCGAGTCGGCGATGGGTGGGTGGGGCAGTGTGACGATCACAATGGAACGACCCGACTGTCCGTGGTGACTATTTGCAACAGCCACGGTCGTGCACGTGTTTGTCAAGTGTCTCGGAGTACCAGCGCAACATGCTGGCAAAGACAATGATCATACGCATTGCAGACTGATTGTTCATATGCGAGCTTAAGCGGCTGTCAAGCAGGGACGAATGTTAACACTGTTCCTGGCGATACAAGTTCGCGTTAAACAACACATAATTTGTAAGCAGGAGAGCTCAACTAGCCAGACAAAGCGTTTATTTTTCTCTGATTTGTATTCGATACACAAAATATGCAAATAATTGGACGATAGTGTACTGAAATAACTTGATGGCTAGAGTCTAAATTACCAATAATATATTAAAAGCTGAAGTCGTTGCCAAATCGACTTCGAAGCCACTAATTGTATGGAAAGTCGATAACCTAAAGTCTAAAGAGTCTAAAGTCGATTATCGTGTTAGTTAGTTAGTTATTGAGATTTTAAGACGAATCGACTGCTGGGTTAATTTTGCATCCAAGCCAATTATTTAAATTTGCTACAAATCAAACAGTAAACATGCTATTGTTCATAATTACCACGACTGTGTACTGTTTGTTGTTTCCGGATTCTGCGTGGCTTCTAGATACTTAGTGGTGTATCAACAATCGCTGTCACGTTTGCTGTATGCATGTTGATGTACAAGATAGCAAACAACAGCTGCCCCGTCAGCTTGCTGAAAGGAAACCTTCAGCCAGACCTTTCTTGTGCTCGCGGACGTCTTTGAGAACTCATATTAAATTCCACCAGTGTAATGCACTATGTTGCAGTGTCACCAGACACCAGAGCGTGAGGCATCAATCACCATTCCAGCGTACCATCCCTTCTCAGTCAGTGTACCCTTCACCAACCTTGTCTACACTCTGGCGAGTCTTGGCGGATGTCTCCACGTAGGGCACCTTCCAGTGATCGGCGCGCGCGCGCGCCTCGGCCTGCGACACACGCCGCCTGTCCTCCAGGTCACACTTGTTGCCGACCAGCAGCAGAGGAATCGTCTCGTCGTCCTTGACACGCAGAATTTGCTCCCTGCGGCACGGGGGCGAGATGAGTCCAGCCACCACTAGAACACTAACGGGCTGGTGGAAACTGTGCTGTACTGACGCCAGCTGTTTCGCTGACTACCGAGAGGACCTGGCTCAAGACTGACACCGGTCAAACTTTTCCTCGGTCGGCTCCTTCGGCTCCTATCCAGGGCACAGGCCGTGGCTGGGGGTTGTCCGACATGTCACCGGCGCTGACCAGCCAACGCCGGCGACATCGGGTCCAAGGGAATCATCTGGCGTTGGTTGGTTATTTGGGCTTAGGGGCGCATCGACTGCTTCGGTCATACAGAGTCATCTGGCGTTCAACAGATGCTCCGGTCTGCTGGTGCGGCCCGTGGGCATGAGTTCGCCTGATGCCATCGGAACAGTTATCTGCTCATCGGGTCCCAGGTCCAGTAAATCGGGGTAGCTCCGCCGTGTACACAACATGTTCCGCGGGCGACCTGAGAGCAAGCGCACGAACCAGAATGTTCCCTAGGGATGCCTGAAAATATTAATAGCATGCATGTGCAATTACAAATGTGTCCAACGATTTACTTTTTTCTTAGGAATCCACCAATTTACTTGATTAATAATATACCGTGTACGCTGTGTACCGAGTAACATACTGCGCTGGTGGACACCGTAGAGTAACAAGCGCCAGATTTGCTTGCCAGGGATAAATTGAGCGGAACAAATGTGACCAGCATAAGTGAAGGCGCAAAAAATCAGCGTTGAAGCTGGTAACTCAGCAGTCAGCAGTACATAGTGTGATAACTCACGGGGAAAAACTGGCCAAAAATGTATTTCTCGATTCCTCTTATGCCTTATTTGTGGCGCCATTGCATCAGCAAAGGTTTGAAGCAAACCAGTTCACAGTTTTTAGGAAGATTTTCCCCAAGAGTTGGTATAGAAACAAGTCCATGAATATGGACATTACGTGTGGAAAAAACCACGCACATGCACACACGTTGTCGATGTTTGACGCCTGATAAAAGTAAGATGTATTCTAAAAACATGGGTAAGTGAGATATGAAATGATAGCTGAGAGCATTCTTAATGCGTTGAGCAATTCAAAAAGGCATAAGATCAATCGTTACGCATACCTAATCAAAATAGAACGATTAGGAGCTTGCTATTGTGTATCAAACAATACGTCACTTCAATAGTCGTTCAACTGTGTAGTACCTCCAAGTTCGAATAAGGCTTAAAAACGCACGACAGCGCACAAACAGAGGCCATCCCAATGAAATCAGCGATCCTTTGACTATTTGCACCATAAGTTTCGGCTGCACCTAGCTAATCTAACACCGGTAGTGATGAATTGTATCCCGGCAGACCTCGGTGCAGTGCGATGGCCAGCCCGGGCGGAACGGGGAAGCCCCAGCCGGACACCGCGAGCGCCGGCTGGCGGGTTGTTTTCACCGGGTAGCCTGATTCAGCGGTCGCTAAACCAAAGAATTTCCCAGACTGACGAGCCGACTGTGTCTAGGTAGGTCACGCACAGCGTTTCCCATGGCAGGGAAGTTGCCCTTGCCCGTAGGGGTCGGGTCAGCGTGGTAAGATTTTTCGGACAATCAGCATGGAGGTGCGGGTCAGCAAAAAGGAATTGGCGGACTTGCTAGCCAATTCAAAGGCGTTTGGGAGTGAAAATTATTATGCTCGTGTGCTTAATTATAGTTTGCAATTGGTTGTGGAGAAAATCCTCAGGGCTATCTCCCGAGTGAGTCGTCGATTGTGGACCTGAAAAAGAGGACCGACTTGATTGCCAAGAACTTAAAGGAATGTCGGTTAAATGTAAGCGAGACCAGGATAAATTCATAACTCAGCTTGCGACTATCTTTCGGGAGACGAAGTGTTATCCGTGTCCCTGAAGTGTGATCACGTCGTGAGTGATGATAAAGCCAAGACCCGCTTTGATGACGAGGCCGTGGAGAGAACACAAGGGCGATCAGCTAGAATGTACGATCAGCTCAGCGTGTCGGGCGACCTCAAGAGTTGCTCAACAGCACCGTTATATGCAGCTTGTGGAGGCTCCAAGCAAAGCAATCGTGCTGAAGGCATTGGGGCGTGGCTTTCGCGCTGCGACTGGTGGGGGCATTACCGAATCGGTCTAGCAAGATCCACCGGGCTCCCAGAAGCTACAAAGTGAGTCATCCCGAGTGTGTTTCAGGAGACCGGGCGCTGGCAATGTGTGTGTTTCAGCTGGCTTGTCTGTACACGGCTACCGTGTGGTCCGCCGAGTGACGAATGATGCGGCGAAGACAGACATCCTGCCCGTCTATGGAAAGGTGCATGAGGTCAGGGCAGAGTGCTCTCAAACATCCAGCAGCAAACAATTCACCGAGACGTTAGCTGAGGTGGCTCTCCTGGATCACAGGAAGCAGCGGCTGGTGGCATGTCTGCCACCTGTCGCCAGCACCGACTCCGCTTCAGCTACTCACCACCCGTCGACGTCATCCAGCACCTACACTTCGGCCGTGCTTCACGTCAAATATGGATTTGACAGGACCACAGAGCAATCTATATACAAGTAGATGTGAGGCGGCGATAAAGCTGCAGAACAAAATATGTTATGTGCCACTCCAGTGCCTTTGCAACTGACGGTCGGTGGCACTTGCGCCTGGACCAAGCCAATGCCGTCTTCAACATTGCATCTGCTGGTCATTGTGGATCCAGTACAAGCCCGAGACAGCAGAGGTATCCCGGAAAGAATGAGAAAGTGTTGAATCTGAGATCCGTCTACTGAGGCCGAGTTGCGTCACCGCAACAGACGGCACCAGTCTCAGAGTGGCGTGTAATCTTCAACCCATCATGATTGACGGCAAGGTGGCGAATGCTCTGACCAACACCGACAGAAGTATGGCATGCACAAGATGTGTGTGAAAGAAAGGAAGAAGAAATTACAGCGGCAATTCCGGGAGAGACTGGGTCTTGTCGTGGATCAGCCACGTGCGGGTGGTTCGGGTACGTCTAACGACGGGAGCACGACTCTAAGTCTCTTCACACTTCACTCTTCAAGGACCCAAATTATATGTCATATGCCATGGTTATATTTTGGCATAATGTTAGCCACTTAGGACAAAGAGATCTTGGATATATTCTGTGTAGCATTTATTGGATCATATTTACAGTGCAGAATGCTCGCGTAGCAATCGCTAACTAATAATTATCCGATATAATAATGATCCGTCCATGGACTTTGCTTATGACATCATTATCATGTCACCATGCATGACCGGACGTCGATCTTTAAAACAAGGTGGACTTGGTACTCATTTAGGTATGTGCACAATTTCAGCTGTCTACCTCAAATAGTCCCCGATATATTTCGCGGAAGCAAAATGAGGGGAGCGGAATGATCCGTTCCCTCTAGCAAGTATGACCTCTGACATTCCTGGGTCAAACAATATTAAAGGCGACAGAGCTCCTCCATATTTTTTTTGTAATGTAAAGCTCTTTCGATTGAGACCAAAATCGACCCTGTAACTTACATACTTTGTCCGCAATTATTTCTGGCCAGTTTTTTCTTTAAGTTCAAGTTTAAGCATGACCGAAGTAAAACTATCGCCATGTTCTCATCAGCACGCTGGTCAGAGCATGCGAACATGATAGCCGCATTATACCGCCGCTGCAGCGGCTGTATAATGCAGCTATCATGTCGGCACAAGTTTCGGCTACCAGACAAAACATACCGGAAGGACACTGCAGCCACGTACAGTAACGTCATCACGCCATCTAAGCGACTCACCGGAACTCTTCTGTGGCGTGGAAACTGTCATCCTCCGTGATGGAGAACACACATAGGAACCCCTCCCCGCTGCGGAAGTAGTTGTCCCTGTTGAAACACCGGGCCAGCGTCAGGCAGGAAGTTAATTAACGGTTTACCACGATAAGCCACCATACCCGTAACGGAGGACTCGATTGCACTGTTCGCGACATTGGAACAATGTACCATTCGTGGGCATGAATCAGCATCACAAAGAAACGTATAAATCACAGCCCAGGAGGCATACTCATTATTCAGAAGCGGACTTCTGGCGTCGGGTGACAGCTAGGCAGCGGTAGTTACGAAGGCGTGGTGTATTTCGGGGCCTACACGGGACAAGCTTGAACAAGCAGGTTGCCAATTCATTATAATTCGTTAGCACAGGATTATTACAATACCGGTGAAACAATCCGACAACGCCTAAAACACAACTAGAAAGTAGCTTGACTTGCTGATGGACACATATAGCACATTACGGCGGGAAGATGGTGCTCGGACCGCACGTTACGATTCCTCGTACCAGGACATCACTGGTCCGGGATCATTATGCTTCAATCATCAATTATAGTTTTGCCAACGGATCGCTAAATGTCACGTATCGGCTTTTTACACATCATTTCTTTCGAACAAATGGTAATCTCACCACATGACACGGTGATAGGACCATCACACAGCAACCGAAATGCTTCGTCTGTATTATCACAAATCAAATCTTGGATTTTCATCGAAGGACCATACTGGGGTAAGGGATACTTCAATTGAACAATGATGCACCATGGAATCCAGGGTCAAGTTCTGAGGCAATGCAATATCTGATGATATACAATGTGAAACATAAGCTCATATAGTATTCATGTTGCCCGTTGCCCATTGGGTATTCAATAGCCCAACGTGGGTCAGAGTGATTACTTGGTACATGTGGATGTGCTCTTTGCACTGACATTTCCCTTCACCCTCCTTAAGCGTTCCATATTGCCAGCCTTGATATACTCATCTTCAAAGGGAATTGCCCCAGCATTTGTATTGCTAGGTGGCCTCCACAGTATGTATTAATAAGTCAAGCAAGCAACATAACAACATATATATATATATATATATATATATATATATATATATATATATATATATATATATATATATATATATATATGGACCTGGGCATGAAAATGTGCTTCAAGTCAAAATGCTTTCGGTAAGGCTCGCACACAAGCTAAGAAGCCAGTTGGACCTGCACCAGGCTGGCTGGGAACAATATCGCTCTAAAACCAGCCCCGATCTACTAAGAACGGAGACATTGGCAGTGTCGGGTGAAGTGGCCCAGTCATGGCGCCAGCCGCCGTCGGGACATCCCAGTCACAGCCGAGGGCTGGCACTGACCTGATGGCCGCGTAGTCCTCCTGCCCGGCCGTGTCCAGGATGTCGATCTGCACCTCCTCACCATCCAACACAACCTTCTTCCGGTATGAGTCCGCCTTCGTCGGCTCATAATCCTCGACAAACTAGCAGAAATGCACTGTGTCAGTTCTACCATGAGATAAGCAGTAGTCTTCGACAAACTGCAGCAGACACGGCTGCAGACACCGGGTGGGCCGTGGGCGTTTTTGGATCCAATTCTCTGAATTGGCACCTTGGTCATGATAGGTTGTCTTTTCCCTATTCAATCTAACTTTTTCAGACCAAGATGCTTTTGGCTTGGTGATAGACCTTCAGAGTAGATAGCAGAAATGTACAGTGTCGGTTTCACAGTGAGATCAGCATGACAGGCAATGACTCATTGTACTGTACCACAAACAGGACTTGTGCTGCTTCATCGTTGGGATCAGAACAGTCTGTTGTATTTGCTGGCAGGAGAGGCTTCATGGGGCTCCAGTCTCACCAGTAAAATAATAAATAGCGAACCTAAGGGGAGGAGTAAGCAATGAAATGCTCTTCACAATCATTTGTGGCAGTGCAATTAACATTTTTATTTCATGTCTATGTATCCTATAGCACTGGTATATCCTTAGCCAGCTGTGTATACACAAAATCCAATACAAAATTTGTTTGCTCAAAAAAAAATTAATGATACTAAAATTATTACCACCCAAATGACTTTCAACCCACCTGCCAGATTCACTCACAAACAAGGTCAAACCTGAATGCATTGCCATATTGCTGCTTTGGTCAACATTACCTTTCAAACACTATATCAGCACATGGCTCATGGTAGCCCAAGGCCACCTTACATAAATACAGATGGATCACCTGAATCCAACTAGGTTTCCTCACTCTCCCAACACATGAAACCCTCTGCACCATTTGGCAGACCATTTTTATATATTTCATGTGCCACATCCATGGTATCTCATTATGAAATCATGTCTACCCTTCCTGAGCAACAGTAGTTGAAGAGATACCTTCTGAGGTTACATTGCAATTGCCAACACAGAGAACATCAAATTGAAAGCTTTTGAATCTACTTGCACTACAAGGTACACCCTGGAACTGCGTACATCAATGCATGTGCTTGTTGTCCAAGAATTTAACTTTAATAGAACATTATGAGGAAAAACTGCTGATAGATGATGTGATATGCTTGGCTGCACATCCAATCACAGCTCAATGACTATACATGAAAGGAACTCATGTGCTAGCATACGTACCTCATCATACATGAATTGCAAGGTGAGTGCTGACTTGCCAACACCACCACTGCCCACCATGATCACCTTAAGCAGCACAGGCTGGCTGCTGCCCTTCCTGTTGTTCATCTTGTCACTGAAAGTGAAGCAAGCATTTACAACAAAGCAGAATATCAAATGAGGTTATTTAACTGGGCATATGCAATGCCACATCCCAATTGAACATTTCATGCTGGGGTTTCTTTAACACCACAGCATGGGGACACTATACATTCATCAAAATCAGTACACTGATTGGGCCTAACTTTCATATGCATAAGTGACCCTCGTGAAATAGATTCACTACCTATTGAACTCATTCTGATATTAATACATAGATACAAGTGGTTTTGCAACAGATTGGCACACTAACTTTGTTGCATTTTTCCATTTTCATTAGGTTATTTTGTATTAAAAATACTATTATGGAGCCTATCAACAGCACAAGTAGTCCCATCAAGTTCATCTTGAATCATAAAGTAAATACATGCAATGCAAATTACATGAATGCAATTAATTATAACTCCAAACAGATCAATAACTGCCAGCTGAAATGAGGCAATTGGTATACAAGAGCTATCTTGGTACCTAGCCTAGCTACCTAGGTAGGTACCAGTACTCAGGAAGATAAAATGCATCTTTAAGGTACCCAGCTGAAGGGCACAGACTCTATGGAGTGCTCACATTCTTGGAATACAATCACACACAGCTGCCACTGACAAGTTGTATCCCAATCTTGCTCATGCCCAATCTTGCATATTTAACTATGATCACACTGCTCTTACTCATATTGGGCCATTACTGGAGGAGAAGAGCAAGGATACAAAGGTAATTAAAGTTGAAGTACTTATATCCAGCAACCTGAAGAAGAGGACAAATTGGATCAACAACACTGCTTGTAACCTGGTGGGTAATCCCTAAGTTCTGGAACAAATATGCCCAGAGGATAAAGGAGGTGGGCTCATGGCACAACTCACACACCCCAGAGAAGTGGTGATGGAAGATATAGTGCAAACCCAGGTAGTCATGATGGAAATGACACTGGTACCGTGTCACTGCTGGGACAACTGATCCAAATGTGGTGGCAGGGGATACTTCAGCTAGCACAAGTGTTCAAATGGCAGTGCAAATAACAGTGCATAACAAAAGTGTTCTACATGTGATGTCACTGTTTCCCTGAATGGCACAGGATGTGACAGGTGCTGCTGCTGATTTAACACTTCAACAATGTGCTTTGCTTTATCTGACTGTATGTGATCCACATAATTGTTGAGCATAATGGTGGCAGTTATTGACAATGCCTAGCTTGTTTGTGGTCATGGCAGGATATGAAAAAGTGAGCAACAACACAACCAATCCCATCCTCAAGCATGATGATTGAGTGCTGTTTGGATTTAACAGAAATGGTGCAATTAGAGGCCACCAATTCAAAATTAAAGTTAACCTCAGCAGGACAAGGTTAAATCTTTCTTCACCAACAGGGTAATAGAACACAGGAATCATCTGCCAGAAACCATTGTCAGTAGCAGCACATTAGTTAGTTATTGGAGTAAAAGGGAGCATCAACTGCATCTGTCATGCAGCTCCTGGTAGCAGTACAATGAACATCTTTAAAAACAGCATTGACAATCATTATAAGAATAGAGGGCTTGGTTTTCAGTACTCCAGAGGGCTCATCAACAGATTTGGTGGGCAACTGTTTGAGTGTCCAGAGTGCAACCAAGATAGACCCTTGTGGCTCATTGTTGCACCAATCTTATATGTATTTACATCTATTGTAAGACATGGAATTAAGCTTGGATCAATCTGGCCCTCCACTCCCAATGTGAATAGTATTTTTGGGAGAATGCCTGCTTGTACATAGTGTGTTTACTGTATCCCTCAAATTCTGAGCATCAAAGCCAAGCACTTGCACCAAATAACAACATTTTAAGGAATATTTCCAAATATGCTATATGCTGGTAGATAATTATCATAGGAGATTTTAACCTATTAGAATGAAGATTATTAATTGTCTATTTATTTTGCAACTGAAAAGCAGTCATTTACAGGGAAAATGAGTGATCTCATGGACTTTATCCCATTAAAAAAATATAGTGAAAAACAAAATATTCCAAAGGAACAAGTTACCTTGAGTTGCAATAATAGCAATATTTCTGATGGAATGCTTCCAAATATGTTTTTCCTTCTTGTTCAAATTAAAAACCCAGTCTGACCTAATCCAGCTTAAGATAGCCTGAATTGTTTTTAAGTTTTATTTGCTAATTATTTTAACATATTTTCTAGCTTACAGCAAAACATAACTGAACATAGCTTAAACAAACTGAACCTCTTGGTATGCTTCATGGAGGTAAAAGTATGCAAAACTTGTATTGTGCTTATATTAAACCACAATGATGTCATTAATTGTGTGTAATAAGTGCATACATTGTATCAAGCTACCTATGAAGTGCATAAAGCCTTGTACCTACCTAATTAAGCAGGCTGCCATATGTTAGTTGGTTTTATAGCTGCACTTTGCTCCCATATCCTTGCCTAGCCTGTGAGCCTTCCAGGTTATTCCTTCCTTCAGCTAAATATTCCAGACAGGAACTGAAAATTACATTGAAAAGCTTATAATATTCATAAGAATTGGTTTCAATCAATTTTCTCACATTTTATACTTGAAAATATTGTTCTTCATGGTGAGAATTAAACGATTTTAGATGGAACTCTAGTATAATTTTTCATCAACCATTTTATATTCCAAAACCTATATCCCAATAGATGGCAAGTAACAAGTCGGTCAGTGTGTGTGTGTCCTACTCATGGTGTGTTATTGATATTTACTACTTGTGCAGTGTGAGCATGTCGGGAGTATCAGGTATGGATTGATAAACTTGGTTGAAAACGATTAAGTGTACTTCTGTTGTTATTTTGTCTGCAGTTGCTCAGGAAGTTGACTTATAACCACATCCTTCGCTAATTTAACCATAGCACCAATTTGCCCTCTGGCATTCAATCATTGGCTGCCATATACAGTAGAGCTGAGCGTGGTCTCCACGTAAATCAGAGTGTATTGCAATTTACTGATGTTCATAAGTTTAATTTTACTTATTTCAGCATTGTTGATGGTAAAACCTATTTCATTATTAAAACTGACATAATAATTATATTTTATATTTATATGATTTTATAATAATTATAGTGGTAACTTTTAATGTATGTGGAACATTATGCCAGGTTTTCTCCCTCTATCTTATTCCAGGTCTCTTTCCTGAGACCTGGGACCTGCGAGCAGTTCTGCTGTAAAACCAACTTTCGTGGGTGGGGCACAAAACAAATAATTTCAAAATATCTTTGCTCCAAAGTATCAGATAGCCTTGAGGTATGCTTCCGAATTCTGAGTCTGGACGAAAATATCGCACGGAGAAAGAGCTTTCCTTAGCTACCTGATGCCAATGTATCAAAAGGTCGAAATTACCACATCGGTTTGGCACCAAATGGAAACAGCTCAGGGCAGCGATGCCAGGAAAGATATTTTTAGCCCTTGCTGCCTGTTAAACTGCTAAATGCAATAACTATCCATCCCGCAATTCCAAAAGTTCCTCACCTCTTCAATTCTACCATTTAATAAGCCTTCACATACGCAGCCGCCCTCACAAACACCACGTCTTCCAGCAGCACCCGCCCCTTGCAGTCTCCTACGACAGTCATTCGTTTAGCTTTCTACTGGATTTCCATGCATCCCGGACGGCGAACAAAACTCATGCTAATCAACTACAGGTCGTACAGAGTTGAAGTAAAATATTGTACCATGAAATATATCCAGCGCACCAAGAATTGAAACAACAGCGTCGTTTGTCGCTCGCTCAGCTGTGCTCCAGTGAGTCACCCATGCGAAAAAAGACTTGTTGCGTCAACGTCCATCAAGTTAGCAACAAATTCGTATTCCCATTGAGTTTGATATTTACTGGATATCAAAAAAGTCCGGATACTTAACCCGTCCCGTGTCGGGGGGGGGGGGGGATCTTTAACCGCCCCCCTCAGGTTTTTCGCGGATAGTGGACGAACGATGCGCGGCAGCGCGCCCAAATTTGGCATATGTTTCCAACATCAATTTGACATGCTGATTCAAAAATTTTATGTCAGGTCATCTAGGGTCAAAGAGTTAGTCAAGGTCAAGTAAGGTCACCTCCAAAAAAGTCCAACCAGTCGTCACGCTTTAACGGATACAGACATTGTAATGAAACGTTCAGCGTTTGCTTACCCTTACGGATGCAACAAAATGTACGAGTGGACTTTTTCATTTTTTTTTCGTTTTTGGCTACATATAAATTTTGCGTATTTGCCAAATTGCAGTTCAAATACAGAATTATGGCTAAAGTAATCATTTTTTATTAGGGCAAGTTGACTTCCAACAACGTTTCTCGATCTGGTCTACCCATTGGAAAGGGATAATTAAAGAAATCCTGAAAATTATAAATTTTGAGAGAAAATTATTATTTTGGGGGGCCAAAAAAATTATAGCCATGGTCGATTTCGCTGTTCTTTTCTCATTCCAAATATTTTTTTCTTCATATATCCCTAAAATGAACTCCCCAGAGTCAAAAACATAATGTAAGTCGTGAAAAGTCGTGAAAATCTAGCCACCTCGTGACGTCACTTTTGGGGGAAATTGTTTTGGATGGTGGGCCCGGACCCTACTCGTCGAACGCTTTCAAATGACTCCCCCTTCGTTTTCGTGCGATGCTTAGTTTGGATTTTAGATGGGGTCTTCAACCGCCCCCCTCCCCCGAGACGGGGTGTGAGGATTTGACCGGAAAGACGGCGTGGGTTAGGATCTATATGCCCATGATATTAACAACCTATTTGCAGTCGTATTCAGCTTCCTAGTAGCATACTGTGCGATTTTGTTTATTTTTCAAGATATGCTCTTAATCCCTTGCCGAAATAGGGAAAACAACAATTATTCAGTAGGACGAGCAGTTTGATCTTCAGAGGTCAATCAAGGTCATTCGTGTCAAAAACGGTTTATGACATAAAATTCAGTGTCTCACCGAATGATTCCAGCGCCTAGACGTCTGCTGTCCATCAAAGACGTAACATCGAATTATGTGACCTTCAATGTCCCAGCTTGATCTCAGGTCACCAAAGATGATTTTACTCATGCACTCCATTTATGTTTGTATGGGTGTAACCACGGATTCGAAATTAGAGGGGGAAATCAGGGAACTCGGTAAGCTTGAGCAGGATAGACCTGCCCCACCCCCACCCCCCTACCCGCCACTCCCAAAACAAAAATCCTTGGAATTCAGCGACCTTTTCAATGTGATTTTCAGCCACTTGAATTCAATTTTAATGTATTACATTTTTTTTAGATTTCCTATTGTTAAAAAGGATTTTTCCAAAAATAATATCAAACTTGGCATCTTTCACTATGTAGCACTGCATATGAACATTTAGCTTTATGTCGGATGAGCTGAACCAGATTTCTCGATCACCATAGAGTAATGCTGTATGGCTAATCCGTCACTTGGAAATGCAAATCGAATATATCCAGAACATTTCATGTGTGCACAAAATGTTTGAGGTGACATTGCTAGTGAACGTCTGCGGCTTAATTACCGTTCGTGACTTTATCCCTGCACTATGGGCAAGGACTGCACCCAATGAGCAACATTTGCTCCTGGAGAGCTTAGTTTGCTTGGGCACTGGGTTGCGCCGGTCTCCCCTGTCCTGGCAAGACGGGGTTGCAGCCTCACGCGCTTGCTTTTAGTCCCTGTCTGGGAGGGTCATTTGGCAACTGGCACGATAATGTCGAGAGTGAGCTACCGAGGTGACCGTGTGAATGCATTCGCACATGAAGCGTTTTGACAAATATCTACTGTATAACTGCGATTCATGGATCGGTGATGCGGCCAGGGCTCACGCAGCAAGGTCTGTTTAGCAATTGGATCCTGGTTCATAAAGCCACCCCAGCAAGAATTCGAACTAAATTTTTCAAGGTGTAAAACTTAGAAGTTTTAGAAATATTTTATTGAAGGAGAATCCTCCATTGACATCATAAAACTCCCCTCTCCTTTCGCTACATCCTTTCCAACCGAACTCCTTCCAACACTTCCAGCTCATTATGTGTTGTCCAAGTCCGAAATCCACAGCGAACAAATGCTGCATGTTTACGGGGGTCCAGCGGTGGACCGCTCGCTGAATTGTCAATGTTGTTTGGCCGACTGAAGAATGCCAGGAGGGAGCAGCGTAGACCCGTGTTTTAACTGCATGGCTGCAGGGCAAATGACCACCTGGCGATCGCACAAGCGAATTTATAAGGCTGACCTGTAGTGAATTTTGTAGACTGTCACGCAAAGCATAGCTGTGAAGTGGCGCAATCTACCAGTAATTATTGGAGTGGGGCGGCACATTCAACGTTCCTAGCGGGCAGCCACAATCAATTGTCCCATAGTTTATTGCATGGGAGTGTACAGATCAATATCGTCATGGGAATGGCAGTGGAATGTAGATCGTGGATGGTACCGGATATGGGGCGGAACGGGGCCGGTGGAGGTGACCTGGAAAGTGGATCTAAAAGGAAAACAGGGAAGGGGATCGGATAATGGAACTGGGAAAGGGCTTGTGCATGTCTACCAGGTGTGTGTGTGATTGTGGTTTTAGGGCGCATCGACCATGGTTGGTCATTTAGCGCCCAGTGCATGTCTACCAAGTAATCTCGATGTTGCATCACCACAACAACAATCATTCGCACATGCCGCATGGTCTTTAATTTATTCCTAAATGTTCCGTCCATTGGAGGCATCGAAGCATTTGCGTCCATTGGGTATCATATAGGACTAGTTGTATGAATTGGAAAATTAATTCGTACAATGGGGGAAAATTTTGTTACACAATCTCCCGTTGAATCCAGCACGCGCAACAGTTGACGCTGGAAGCGAAGAACGCCTCCAAAGTCAGTGCTCGTGCAATAGTGGATCCGTTCCCCCACTGTCTTGATCCGTAGCGTGCCAGCGCGCATATTGGAGAAAGTGTGACTGAATACCATTAGATATTTCTGATCATAAGCGCTCATGCCCCACGTACTACTGTTGCAACGCCTATTCTGTTACGGACACTGAATATTCTGTCGCAGATTCTGTCACGGACAAAGTCCATCCTGCACTTTGCGTGCACCATGACACCATGCCGTGACGGAGAGCATCATGTAGTTCAGTGCTTCTTCTATCAATAGAGAAACATAAATGAATTCAACATAGCAAAAGCGCTTAGTGTGAATACTCATGTGCATCATAATGTTCAATACTGTTTCCGATGGACATATATGAACTTTCTATGTTCCATAAACTTGATCTTGCTACAATTACAGTATATAGTGTGTCATTAATGTATTTAAATGTCCATGTGTTTCACGCCAGTGCTTTCTGTTGTGTTATAGTATTGCAATGTGTTTGTTTGGTCACCATTGTTTGGCCGTACGAATGGACAGGGACGTGGCCGGGTCGAGGGGGTGCCGATGGGTGTGTGGGGGGGGGGGCAGCCGTGCCGGTCAGCGGGCGTCGATCCGGCTTGTGACGGGCGGCCGGCTCGTGGGCTCGGGGCGAGCTGGATTGGTGCATCGGTTAGGTTGAATATAACCGTTCTTGTGGGTCGGAGTACGGTTGAGACATAAGGGTTAGGGCTTTGGACACCTAGCATGAGCCATATTGCCATAAGCCGAACTTGACAATATCTGGTGCATGAACTCTAATATTTAATACAACGAAGAATGTCTCCTAAGTGCTCCTGGGTTTTAGACATTGCGTGAGACGAAATGTACGACCCTCAATATCTCCTGACGATGGCCTCTGGCCGAAATGCTGAGTAATATAGCATAATCCCTTACGTTACTTTTGATGTAAACTCAGCACCTCCTGGTATATTGAGGGTCATACATTTCGTCTCACGCAACACTAATATTTAGAGGAAATACTATGTTAAACATTTTCGGGATACAACTTGATGTGCTACTTCTAAAGTTAAATATGTTAACGTGTGGTTTAGGTTTTGAGCTCAGTATATGAAGGTCCCGGGTTCAACGCTCGCACGGCTCGATACATTTTCCATTCCTCGACTTACCGGCGAAACAGTGTGGGCGGCGCCATTGGCCGTGATTGTGCACAAAGTGCGTCGTGAACCACCCAGTAAACAAATCAAACGTCCACAGAGGAGCTGGATCGTCCAACACTGCCGGAGAGCATCTCACACTGCGAGCTGGGCCGCTTCTTCAGCCACTTCGTCGGCAACCGGTGCGTGCAGGTACCGTCGCTCGACCACCGGCTCCGGCCGCGAGCTGGCAGGAAGCCGACCGGCCGCGGCGCGGATGCCGGCCAGCACGGCCAGCACGGCCAGCACGTCCAGCACGGCCAGCACAACCAGCACGACCAACCACCCAACACAGACAACACAGACATCGCCACATTCCGGCCCTGTCCCATTGACCTCTCCCTAGTTTCAGCTTCTATCTCACCCCTTTTCTCCTGGCACGGTCAACCCGATCACAATTTAGTGATCACTTTCTCGTCCACGTCGCACTTGAACGCTCAGCCCAGTCTGGAGATCGTGTATTTGTACGTAACTGGAAAGGTCGCGAAGTGAAATAGCCGTCTTTCTCCCAATACATTGACAATATCATCTCACCCGAGTTCCACCACCAATTTCGACATTGGTTACTTCCATGCTACTCGAGGCAGAAAACACGTCCAAAAAACTCGCCCCCCCCCCCTTCCCCCGGCCGTAAAACCGTCCCGTAGTGGACAAGTGCAAACGGGCCGTCATATCATGACGGCGAGCTGAGGATAAATTTTGGACAAATTTCACCGCATAAAACATGGTAGAACCTCGCGAGGCAAACCTACATGGTCAGCAAATTATTATTTCTGCCAAAAAAAGAGTACACAGCCGGCAACTTTATTCCAACACATTCAATAAATTCATCCATTCTCCTAAATCTGGCATCAACTTAGCTCACTCTCCAATGGTAGAGCCCCACGCCGCGCATTCCCACAACTGGCAATTAACCAACAGAACACAAAGCAGTCGCGGAACACTTCGCCACTTATTACTCTGACATCTCTTTTGACACTCAATTCTCACAGCACACCACCTCATTCCCTCGCGACACTTTTGCCTCTCGTGACAGTGGTGGACGACGACGGCCTGTGGCACTTGCTCAGCGTGAGATTCCTCCAGCCGGCCGGCGTCCGGGTGCACATCGGCATCAGGAAGTTCGGCGTCAGCGGCTCGTGGCAAGCGCTGGACGGCACCAGGTTCATCCTCACCCGGGGCGTCCACCAGCCCGTGCAACTACTGCGGTTACGGGAGGCTGTCTGGAGATGTACGGCGATTCGCTTCACATAATGTCTTGTGGTTGGACTCGCGACTCCATTTGCCGCCAGAATGCTGCCATCCGATGCAGAAGCATGCGAACACACGCAGAAAATCGTTCATTTGTGTCTTCTATTCGCTGAGAGGGTATACAAATCAAATCTCGAAAGGCTTATTGATCTGGAACAGGACATTAACCTAACCCCGCCAACCACACATTCGGACCCGTTGGAGCAAGCGAAGTTGTCGCATCCGACTTGAGCCGACAGGTAAAATTAGAACAGCGGTTGCATGCATACTCGGACCCACTTACCACCAGTGGCGCAGACTTTGGTACGACTGACGTCATCCAAATGGACATAACACAGATCACCTTCCGGTCCATCAGGCACCCTATATAAGCTCGTCTTCCCAGCGGAAGCATGTAAACGATCAAATTTAGATCATTCTAGAAGTAGAAAATATTGAGGAATCAGGCAGCCCGTGGGCTGCACCCATCTGTATTGTGAGAAAAAGCGCTCGATGTAATTGCTTTGCCATCGACTTCATAAAACCGAACAAAATAACCAAGAAAAACAGCCATCTCCTCCCCCAATTTGCGACATCCTTTCCTCTCTAGAAGGAGGAAACACATTTTCATGTTTTGACCTGAAACTTGGCTACTGGCAACTCCAGGTGTCTGGAGAGAGTATCTAGAAAAAGAGCATGTATCTGTTTCTTACGTTTGTTGAATTTTCCTAAAATTATATTTGGAACATGCAACGCTCCTTCACGATTATTGATATTGATGAACAAAGTGCTGTCTGGAATCCAAAATCAGCTTGCAATGGCGCACGTTAAGGACACAATCGTGTACTTGACGAGCATCTTCTACGGATCGCGAACGCAAAACTTAGATTGAAACCGCCGAAAGGTGACCTCCGACAAAAAAGAAGAGAACTTCAGAATCTAGAACACATCGTTTTAGCCGATGGGATTCATCCAAGCTCGGAGGAAGTTGAGTCGATTCAAAACATGTCTGTTTCGACAAATGCAAAGGGCATTTGGTCATTTATCGGTATGTGTTGGTACTACCAGTGTTTGGTGACTATTTTTAACCAAATTTCAGTTCCACGGATACAATTCACGTAGAAGCATGCGCAATTTGAATGGACAGAACAGCGCTAAAACGCAGATGAATCATTGGAACGAAAACTAGCATCCGCGCCTGTATCACTATAACCAAACATTATAAATAATTATATATTGTACACGGATGCTTCCCAGAATTGCGATCTGAGCAGTTTTCGTCCAGAATTATTACGCGGACGAAAGAGCGGTACAAGTTCCGTAGAACATAACTGAAGGAAACCCGGCGTAAATAGCCCATTGTTCAGAAGGAGGCTTACGTTTGCGTGTGACCTATGCAAAAATCAACTCTCTCCGGTCAGGTCCTCACACCGCGTCTCTGGGGGGAGGGGGGAAGCGGATAGTAACCCCCTCTAAAATCAAAACTAAGCGTCGCACGAAAACGAAAGAGGTGTCATCGGAAAGCGCTAGACGAGTACGGCCTTGTCCACCCCCAAAACAATTTCCACCAAGGTAACGTCACTAGGGGGGGCTATATTTTTCACGACTTTTCACGACTTGCATCATGTATTTGGCTCTGGAAATTTCATTTTGGCGATATTAAGAATATTTGGAATCAGAAAATGACAGCTAACTCGACCAGGCCCATCCATTTCTTGATTCACCAAAAATCTTCTTTTTTAATTTCATAATTTTGAGTTTCAAGTTTTCTTTAAATTTTCTTAACTAAAGGGTAGAACACACCGAAAAACGTTGTTGGAAGTGAACGTGCCCTCATAAAAATGCTTACTTTAGCCAGAATCTTCGATGTGAACTCTAATAAGCAAATATGCAAAGTTTATAAGTAGTCAAAAACGGAAAAAATGACAAATTCCTCTTGTACGTTTTGTTACATCCCTAAAGATAAGGAAACGTTGAAAATTTCAGTAAAATATTTGTATCCGTTAAAGTGTGACGACTGGTTGGACTTTTTTTGGAGGTGACCTTACTTTGCCTAAATTAACTCGCTGACCCTAGATGACCTGACTTCAAAAGTTTCACATAACATGCCAAATTGATGTGGGAAAAGGCATGCCAAATTAGGTGCGCTGCCGCGTGCCGTTCGTTCACTATCTGCGAAAAATATGAGGGGACCGTTGAAAACCCCCCGGTACGGCGCGGGTTAACCCGTCCCGTCTCGGGGGTCTTCACCCGCCCCCTAAGGTTTTTCCCGGATAGTGAACGAGCGGCGCGCAGCAGCGCACCAATATTTAGCATACCTTTTCCCACATCAATTTAACATGCTTATTCAAAATTTTGAAGTCAGGTCACCTAGGGTAGCCGAGTTAGTCTAGGTCAAGTGAGGTCACCCCAAAAAAGTTCAACCAGTCGTCACGCTTTAACGGATAGATATTTTAATGAAACTTTCAGAGTTTGCTTATCTTTACGGATGTAACAAAATGTACCAGTGCATTTTTTTTCGTGTTTTACTACACATAAATTTTGCGTGTTTGCCAAATTGCAGTTCAATTAGAGGATACTGGCTAAAGTAAGCATTTTTATTCGGGCAAGTTGACTTCCAACAACGTTTCTCGGTCTGCTCTACCCATTAGAAAAGGAAAGTTAAAGAAAACTTGAAAACTCTAAATTTTGAACTTAAAAAATATAGATATTTTCGGCTGGCCAAAAAATGATTGCCATGGTCGATTTCGCTGTCCTTTTCTTATTCCAAATATTTGTTTCCCTATATCCTCCAAAATGAACTCCCCAGAGTCAAAAACATAATGTAAGTCGTGAAAAGTCGTGAAAATCTAGCATCCTGGTGACGTAACTTTTGGGGGGAAATTGTTTTGGAGGGTGGACCCGGACCCAACTCGTCGGGCGCTTTCCGCACGCCGTGATAAGTTGTAATGGAAATGTTTCAGCTGTTTGCGAACACCCCTATCAGCTTTTACGCTCATGATCAGTACGCTGATGACTATCTGTGTGTTAAGTTTAAAGGAACTCAGTCCGACCTCAGTGACGCAGATATTTGGCCTTGAATGGCTCACCTTTTTATGAACACCCTCCTAACTTTTATGCTGTTTTACCTTTATATTTTTACAAGCTTTTATGCTTTTAGCTTTTGGCATGATGATCAGTGCATCGACAACTATCCGTGTGCTAATTTTGAGGGGAATCTGTAGAGTCTGCTGAGGTGTTCAGCGAATATCAATCTTCATGTGAATAATACTACATTGCCAATTTGACGAACATGCAGCGCTTCGCGGAAGCACCGAGTGTTCACCCTCTGGCTATCGACCTTGACATCTACTTTGGCGGGTTTATGAGTTAGCGGTCTTATCGCCCGGTCTGGGCCGGCTGTGTGTTCTTTCTTATCGTTCCGGCACTCATCCAGGTTGCACGTGTCTGCGTGTACATCCAAGACCGTGTATAGGGTGCATCAGTTGCCAAATTCAGGTTGGTTGAAGTGTTGTTCATGAGATATTGCTGGTACCTATTTAGGCTCTGCACACCGTAGAGGTTTGTCACAATTTTTATAGTTGGTCCTCAAAATCTGTTAGTACAGATTCTTTGTGTTTGTAGGTGGTACCTCCTTATGTTCCTTTATCCATGTTATCCATCAGGGACCGACTTTAATTTAACATTTACATAGGTAGGTAGGTACCTACCTATCCACCTACCTAATTTTGGCTCCTACCTACTCGTATAGGTGGGTATCTTGTGTAGTAAATTTGCTGTTTAAGGTGGGATCTGGTCTGGTATTATGTTTTAAGGTGCTGCACATTGCAATATTTGTGCTGAACATGATGTTGCCACTCATTTCTTCTGCAAATGCATGCTTTTCAATCGAGAGGTAAAATGTTCAAGATAAAGAAAAAAGATAATATACCTTTACCTAATTTAGGTGGTGTAATTTTTCATGCAAGAGACATTTTTATTTAATTGGAAACCTCAACATGTTTTTTTCTGGAATTTTCAACTGAAGAAAAATAATCTGAGCCAAAGTACTCGTACTTTTGTGGATTTTTTTTTAATTGTGAAAATGTATCTAACCTGCCACAAAAGGGTAATCTTTAGGCATTACTCCTCACACTTGCCTTATATCAACAATGCATCTAAGTTGCAATCAGCTGACTGCCAGTCAGCTGTTGGTGACAGGGTGGGAAACTTTCCGGGTTTGGGGTCTGAGTGCAAACAGATTTCTTCCGGAGTAAATTTTCATGCACATATTATTTTTCATGCATGGAATCTATTTGCCGGTAACCGACGAGAAAATCATATGTACCTAGTCGGTGTCTTCGTAATATGCATAGGTAATACACATCATTTTTGGTCACATCAAAGCATAGAAACAAAGAAGTGAGCAATGGATGGCACCACAAGACAGGGAGTTGTGCGAGACGAAATGTACGACCCTCAATATACCAGGAGGTGCTGAGCTTACAGCAAAAGTAGCGTTAGGGATTATGCTATATTACTCAACGTTTCGGCCAGGGGCCATCGTCAGGAGTGGTGACGATGGCCCCTGACCGAAGCCCTGGCACTCCTGACGATGGCCCCTGGCTGAAACGTTGAGTAATATAGCATAATCCCTAACGCTACTTTTGATATAAACTCAGCACCTCCTGGTATATTGAGGGTCGTACATTTCGTCTCACGCAATGTCTAAAACCCAGGAGCACTTAAGAGTCATTCCTCGTTGTATTAAACAGGGAGTTGTGATCAGCTCAGCTTTCTCATAACTCACAGGAGCAATGCGCCTCACTTTCACTGTTGGTCTTAGCACAATGCTAGGAAAAATGAAAAACACAAATAATTCACGCTTCACCCTTGGCTCAGAGCACACCTACCTACATACGCAGCCAATTCCCTGCACGATACGGACCCAACACCACTACTTCACACGCAGTCGGAATCCACGGCGGTCCGCAAAGGATCAGTCAAGGTCTTGTGTTTGCAGCAGGGCACTGTTAAGTGTTCAAAACACGTGTTCAAAGTTGTTAATGGTTATGACTGGTTCATTTAAAAAATACCTTGCATTGATTGGTTGAAGAACAGTTTTCGTAACAGAAAATGCTAACGCAGCAAATTCCGATCGGCGGCCTTTGCTGAACTCCGGAAGCGTTTCTTAACACGCGCCCTGGAGGGGGGGGGGGGGCGAAATCCGCCCACCCCTCCGGTTTCTCGTAGATAACTCCAGATTTTACCGGCCGATATGCGCCATTGTTTGTATACCTGCCAATAAATGACCGGCGCGTTGTTTGAAGTAAGAAAAATGAAATCCGACCGAAAAGTTTTCGAGTTAGGGGTCGCTAAAGTCAAAAAATGTTCTCAGCGCCAGATCACAAATATCCTCGCTGATGTGCTTCCCGTATATTAGCAAAGAGGAAGTGTTCTTGGCAAAACTAGCGACTTGTTTGATGTACATTGTCATGCTACATTGTTCCAGAGTCATGTCAAGTCACCGAGGTCAAGTCAGGTCAAGTTCATAGCAGGTTAACACACGCCCTAGAGGGGGTATGGCGAAATCCGCCAATCCTTCCGATTTTTCGTACATAACTCCATATTGTACCGGCGGATATACGCCAAATCTTTCGCGTACCTACTTAGAAATGACCGGCGCATTGCTTAAAGCAAGAAAAGTGGAAATCAGCCGAGAAGTTTTCAAGTTAGGGGCCGTTAAAGTAAAAACAATTCGCAGGGCCAGACCACAAAAATCGGCACTGATGCGCTTCCCGTATATTGGCAATAGGGAAGTGTTCGTGACAACACTAGCGACTTGTTTGATGTATATTGTTATGCTATATAATTTAAAAGTCGTGTTAGGTCGCCGAGGTCAAGTCAGGTCAAGTTCATGATAGGCTAATGGAGCCAAACTTGGTCAGCTGGAATGCGTCATAAATGCAAATGACTGTCATGCGATTGATGTCACTTTACATGTTACTCCCTATACATCCCGAAATCTACTGTTTGTTATTGTGTGGCTAAGCATTTCCATACTATATTCATGTATATCACTCCTTTACTTGCGAAGCCGATTGTGCCGAGCCGCCCAATGGAGCAGTCGGAATGGGAGCCCGGTTCCGGTAACTGGAGCAGGTAATGACCCAATAAAGTGCTCCTATATAGGTGACCTGAGGTCAAATGGCGGATCTGACATCTGTATTGCATCATTAGTAATGTCCAAATCATCTAATGCCAATTTTGGTGCATTTAAACACAACCACAGCGATTCATAACAATGACAAGCCAAGCCGCGCAAAACCAGAAAATTTTGCGATTCTGACCTCATTTGACCTTGAAGATATTGACCTAAGGTCATGAACTTTGCACACAATAGTTAACTATCGTGCCCATCCACCCTGTGAATTTCGTTGCTCTAGCCTTCATAGGAGCTGAGATCTTAGGGGGGGGGGCGAATCCGCCCCCCTCTCCAGTGCGCGTTATTCTCAGAGGCCCTCCAGGGCGCGTGTTAAAACAGTCAGTTTTTCCCACTACAGGGTGACTCGAAAGCAGGTTTCTGGAGACGCACCGGCCGAATTCGTAGCAAACCGGAGGCCACTATATTCAGTGCGAAAGCGCGAAGCTTGGCGCGTTGTCGGCATTTCCGCTGGTTGTGGTTTCGTGTGGTGTGTTCGGTTGCTGTCTGTGTGCTTGATGGTACGAAAAGTGTATAGTTATTCGGTAACCGTAAGTAGGATAACATGTTTGGTGGATATTTTTTCAATCTTCCATCACATTTTTAGTGGTATTTTTGTTCGTTCTGCATGCTTGTGTCTGAGTACATGTGGAACCCATTCTATCCAGTATGAATCCGGAGTGCAAAAATGTTTTAAGAGATGCAATCTCTTAAGAAGTGCCTTAATTCCCGCCCTGGTTGGTGACAACTCAAACATAAGACATGCCTCAAGCTGGGGGCAGTGAGTGAATAACCCCATGGTGTCGCCAGGAATATTTTTAATGGTGAAAACCTAACATAACCTAACACTGACCTAACTGAAGCTTACCCTTGTAAGTATTCCTTGTGATGCCCTCTGGCCATTCAGTGTGCCCAGCTGGGCATATTGGCATATTTGAGTGACATCACCAACAGCTGACTGGCAGTCTACTGATGGCTTTGATACATTGTTGAGAAAAAGGAAGTGTAAGGGGCAATACTTGAAAAATACCATACAAAACCCTAGCCTAGCACAACTCACCAAACTGAACCCCCTTGTATGCTCCATGGGGATGGAATGTGTGTGAAACCAGTCTTGTTAACCACAAGCCTGAACTGCAATGATGCCACTCAGGCTATCTAGGCAGATAGCAATGCACCTAGGTGTTATTTTTGTTTGCCATACTATTTTTTGGCTCATGGTTCACCTCCTTGTACCTGCTCTATTTAATCATTTCAGGTATATGTATCAGTACCTATGTCTCAAACTCCCAAATTTTGAACATCAAATTTTGTTCCAGGTGAATATGTAACCATGAAATGGTAACTGTCTGCATTGAGTGAATGTATAACTTAATCTCAAAAAGCCAATATTGCAGGTAAATTTGTATCAAGGTGTTTTTGGAACTTTTTGTTTGCAAAATCATGTGTATGAATGTGGTTCTGAAGATGTGACCACTTGTTTCCTTTCCAAATGCTTGCTTCTTGGTTGATCATATCAATAATTTATATAATCTACCATCTGTGCCAAACTGCTGTTCTTTGTATCATAATTTATTCATCCTTTGGCATCACACACTTGATTCAACACTTCTGCATAGATGTCACATAGATGATGCATCATTATTATTCCATAAGAAGCCAGTGGAAACTGGACAGGTACACAGCTTGGGGCTGTGATCTATGGATGGAGTTGCAATATACATTATCCTTGTTTTAATAATATGACTTTATATTAGAGTAGATTGTTAGGTTAGGTTAGGTTTTACAATTGAGTTGCTAATTTGTTTCATTTAATAATTATGTAGGAAAACCTAACCTAACATAGCATATGATATACTATAATCTAAAATAGCTGCATATTGACATCTGTATGTCACTACCCCAAGCTGTGCAGCCTGTCCAGTTTCTATTGGCATTCTTGTGGGATAATACCATCTCTGGCAGAGGCATAAATGAAACATTTTTGATGTGAAGTGTTGCAAACTGGTGTGGTGTGTTAAATGTCCCTTTAAGCATGCCTGAAGTGCCAGATGAGGGATGGATAAATTTTTGTGCAAAGGACGGCAGTTTGGGATAAATGGTGCAATAAAGAAATTATGGGTATGATAGACTGAGGTGTATGCAGAAAAAATGAGTGGTCACATCTTGTGAATCATGTACATATAAATCATATTCTCAAGAAAAATACTGATTTTGAAAATTCCTTTTCGGATGAATACCATGTTACAGGCATGAATTTTTCATGTCCGACTGCTCCATGTATCCTAATGTGTCTAAACAAAATTGATTTTAAGCTTGCAGCTTCCTCATACACCATGCTCAAAGGTCTCAAATTTGCTTCATGAAGACTGCTCTAAAATGCTGAGTGCCCTGGTGTTGGGTGGGACATTGACCACAATTTGAAAGCTTCTAATATCTAACCATCTAAAAATTGTGGTCAAAGGCCTGATCATCAAATATGCAATGTTTGAACTAAAAAAAAAAATATGTGTGTGATAGGCATCACAGATGTTATTTGTTGAGTGTTGTGGGTACCTGCCTATACCTTGAGGGTTGTAGGTACCAGGTCAAGTCTGTTCAGACTTAAGATGTTTTAAAAGAACCAAAGGCTGGACATGAGAGCCATAAGGGTCAATATGGGTTAAACCTGTAAATGGAAGATGCTATAGGCCTGTACAAAAGTACGCTCACATCCTAAACAATGATACATCATATGCTCAAAGGAATCTATCCACCAACATCCTATATGCCTATATATGCATACTTGTTTACCTATCAAGCCCTACTCACTCAATTCCATAACACAAATGGATCATGTGCCCAGTCAATAATTTGTTAACCATCTGTACCTGCTGTAATGGGCCTGCTCTGTGTACTCCTTGCAAATTTCATCCCATCCACCACTAATTGGAAGTTAAAAAGAAATTATCCAGCCAAAAAATAAATTGTTCACCCAATTGTATAATACATTTAATGAGGGATTCTACACATCAGCAGGCAGCCTATTCCATTGATCAACCATCCTTTGACTGGAGACCTGTTGGTGCTTAGATGTCCAAATAGTGGGGCATCATTCAGTTTGACCGGATATAGCCATTTGCTGGTGTTATGTATTGCAATCATATCGTCCCTTAATCTCCTATCTTGGAGGATGAGTAGCCTGGGGGTAAGTTGCTCGTCTCGCAATCGAGAGGTTGTGGATTCGAGTCTCGCCTGTCTCTACTCTTCGTCCGCGACCAATCGACGTGGAAGACTGGCGGTGCTACATGACTCAATGGTCAATGAGTTGTAGAACCAATAACCAACCAATCCTATCTTGAGTAAGCACTTATTTAATGCCACCAGTCCCAGTAAATTTGTGCTTCAACACATCTCTCTCTCTCTGGTCAGATCCTCATGCCAGTCTCTGGGGTTGATAGGAAGCCCCCTCTAATATCCAAACTAAGCATTGCACGAAAGCAGTGTCATCGAAAGTGCTTGATAGGTAGGGTCGGACGCCCCCTGATAAAAATGTCCCAAAGGGGCATCACTAGGGGATAGATTTTCATGACTTGCATTGCTTTTCGCACTTGGGAGTTCATTTTGTGGATATTTGAAAGAAAAAAATATTTGGAGTAAAAAAGGACAGAGAAATCGACCAGGACCAGGACTTTTTGCTACCCAAAAATAAAAATGTTATTTTCCTGAAATTTCAAAATTGAGTTCAAGTTTTCCTTTTTCTTTTCTAATGGGCAGAAGGAACTGATAGTGGGGTCACTGTCTGCAACTGGCCACCCTATTGGTGTGCGAAGTTTGTCTGCGTTCCGGCCCGCAGTCTGCCAGATGGGAATTGATACAGGCTAAATTGCACTGTGCATCAGCCCAATCAATATTGCTTGCATAATCTCAACAAATAAATTGAAGATTTATTTGCCTTCAGGGTCATTTATCATAACAGTTGTTTTTGCAGATTGGGGCTTTGGAAATGAACAAAACCATAGTTGATAATATTTTAGCATTAGATTATTGTTCCATGCAGCACTTAAATGGAACTGCCATGTCAGAGTTCTTCCGGCCAGATATTTGACACGTAGGTGGCGTATGACATTACTGGGCACCAAGGTATTCTTTTAAAGCTTGGAAGTGTCGAGGCATCTTCAAAAAACATTAGTGGTTTGTCGTATTTGTATTGGCGGCCACTTTTCTACACTATCCACTCCTGACTGGCATTCCACAGGGCAGTCTCTTATGTCGCGCCCTCGTCGCTATCATGATTAATGCCATTTGTGCCACATTTCCTGCGAACAATGATCGTTTTCTTTGTCGAGAACTTGTATTTTGGAACCTTCACATCAAGAGCCTTTACTTTATCGCGACAACTTAGATTCGCGACAAACCATTTCCAGAAGTGGTGCGCCATGAATGTTTTTGTGTTTTGTTTTCCCCAAAAGAACTGCAGTCATGCGTTGGTGGCATAGGTTCCAACTGGCCTTCTTTGGAATAGGAGTTCACTATTTCCAGTAATTGGATGTTGCTCAAATCATACATGCAATTTCAGACAGTTCAGCATTTGTATCGTCTGTCTTCCATCTGATAGGATTAAATACCGGCTGCCGTGCGGCGCTGTTGATCGTGTCTGATCCTGCCGTTGGCCGACGCGTCGCTGGTGTGCACGGCCTCCCCGGTAGTGTCGTGGGTTTGTCGCCCCAGCAGGGCCACTTCGGATCATTCGCTGTCCGAGCTCGGATGTACTGGATGCTGCCCGGGGTGTCATGTAGCATTGTCACTGCTCGGCAGCCGACCAAACGGCTTTCACGAAGAATCATGGTACTCAATCAAGATCTCTGTAGTATCGAGGAACCACCTGTAAGCACTGTAGAGTGAAGTCTGAACAGAGAAAGCGTGTGACTGAACGGTCGACGCGTGTTTGATCCAATAACAAAATGATGAACCGTTTTAACGGCATCCATCTCCACCTGCTACCTGGTGGCGTTTGCGTGTTGGGAGTTATCCCCCTCGTATTGTCCCGGGTATTTAGGACACGACGCTGTATGACCGAAGCAGTCGATGCGCCCCTAAGCCCCGGAGGACACGAGGCGGACGAAGTGACACGCTTTCTGCGCCGTGACCGCATCTGGTCCTGATCGGCGATACGCGTCGTTCCACGGGCGCAACTCGGCCAGTCAGTGCGTGTATTGTCCGCCGCAGACTCCACGGCAGAGCATCTGCCCCCGCCTGCTGTTGCGCCATGGCTCTCCGCGGCAGAAGAGCGACGATGCTGATGCTGGCGTCCGCCTCGCTGATTCTGAGTACGTGCCCCGAACGTGCACCTGTGTTTGTGCGTATGTGCCGGTGATGACTCGTATCGTGTGACATCTGTGTTCAGTGTACTTTCAATCGATTTGCTGTCAATAGGGTCGATTGCTTTAGGGACTTGCATGTGGATATGTCTCTAAATCTACAGAGCGTATTTTGATATTTCAATGATATGTTAATGCAGAATGGTGTAGCTGGCAATGGGTGTCAAAGATTGGTCCTGTGCCATTCGTGCAGGTCTTTCTAGGAAGCTCAATGCATTATCACTGAGTAGAAACTGTTGTCCTATGGAGGTTAGTCCCCGATGATTGACGCCCGCAGGTCAGTTTGATGGAATCAGTAACGCTCGTGATGCGTATGTCGCGTCGTCCGGCTCGGTCTCCTACTGACCGTCGCCCCATTCTGCCGCAGTGCTGTTCTCCATTAATGGCTACCTGTTCTCGTCGACGTCCGAGAAGCTGCCCGCCCAGGAGCGGCCGCCGGCTCGGCTGGCTGAGGACGCCTGGATGCCGGCCACCGTCGCGGACGACACCGCCTGCGACGCGTCCCGACTCACCGTCGACCAGGTGGGCGCGACCACCGGTACGATCGGCCTTAACTGGCGGCCCGTGGTTTAGTTCGCACCTCGACTCGCTGTCGCCGGACCTGGTTACGGGGTGAAGATCAGTGCTCTGGCTTGTAGCACCGGAGGGTAGTATGATTTGAATCGAGGTGAAGTTTTTGGATTACACTTTCGCGGTTGGAGTGTAAATATGTGGGAAAGTAGCAGGGACTGGTTAAAAGTTCCATTATGCATTCAGTGTACGGCAACATTGTGTCGTGGGTGGGTATGACTATGTTGGATCACAGTATGCTCCTGCTGCATGACCGACGCAGTCGATGCCCCCTTAATCTCTCGCAGTACGGTCCAAGGCATATTATATTGCTAAATGTAGTAGTGCATAAGTTTTTTTTTTGTTGTGGCCGTTTTTCGTGCTAAAACCTACCTTGCCTTCTTTTGAAACATTGCTCCAAAAAGCGTACTATGTCGCTGAAAGCAACACTTAGCACCTGTGTTACAAGCACTGGACCCATATTCACGAAATTACTCTTACTACGGTATATATGGTCTATATATACAGTACTTGGCACCTACATCGTTCTATTTCGAGACTTCTGTCGGAACTAATGGGCCTCTGTCAGATTCGTGCCCCAACTCGCTCCAAGCTGGTATGGCTGTTATTCCATGGCCACTTATGCTGCAGAGGTATCATTCGGAGGTTCGAGGACCAATGCCTGATGTATGCCCTAACCTGGTGTTGAACTTGTCACGTATCGCTTATAACTTATCACCTCGTGTTCCGGCAGCAAGGGCGGTGCTTGGAGCGAATGACCGTTCGGATGCAGCGAGAGGTGGATCAGTTAAGGACGAAGGTGGAGGCCATGGTGCGCCAGCGGCCGTACAAGTCTTACCCTGTAATCCGATTTCGACCACACCAGGACAGGATGCGAATTTTGGTGAGTCCCACGATTGGCGGTTCCCGGTGGTTGATCCGTTAGGCTGAGCTATATGCACAGTAATGTCGGAATCTTGGAGGGACATTTTTGAGCGCGTCCCTTTCCATCGTACGATGCAGTGCTCGTGTTGGAACTCAAAGTATTTGGATTTGTCATTTTATTTCTTCCTCTCTGCTGTGATGTCTGTGTTGAGTAGTGCCAAAACTATCGTGTGATGGTTTGGGAAGTTGTATCTGTCAGAACCCGAGCAAGATAGCACGGAGTTTAGCAGATGTCTCGGGTAAGCTCAGAGCCCATCCCGGTGGTCGTGTGCCGGTGATGGGCACTGGCGTGACTTCACGACCCCGGATGACTGGCGGAGCCGGGTTCGTGTGCTCCCACATGGTGGACCGCCTGATGCTGGACGGTGCCCTTGATGAGGCCCTGACGTGACCTGACGTTCCCTCAGGTGACGGGCGGGGCCGGGTTTGTCGGCTCCCACCTGGTGGACCGCCTGATGCTGGACGTTGCCCTTGATGAGGCCCTGACGTGACCTGACGTTCCCTCAGGTGACTGGCGGGGCCGGGTTTGTCGGCTCCCACCTGGTGGACCGCCTGATGCTGGACGGTGCCCTTGAGGCTCTCACGTGACCTGACGTTCCCTCAGGTGACGGGCGAGGCCGGGTTTGTCGGCTCCCACCTGGTGGACCGCCTGATGCTGGACGGTGCCCTTGATGAGGCCCTGACGTGACCTGACGTTCCCTCAGGTGACGGGCGGGGCTGGGTTTGTCGGCTCCCACCTGGTGGACTGCCTGATGCTGGACGGTGCCCTTGAGGCTCTCACGTGACCTGACGTTCCCTCAGGTGACGGGCGGGGCCGGGTTTGTCGGCTCCCACCTGGTGGACCGCCTGATGCTGGACGGTGCCCTTGAGGCTCTCACGTAACCTGACGTTCCCTCAGGTGACGGGCGGGGCCGGGTTTGTCGGCTCCCACCTGGTGGACCGCCTGATGCTGGACGGTCATGACGTCACAGTCGTCGACAACCTGCACACGGGCCGCAAGCGCAACGTGGAGCACTGGCTGGGCCACGAGAACTTCCAGCTGGACATTCACGATATCGTTAACACGTACTACGCCGAAGTGGACCAGATCTACCACCTGGCCAGCCCGGCCAGCCCGCAGCACTACATGGCCAACGCGGTCAAGACCATCAAGACGAACACGATCGGCACCATCAACATGCTCGGTGAGTAGGTGGTGGTCGTGGCCGGCAGCATAATGGCATCGGAGAAGACCGGTTGGACTTGATAGGTCTCGGCTTGGATGACATAGCGGCGCGGGACTGGGACCGTATCTCCCGGGTTTTGCTTCCATGGACAAATCGGTGGATGCCGATATTCGTTTCAATCATTCGAGTCTGATGAGTTGCACACAATTGTTGTTCGGTTTTCCGCCAACTTGCATTTGTGAGGGGCTTCATTGTCATGCGACAGCGGCCAGCACCAGTATACTTCGGATGACTATTCCAGCAGTAGGTAGGCGTTGCGCACGCCGGAGTACCGCCGCGCCTGCATATGCGCCTGCATATGGAGTACCGCCGCGCCGCGATATGCAGCAGTTCAGCGTGAACGGGGTCGGTGGGTGGTCCCTCACTAGGTCCATTGTCGTGTCAATGGGGACTCTGAGGTGGACCAGTATGAACAGACCAATGGAGTGGAGGAAACTCGCGGTTGTTTGATCAATAAGTTGTTCGGTCGCTCTTTAGGCTCCATCCTCCAGGAATCGGTGACCCCTTGCCAGTGCGTGTGGTGTGGCTCTTCGTTGGGCGTCAGATGTTGAGACGAGTACAGTAGGATATCGAAAATCGCGAACAATGCTACTTCGCATGACTTGTATGCTTTTCCAGTACAATTTTGATGACTCATCGTGCTCACATGCGTGCCTTTTTGTTTCTTTTGGGTGCCTCATTCTGTGATAACTATTTTAATGGTTTAATGGTATTTAATGGTTTGCCGCCCCGGTAGCTCAGTTGGTTAGAGCACTGCCCTGCACTGGTCTCCCCTGTACTGGCAACACAGGGTTCGAGTCGCTTCGCGCGCTCGCAAGCCCCCGGCCGGGAGTGTCAGTTGGCAGCTGGCCCGATAAGGCCGGGGACGAGCTACCGGGCGGCCGTGTCGGTGCATTGGCGGCACGTTAAACTTTCGGTCTAAATTCTGCCGATGAGCTGGAGTTCATGGATCGGGTAGTGGGGCCAGGGTTCACGCAACAAGCTCTGCTTAGCAATAGAACCCTGGCTCCTCAAGCCACCCGAACAACTCTGATTAAATTTATTAAAAAAAATAAAAATAAAACTTGTTTTTACTGATATTGTATACTTGGCCACACTATGTGTAGTTCTTTTACCTGTAATTGTGTTAAGTGGTGCTCATGTCACGATCCGCAATGAGTAAAAGCATGACAATTATATAAGAGATATTGTTGGAAGTTGCATTGAAAAAGGTCGGATTCATCAATTAGCACGATGTCGGTACTACTTTGGGAGAGATGTCTATTCAGTATTGATAAAGTGGTATATTTCACGAATAATTTATAATTACGTCATGTATGCATTGCATTGTTCTGGTTTGCGCGAGGGCAGTCTCGCATGTTATGCGTTGGTATCGTGACGTAGAACGTTTGTGATACGACGATATAATGCTAATGTCTGACATGCTACTGGCACGTTATTAAGTGAATCATGTTAATGCAAATGCTTGCCATCAATTGTGTTTCCCATGACAATTTTGTTCGTGTCATTGCATAAGTATTTTAACACTCGTTGACATTTGTTTAATTTGGATCAAGCCGTGGTGGGACGGCGGTGTTTTGGATCAGAGGATCGTGGAATGGTTTGTTGAAGATACACACTAGTTTGTTCTACTGAAGACTTGGCGATATGATTGCAGCGGCGTGGCATCAAGACCTAGTGGGACAGTGCGAAGAACGCGATCCAGACGTTCTTCCAGTGCGAACTCTGTTGTGATGGAGGAACGATTTGTAGCGACGCATTGTGATGTGGCATGAGTATTTAGTCTAATACGGCACGCATGCGATGGAGCGGTCCTTGATGTGGTGGCCTGACGCTGGTGTGCCGGTGTCCTGAAGTTGATGCTTGTGGTGTGCCGACAGGCCTGGAGCGGTCCTTGACGTGGTGGCATGACGCTGGTGTGCCGGTGTCCCGAAGTGAATGCTTGTGGTGTGCCGACAGGCCTGGAGCGGTCCTTGACGTGGTGGCCTGACGCTGGTGTGCCGGTGTCCTGAAGTTAATGCTTGTGGTGTGCCGACAGGCCTGGAGCGGTCCTTGACGTGGTGGCCTGACGCCGGTGTCCTGAAGTGAATGCTTGTGGTGTGCCGGCAGGTCTGGAGCGGTCCTTGACGTGGTGGCCTGACGCTGGTGTGCCGGTGTCCTGAAGTGAATGCTTGTGGTGTGCCGACAGGCCTGGAGCGGTCCTTGACGTGGTGGCCTGACGCTGGTGTGCCGGTGTCCTGAAGTTAATACTTGTGGTGTGCCGACAGGCCTGGAGCGGTCCTCGACATGGTGGCCTGATGCTGGTGTGCCGGTGTCCTGAAGTTAATGCTTGTGGTGTGCCGACAGGTCTGGCGAAGCGGGTGGGCGCAAAGATCCTGATCGCCAGCACATCGGAGGTGTATGGCGACCCTGAGGTACACCCGCAGCCCGAGACATACTGGGGACACGTCAATCCTATTGGTGAGCGCACGCTATTCATGTGTACACTTACCGGCGATAGGAGTCCCGCAGGATGTGGCAGAATCTCCTGTGTATGCGACTGTTCGGCTCGGTCGGCCGTCGAGCATGCTCTGAATGCTGCCCGCACATCGCCACAGGAATGTTCGGGCCTGTTGGGTAATGCTGTTCGTAAGTAGCCTGTTGCCGTGTTTAATAACACCTATATCTTGTCTGCAAGGTCGGCCAAGTGTCATTGTGCTGTATTGTACTGGCTTCTTCCTATCCAGTCTTGTTTAAATCATAGGTAAAGTGGCCAGTGTGTGAGGTAGCGATGGGGTATGTCCTGTGGGAACCTGTGAACTCTGCGCATACACGGACCGAAAAGAATGTAGAATGTGTTGTAACCTGCGTCGGCTGTCGAGTCGATATGTAGGCAATCTGATGGTCATTTTATGCCTGCTAGCGCCATTTTCGGTTTGCCGGGGCCGACAGTTCTGCCGTTGACGTCTCTGATTGGATAAATTAGTTGCATTGGTGCCGCCGATGTTCGCGACTGGCTAAAGTAGTTATATTTCTTCCGGCGGTGTTTGCGGTCGACTAACGGCCTATTCTGCGGGCAGGCCCACGTGCCTGCTATGACGAGGCCAAGCGCTTGGCGGAGACGCTGGCGTTCGCCTACAACAAGCAGTCGAACGTGAGCATACGTGTGGCGCGCATCTTCAACACGTACGGGCCACGCATGCACAACAACGACGGCAGGGTGGTCAGCAACTTTGTGCTTCAGGCGCTGCAGAACAAGACGCTGACGGTCAGTGCTGGGGGCACGGCTAGTCAACACATTTGTCGAGCCCGACGTCTATCATTTGTCTGGTCCAGTTTCTCTAGAACAGGGGTCTCAAGAGTGATGTTTGCATATTTTGTTTTTGCAGAGAGGTACAACCATTTGGTTTGTATCCTTTAACAGGAAATGGATTGTTTCTCGGACAGTAAATAGTTGTGCTTCTTAGGCATCTTTATTGGTTAGTGTACGGGAGATGTTAGACATTTTGGATCATTAGTTCATTAAATGGTGAATGTATGATATTCAATATAATCACGCGCACGTCCGGGGGGGGGGGGCAGATATCTGCCCCTCCTGTTTTTCCTCATTTGCCGCCAAGCTAATCGGGTTAGCAAGGCCGAACCTCGCAGAGCTGTTCATTGGTCTTTTCTGCATATCCTCGTACATTTTTTTTTAATCCTGGGTCATCTCTGGTCAGGTCACCAGGTCAGGCAAAGTGACTCAACTACACCCGGAGTTCTTGGTGGCATACCTTCCACAGTAATCAGGCGATTGATTTCAAACTTATAACATGTCATGATCTCATCAAGGACCATAATATGCATATCGGGATTTTTTTTTCCGTAGCATTGACCTTAGGTCAGGTCGCGGTCATGGCTTCCCATTATAGGGCTATGGTAAAATATACAAATGTTTCCTGGTTACATATTTGCGCTCTGAATGATCTCTGAACGGTTGTGGAATGTAGATGGAAGCTATGCTCAACGTTACCGCCGATTTTTGCTCGGTGACCTCGCCAAGATCTATGAGATGACCTGAGATCACTACACATTTCTGCGTATTATATCGCACTGCATTGAGCTAGAAGGCTGAAATTACCGTCACTGTGCTTGTATCGCCAAAATGTGTATTGATACATCACATTACCTCCCTAGGCGATTCATGACCTTGACCAGAGGTCATGACTTCATGACCTTGACCTGAGTTTCTGTTGACCTGACCTTAAATTACACCGCCTATTGTCGGTAGCGCATTGCAAGGACTGTCGAATGGCGTTCGCCGTTTGTTTCAATCTGTTGCAGGTCCTGAGATATGTGTCAATGTGTCGCACCTGATCTGGTCGAATTTGACCTATGACTCAGTGACCTGAATGTTGACCTGAGCGAAAAAATGACCGAAACACTTTCGATAGAGCCAGTCACCAGCTATCCAACGCAGTTTTCCGTTTGTCGCTAGCTAGCATTTTTCTAGAGATCTTTGGAGGGGCAGACATCTGCCCCCCCCGAACATGCGAAGTTGGCACGGACCTCCGGACGTGCGAGTGTTAAGATTGGGTGAGCGGCGATTTACAAATCCTTTACTGTGGAAACGTCGGGCCTCCAAGTTCTGCATATGTGTCAACTCCAAGCATGCCATGCATGTGATGCTTTCACCTTACAGCTGTTCGCAGTGATAGCACCTGGCAGCATTTTGGTAAGGGGTATTGAGTTAAGAGGCATTCCGTACCATGGAGATCATTTGCGCCGCCTAAACCCCTTTCTGGTCAGATCCTCGCACCCCGTCACGGTGAGGTCATTGCAAGCCTAATCTAATCTCCAAACCAAGCGTCACACGCAAACGAGAGGCATCACCGGGAAGCACTCGATGAGTGGGCCTCTAAACAACCCCCAAAAATGTCCCCTGAATAGTAGCGTCACTTTGGGTGTTTATGTGATGTCTGATGTCGGTTTTAGCTCCGGGAAGTTCATGTTGGGGAAATATTTAAAACAAGTTATTTGGAATCAGAAAAGCGCAGCGAAATCGACCATGGTTTCAAAATATTTGCCCACCCAACCACAAAATTGAGTTTGAAATTGTGAAGTTTGTTTTCGATTTCTTGAACTTTTAATTTTGTATTGGGTTGAGCCATCGTCTTGAGTGGTCATCTTCTATTTTATCCGTAATGGGCAAAGATGCCAAGCAAATAGGTCATGCAACATGCAAGCATTACTATGGTACGTATTTTTGTTCCCACCAAGATAAGTAAACTCAAAGTTTCATTGCATATTTATCCATTAACCCACTTCTGTCGGATCCTCTCACCCCGTTTCGAGGGGGGTCGATAAATCCCTCTCTAATCTCCAAACTAGGCGTCGCAAGAAAACGAAATAGGTGTCATCGGAAAGCGCTCGATGAGTAGGGCCAGACCCCACCCACAAAAAAAAATTGCCCCAAAAAGTGAAGTCGCTAGGGGCCCTAGTTTCACGGCTACATTGTTTGCGACTCTGTGGGAGGGTCATTTTGAGGGAGATTTGAAAAACAAAAATTATTTGAAATCAGAAAAGGAAAGCGAAATCGAACAGGGCCATGACATTTTTGGCCACTTGGAAATCTTGAAAAAAAAAATGTTTTTCTTAATTTTCAATTATCAGCTTTTCTTTAATTTTCCTTTTCTAATGGGTACAGCAGACTCAAATACGTTGTTCGAAGTCAACTTGCACTAATAACAAATGCTTACTTTAGCCAGAATCTTTGATTTTAACTCTTAAGAGGCAAGTATGCAAAATTGAGGTGATCAAAAAGGGAAAATGGAATTCCTCTAGTACGTTTTGTTGCATCCCTAAAGATAAGCAAGCGCTGAAGGTGATATTAAAATATCTTTATCCTTTAAAGCGTGACGACTCGTTTAGCTTTTTGGAGGGGACCTCACTTGACCTTGACTAACTCGTTGACCCTAGATGACCGGACTCCAAAATTTTGACATGTCAAATTGATGTGGGAAAAGGTATGCCAAATTTCGGCGTGCTGTCGCGCGCCGTTCTTTCACTATCCACGGAAAATCTTACGGGGAGGGTCGACGACACACCCTCCCTCCCTCGAAACGGCGCGGGTTAAAGTGCGACGACTGGTTTGAAACCGTTCTGGGGTGACCTAGCAAGACCTTGACCAACTAGCTATATGACCTATGCAGTCGATGTGCCCCCAAACTACAATAACTAACAATAACTGACCTTGACCAACTCGGTGACCTTGTATGATCTGACCTCAGAATTTGCAAAATGGTTGGTGCCATGTAATAGTGTTCGTACTACTACGTATTGTCTCGCATTCCAATGCATCTGCCTCTTACTCTATGCTAAGTCTGTGTGTTTGTGCACATTTATACAGCGCCATTTTCCAGTTTGCAGCTGGCGTTCTGCGATGTGGTCGTGCCATTCTTGTGCACTCTTCAACATGTAAATCACCCTGCACTCTGATGCGTGTTTTTATCATTTCCTACCCCGTGCATAGAATATCGTATGTGCGCTGCATGACCGATGTAGTCGATGCGCCCCTAAACTTCAATAACCAACCAACCAACTAGAAGATCGTCCCGTGAGTCGTACCAGCACTCTGGTGTGCTGCACCAGTGCTCTGGGCGGTGCGGCCGCCCCTGATAGGCGTCTGAGCGGTACCGGTCCCGCAGGTGTACGGCTCGGGGGAGCAGACGCGCTCGTTCCAGTACGTGTCCGATCTGGTGGAGGGTCTGGTGGCGTTAATGGAGTCTGAACACTCGGGCCCAATTAACCTAGGCAACCCGGTGGAGCACAAAATCAACGGTAGGTCGAGATGTGCCTCTGGCTGATAATGCCGGCTGTGGTGTGTATGTGGCTGGGTCGTGTGAAGGCATGTAAGCGTGTCTGTGCGGTTGGTGCATTCCTTTGTGTGGGGTGAGCGTGTGGAGATGGCGGTGGAGGTGACTGTATGTTTGTGGAGGCAGTGTTCCAAAGTTACACGAATTTTGGACTGAAAGTGACACCAGCAAGGAATAATCTTGGATTATCGACGCCCATCTTCCAATCTTGTTTCTACTTCCGTTCCAGTTTGAAATGTAGGCACGACCCAACTGAACAAATTCACCGCCTCCAGTAGTCATTTATTTGGCACCCCGACCCGACATGTCATGCAGTTACACACCGGAACTTGTGCTAACAGCCACTAAATTAAAACATCGGTACCATCTATCGCAGCCGAGTGCTACATGCGTAGCACTGTTTCCCATTGCCGACTCGCCGGCCGTTGGCCCGTTATCACCTCGGTGAAGCCATTACCGGCCTGCGTGCCGGAGCATATCTCGGACAATCATGCGGCTGTACATTATGGCGTCTGGGCGTTCTGATCTCGCCGTACATCAAGTGCGACAGGCTATCGCCTCCTTTCATGTGTTGAGGGTATGGTGTGCTATATATGTCGCGCTCAAATCTGTTGCGTTGGGCATTTCCCTTAGATGTGGCAGCCCGCAGCTACCGCCAATTGAGCTAGTAAGCGGTCGATCCGACTCACGACCCTCGCGTGTGTGGTCGCTGGCGTCGAGCCCTCGTCTGGGCCGGAGCCTACGGAACATCACGCGTGGGAGTTCATAACTGAGAACTTTTGTAAACTCATCCATCCGTTTTCAATTGGTTTTACGTGACTTTAAATACGAGATGGCATTAGATGGTCTTTACGAGACCATCTGTTTCTCATTTCAGCTCAGCACTTACAGTTTTATACTTAATATGGTCGAAGTTCCGCCATTTTACTTTTTGTTTGCTTATCATAGGTATGTGTATTGCGTATGCTTATTGTATGCATATGCGCTTAATTGGTAGTAGGCGTAGTGTTGCCGGTGTGGCTCAGTTTGTCGGCGGCGCTGTGTGGCATAACTGTCCAATGCGTCGTGAAAGAGCCGAAGGTTAATTTTCTGAATTCCTGCCTACTACATCTGTCCAAATTACGTAGTTGGCAATATACAGCCCCTGCATTTTTTGTTTGTTCGAAGTCACCAATTTTACAATTTTCAACACAAAATTTGTTTGATCCTCTGCCCATGATTGGACCTACAATAGTTCAGTGATATAATTATGCTTCAGATAGTTACCAGGTAATTTCGTAATTTGATGCGTTTGTCCTGTCTGCACCAAAGGTGCCGCGATCGACCGAGTTACCAGCTACGCCATAAATAGTCTAACTTGCGTCGTCGTTTAAAATAATTTTCCACTTGACACCTCGACATACCAAAAACTTTAGACACTGAGGGAGGGGAGGGTGGTGGTGCATGTGCATGGTGTTGACTGCAAGGTTCCGAACGTGAAAGCACAATTAACTAGCTACTTATGAACAGTTTAGATATTTCCTGAAGCGCCACCGGCTGATGAGATGTGGATTACCAGATTGTTAACCCCACGCATAGCTGTACAATTTGCGGAAGCGCTGCAACCTTTTTAGGAGGTTTCTACATCGCCCGGCATGTCGGCCTTCGCCTTCTGAGTTCCCTGTCTTATTATGGCGTTTTGTATGGTTCTAATACTCAAATTTCTATAGGTATGTCAGCATACAGGTGGTCCATTTGCTGATGTCCGATTTGGGCGAGTGGCAGACTCAACATTTGTTGGGACTTTGCGTGACTCCATAGACTGCTGCGTACCGTCTTTGGGTAGCGACGTGCCCACTGACGTGCCCCGACTTGACTCTGGCTATGTTTGGCAGAGTTTGCGCATATCATCATGCAAACTGTGGGCGGTTCGAGCGAGATTGAGTACCTCGACGCCGTCGAGGACGATCCGCAGAAGAGGAAGCCCGACATCAGTCTGGCCAAGAAGCTGCTCGGCTGGGAACCGAAGGTAGGATTTTGTTTTGTCATGCCACAGGTTATACAGTAGCATTTAGTTTATCCAATGGGGTTAACTGAGCTCTCCCAAATGTATCAGTTTGCATCCGATGGAAAATGAATACTGCTAAATTAAACTCTGTTGCAGTGCTCTTTGGACATTTGGCGTTTCCGACGTAATCACAAGTAGATGTATGCGAAGTGATCGTGCCGTTACCTGGGTACCAAAATGACCTGTAATTCAATCAATCCCTCGGTATGCCTTGCCACTTAATGTTAATGTTCTCAGTTGATGCCTGGCAGCTTCGAGCGAAATATTGCAACTCAATCTGTTTCATTTGCGTGTCCTGGTGGTTTACTGCCGGTTTTTCGGCGAAATCAGTTGTCATGTCTGTAACACTCGCACTTCGTTCTGTGTGGTGGTGATCATATGGCATTCGATTCTTTCGGGAAAGTCTGTAGCAATTGATTTGGATACAATCTGAATTGCGCAGTTTCATGGAAGCAGATATTTTGAAGACGTCCTAATAAATGTCTATAGTGTTAGTTACAGCGGCGAACCTTTGTGGTTGTCCGGTAGGTGCCTCTCAGCACGGGCATCCCAAAGACGGCGGCGTTCTTCAAGCAGGAGCTGGACAGGACTGGCCACAACGACCGAAACCACTACGACCCGCTGATAGACTGGTCGCACATCGTGGCCGACCAGGTTCCGTTCGCAGCTGAAGCCGAAATACTGCATGAGGCCACCAGCTACGGCGCGGCGCTGCGACCCTGACGGGCGACCAGTTCCATCTGTCGAGCTTCCGCCAAGCTGTGGTTCAGTCTGTTCCGCATGGCGGGACTCTTCTGGGCTCATATTCGCGGGTGCCGGTGCTCTTCTTTTTTATAGCTGGTAGGACGTGTACGATATGTCCTTGCCCGCCCTGCATGTGGCCGAGCAGCACGACGACAGGTGTGCTTTTCATGATCGTGTGCGTAGTCATGTAAACATTGGAGGTGTTGGTGCTTGTGACGTCCAGTGCAAAGGCAATCTCAGGCTCAGCATGAGTCATCCGATATTGCCAGTCTCCGATGTGGACAGTCGGATGTCTTAGTCCTTCTCTGTTCGAATGGCTCTCGGTCGTTTTACATCAAAACTCCCATCAAATCTTACACTACCGTGGCATTCAAAGTGTGGTCTCATAAGGTCATGTTGGGGCCAAAAACCTTCAAAAGCTTACACCTCGCTAAGATTCGGTTGGACGCAGATAATGTCGCATGGTATCAATGTTATCGGTTCATCTGCCCCAGACGGTCTCTAGCTCTCACGTGCTTTTAAGGCAACAAGTTTCTTAAATGCCGGAGTCTTTCGACTTTTATCGAAGTGTGATATATGTGCGGATATGTTGGTGGGAAGCTGTGACGATACTTTCGTAGATGGTAGACTATTTATATACACCTCGCATGTGGCAGGATCGATGCATCGGTGTTTCATAGGTGATCACTTGGTGTTTGGATACTTGCTGTACACATTACATTCCTTGCCTATTCGAGATAGACCGGCGAGTGCTTGCTGTGATATGGTTCCTCACTTGCTCTCCCTTCGAACACGACCTTTTGTGCGTCTCTGACCAGAGAACCTTTCTCGTGTCTCGGACCAGTGTACCTCTGTGTCTCGAACCATCTCTTCTGTGTCTCTGACCCAAGTACCTCTCCCTTATCTCGGACCATACTACTCCTTTGTCTCCTTGTCCATGTCCTCCGAGACACAGTTCCTCTCCTGTGTCTCGGCCCCGATTGTCTCGCGCATCTCAAATCTGAGTGCCTCCAGAATACTCTGATCGGATTACACCTGGTGTCCAGCTCTGGGTGCACCTGCAGTGCCATGCTCCCATGAGCTGTTCGGTAGAGCAGACTGCGAGCTGTGCGCTTCTCATCGGGGACCGCTGACGCGGGCGGGCCATCCGGCACAGTCCCGGGCTGCCCTTCAGCCGATGAGGCTGGCGTCGTGCTGGACCAGCTGTGAGCCGTAGGATGGTGCTGCAGTGCGCCGGTCTGTGGTCGCTGCACACTGGTCTGTGGTCGCTGCACACTGGTCTGTGGTCGCTGCACACTGGTCTGTGGTCGCTGCACACTGGTCTGTGGTCGCTGCACACTGGCACGTACAGTGGTCTGTAGTAGTCCGGTACTGGTCTGTAGCTGCGTGGAGTGCGGTCTGGTCGTTATGCAGGGGTCTACTGTGTGCTGGTGAGTGCTGATTAGTGCCCCCCGTCCATAGTGCGACCGTGGCAACCGATGATCGCGAGATTCTGAAACTGATTGTATTTGCCTAGCGCCATCCCACACATGCAGAGCTTTAAGACTGGCGCTTGAATGCGACTCAAGGGCTGCGCTGTTCTAAGTTTGTTTGCCAGTATGCTGCATGTGGGCGGTCCTCGACAAGGGCATTTGTTCGGTGCAATATTGGTCGGCGAGTTCTCACGTCGTGGGTAGAACTTAACATGCCATGTGTGCGTTGTACGCGTGTTTCGTGCAGTCTGGTGTGGGTCGGCGAGCGGTGTGTCTTATGAAAGTTTTCGGTAGTCTGTTTTACTTCAGGTACTCCACGTGCAGCGGGGGGGGGGGCTCATTTCATGCGATGATCATGTCCTGGTCGCTCCATTGCTGTGAAGTTCATCCGTGAACGCGTAGTGATTTCACTCCAGGCAACGCCTGGGTATCGAGATGCTGTGCATATGGATCGTGCGTTTTTTTATCGCTGAACGTGTCTGTCGACTCGAATCATACTGCCAATACAAGGTAATCGGATAAGAAATCGCCACACTGAGATGGTATCTGTATTTATTGTTCGCGGTTCGGTCTCGACCATACTGTTGTATAACTAAGTTCACTAGATCGTGTACAAATTCTACGCCATTCAGGAGAGCGGGGAAGGGGCGTCTACCATGGTCGGACGGCGGCTTCTGGTGTCGAGCGGCCAGCTGTGCGTGGCAAGGTTGGCGAAACTGTTCTGCTTGCCAGCTGTCCTCCACTGCTGGGTGGCTGGAGCCGCCGATGCTCGCAGGCTGGAACCTCTGCTCGCGGGCTGGAGCCTCAACTGTTCACGGGCTGGAGCCTCCACTGTTCACGGGCTGGAGCCTGTACTGCTCGCGGGCTAGAGCCAACCTTTTTCGGGCTGGGGCTTACACTGCTCGCGTGCTGGGGCTTCCACTGATCGTGGGCTGGAGCCGCCTGTGCTGGTTAGGGGCCGCCACGCTGCGGGAAAGGCTCCGTTCAACTGTTTGACGGCCGGGGAGATCGAGGATGGCGGCACTGCCGCTCCCCCCCCCGACGGGATATGGGTTGACATGAGAAGATAAATTTCATTGAACGGAGTGCCGCATTATCGTTCTGGGACAGCTGTTCGAATTAACGATTATAATCATGCCCGTTTAATTGATCTACCAGAGGCAAAAATATCAACCCTGTTCCATGCCGGTGTTTTTTTCTTTTCCTCGCCTTCAGCATCCATAGAGTGTAAGCGCGGCAGTGACCGCCTGGTTGGTGTGTGCCGGTCGGCTACTGCTGACCTTCAGAACACTTGGATACGGTGGTTCTCGCGGTCACAGACGAGAATGCTCCCGCTGGATGTGACGGCCACTCCCTCCAGTCCTGCAGGAGCGGCGCCGTGTTAACACTCGTCGGGTGACGCGTCCGAACGGATGTCTGACCACACTAAGCGCTGGGCCCAAGCGGCCATACATGCATACCTCAGCGGCGTTTATGATTGGGGAAACTATTGCATCGGCGATGCACCCACGTGTTTTTCACTCCGCTCCACGGAGGAAGAGTCTATAACTGACTGAGCGACCTCTGTCGCAGTGAAGATGGCAGGAGTGTCATAGATGCCTTTTTATAGTGAAATCGCCATCTGGCATGGGGAATCGACTGATAATGTTGCGTATGTTCAGTTCCAAGCGTCATGCTCCGTCCCTAGTGCTAACGTGTTCCTGTGATCGGGTGCAATGGTGCCAATCACCAACGGGGTCGCTTGAACCGCTTCGATTGCGGTTGGCGTCATTTCTGTCCCTGGCAGCACATGTCTGACCTTTGAATTCGCCGTCTTGGCTTCCCCAGCAGCCGAACGCCCGAAGGAACTCTCCGTCCGGGTTAAATATCTGGATGCGGTGGTTGCCTGAGTCGCCTACGACGATGTATCCCTGGTCGTCGACGGCGACACCCCTGCCGAGGTCGGGGAAAGTGGCTGGGTTAGAGCTTAGGACCGAAATTGAGGGAGCAAACTTGGTGGATCATGATTGCCATCTGTGGCCTTGACGGGATGGTGCACACGTCTTAATGGAATCCAGAATTGTTTCGATTTATTTTTAAATGAACCACTGTGCTAGGAACGAAACATCAACTGCTATGCCGAGCCCATGTGCTTTTTGGCCTGTCAACCACAATCTTATCGCTATGTGCGTCGTAATATATATGTATATATATATATATATATATATATATATATATATATTCAGATGCAAATGATGTCACAGCTGGTGAAGTGCTGCGTACTACATCCTGAAATTGTAAAATTATACAACACAACAGATGATAACCGGGTGGCGGGGGTCGCAGAAGGCAAACTGATCTTCCTGAGAGACCTCGAACTTGGCCGCCAAAAGTACACTCCTCGTTTTCAGTTCGCTCCTCGCAAAGCTGACCGACCCGCCAGCTGGGACGCGCGGAGGGAGCACTCACCTGGGGAACTTGAACTTGCCATCGTCGCTGCCCTCGCCGCCGAACGTGGTGAGGCAGCGGCCGTTGACGTCGAACACCTGTACGCGGTGGTTGTTGCTATCGCTCACCACCACCCGGTTAGTGGCGCTGACGGCGATGTAGTGCGGGTGTGCCAGCTGACCGGAGCTGCGCCCCTCAGAGCCGATCGTGCCCACAAACGTTCCGTCCGACTGGAATACCTGTTGATGCGACAGCACGTGCTGGAGAACATGGCGACGGCCGTGACAGGACGTGTACACAACACACTAGAGTGCAATCAGTAGAACGACGTGCGGCGGAGATGTCAAATTCCGTCAGTCAATCGGCCATTGACATCTCTTAAGAAGTCACGCTGTCACGCTGTAACAGTTACGTCATAATGCTGCTAGAACTGTCCTTGCGCTGCAATATAATTATGCAATTGCGCTGCGAAATTCTGCCATTAATTGTGCCCTGATGCTGCAACAATTGTCACCGTGCTGCACCAATTTTGCTATTTTTGCTCATAGTTTTTATGTTTTCCTAAAGCAAGTCTGCCCATCTCCTTCCGACGGCACCGCTAGGCAGCCATTTATTTATAATTGGGAAGCAAATCGACTCATGTACGTCCGACGCCATGCGGAGATAGCTATCTACGTGTTTCCTAAGAGTGTTTCGCGGTCATACATTGCGAGTTGATGCGAGTGTTGGTGGTGTGGTACCTACAGTGCTCCTGTTAGTTTTGTGGCATACAGATGTTCAAATACCAATTGAACTGATTCAAATAGCAATAATTGCATTCAAATAGCAATCACTAAATTCAAATAGCAATCACTAAATTCAAATAGCAATATCAAACTGAAGTGAAGTGAAGTGTTTGAAGAGTGTTTGAAGACACCTGTGGCTGCTCTGATGCAGCTGTTTTGGATGATTTCTAACTTTCGGCTCTGACTTTCTGAGACTGTTGCAAAATGATGCTGTTGTATTCTAGGATGGATCGTACGATTGATTTGTGCAGTCGCAGTAGCGTTTTCCTGTCTCCGCACAGTCTGTACCTGCAAGTGCACAGAATACATTGACGCGCTTCGCGCATCGCTTCAAGATGGAGGTGATGTGGGTGTTGAAACTGAGTTTTTCGTCTAAATGCACTGCTAAGAACTTAAAGCTTCTCACTTGTTCGATGGCCTTGCCATTGATTTTAAGTAGAGTGTTGGGTGTGGAGCGGAGACGTCTATACGTGACGGTGGCCGATTTTCCTGCGGACGGGGTGAAGCCACAAGTTTTGCACAATTTTGCAATGTTTTCTAGTCCTGCTAGAATGTTTTTTTTTAAAGCTTTAACACGCACCCTGGAGGGTCTCTGAAAATTACGCGCACTGGAGGGGGGCGGATTCCGCTCCCCTAAGATCTCGGCTCCTATTAAGGCTAGAGTAACTAAATTCGCAGGGTGGATGGGCACGATAGTGAACTCTATTGTGTGCAAATTCCATGATCTTAGGCCAATATCTTCGAGGTCAAATGAGGTCAAAATATCAAAAGTTTCCGGTCTTCCGCGGCTTGACTCGCCATTGTTATGGATTGCTGTTATTGTGTTTCACCCGCGCCGTCTTTCCGGTCAGATCCTCACACCCCGTATCGGGGTGTGATGATCTGATAAAAATGCTTACTTTAGTTATGCTTACTAAGTTTCATTAAAATATCTGTCTTTTAAAGCGTGACGACAGGTTGAACTTATTTGAAGGTGACCTCACTTAACCTTGACTAGCTCGTTGACCCTATATGACCTGACTTCAAAATTTTGAAACAGCATGCCACATTGATGTGGGAAAAGGTATGAAAAATTTGGGCACGCTGCAGCGCGCCGTTCGTCCACTATCCGCGAAAAAAAAACTGAGGGGGCAGCGGTTGAAGACCCCCGAGACGGGACCGGTTAAATGCTCAAAAATTTGCATTAATGACGTTTTGGACGTTACTAATGATGCAATACAGATGCTACACCTGGTATTTGGCCTCAGGTACCTATATAGCAGCACTTTATTAGGCCATTACCTGCTCCAGTTATGGGAACCTGGCTGCCCACTCGACTGCTCCGTTGGGCGGCTCGGCACAATCGGCTTCGCAAAGAAAGGAGTGAAATACATTAATAAAGTATGGAAACGCTTAGGCACACAATGACAAACAGGGGATTTCCGGATGTGTAGTAACATGCGAAGTGATATCAATTGCATGACAGTCATTTGCATTCATGACAACATTCAAGTTACCAAGTGTGGTTCCATTAACCTGTTATGAACTTGACCTGACTTGACCTCGGCGACCTAGCATGACTTTTAAATTATATAGCATAACAATATGCGTCAAAGAAGTCGCAAGTACTGCCAAGAACACTTCCCTTTTGCCAATATACGAGAAACGCATCAGCGCCGATTTTTATGGTTTTGCGCTGCGAAATGGTTTTACTTTAATGGCCGCTAACTTAAATTTCGGCAGATTTTAGTTTTTCTTGCTTTACGCAATGCGCCAGTCATTTCTAAACACGTATGCAAAACAATGACGCATATCGGCCGGTACAATATTGAGTTATGTGCGAAAAATCGGAGGGGGTGGGCTGATTTCGCCATTCCCCCTCCAGGGCGTGTGTTAGCCTATCATGAACTTGACCTGACTTGAACTCGGTGACCTGACATAACTTTGAAACAATATAGCATTACAATATGCATTAAACAAGTCGCCAGTGTTGCCAAGAACACTTCCTTTTTACCAATATACGGGAAGCGCATCAGCATCGATATTTGTGGTCTGTCGTTGAGAAAATGCTTTGACTTTAACGACCCCTAACTCGAAAACTTTTCGGACCATTTTCGTTTTCTGACTTCAAACAACGCGCCGGTCATTTCGAAGCAGGTACACAAACAATGGCGTATATCGGCCGGTAAAATCTGGAGTTATCTACGAAAAACCGAAGTGTGGGCGGATTTCGCCCCCCCCCCACCTCCAGGGCGCGTGTTAACCCGTCCCGTCTCGGGGGGGTCTTCAACCGCCCCCTCAGGCTTTTCGCGGACAGCGGACGAACGGCGCGCGGCAGCGAGCCCAAATTTGGCGTACCTTTTCCCACATCAATTTGACATGCCGATTCAAAATTTTTAGGTCAGATCATCTAGGATCAACGAGTTAGTCAAGGTCAAGTGAGGTCACCTCCAAGAAAGTTCAACCAGATGTCATGCTTTATCGGATAAAGATATTTTAATGAAACTTTCAGCGTTTGCTTATCTTTATGGATGCAACAAAACGTACGAGTGATTTTTTTTCGTTTTTGACCACACAAATTTAACGTATTTGCCAAAATGCAGTTCAAATACAGGATTCTGGCTAAAGCAAGCATTTCTTATAAGGGCAAGTTGACTTCCAACAGCGTTTCTCGGTCTGCTCTACCCATTGGAAAAGGAAAATTAATTACAGCCATGGTCGATTTCGCTGTCCTTTTCTCATTCCAAATAACTTTTTTTTTGTCATATATCCCCAAAATGAACTCCCCGGAGTCAAAAACATAATGGAAGTCGTGAAAAGCCGTGAAAATCTAGCCCCCTTGGTGACGTCATTTTGGGGGAAATTGTTTTGGAAGTTGGACCCGGACCCTCCCCGTGGAGCGCATTCCGATTACACCTCTTTCGTTTTCGTGCGATGCTTGGTTTGGATTTTAGAGGGGGTCTTCAACCGCCCCCCCCCCCCGAGACGGGGTGTGAGGATTTAACCGGAAAAACGGCGCGGGTTCAGGAAGCATTGTGATGTCCAAATGGCTGTGTCGTCCGCGAAAAGTGAGTATTGTAGTGAAGTGTCCGTGTGGTCAGCAGGTATGTCTGTGATCATGATGATGAAGAGGCTCGGTGAGAGCACGCTCCCTGCGTCAGGCCTGCTCCTGAGTTGTGGTGTTTGATGTGGCAATGTCGCATCGAACCTTAGGGGTCCTGTCTCTGAGGAAGTTGAGAGTGAAGTGTGCCACGTGTCCACGAAGGTCTATTTTGTGGAGTTTGTGTGTCAGTGCGGACTTGTGTACCTGGCCAAATACGGCAGTGATGTCTAAGTAGGCAGCTATTGTGCGTTGGATGCATAGAGCACTTTTGATGCCATGCACTAATCTAATGAGATTGGCCGTAGTTGATTTTTGACACTGGAAGCCGCGCTGAAATTCGTCGAGCAGGTCGTTGTGTTCCAAAGATTGCCTCAATCGTGTGTTGACCATGCTCTCGACCGACTTGTTAGTACAACTAGTAGGTGAGACGGGTCCATAACATTTTGGAGTGGAGTGATTTTTGGCAATGGAATTACTGCGTTTTCCCGCCGGGATGTGGGAAAGTGTCGCTTTGGTACAGTTTATTTATGGCTCCTGGTAGGTACGTTAGGGAATTTTTGCTAAGATGTTTAAAAAACTGGTAATGGATGTCGTCCAACCCGACCGGCGTGTTTCCACACTTGCTGAGGGCAAAGTGTAATTCGTGAACAGTAATCGACTGATTGTAGATTTCGCTATTGCTAGAGCAAAAAATTGATTTGGAGACAAGGGCGTCTGGATCGCTTTACTATAGTAAGCGTTCTAGAGCTACAGCTAGAAAGATGAAATGTGCACGTAATTAAACCAAGCGATTATGGGCCCGTCAGCGCAGCGCAATGCACAGCGTCAGCGTCTTGATACACCAATGGCTGCCGTCGTGGCAGAGGCCTCGTCTTCTGAAGCAATCCTACTCCGAGCAAAACCACGACTTCTAACCAAGACATCTAATACTACCAGCAAACCCAACGCTGGAATTGGACAACCCAGCTGCAAACTGACCTTTAATGCTTTACCAATTCAGCTATGTCCACAACTAAGATATCACTAAAGCAAAGGCAGTAAGATGTTAGTGGCATTAGTTAATTGCTTTAGTTGGTTGACCTAAGTAACTACGAAGGATATAAACAGCACGATCACAGCAATAGTCGGCGTGATTGACGAGCTTAGTTTTTTCTTAGTTGCTTTGTGGGACACCAAGACAGTGACAAAGACGTTTATGCCAATTAGTTGCAGCACCCAACCCTGCCGATGAATCCGTAAGTAGGCATGATTAGTACTCTTGGTTCTTTTGGTAGTAATTCCCTTAGTATCTATCGTTAGTAAGATGTATAGACACTGGTTTTCAGTGTATACACAGTGTATGCTGATAGGTGTGCTTCGCATACGTATCTTTTGAATTGTTTATGGGCACCGTGCCGTGCGGCCATTGCCCTTTGACAGATCGGGGTCTACCATGGCGTAGATGTCTTTCTTAGGTTTGTTACTTTTTAGGACCAAGTCTTGTGCTGCTGAGCTAATGGCCTTAGGATTATCTCGATTTTGCTGGTCAGAAGTTGCTAGGTTGAGATCCACCCGATCCTCGAATTTGGCCCAGTTCGCTCTTTTCAAGTTTCAAGATGGTCTAAATAGCTTAGTGTGGTGGATAATGTCCGTGCTGAGCCTAATTGTGACTAGGTAGTGGTCATTCAGCCCGGGAACGTCTGAAACTGACAAGTCAAATAGTGAGTTAAATCGTTTGGAGCCGCACGTTGAGTCAATGCAACTGTCCGATCCTCCTAAGGTCGGTCTGTAGTGGGTGGCGGCACGGTGTTAAGAAGTACTAAGTTGTGATCCGAAATAAACTGGTGAATTTCACACCCTTTAGCACCTGTCTGGTCGCTTTACCAGGAGGGGTGTTTGGCATTAAAGTCTCCCGCAATGAGAACTGGTGGAGGGGCCTGAAGCAGCAAGTCGCTCAGCTTCTGTTGCGTGGCGGTTTCAGCTGACGGCGAGATGTATAGTGAGATGACTGTGGTTTGGCAATGGGCTATTCTGAGGCTCACTGCTACGCAATTCAGGGGAGCATTCAACGTTACTCGACGATTAGGTATGCTGTTTGCAATGGTTATGGCTGCGCCCCATTTCCTATGCGGGCCGTTTACGTTGTCGACGTGCCCAGTGTAATCTGGGATTTTGTTCTAAGTGGAATCAGAATATCGAAAATAAGTTTACTGTAGCGCAGCTAGTAATGGTTTTTGTTGGAACAATTCCGATTTGAATTATGTGAACTTGCCTGGAAGGCCACCGATTCCCGACACTGCAGAAAAAGTCCCATTCCCAAACGCGTCGAGTGGCTCTTGGTGTTCGTATGCTGGGGTGATGTCGGTGTCGAGATGGGAAGAAGGGTTGAGTCGGTAAACGGAGAAAGGGCTGGGAGGTGACACAGGCAGGGGTGGAAGCCTGAACCAGGTCGCACGGATCATGGGGGGTGATTAGGTGGAATAGCGGCGAGATTTGCGCTTGGGAGGCGCAGTGGGTTCAAGCAGGATTTGTTGGTCTGGAGTTTCTAACGTTGCAAACATTCTATAATAGATCCTAGCTCAGTGTCACGTTTACCACGTGTGCCTTTTAAATGCCGATGAAGCCACTCTATTCGCATCCAGAGCTCGCTATTTTGTTACCGCCGCGTGGGTTATGTCGAAAATAATTTCGACTGCGTCTAAGATATCTAGGTTCGCTAGGCCTCGAACACCTGATTTTGCATTCCACCTGACACTTCGCTCGCTTTGTGTGTGCATGGATGCTCGCAATAGTACTTGGGCAAACAGATTAGCTTCTGAGCTGAACCATCTGTGCATGGGCAAGGAGCACACACTGGATCAAACCACTTACAGCTCATTAGACATGCACTCATTTTTTAAAGCGACGGTGCTGCCAGCTGGCGACAGTCGCTTAGGAGCTATACTCGCGTCTACGTCCACATATATACGTTGAGATTTGTTTGCAGGGGCTCATGGCTGTCATGAACATGTACTCGTTCAAGGGAGGGCTTCCGTTGCTAAAGATGTATATACGGTGCTTCCTTACTCGGATTCGTTGTCGGTACGGGATAACAATACACTTGCATGCTGTCCACCAGCCATGGTCTTCCTCGATCTACATCACAACTTGACGCCCATGATCGCGTGAGATGCTGTTCGTACGTGCGCTTCCAACAGCGCGCGAGGACCAACGGGCGTAGTGGAGCTATCGGCAGACGACGCTGCCGCACGCGACGCACCTGGACACGGTGATTCTCCTTGTCGCAGCAGTAGATGAAGCCGAGCGCGTCCGTGGTGACTCCCCACGGGTAGTTGAAACGGCCCTCCATCACGCCGTTCTGACCGAACGCGCGCAGGAACCTGCCCGACGGGTCGAATATCTGGATGCGGTGATTGTACCTGTCCAGAGGTCGGACTGGGTCAGGTCATGGAATGACATCGAGTGCATCATTGGTGGAGCCAAGTATTGAATTTGTTCGCCCTTCGCGTCAGCTCATATGCGAGCAATGGACATGAAACGCACCCAACTCATATATCGCATTGACGCTTACGCGCATGCAATCAAAATGTATACCACTTATTTGCAGCCCCTAATCCGGGGATGAGCAGTCTCTGGGTAAGTTACCAGTTTTACAATCGAAAGATTGTGGGTTCGTGTCTCACTTGTCGCTACTCTACGACCGCGGCCAATCGGCGCCAGAGATGGACGACGCTACGTGATTCAACGGTAGATGAGTCGTAATACCACTAGCCAACCAGCTCCTAGTCCCTATTGAATGTGTTGACTACGTAAATAATGCCTGGCACTAATTATGCCACTGTCGAAGACGAACCGTAGGGCTCACCTGTCGGAGGTGATGGACTGTGGGGCTCGCCTGTCGGAGGTGATGAACTATGGGGCTCACCCGTCGGAGGTGATGGACTGTGGGGCTCGCCTGTCGGAGGTGATGAACTATGGGGCTCACCCGTCGGAGGTGATGAACTATGGGGCTCACCTGTCGGAGGTGATGGATTGTGGGGCTCACCTGTCGGAGGTGATGAACTGTGGGGCTCACCTGTCGGAGATGATGAACTGTCCGATCATGTTGACCGACACGCCGGCTAGACAGTCGAACTCTGCCTCGCCGTTGCCATACTGGCCGAACTCCTTGACGAATGCTCCGTTCGGGTCGAACACCTGCACGCGGTGGTTGCTGCTGTCGGCAACGACGATGGAGTTGTCTGGCCCGACGGCGATGCCCCGCGGCCAGGTCAGCTGGCCGGGGCCGCCGCCTCGTGAGCCTATTTTGAACCTGAAGACATCAACCACAGGACGTCGTTACTGTTATGGCGTTGGAAGAGGAAACTACACCGCGTGACCTCTTCGCATGCCCATCGCAGCAGCGACGCATCTATTTATACTGCCAGGAGGCGCCTGTAGTCTGGGTGTCTCCCAAAGATGAGCACAGCGATTATTATCCAGTTTCCAGAGGCCGACCGCCGTAGCTCAAGCTTGGAGCGGTACAGTGATTTGATCGCTGCTAAATTTGGCATTGTTTTTGTACCATGCAAACTGGTTGGATGTCGCATGCTCTGCCTCCGCACTGTTCAGAGATGAGAGATAAGCTGCGTCCACAAATCTTGTGCCGCGACGGCACGAGGCCTGATGTCTGCAGCGAAGGAACCCGACGATTTGCTTGCCATCGCTCGTCTAGCTCCTTTCGTAGCGACGCATACCGACTACCGCACGTGCCGTCATTGTTCTGCTTCCACTTTTTTTCAAATAAAAAAGCTCCCTTCCTGACTGCCATTCGTTATCATTGAGCTTTCCACGTGCCGTTACTAGACAAGCCCCACCCATCCTGTCATCGGTGATGGTAGTTGCTGGCTTCATGACTCGACCGTTTGAGCTATATATCGCCGCTAATCTCTCATGCCGAATGGTTGCGGGCGAAGGGTATCGACAGGTGGGACTCCAACCCACAAACTTTCTATTGAGAGACGGTGCTTTACCCCTTGACTACTCCCGCTCTTTCCGGCCTGCGCAGCCCCCTCCCCCTCCCTTCGCCCCTAGCACAGTTGGTATTCCGACTCACTTGAGACGCCCCTTCTGCATGTAGTGGGAGCGGACCGGGCAGCCGAGGGGGACGGAGGCGGCGGTCGGCGACGGTGGCGCCGCCGGGTCACAGGCCGTCTCAGTCTCGCCCGGCAACAGGCTCAACAGGTGGGATGACCTGGTGCGCGTGACTCCCTGCCGAGCGATACCTTGTCAGTGTGTGCCAGTGTGAGGCGCCATGTCTCGCAGAGAGGAACGTTTCGAGCCCGACGAGCACGGGATGGCGACACGGGGCGAGCTTTCGTCAGGGACGGGTTCAGTACAGCGGCAAATGCAAGAGGCATAGGGGGCATGTGTCTTCCCCATGGAGGGGCGACGCCCCTCATTGTAAGGAGACGACCTATTCATGACTTTCAATTGCATTTTTTCCTTCCCCTTGGGTTTTCCTTTGAATATAAAGGTGCCCCTCCAGGGATACAGAAAGGTGCCCCTCCAGGGTTACAGAAAGGTCCCCTCCAGGCCTCCAGGGACACAGAAAGGTGGTCCTCCAGGGATGCATAAAGGCGCCTCTGCAACAACATAGAAAGGTTCTCCTCTAGGGACACTGATACGCCCCTTTGAAATTTTGCAAGTTTGTATGGCACTCCTCCAAACAAGTGCCCTCTCTCCCGATGCAAATATCTGGATTCGCCCCTGACCTAGGCTCATTCTTCAAACAAGGTATTTAATGCGAATATCCACATTTGCACAAGTAATTGTGTTGGGGTAGCATAGTATTGACCCGGGAGGCACAACATTGCACCAGGTCACAATGCTGTTACAATGTACAAGGCGTTGGGAAACCGAGAGACACTAAAACATTAGAGATGGCAGTACTTTGACTTGAAAGGCATCGAACTATACATTCAGCGGCGTCGGTTTGGTGTTTAGACAGGGGAACCGTAGCGGTTCCCTTGACACAGAAGGCGATAGGTCATTGACTAGTGATGTTTTGACAGGAGAGCCGCCACGTCCATTGACAAAGGGGGCGACAGTTCGTCCTTAGTTTTTTTTACTGATTAGGATAGAAATGTCTTCCGTACTGAGTCACCCCTCTCTTCAGTTCCCGGCAGATCAAATTGGACGTTAATATATCGTGGTTCCTCCGCATTGCAAAGTATGGAGATATTACAGTTTGTAGTCCGTTCTTTCCATGCAACATCCATGGATATGACGTTAAATGGCAAACAAAATCGGCTATACATGTTCCGTTCCCAATTTTCCTTCCCTTGTGGCAGACCCTATGGCTCATAAGTGAACGTTTGCTTAAAGAATAGTATCGTTGCATAGTATCATGCGCATTTACTGTCAACATCAATGTAGTTTTATGCCGCGTAAAATAAGCTGGGGAAGTGATGATAACAGCAGCAGTAGCGAAATATGTTGCAAGCCATTACACAAACAATTTCAAGCTATCCATTTGTAGCTCTACATTGGTTATAAAAATCATATTTGCAATGCATATCTTACACCAAGATAAACGTGAAGCCAATAACTTGCAGCAGGCACGTGAAAAAGCGGAACAAAGCCTGACGTGTACACATCGATTAAACTTGAGGGCAACCAAGCGGGTGTTATCAAGTAAACACAAATAGTTATAGCGTAAAAGGTTTCAGGCCCTTACACAGACCTCTCAGGCCTCAGGTAAAAGGCATCAGGTTATGCAATAGCGTCGCATGCTATGCGAGCATTAATACAATTAGGCGATGGATATCTATGCATGCGATCTCACCCACTAGGTATAACAGCTGTCCTGAGAGTGATCGGTGAACGAAGAATATCCAGGTCAGCCATCATCGAATAACAGTCTGCCATAGCGGTATATTGCACATTGACCGGTGCGTTAGAAGAGCTTGATCACAGTAACACCCAGCAAAATTGGACTAAACGTCTGACATACGGGAATTCACAGCGAAGCGACTTCGTATACATAGACAAGTGATGCTGTTATTAGAGTATACGTATTTGCCATTCCAGTGGCTAATGGTGAGACAATACAATGCGAGCCTGTATATAGACAATGATGGTGAGATGGCACGGCTTTGTGTGGAAACCACATCATCTACTTCGATAAACGCACGAAACACGCCAGTCACGGATCACGAAGCAATATCACCAGGGAACATAGGACGCCAATAACAACAGCTGCAACAAAGCGTTGGCATATAAATTGGCACGCGGCGCCCGGCCAACCTACCTTGGCCTTGTGTCTGGCATCGCTGTTGGCGTAGCCGTACTTGTTCTTGAGGTACTGCGCCCAGCTGGCGAGCGCCTCCGACCTGCTGCCGGTGGCGGCCACTGGCTGTGCCGCCTCACCGGCCGACTGTCGCTGGCCGACCGACGGGCGCGCCGGCGCGACGGGCCCGGCCCGCGCGTCGCCGCTCCCTGGCTCGTCGGTCTGGTCAGAGCTCGTGCTGCGGGCACGCCCCGGCCGGCCGTCGCCCGCGCCGGGCGAGGCATGCCGGGACGTGCCGTCGGTGCGGCCGACGCCAGCGACGGCGGCGGCCGGGCCGGCGGCGGTGGCGGCGGCCGACCAACTGTCGGCCGCCTTCTCCGTCGGCGCGGCGTGCGCAGCAGAGCCCTCATCTGGGTTTAAAAACCGCGACGAGTAGGACGAGTAGCGCGGCGTGTAGTCGTCGTAGGCGGACGATCGCGACGGCCGTGTGTACTTGGACGTGTATGTGTCCGGGTCGACGGTCGACGAGCGCGACTCGAGGTGCGACGAGGTGCGAGAGCGCGTCAGCCCGTTGCTGGCGGGCAGGTCACTGCTGTAGCGGCTGCTGCTGCTGTAGCGCGACTCGTACGGCTTCGGCTCGGACGCATCGGCGCCGTAGCGACTCATGTAGCGCTCGCTGCCGCTGGTGGCCGTCGGCGTGTAGCGCTCGCTGCCGCTGGTGGCCGCCGGCGTGTAGCGCTCGCTGCCGCTGGTGGCCGCCGGCGCATAGCGCTCGCTGCCGCTAGTGGCCGCCGGCGTGTAGCGCTCGCTGCCGCTGGTGGCCGCCGACGTGTAGCGCTCGCTGCCGCTTGTGGCCGCCGGCGTGTAGCGCTCGCTGCCGCTGGTGGCCGCCGGCGTGTAGCGTTCGCTGCCGCTGTTGGCCGCCGGCGTGTAGCGCTCGCTGCCGCTGGTGGCCGCTGGCGTGTAGCGCTCGCTGCCGCTGGTGGCCGCCGGCGTGTAGCGCTCGCTGCCGCTGGTGGCCGCCGGCGTGTAGTCGGTCGACTCGCGCCGCGAGCCGTAGCCCAACATGGAGGTACGAGTCGGCCGACCGACCGCGCTGGACGTGGCGGTCGGCTTGGTCGAAGCTGCCTGAGTATCGGTGACGGCCGAGCTGCGAGCTTGGGCACTGCGCGCCAGGAGAGGACCGATGCTGGTCTTGGCCATGTTGCTACTAGCTCGACCGCGGAAAGTGCTGGCCGGCGCCCCGTCCGAGTCGGAGTCGCTCTCGGACGACTCCGACTCTGACTCGGACGAGCCAGAGCTACTCGTGGATTCTTTGGAGGCCTCCGCCTTGGGAGTGCCAGCTCTGCCTAAAAAACGGCTCTGGAAGCGGGGCCGCGAAGGCGCAGTGGACGGAGAGTCGACGGAGCTGATTCCGCCCACAGTGGGCGGCCGGCCAGCTGCGGCCGCCGCGCCAGCTCCAACCGTGTACCGGCTGGGCGGCGACGGCTCCGCGGGTGCTCGCTGCACGCCGCGCATGAAGCGGCTCTTGATCTCGTTGGTGGAGAAGGCGGCGCCGGTGGACTTGGGCACGCTGGCGCCCGTCGATGACTCGGACGAGGTCGACTCGGAGCTGTTGGAGCGCGACACGTGACGCTCCCACGTGTTGCGTAGCGGAGCCGGTCGCGGTCGCTCTTCGGCCGCGTCGCGGCTCGGCGAGTCGCCCGACGAGCTGCGCGATACAGCCGGCACCGTGCGCGCCGGTTCGCTGATCTTGCGCTGCGGCGGCGTGGGTGGCGAGTTGCGCGGCTCGCGCGTACCCTCTGAGATGGAAGCGCCGACGGACGGACGGCTCACACGACTGGGCCGACGGCGAACCGAGTCCTCCGTCTCGCTGCCCGACTCCTCGCGCGACAACCGCGGCCGCTGCAGAGTCGACGTTGGCGTCGACGGCTGTGACGTTCTTCGCTCGACAGAGGTGCGCGAGACACTAGCGGCTCGCGTTGGTGATGCCGTTTCAGCAGACGTGGCGGCGGCAGCGGCGGCACCACCGCGCGAGCAGCGCGCGTCAGCTTCCTTGTTCTGCTTCTTGATCTTGGATATTTCGTCCTCCTCGCTCTTTTGTCGCCGCCACGGCACGGTGGCCGGAGGCGGCTGGGTGACGGCGGTTGTGGGCGCTGCCTTGGCCGGCGCCGACACCGGCTCGGACCGTTTGCGCGGGCCTCGCTCGCTGTCGGCCAGCTTCAGCATAACGCGTGGCACGTCGGCGATCCGAGTGATGCCGCTCAGGGGGCCACGTGACGCGTCGTCCGTGTCCAGCACCTTCTGGCGCTCCTTCTTCTTCTCTCGCGACGCCTCCTGCCGCGCGGCCGTCGACGGCTCCGGTCGGTAGCTGTCGAGGTCGTCGTCCAGGTCGAGGTTGCGTCGCGTGAAGCGCGACCGATACCGGCTTCGTCGCTCGCACGGCGAGTCGTACGCGCCGCTGTCGTCGCCCAGCAGGCCGATCTCGCTGCCGCGCCGGCCGGTGGCGCGGTCGCCGAAGCGACGACGCGCCACCGGCGAGGATCGTCCCGAGTCGTCGCCGTAGCCGCGCTCCTCCTGCTGACGCATCTGCGACACCAGTCGGTGGTCCGACTTGCTGCGCATCAGACCCGGCCCCACCGACGACGACGAGTGCACAAACGAGCCGATCATGCTGGGGGTGCCGGTCGAGCCGCCGCCGTTCTCCTGCAGTTTGGTGATGTTGAGGTCGCCCAGGTGTTCGAGCGTCCTGTGCAGCGAGTTAGCGTCCTGCGCAGCCGAGAACCGCACCGGACGTCGGCTGTCGCCGCTGCCGCTGCCCGACGCGTCGTGCTCGAAGTTACGGATGAACTCGACCGTCTTGAGGAAGATGTCCTTGGCGTCCATCAGTTCGCAGTCGTCCCACTCGATCTGGTCGTTCATGTACCGCTCGGCCAGCTGCGAGTTGCTCTCGATGTTGGCAATCTCTTGCTCCAGATTGGACTTGAGTGTGGCCAGGCTGCGCACCTCGGCGGCCATGTGCGCGTCAACCTGGGCCTTGAGCACCTCGGTGCGGCTGTGGATGGCCTTGATGAGTCGCTGGCCCAGACTGTCCACCTCCGTGTGCACGGCGGCGCAGTTCTGCTGCACGGTGCCGGCGCTACGTTCCACCTGCTGTAGCGCCTCCTGCAGCTTGTGCAGGCCTCGGCGCACCTGGTTGTTGATGCGCACCACCTCCCGCTTCAGCACGTCCACGTGCGCTGACTTACATTCGGGACACACCTTCTTGTCGCAGTGTGCGCACGACTGCAGATATTCCTTCTCATTGCAGATCTGCGGCGAATGGAGTATCGTTAGCGGAAGTGAGATGCATGCCATCAGATTGGATTTCGGCTGAGACAGAGAAAGAGACACAGGCAGAGATGCAGACAGAGATAGACAGAAAAAGAGACTGAGGCAGGGCCAGAGGGAGAGTGACTTACCGTGCATCGCTCCATGACCTGGCCCTGGTTGGGGTCTGGCAGCTCGCCGGAAATGGCCTGGTACATTTCCAGGAATCGCTGCATGGTGACGTTGCTGGGAAACTCCTGGATGCCCTTGTAGGGGATGCGATGTTCTGCCCGACACTCGGGGCATTTCACCTGACGGCAGGCCAGGGCCAGATCAGCAGGGCCAGTTTTGGCAACATCACGACTGGAGCAAAGGCGGTGTTGTGATTCACACTGCAGCGATACACTCTTCTCTACACGACGTAAGTTGTCACCATGTAAGAGGATAGCCACGCTGGTTGTCATGGCTGATATTGACACATTATAACGTAACGCAAAAATTGTGGAAAAAATCGGACAAGAAAATCCCAGAAATACCTCACGAAGTACATCTTCACCTATAATATCCTAGAGATCTGGTCGAAAGCTATACATGTTGTGGCAAAGCATGAATAAAACTAGTTAGCATGAGTATATCACACTTTTTTCCGGCGCTGGAACAAGGTGTTGCGGTACCCTACCCATCTATATCCCTGCATATCTTATCAGTTATGATAACGTGTCCAACTGCATATCGAATTGCAGCAAACGGTCTTCGTGAAGCAAACCTGGAGCTGTCCCGCGAAAACAAAATCGTCCACTCACTCTGCCTTCGTCGCACGCGACGCATCATTACCACAATGGACAGTAACTGGAAGAGCCGATTGATGAAGGTAGGCACAACAACCAGCGCAGCCTTTCTCCACAAATGTTATGTGGCGCAATATCTCCAACAACGCACGCTACGTGGATATGCAGCCAGCTTCTTGTCCCTGTCTAAGATAAATGTGCCACCTTTCAGCAGTTGTACAGTGGCTAGCAGTATAGTCACCCGATGCCACAATCAACAGAGTGCACGATCGGAGTCCCGATCAAATGCAGGTTGTGGGCACCCGCCTCAAATGTGTTCCGCCGTGAACGATTCATTCACCACATCCCTCAATCGGCCAATTTGCAGTGGTGTTTTACCACCCGATCTGAGCGTGACGCTATCATGGTGTTCAAGCACTTACAACCAGTATGTAACGACGCTTGTCACACCCACCTTCTGCTGCACCTACATTGACCTTAAGCTATCGAGACAAAATATGCTTGTTCTCTAATCATTGGTAGACTTGGTAATGAAGGTGGGGTTCGGTATCTCCTTCATGACTTCGATCGTCTCCAATAATTGCTCTAATAAGTTCACATTTGAACACAATCTTATGGATCAGACACTCCAATGTATTTTGCACCACCTTTAGTATTGCTGGATTTTCTATTAATTTCTTTAATATGCACTCGGGCAGGATCAAATTAATCCTCCCTCTGATGTTTTCCAAAACACAGCGGACAAATGGTGTCGCACGGTGTCGCGCAAATTTGCCCAGCTGCAGCATGTTGAGATGCCCAGCTGTAGCATGTTGAGTTGCCCAGCTGCAGCATGTTGATTTGCCCAGCTGCAGCATGTTGAGTTTCCCAGCTATAGCATGTTGATTTACAGATCTTTTGGCTGCACTTTTATGTCAATATCTCTAAAGATGCTGGATGAAAGCTGGATGAAGTAAAAATCAAATCATCGTTTCTGAAAGGTGCAGTCTTTCGAAGTGCTACTAAGAGATCAAATTCAAGTTTAACTTCATAATGATTCACCCAGTTGGGAATCTGATGGCCGCTATTGCATGCGTCAGACATGCTCATGTCAGGTCACATGCACCTCAATATACTTTTGATCCTTCCAAGGTCAATGACCTCAATTGAACTCGAGGGACTTCGAGTGACTCTGAGTAGTTTGGTCAGTCTGGGGTATTGCTTGGCGCTAAATTCGAGTTCAGCGTCCATGCTCAAGTCAGAGAACTAAGCATCGTAAACATAGGCCACTTTTAGCATACCGAAAAAGGGTCATCATGTTAACCTGGCATGACTCATGATATGTGCATCGAAGTGCATCATGTTTGGCGATAATCATCTCACAATTAACCGAGGTAATACACTTTAGGATGGCTTAGCTGGATATACAGGAGTTATTAGCTCCTGGAAAAAAATCGAACTAATATAAAATTTCACCTTGAGACCTAGCTGGAAGGAGAACTGAACGGCTCTTCGATGGAACCTAACGCAACGCGCAATTCAGGTAGCTCCCATGCAAAGACGTCTTTACTTCATCTAACGGTGGATTTTAATGGACAGAAGAACAACGCCCAGCAGCAACTTGGATTATCTCGGCTAGCTTCGCCTTGGCTCCCGTATGACCTGGGAAGTACCGGAGAGCCCCCAAAGTTGCCGTCACGGGACCTCTAGGCTTCATGAATTCCTCTCTTGTCATGCAAAAGTCACACCTACTGTGTTGCTGTAATATAAACGAAATACAAAGTAATTCAATGCTGCAGTTTGGAACACTGTTTTTCAATGTGTTGAATGGTTGAAAAAAAGAGCAAAAAAGTATGTATTAAATTGACTGAGATGGATATCGATATCGAAAATATTATGCCATCGTATCTCCGGGTTAGTTTGTCTCTTTTCAGGTCATTGTCACCGGCAAGGGATGTGAATGTCCTTAGGGGAATCCTATATTTATCATTTTTCGAACTAGCTGCGATAAAGGATTAATTCAAGGTAGAAATAGGTTCTGGAGTTCGGGAGAAACAAGGCTGCATGTAGTCTGCTTCTTTTTGCCATTTTCAACCAACCTGAGGTTAAAATATTTTCTTAACTCTGAAATTGAGCTGAACGTAGGTGGAGCTTTGAAGGGCTATATCTGTTGAGGGTCTTTAACGTTTTGCACACTTTTATGTTCTGTGGAGTAACCACAGTAATCACGTGGTATAACATTGACATGTATGGACACCTGTCCATACATGTCCATACATGTCCATACATATCCCACAATGCGCTTGAAATTTATCAGCCTTAGTAGTATGGTTGCATCCTGCAAATAATTTATCTGAAGCTCCATCACTGCCGCTGCTTGCCGTTCTACTTAAAAATTACACCATATCAAGACCTGTTGCCAGCTCAGTGCCATGACCCGTTCTCGGATCATGGCACTGAGAAACTATTAAACTGCTCCACTAGTTCAATGTTGTACTTGAACACGTCCTATAACAAAGAAATATTCTAAGAATGAACTGATGAACCGAATACTAACAACAATGCCGTTCCAATGTTATTATCCCAGTTTTTTGTCTAAACGGGCAATTATGGTAGTAGCTAATACTGTGTTGAGAACAACCTGGGTCATCATTGTAGACCTCTTCATGGATGCTTACCTAGGCAAGCCTATTCTGTGCACCACAAACAGCTAAAACAGCATACACTAAACTTACACGTATTTTCCTTTCGCTCGTTTTATAGCTGTCTGATTTAGAATATATCTGTGGTGAGTACGCTATAGCGGACAAAATTAACCCGAAGCATCCGGAATCCTTTAATTGAGTTGCAAATGAAAAAATGGATGGTCTCCGGAGTGCTTGAGGACATCTTTCACATTAAGTCTTCCGATCTTGCAACATAGAACAACGCTTTCTTGGGTGTCCCGAGGCGAAATGACCGAGATCACGGTACAACCAAAAACGCTATCTGTGGAGAAGGGTGCCACAAATTATTTTTGTGGGGAGGGATGCCACGTATGGCATTGGGCAATGTTCATTCGCATTGTTTTTGTTTTAACACTGCACATCTGAGGGCAGCTATATTCAACATTGAAGTGCGCAAGTTTGGCGCGGTGGAGTTAACAACACTGCACGATGACAATGCGAGAACGCCCCAGGACGGTGGAAATCAATCTGTGAATATCGCTGAACGCGCCGGCCGTCGATTCTCACCTGCCGCTTGACATAGTCGATGAGACCCTCCATGCAAGGCTCCATGCAGAAGGTGTGCTGGCATGGCAGCAGCTTGGGGTTCCGAAAGCGGTCCAAACAGATGCAGCACGTGAGCAGCGAGTCGAACGACTCCATGGCGACTTCCCGGCTGTCTCTGACCTGCACAGAGATGCCACGGATGTGAGTCGCACTGTACGATGAAGTGCGATGATTACTTATTTTTGTGTGCTCTAAATTGTTGATGAGTGTGTGCTAACATGTGGAAAGTTGTTGCTTACACAGAGACAAACCCAATATATTTATTAAAGCTATTTCGTCAGATGGCCCATGAATGTGTTCGACCAGTTCTTCACACTTCACATACACAGTTGAGTTTCCCATACTGTCGATTATCTCAGTTTGTTTTCGCATACTAGGGAGATTGACTAGTAAACCAATATCTTCAAGCGCTGCTTCTTACCAGGGGATTATTCCGGGTGCTTGATCCAGGGACTCCGCTATTCCAAGAAGTTCTGCGGTGGGAGAAGTGTGTATATTTTTGTTTATCTAGTACAACTCCCATGGGTGTCTTGCTAAACTTTGCAATATTTTAAGTGCATCTCCTCCAAATGTGATGAACCCATGGCTAGATGGATTTCCTTGACTGATTGAACAAATGTCGAGTTGAAAATTCGAAAATTGATCCGAGGTTTGTGTTCAAAGGTTTCATATTCATTTTATTGGCGGATGACAAGCAATGAATTTGCAAACATCCACAAAATACGATTCACAAATAGTAGAACAAATACGATTTACATAGTTGGCTGGCAAAAGGGTAACTGTGCAAATGTGCATCTGAATAGTAGTTGCTGCGTGATGAAGAGGCAAAATCCAGCCGCGTTGACACGCGCTCTGGAGGGGGGGGGGCGAAATCCCCCACCCCTCCGGTTTTTCGTAGATTACTCCCGATTTTACCGGCGGATATACGCCATTGTTTGTGTACCTGCTTAGAAATGAACGACACGTTGTTTAAAGTAAGAAAACTAAAATTTACTGATTTTTTTTCGAGTTATGGGTCGGTAAAGTCAAAATATTTTATCAACGCCAGACCACAAATATCGGCGCTGATGCGCTTTCCGTATATTGGCAAAAGGGAAGTGTCCTTGGCAACACTAGCGACTTGTTTGATGTATATTGTTATGCTACGTTGTTTCAAAGTCATGTCAGACCACCGAGGTCAAGTCAGGTCAAGTTCATGACAGGTTAACACACGAACTGGAGGAGTGGAGGGCGAAATCCGCCCACCCGTCTGATTTTTCGTAAACAACTCAATATTGTACCAGCCAATATACGCTATTTTTTCGTACCTGCTTAGAAATGTCCGGCGCATTGTTTAAAGCAAGAAAAATGAAAATCGGACGAAACATTTTTAAGTTTTGGGCCGTTAATTTTTTTTCTCGCAGCGCCAGATAAAAAAAATCGGCGCTGATGCGCTCCTCGTATATTGGCAAAAGGGAAGTGTTCTTGACAACACTAGCGACTTGTTTGATGCATATGGTTATGCTATATAATTTAAAAGTCATGTTAGGTCGCCGAGGTCATCATGGCTAATGGAACCAAACTTGGTCAACTGGAATGTTGTCATAAATGGAAATGACTGTCATGCGATTGATGTCACTTTGCATGTTACTCCCTACACATCCGAAAATCTACCGTTTGTCATTGTGTGCTTAAGCGTTTCTATACTTTAGTCATGCATCTCACTCCTTTCTTTGCGAAGCCGATTGTGCCGAGCCACCCAACGGAGCAGTCAGGTGGGCAGCCCGGTTCCGGCAACTGGAGAGGTAATGACCTGATAAAGTACTCCTATATAGGTGACCTGAGGTCAAAGCGCGGATCTGGCATTTGTCTTGCATCATTAGTAATGTCCGAAACATCCTTAATGCACATTTTTGAGCATTTAAACACACTCACAGCGATCCATAATAATGACAAGCCAAGCCACGCAAAACCAGAAAATGTGTTATTTTGACCTCATTTGACCTTGAAGATATTGCCCTATCGTCACAAAATTTACACATAATAGAGTTAGCTATCGTGCCCATCCACCCTGCGAATTTCGTTGCTGTAGCCTTAATGGGAGCCTCGAGATCTTAGGGGGGGAATCCGCCCCCCTCCAGTGCGCGTAATTTTCAGAGGCCCTCCAAGGCGCGTGTTAATAGGTTCATACTGCACATCACCAGGCAGAAATCGGCTTAAGGTACAGCAGTGCTCGCCATTAGGGAGACACACTCTCTAAGCTTGTGACGTATCAAGGTGTGGGCATATATCCACACTCCGGAGAAAGCTTTCGACTTGGTTGCACCTTTTCTTTTTTCCTTTCTCATTTCAGTGGCATAGCCAAGAATCCGTCCTGGGGACGAACATCTGAAGATGACCACCCTGCCTGCAGAGCTCGCTCCCCACTCTTCCGAAGCTCAACGGAATTTCAGCTTGGGCGGTCGTCACCGCCAGGACGGCTGTGGCCGCTGGGGCGGCTGTGACCACAGGGATGGCTGTGACCACAGGGATGGCCGTGGCCACAGGGACGGCCGTGGCCACAGGGATGGCCACACCCGCTCCAAGGCGGCCGTCTGGAGCGTCTCCTCCCACCCTCCAGGGGCGTGGTTTGGCTTCCCTCTTCGCTCCTCTTGGCTACGCCACTTCTTCAGTGACGACCACAAAATATACTTCGGTGTCACTTGATCCTGAGAAAGAAAGAGGTAGACGTGCAGACCGTGACGTGCTGTGAGACACGGTATCACACACTATCTGGCACAGTGCGTGTCATACAGCGCGTCGGAGAGCATATTGTAGTCAGTTGCCACGCATTTTAATGGCGGATCTCGGCTTCCAGTCCGTGCACTCTAATGGCGGGTCCCGGCTTCCAGTCCATGCATTCTAATAGTGCATCTCGGCTTCCAGTCCGTGCATTCTAATGCTGCATCTCGGCTTCCAGTCCGTGCATTCTAATGGTGCATCTCCGCTTGCAGTCCGTGTATTCTAGTAGTACATCTCGACTTGCAGTTCGTGCATTCTAGTGGTTCATCTCGGCTTCCAAGCTGTACATTCAAATGATGCATCTCGTCTTTCATTTCGCGTATTCTAATGGCGGATCTAGTTTTTCAGCCCGTTCATTCTAGTGGTGCATTTCGGCTTCCAGTTCGTGCATTCTAGTAATGCATATATGCCTCCAGTCCATCCACCTCATGTCTAAACATTCCCACTATTCCTAATTAATTGTGGATGACTCAAGGGAGTAGCAGTACACGGCACGTACCCCAACTGTCAGCAGGGGTGTAGCCAGGATTTGGTCTAGGTGGGGGGGGACCATTTGAAAAGGACCCCTACTTATGGAAGGTCCTCCCACTTTTCCGAAGCTCCCCGGATTTCGGAAAAGCTGACTTCGAAAGGGTCAGTCTCTCCCGATTTCGGCCGGTTCAAGTGGCTTGCAACTATATTAGCTGCAGATGTTACAATTTGTATGCCCACCAGCCGCATGACTGGGATAAAAAGATGCGTAAGCAGAACAGAACTAAACGCTTCCAGAACAATCATTCCGCCCATTTCCGGTCCCAGTCGACTGAATTCAAAATCATGCCGGTTTATCATTTCCCAAGCCTTTTCCTGAGTACACAAAGGTTTAATCTGTGCACTATGCCCACTCCCCTGCCAGTGCATTGAAAGCATTCCATGCTCCTAGCTCTTACAAAGAACTGTTCTGGTCGTCCACTGCCACAGACACAACAGCACACTCAGGAGAAAAGAGCGACTGAGTGCGCGGCTGCTTCCCTCGCTCAGGCAATTTTATTCTTGCACACCCTATTTGTGGGAAGTAGCTTATTTCCAGCAGGCCACACTGTTCCAGCAGTTCGACTGAGTTTCGTGTCGACCCCACTCTGCCAGCACCCTGGACGCGAGCTTGGAGGCAACACCGGCTGTCGTCTGTCGGCGTGCGTTGGTTTGTGCCTGGCAGCTGCTCAAGGGCAGGCGGCTGCGAGATGGGTGACAGTGACGTGCGACCAGCCTCCGCCAGCCACTCGGCCTGCGCTGTATTTTTGGCGCGTTGGAGATTCGAGCTGAGCGCGGCGGATTTTGACACGACCAAGAGGGGCGGCAGCGGAAGCGGTGGCGGACGTTCGGGGGGCGTTTCAGGACAAATATAATCTAGTATGGTCAGATTTGAACATCATCTCTCAGAAATTGAAGAAAATTAGTTTACGGGATAATTATGTGGCGTTGATTTCAAACAGATCATTCCTAATCTCATCAGATTCCGAGATCAACAACTATGCTCTCCGGTACTTTCAAGTCGTGGCGAAACATTGGTACTGACGAATCGATATAAAACCATTTTTTTCTAAGTATAAATGCCAAATGAAGTATATATTCAAAATCCCATTTCAATGCTGAATTCAAATATGTCACTTGTTTCTAACCAAGTTTACCTTTGGCACCAATGATCTCTGACCCAATTTGAAAGTCAACAAATGCATAGCTTCCCCTATATATTTTTAAAGAAGGATATCCTGTAAACTGAAAGCAGGACACTTGTTTATATGCATATCCCCAAGAACCGAGTGTATTTTAATTTGTGTCGTGCTTAGTGACCTCTGAAGGTGATCCTGTTTGCATCGTGAACACCGATGCATGCATATTGGCATTATATGGAGACATTCATCTCCTTCGTGAGTACGTTTTGAATTATTATCATGTATGTATAACCATAGGCCATTATAAATGTTCCAGATTAAGACCATCGATGGTCATGTGCATGACATGTCATGGCCTGAAGTCATACATGTACCAAGTAATCTACGCATTTAGTTAGGTAGAAACATGCGTTGTGTCGGCTATCAAACAAAATCAAGTAGCAATACAAGTCGTAGGCACGAAATGGGTTGGAGGTTGGATATCGGTTTCTAAGCTGAAAGGCTGTGGGTTCGAATCTCACCTGTCGCCGCTCTCCACCCACGACCATTCGGCGGAGAGATTGGCGAGCGAACGATCTAGCGGCCAAATGGGTCGTAGGAACCAATAAGTATCCAACCAGCCGGCAATACTAATCGTGAAAGCTTTAAGGACATGATGTAGGTAGCAAGCCACATAAAATACAACATAAATCATTTAGCGCTCTGGCGAGGAACATATTATTTCATCAGTATCATATGATGGCCCTCCCTCGATGATCATTATCGAGGGAGGGCCATCATAGAATACTGATGAAAAAATACAGCATATACTAATGTGCATTGCTAGATAATGGCATAATTGGATACAAACTTCGCTGAAAGGAGAATGAGCCACTTTCACGACCAGGAGAGCGTTCCTCTCGTTCTTATCCAATTCTAACATGTCAAATCGATATGATGTGGTGGGATTGGTACCTAACAGCAGGGGTTGCTAAATACCCCCACTATGTCTTGCGCTGCCGGCTGATGCGAAGCTTGTTCATCGTGTAATTTATACACTTGGGCCCCGGTATGATAAAGCGTGTGCACGGTGTAGTCGTCGAATTCTTCCGAGTGGATCCTGATAATACAAACACCGAGTTGCTGCGCATAGATGCAACTTACCAAGTCGTCTCGTTTCTATCTTTTGTTTGAGGGTTGGGGGCCGTTCTGTCTGACTGACCACCTGTCTTGAGGACATATCGTTGTTCCCTCTTATCAGATGACAGTTCGTGTACCGTAATTACTTCCTTGCTTTTGGAGACAAAACGATGCAGCTTCTGCGTTTCGGTCTGCGTGCTTGGAAACTGTGTTGTAGTTTTGTACAGGTGGAATTTACACCATGACTACTCCGGTAGAGATATGCCATGCGTTTGTTAAGTTTATACTGACAGTGTGTGTACATTTCGGTAGCATTCAATATCTGGTCAGATCATGTTCCGACCTACCTATCTTGTCGCGTTGTTCGTTTAACCGTCCCACCTATTCCATCACATGCATTCTTTCCATTTGAAGCTCAGAAAACGTCCACTCATATGATAAGCCAAAATGCTCCTCGTGGCGGCTTATGTTTACAAAGTTAAACCAGCCTTGTATTGGCCGGCACAGCCATCTGAGAAGTAATTAACTTTTCGAATCTATGGATGGTTTATAGGAGAGATGGTAGAAACCGCTGCAGGCAAGCATGAACCACGGCTGTGCTTCGTGCAGTCAGATAAAAACAGACACTTTTGCAACAGGTCGTACGAGATGAAAGTGTGACTGTTCCAATAAACTACAAATGGAAGCACGGTACATTGGGAGCTGACCCAACGAAATTCTTCGGCAGCATACTGGACAATAAAGCAGAAGTTTTCTTTAAAAAATAGACCATTCACTAATCTGAAACTACCTTTCGGTACTTTTTTTCATTTGAGATCATTTGACTCCGGAGACTGACTTCAGGTTACATGAAGTCAAGGAAACTGCCATTTATAATCACTAGTATGCCAAAATAGCCTACTGCATGGTAATAGTTTCCACTCTACTTCTAAAAGCAATGTATATATCCATAGCATGGCAATCCGTGTGCACTGGTATCGGCGATGTAAACAGAATCACCTTCAGGGGTCACATACCCCGCTGTAAATTAAAATACACAAGGTTTTTGCTGCATATTCATATAAACAAGTGTCCTACATTCACGTCTCCATTTTTTTTTAAGTAGGGAAGCTATAATATTGTCCACCTTAAAACTAGGTGACGAGGTCACTGGGGTTAAGTGTAAAGTCGGTTCAAAACAAGTTGCATATCGGAAGTCAGCATTCAATTTTGATTCTGAATCTATACTTCATTTTACATTTATATACAAGAAAAAGTGGTATTATATCGATTCATAAGTACCAATGTTCCACCATGACCTGAAAATGCCAGAGGGCATAGCTTTAGACTTTGGATTCTGATGAGAATAAGAATGGTCTTTTCGAAATCAGTGCCCCAGAGTCACCCTGCACACCAATTATAATAGCATTCTGAGAGGTGTGTTATAGGTAGGTCGATCCGTCCTGTAATGGCCTGCTGTGTCGGTGTTTCAGTCAGTTATCAGCCGCTGAAGCGTGGCGTCAAGTTCGACACGACGTCATCAGTCAACTCAGTCAGCAGTCACTGACGCTGCAACACATGGTCCCCTCAGGTAAGGGTCATCAGTCGGCGTGAGAGTGCGATGCACTGTCTCCATTGTGTTGGTCATCGGTCAGTCTGAGAGTGCGATGCACTGTCTCCCTAGTGTTGGTCATCGGTTAATCTGAGAGTACGACACACTGTTTCCCTAGTGTTGGTCATCGGTTAGTTTGAGAGTGCGATGCACTGTCTCCATAGTCTCGGTCATCACCGAGGCGCGACAAAGTCTGCCTATGTCTCACTCATTAATCAGTGTGACTGCAACACTAAGTCGACCCATGTCTCGGGCCTCAGTCAGTGAGACGGTCGCGCTACGCTTGCCCAGTGGAACAGCCTAGTATCTCTTGGTGGATGTGTATGCATTAGAGCATCATTTCGTACCTTTTTCAATCTCAGTGCTCACTTTAATCCGGTCTGAGTAGTCTAGCACCTCTCCCATCTAGTTACAACCAACATTTGCTGCACTATAGCTGGTGCACTACAGTACAAATCACCCCACCGACGTTTGGTTACAGACTGCATGTGCTACACTAGTCAGTGGTGTACTGCAGCACAAGTCACCCACGTGGCTACAGACCACATTTACTAGCTACAGTTGGTGCACTGCAGCACAAGTCACCCACGTGGCTACAGACCACACTTGCTAGCTACAGCTGGTGCACTGCAGCACAAGTCACCCACGTGGCTACAGACCACATTTGCTCTGCTACAGTTGGTGCACTGCAACACAAATCAAATAAGAATGTGTGTAAAATGTATAGTCAATCAATAGTAGTCCGCATACATACAGCTTATTGTTGGATGTTTTGGCTCAACATCTGCTAATATTAGCGTTGTCCTTCAAACTCAGAACTACGGTCTTATCATATATAGCATCCAAGTGATACGTATTCCTATTAGGAACACTGAACTAACTCCTAACTCCTGATATGTACCGGCTGGCTAACAGCGTAGTACAACGCGTTTGGTTGCCGAATCTAACGTTCCGAATCCGTTTCAAGCTGTACCCGTATGAGTGAATTCAATCCGATCCATGTTCATACGGGATGGAGGTCCCCCCCCCCCTATGCAATCCGGGCAAGCCGTTTTTCGTCCAGGTGACGAAGTACTGTTAAATGGCAGCTCCCCATGGTGACACAGACATACAATCCGCTGCAGTGTTCGCTCGGATAGCCTCGTGGCAAGTCTGCAGACATCTTTCCTGTTACCTGATTTGTGCAATCATCTGCAATCGCTAGCTAGTTAGATAAAGTAGGGAGGGGAGGGGATATATATATATATATATATATATATATATATATATATATATATATATATATATATAAAAGAGATGGACAGAAACGTAGAGACACGAAAGGGAGACAGAGAGACAAAAAGACAGAAACAGATAGACATATGGCAGAAAGACAAAGGGAGAAAGAGAGGGATAGAGATGAAGATAGATGAAGAGAGAGAGAGAGAGAGAGAGGAGGACATCATTCCATCAAAATGCTCAGAGAAGTTAAAGGGTTCCACTACATGGGAAAGGGCGCATGATCCCTACCCCTCCCCACACCCTCAACATTTCGTGACCCCTAATAAATGAACTGGCTGAACTCCAGACAGTTCATTTATGGCTACTTTGAACTCTTCCCCCGCCATAGAATACAAAACCGGCGCCGGAACCCATGGATGATCAACGAAATGCAAAAATATATTCCGAGCTGTGGCGTTTAGATCGGCTAGGTGGTAGCATGGTGGAATATCAACAGTACATGCAAGGTATTTGGTAATCCGGAAGGACATGAACAGTCCTGGCCAAGTAGGTAGCAGTCCGGTGGGTGTCTGGCTAGGTAGGTAGCAGTCCGGTGAGTGCTTGGCTAGGTGGTACTCTGCTATCAGCTGTATATCAGGTTTGTGGTATTCCTCCTTAGCGCGGTCATCAACAGTCACCCGTTGTCGTAACTTGTCACCCAGTACCAACAGATGTCGGCCGGTGTCGCTGGATGTTACCCAGCATCATTAGATGTTATCAGGTGTTACCTAGTACCATCAGGTGCCATCCGGTGTCATCAGCTGCTATCCAGTGTCATCAGGCATCCTGGAGCAGCTCCGAACGACCCCAACATCGTCACTGTCACATGGCTGGCCAGGCTGGTCGATTACAAACACCGCTGCAAGGCCGGCTGGATGGACAGACACAAGCCTGGCTATCTGCCACCACGTCGTACCTCATGACGGCGGGACAGTGCCATCGCATGACAGCTGGTGATGCAGCGTCGACCGTCGCACCACCGGTGTCGTCACATCAGAAGACAGGTGGCGACGTCACACCACACGACTGGTAGCGACGTTACAGCACACGACTGGTAGCGACGTCACACCACACGACTGGTAGCGACGTCACACCACACGACTGGTAGCGACGTCACACCACATGACTGATAGCGACATCACACCACACGACTGGTAGAGACGTCACACCATTCGACTGGTAGCGACGTCACACCATACGACTGGTAGAGACGTCACACCATTCGACTGGTAGCGACGTCACACCATTCGACTGGTAGTGACGTCACCCCACACGACTGGTAGCGACGTCACACCACATGACTGATAGCGACATCACACCACACGACTGGTAGAGACGTCACACCATTCGACTGGTAGCGACGTCACACCACACGACTGGTAGAGACGTCACACCACACGACTGGTAGAGACGTCACACCATTCGACTGGTAGCGACGTCACACCACATGACTGATAGCGACGTCACAGCGACGTCACACCACACGACTGGTAGCGACGTCACACCACATGACTGATAGCGACGTCACACCACACGACTGGTAGCGACGTCACACCATTCGACTGGTAGCGACGTCACACCACACGACTGGTAGCGACGTCACACCACATGACTGATAGCGACGTCACACCACACGACTGGTAGAGACGTCACTCCATTCGACTGGTAGCGACATCGCATCACACGACTGGTAGCGACGTCACACCACATGACTGATAGCGACGTCACACCACGCGACTGGTAGAGACGTCACACCATTCGACTAGTAGCGACGTCACACCATTCGACTGGTAGCGACGTCACACCATACGACTGGTAGAGACGTCACACCATTCGACTGGTAGCGACGTCACACCATTCGACTGGTAGTGACGTCACCCCACACGACTGGTAGCGACGTCACACCACATGACTGATAGCGACATCACACCACACGACTGGTAGAGACGTCACACCATTCGACTGGTAGCGACGTCACACCACACGACTGGTAGAGACGTCACACCACACGACTGGTAGAGACGTCACACCATTCGACTAGTAGCGACGTCACACCACATGACTGATAGCGACGTCACAGCGACGTCACACCACACGACTGGTAGCGACGTCACACCACATGACTGATAGCGACGTCACACCACACGACTGGTAGCGACGTCACACCATTCGACTGGTAGCGACGTCACACCACACGACTGGTAGCGACGTCACACCACATGACTGATAGCGACGTCACACCACACGACTGGTAGAGACGTCACTCCATTCGACTGGTAGCGACATCGCACCACACGACTGGTAGCGACGTCACACCACATGACTGATAGCGACGTCACACCACGCGACTGGTAGAGACGTCACACCATTCGACTAGTAGCGACGTCACACCATTCGACTGGTAGTGACGTCACACCACACGACTGGTAGCGACGTCACACCATTCGACTGGTAGCGACGTCACACCACACGACTGGTAGCAACGTCGCACCACACGACTGGTAGCGACGTCACACCACATGACTGATAGCGACGTCACACCACACGACTGGTAGAGACGTCACACCATTCGACTGGTAGCGACGTCACACCACACGACTGGTAGCGACGTCACATAATACGACTGGTAGCGACGTCACACCACATGACTGGTAGCGACGTCACAGAACACGACTGGTAGCGACGTCACACCACATGACTGATAGCGACGTCACACCACGCGACTGGTAGAGACGTCACACCATTCGACTAGTAGCGACGTCACACCATTCGACTGGTAGTGACGTCACACCACACGACTGGTAGCGACGTCACACCACACGACTGGTAGAGACGCCACACCATTCGACTGGTAGCGACGTCACACCACACGACTGGTAGCGACGTCCCACCACATGACTGACAGCGACGTCACACCACACGACTGGTAGAGATGTCACACCACAGCACACGGCTGGTTGTGACGTCACACGACATGACTGGTAGCGACGTGACTGGTGAAGACGGCATATAAGGTGTTGGAAAAAGAGGTCACATGAAGTTACAAATGAACGATACTAACGTCACGTCACATGACCGGTAATGACGGCCATGACCAATAATAATAACATGATAGCAATAATTATAACCACATGATCGGCAACCATGTTGCATCATATGAACGGTGATGGCGTTTCGTCACACTTCCAGAGACGATGCTATATCACATGACCGGTGATGATGTCACATCTCATGACCGATAGCTTTGCATCACGCAACTGATAATGACGTGACATCATGTGACCGAACACCTCAGTACTCCACAGGAACGATTCGAAGAACAAAATGTCTAGCATCCCAGAATATCACTCGGCTGATTGTTATGTCAAAATTAATAGCCGCCTATTTCTTCTCCTGTCTCGCTATTACCACTACCACTCGCACCGGAGGGCCTTTCTTATAACGTCCGTAGTCCAAGACTCAGCCTGTCAATTCATGCAGATATAACATGCGATTCCCGACGGATATAATCCATGTTGACAATCCCGACAGGTATAGTCTAGGTTGACGCAGTCCCAACAGATATAGCCCAGGTTTGCACATTCCCGACAGATATAGCCCAGGCTGACACACATACACTTATGCGAGTGTCGCCAGATGTAGCCAAAGTTGACGCAGTCCAGACAGATGTAGCCCAGGCTGACACATCTATACTTATGCGAGTGGCGACAGATATAGTCCAGGTTGACATACAGACATCTTCGTAAAGACCAGAGTCACGCGGCTCAATTGTCGAAACAGATACCCTTGGTCCGGTCTTGGCCGGGTGGGTGATTTAGGCTAATTGTTGCTGTTGGTCTTAGCTTTCAGTCACGGCGTGTGTTGTTACGTATTCTTTTGGAGGGACGCACATCGCCAAGGTTAAATTGTGTCCCCTCTAATGTTTAATTATTTGCACCCAATGTTGAGTCCGAAAAATGTAGAACTCACCGCTTAATATACATATTTCTCTTCGAGCAGCGCAGGTATCCTGCTAGCTCCCCAATGCTTTTTCTGACATGAACCCGGTGCGTCCACCGAAGGGTGTTCATAAAGCGACAGTCCTGTTTCCAGCAGTCAACTTGTCATGGAGGATGGGTTTGGATGCCTGAGTCGTTCCACTGTGTCGGTAAAGTGTGGTGCAGCGGTCTAATAGGTAATCACGAATCTTACCCGACATGGTCGCAGCGACTAGAATACTGGACTTGAAGCAGTACAGTATTTTGGGCTGGACAGTCAATATATTAACAATCACAGATGACACATGCTACATTTCCTTTCCTTTTCTTTCCTTTTTTACCTTTCGTCCTTACTACATTCAATGCAATGTAGCAACTATTTTTGGAGATCCTTAAATAAGACTACAAACATGCTTTCTTAGTACATTAAGTATATTAACTTGTCATACGCTGTTCGGCAGGTAAACACAACATGAAATATCAGACACGGAATGCAAATCGATGTCGAAGTGCTACTCCAGCTGTATCAATCTACACATACTGAGAGGGAATCGATGTCGAAGTGCTACACCAGCTGTATCAATCTACACATACTGAGAGAGAATCGATGTCGAAGTGCTACACCAGCTGTACCAATCTGAACATATTGAGAGGAAATTGACGTCGAAGTGTTACACCAGTTGTGCCAATCTGCACAGATTGGGAGAGAAGCGCGACACCGATCCACCGACTAATACCCCCGGTCGGTTGATGCACCACAAATTACACGCCTCTGGTGCGGATATACATTGGCGAGTTGCGAGAGTGACCAGCAGGGTAAGAATATCCCTCGACGGCTTCCCACCACAGCTGGCACATCCTCAGTGACGTCCTCCCACCACAACTGAGACATCATCAGTAACGGCCTCCCACCACAACTGAGACATCATCAGTGACGGCCTTCCACCACAACTGACACATCATCAGTGACGGCCTCCCACCACAACTGAGACGTCATCAGTGACGGCCTCCCACCACAACTGAGACATGATCAGTGATGGCCTCCCACCACAGCTGATACATGATCAGTGACGGCCTCCCACCACAACTGAGACATCATCAGTGACGGCCTCCCACCACAACTGAGACATCATCAGTGTCGGCCTCCAACCACAGCTGACACATCATCAGTGACGGCCTCCCACCACAACTGAGACGTCATCAGTGACGGCCTCCCACCACAACTGAGACATGATCAGTGACGGCCTCCCACCACAGCTGGCACATCCTCAGTGACGGCCTCCCACCACAACTGAGACATGATCAGTGACGGCCTCCAACCACAGCTGACACATCATCAGTGACGGCCTCCCACCACAACTGAGACGTCATCAGTGACGGCCTCCCACCACAACTGAGACATGATCAGTGACGGCCTCCCACCACAACTGAGACATGATCAGTGATGGCCTCCCACCACAGCTGATACATGATCAGTGACGGCCTCCCACCACAACTGAGACATCATCAGTGACGGCCTCCCACCACAACTGAGACATCATCAGTGTCGGCCTCCCACCACAACTGATACATGATCAGTGACGGCCTCCCACCACAGCTGATACATGATCAGTGACGGCCTCCCACCACAACTGAGACGTCGTCAGTGACGTAGTGCCCCTGAGAGGGCCTGCCGGAGGCCTGCCTGAGGGGGCCAGCATCGGTGGAAGTCAGTCTATGGGCACAGGAGAGGCTAGAGCGGGTCGCCAGAGGATCGGCCTCGTCTAGGGATCTGGCTCGTGCTGGGATCGAGTTTGTGTAGGGCTCTGCCTCGTTCAGAGGATCTGGCTCGTCTCGTGATGTTACTCTTCTGTGATGGATGATGGCAGAATCACTAGTAACTCGCCAAACTCACAAATCAATCAAAAGCTGCGGTGGCAGCTTCAGGGCAAATTTCATACTCACTTTAGTTTGGTGATTCGTTGTCACATCATGGCGACTCACGATAATATAAATTTAATCCAACGCCATGGCGACACACCATAATGGACATGTAATCCAACGCCATGGCGACACACCATAATGGACATGTCATCGAACGCCATGGCGACACACCATAATGGACATGTAATTGAACGTCATGACGACACAGCATACTGGACATGTCATCAAACGCCATGGCGACACACCATAATGGTAATGTAATAAAAGGCCAAGGCGACACACCATAATGGCAATGCAATTAAAGGCCATGGCGATACACCATAATAGCAACGTAATCAGACGTCATGCAGTAATTCTGACCAGATCAAGCAGTATCTATGTTTGTCGTAAAGGTGAAGACGGGTTACCTTGTTTGTACTGATGCGTCCCCCTCCCGCAGGGAGGGGTAAGGCTATCTCGGAAACATTATGACTCCCTGCAATGCAAAAGACGTGGTTAGAGTACATATATCACAGGCAACAACACGAACCGGAACGTGGACATATATATATATATATATATATATATATATATATATATATATATATATATATATATATATAATATATATATATTATATGTAATATATATATATAAAAATATATAATAATATATATACATATATATATATATATATATATATATATATATATATATATATATATATATATATATATATATATATATAATATATATATATACATATATATATATATACATATATGTATATGTATATCATATATAGTGCATATTGTAAATAATTATTGGTGACTGACCCATTTAAAAAATTTTGTTCATATATTTGTTCACCTTGTTCACCCGTGATATAACTTTCCATGCATTCATACATTTACTCTACTGTGTATGAGGAAGAATAAACAATCATGGAGGATTTTGGAAGGTGTTTTGATAACATGACAAAGGAACGAATGCGTGGAATATGTCATTGTTTGTTGTTAAACGTAAAAATGCTTCAAAAGTTTGCGAGTTCTAACCCCGAAAAATATACACATACGAGAGAATATCGGAACAAGTTATGAAGCAAGGTAAACCATACGGAAATGAGAGAACTTGTCCCTTAGCGACGTGACTGTGGTAAGTTTGATCTTTTCTTGAAACACTGGTGGCAATTGTTTTCTTTCCGCTGATGTTCCAGGCGCTGCGGCAACTGTGGGCACGCGACGCATGGCGTCTGTTTGTCCTGCAAAACTCACCAACTAGAAAGACAATCCAGTTGAGAGCTTGCGGCTCCCACCTCGTTTTCAGCCCTGTGGGTGACATTCGTGACCTTTAAGGAGTTCAGCGTTCATGTATGACGCACCTGACTGAGGAGCTATCGCAGAATTGATGTCGATAAGTAAAATGGTCACAGAGTTCCCGAGGCCGTGACATGTGGGCTTGCAGGTGACTATGCACTACAAAAGTACAGATCACACATACAGAATGTCAGATGGGGGCCAGCATTAATTTTTGGAACTGCGAAATACAGCGGTAAGGCCATTTTGTTTGCCTGGATCAGGGCTGATGCAAGACTTCTCTTTCGACGCGATTCAAGGTATGTGATGGCACCGACGTGCACGAGGCCCACATCCGACTGAGTAAGGCGCAGGGGTGGTAGCTGCATTCCAGCAGCATGGCTTCCCGTTCGATCAGGTGGAGTAATACAGTGAATGCTTAGAAAGGTTGAGTATCGCTGTAGTGGCGGGGCGCATTGAGGAATAATAGAAGAGGTGAAGGGACGGAGGGGGCGGGTGCATGACTGGTCATTCACCCCAGATGCCACTTTGGGTGGAGCCTCACACCGCCCGATGAGTCAAAGAAGCTGACGACAGACTGATGTCGTGTACGGCGCAGACATGGCTGGAGATATCGGGTGGACACGGTTCGACCCTCCTGATTTGATACTATGCTAATGTTAAGTTGTCAATTTACTCATTCAGTCGCCCCGGTAGCTCAGTTGGTTAGAGCGCTGGCCTGCACTGGTCTCCCCTGTACTGGCAACACAGGGTTCGAGTCGCTTCGCGCGCTCGCATTTAGCCCCCGGCCGAGAGTGTCAGTTGGCAGCTGGCCCGATAAGGTCGGGGACGAGCTACCGGGTGGCCGTGTCGGTCCATTGGCGGCACGTTAAACTTTCGGTCTAAATTCTGCCGTTGAACTGGAGATCATTGATCGGGTGGTGGGACCAGGGTTCACGCAACAAGCTCTGCTTAGCAATAGAACCCTGGCTCCTCAAGCCACCCCAGCAACAACTCCGATCAAATTTTTTTAATTTAAAATCTGAAAATGCGTCTTGAATATAAAGACATGTACCCCCTGCATTCGTGAGATAATTCCGGTCCTGGGTACAAAGGACACCTGGGACTGGCTGGTGACGGCCGACACCACCTGGTCAGCTGCAGAGCCGGGGTCGGTTGGTGCAGAGGACACCTGGGACTGGCTGGTGACGGCCGACACCACCTGGTCAGCTGCAGAGCCGGCGGTCGATTGGTGCAGAGGACACCTGAGACTGGCTGGTGACGGCCGACACCACCTGGTCAGCTGCAGAGCCGGCGGCCGACTGGTGTGTCGGGGACCATGCGCAGGACACCTGAGACGGACTGCCGGATGGGAGAGGGTGACTGATGAGCGGAACCCACCGCCTGGTATGTGGCTTGGCGGTCGTCCGCCGGCGGCCTCCCACCGCCGGCTATTTTTACTGATGCTGCGACGGGTCGCCCGCCAACGGTGGCTCGAGAAGTGCCGCGCCACCCGACGTCCCCGTCCTGCCCACCGTGTGTAGGGCAAGTCAACTGCGCAGCCAGGACGTCTCTCCGGACGGGGCTCATGTATTGAGTGCCATTATGCGATGTGTAATGTTGTTTTGGTGCAGCAGCATGCCAATTTTCATCGCCTTTGTTGACGTGTTGCAGTGGGGTCAATTGAGTCGAAATTCTGCCGATTGCTTCATTTCCTGTGCGAATGCTCATAGTCTGACTGTAAATGCATGTTTCACTGAACTAAACTGTTGCGTACGTCACTAGTAGCGCTGCACATGCGGGATAATGGAACTGTGACGTCATGCCCCCATGGCTCAGGGCATTCCAAAATTCGGACTTCTCAGGGTCCCTATCAGAAGGAATGGACAAAGCCTCCTCTCACCGTCGCCCCACGGACGACCGAACGTGCCATAGAACACTAAGATTTCTCTGAAAACAACTCCAAAATGCCAGAATGCACAAGGCCTTTCGAAAAAGGTTTTTTGGGTATATAAAAATGTGAACCTCTCGTCAGGAAGCCCGTCACATCACTGTGCCACACTTGGCCAGGTTATACCATTATGTCACTCACCCGGTGCAACATCACTCTATCACATGTACGCGGTGCCACATTACTGTGCCACACTTACCCGGTGCCACATCACTGTGCCACACTTACCCGGTGCCACATCACTGTGCCACACTTACCCGATGTTACATCACTGTGCCACACTTACCCGGTGTTACATCACTGTGCCACACTTACCAGGTGTTACATCACTGTGCCACACTTACCCGGTGTTACATCACTGTGCCACACTTACCAGGTGTTACATCACTGTGCCACACTTACCAGGTGTTACATTACTGTGCCACACTTACCCAGTGTTACATCACTGTGCGACACTTACCCGGTGCTACATCACTGTGCTATACTTACCCGGTGTAACATGCCACACCTACCCGGCGTTAAAAACGCAGCTGTTCGAGTTATACAATGGTCTGACCAGCAGCAGAATAGATTGTATGCGGCAATGGTTATCATGAGCGTACAGTGTAATGTGACGCTGACAGCCGGAGGTGAGAGTGTAATGTGATGCTGACAGGCGGACGTGAAAGTGTAATGTGGTGTTGACAGTTGAACGTGACAGTGTAACGTGGTTTTGACAGCTGGACATGACAGTGTAATGTGGTGTTGACAGCCGGACGTGACAGGGTAATGTGACGCTGACAGCCGGACGTGACAGTGTAATGTGGTGTTGACAGCCGGACATGACAGTGTATGTGGTATTGACAGCCGGACGTGTCAGTGCCGGTGCAACTTCAAGGAATTTTGGTGCGGTCGACGACAGAGTGTGGCGTGCTGCACAAGAGAGGTGACCTAAAGATCGACTCTCTTTTTTCAAACGTGCCAAGAACTGTTATTTCTACCATTCTCCACTGCACACAGCACGAAGCAACAATTTAATCCCAAACTGGATTAATGACCAAACAAACACCGGATCACTTCCACTTCCACATCAGCGAGTAGCCTGTACAGGGCACAGTCACGTCTTGAACATGGGAGAAAAACGCCTTCTACTTAGCGACAGGCATGGCGGCAAGCTTAAGATTTTTCTATAATGCTTGCAGACCGATGAGGGACTCTCACAAAAGGTCTGATTCGCGTACCACCGTGTATCTCATGGGAGAGGTGCTGTTGGCTTGACATGGAGCCACACATTCCACCATGGTGGACGTCGCGGCTGACGAATACTTCATTGTTCTATTTCGACACTTCTGGCTCTTCTCCACATGTTATTCACACATGAAGTGGGAAGTATTCCAGGTAACAGATGGTTCAACTGGACTTTACTGGACGTCAGCTTTGAAATTGTGTTCAAACGAGTTCCTAAGTGAATCACTGGCTCTCAGTCGTCAGGAAGCAGCACCTCTTCGATACTCATTACTCAGCTAGTTATCTGCAACATGCCGCGAAACCACACATGCCAGCCGCCTGGTCAATATCTCATGTCATTGCAGCTCGAACTCGATGTCAGAGAGTAATTACGTGATGTTATCCCATCAGTCTGCAATTGCACATTGTCACCCTCGATGTAAAGCAACCGAACATATCTGAGGCATCTTGTATGAAAATTGTACACGACGGCTTTTAAGAAACAAAAATAAGCGCCTCGTTTTTCTTCCACGCCAACCCACTTTTTTACTTGCCAGAAGCTTGACGTACCGCGTTCACGTGAACAATGAGTATGGAAGGATACTTATGCCTATCTATGATCGGGTTGGAGCAAAATAAATATTACGCTTTTAAAATATGTTTGTTTGCATACAGATGTAGAGTTGCTGCGCTGCAGTAACTCTACAGAGGCTCTGTATTTTATCGGATTACAGCAATTTATCCTTCAGCCTTTTGACAAGATAAGTTGATCTCCTTGACCTTTGCCTGATGTGATGTAAATGAAAGACCGTCTCAACGTAAAAGTGCCAAAGTAAAAGATAAGGCGAATGGTTTCGGAGACAGCCAGCAGTAACATCCTCCAATTTGTCACAGTGACCAAATATCTAAGGTTGTTTCGGATTCATCTTATGGGGGAGAGGTGAAGGTGAATCCAATGTTGGTGAATGCTCTGATCAAGTTCCCTGTGGGGAAAAAACAATCATGCAGCATACCTTACATGCTATACTTGCAATGCACATTGCTTAATCTGGCTGTGTTTTCATTTCCCTCTAGCGGGCTCAAATTACACCATGGAAATGTAGCTTCTGCTATAGTAAGTATGGGATGTTCTTGGTGCATGATCTGACGAGCTGGAGGGGCTCCAGTTGAAGTATACTTAGCAATAATGAATACCATGAATGATTCCTGCCATGTGCTAGCCCATGAAATCTAGGGCCCAGTGCAACTCAACAACTTGTGATAACGACCTGTACATATACCTGAACATGCATGTACTTACCGACGATGCGTATGTATAGTTTAAAGGCATGTGGAATATATCCGTTGCTTCAAAGCTGAGTGTCTCTGCATGAGTGGCGAGAACGTACCTGTCCCCGGCCTTCGCCGATTAATAATTTGCATCCAACACTGCACATGATGCAAACTGATCCTACCAGAAATCCATACCTGAGATGCTACAGAAGCTGCAATAAACATATGTCATACATTGCCCAAATGTTTTTATTTAATCCTACCTCGCATCACTAACCGCTGAGGCAGAAGTTTCAGGACGAACTCCGGACAAGTATCAACGCTGGCGTCACTCACATCTGGCAGGCGAAGCACCAACGCTGGCGTCACTCACATCTGGCAGGCGAAGCACCATCGGTGGCGACACTCACATCTGGCCGACGAAGCACCATCGGTGGCGACACTCACATATGACCGTCGAAGCACCAACGGTGGCGACACTCACATCTGGCCGACGAAGCACCATCGGTGGCGACACTCACATATGACCGTCGAAGCACCAACGGTGGCGACACTCACATTTGGCCGGCGAAGCACCAACGCTGGCGTCACTCACATCTGGCCGGCGAAGCACCATCGGCAGTGACACTCACATCTGGCCGGCGAGGCACCATCGGTGGCGACACTCACATCTGGCCGGCGAGGCACCAACGGTGGCGACACTCACATCTGGCAGGCGAAGTGCCAACGGTGGCGACACTCACATCTGGCAGGCGAAGTGCCAATGGTGGCGACACCCACATCTGGCCGGCGAAGCACCATCGGTGTCGACACTCACATCTGGCCGGCGAAGTACCATCGGTGTCGACATTCACATCTGGCAGGCGAAGTACCATCGGTGGGGACACTCACATCTGGCCAGCGAGGCACCATCGATGGCAACATTCACATCTGGCAGGCGAAGCACCGTCGGTGGCGAAACTCACATTTGGCTGAGGTGCACCGTTGAGAAGAGCCAGACCAGGACGCGCGGTCACACCGGCAGTTGGTGACTGTGCGGCCCTGGCCAGGCCCCGCCCCGGACCCGGGCCCCAGCCAACGCTGCCTCGACCGAACACTGCTCAGAAATAGACACCAGATCCGGGGCATACGCAGGCGGGCGGTGTCGACCCGTGGTCACAGACGGTCACAGACGGTCTCAGACGGTCACGGACGGTCACAGACGGTCACAGACGGTCACAGACGGTCATAGACGGTCACGGACGGTCACAGACGGTCACAGACGGTCACAGACGGTCACAGACGGTCTCAGACGGTCACAGGCCCTTCGTCACAGAACCGTGGTCCGCATGTAAGCGTGGAGAGCACTGACAACCTTTGGGACATCGCTAAGATCACAGACGGCATTTGTGCCATTGTGGATGTCACAGGTGGCCTTAGGCGGTGATTGTGTCATTGTGGGGTAACAGGTGTCCTTAGATTAGTTGTGTCATGATCATTGACGGTGTCTTGTCATTGTGGGGCTTGCAAGTGGCCAGTCTTTTGACGCCACCAAATCCCCAACAATCATTTGGGTGCAATGTTCCGGTACATTGTGTTGGTAGTGGGATGCTGTGCTGTCCACCAGAACTGTCGTCGTGCGTCTGTGTGCCGCTGACACTGAGACCACATCCTACTGAGGCTATATCCTGCTGAGGTCACATCAGTCTGATCACACATCTTATTGAAGGCCACATCCTACTGAGTCCACATCCTACTGAAGCCACATCCCACTGAGGCCACATCCTACTGAAGCCACATCCTACTGAGGCCACATCCTACTGAAGCCACATCCTACTGAGGCCACATCCTACTGAAGCCACATACTACTGAGGCCACATCCTACTAAGGCCACACACTACTGAAGCCACATACAGCTGAGTCCACATCCTACTGAGGCCACATCCGACTGAAGGCCACATCCGACTGAAGGTCACATCCGGATGAGGCCACATCCGGCTGACGATGGCAGACAGCGCGTCCAACATGATCCGATACATTCTCACCTCAATGCAGACACCGGAACTGCAGTGTGTTGATTGGCATCAACAGGGCGACAAAAGGCCGGCGCGAGGCATAAAACGCACAGAGGCTTGGCTGACATCGGTGTTGGTGCAGGTGTCTCTGCCGGCAGGGCAGCTGCTCTCGAGCCTTTCTGACTCACCTGAGGTCCGCTGCCGGCACTGAGCGATCTGGGATCCGCTGTCTGTCTCGACCCGTCTGGAATCCGCTGCCTATCCCCGGCCGTCTGGTTCCGCCGCCGGTCCCCGACCGTCTGAGTCCACTGTCTGTCCCACCTGTCTGGGTCCACTGTCTGTCCCACCTGTCTGGGTCCACTGTCTGCCCCACCTGTCTGGGTCCACTGTCTGTCCTCCGCCCGTCTGGGTCCGCTGTCTGTCCCACCCGTCTGGGTCCACTGTCTGTCCCACCTGTCTGGGTCCGCTGTCTGTCCCACCTGTCTGGGTCCGCTGTCTGTCCCCGGCCGTCTGGGTCCGCTGTCTGTCCCACCTGTCTGGGTCCGCTGCCTGTCCCCGCCCGTCTGGGTCCACTGCCTGTCCCACCTGTCTGGGTCCGCTGTCTGTCCCACCTGTCTGGGTCCGCTGCCTGTCCCCGGCCGTCTGGGTCCGCTGTCTGTCCCACCTGTCTGGGTCCGCTGTCTGTCCCACCTGTCTGGGTCCACTGCCTGTCCCACCTGTCTGGGTCCGCTGCCTGTCCCCGGCCGTCTGGGTCCGCTGCCTGTCCCCGGCCGTCTGGGTCCACTGTCTGTCCCACCTGTCTGGGTCCGCTGCCTGTCCCCGGCCGTCTGGGTCCGCTGTCTGTCCCACCTGTCTGGGTCCGCTGCCTGTCCCCGCCCGTCTGGGTCCACTGCCTGTCCCACCTGTCTGGGTCCGCTGTCTGTCCCACCTGTCTGGGTCCGCTGCCTGTCCCCGGCCGTCTGGGTCCGCTGTCTGTCCCCGGCCGTCTGGGTCCACTGCCTGTCCCACCTGTCTGGGTCCGCTGTCTGTCCCACCTGTCTGGGTCCGCTGCCTGTCCCCGGCCGTCTGGGTCCGCTGTCTGTCCCACCTGTCTGGGTCCGCTGTCTGTCCCACCTGTCTGGGTCCGCTGCCTGTCCCCGGCCGTCTGGGTCCGCTGTCTGTCCCACCTGTCTGGGTCCGCTGTCTGTCCCCGGCCGTCTGGGTCCGCTGTCTGTCCCACCTGTCTGGGTCCGCTGCCTGTCCCCGCCCGTCTGGGTCCACTGCCTGTCCCACCTGTCTGGGTCCGCTGTCTGTCCCACCTGTCTGGGTCCGCTGCCTGTCCCCGGCCGTCTGGGTCCGCTGTCTGTCCCACCTGTCTGGGTCCGCTGTCTGTCCCCGGCCGTCTGGGTCCGCTGTCTGTCCCACCTGTCTGGGTCCGCTGCCTGTCCCCGCCCGTCTGGGTCCACTGCCTGTCCCACCTGTCTGGGTCCGCTGTCTGTCCCACCTGTCTGGGTCCGCTGTCTGTCCCACCTGTCTGGGTCCGCTGCCTGTCCCCGGCCGTCTGGGTCCACTGCCTGTCCCACCTGTCTGGGTCCGCTGTCTGTCCCACCTGTCTGGGTCCGCTGTCTGTCCCACCTGTCTGGGTCCGCTGCCTGTCCCCGGCCGTCTGGGTCCGCTGTCTGTCCCACCTGTCTGGGTCCGCTGCCTGTCCCCGGCCGTCTGGGTCCGCTGTCTGTCCCACCTGTCTGGGTCCGCTGTCTGTCCCACCTGTCTGGGTCCACTGTCTGTCCCCGGCCGTCTGGGTCCGCTGTCTGTCCCCGACCGTCTGGGTCCGCTGTCTGTCGCACCCGTCTGAGTCCGCCGCTTGTCCCACCTGTCTGGGTCCGCTGCCTGTCCCCGGCCGTCTGGGTCCGCTGTCTGTCCCACCTGTCTGGGTCCGCTGTCTGTCCCACCTGTCTGGGTCCACTGTCTGTCCCCGGCCGTCTGGGTCCGCTGTCTGTCCCCGACCTGTCTGGGTCCGCTGTCTGTCGCACCCGTCTGGGTCCGCTGTCTGTCCCACCTGTCTGGGTCCGCTGTCTGTCCCCGACCGTCTGGGTCCGCTGTCTGTCCCACCTGTCTGGGTCCGCTGCCTGTCCCCCGGCCGTCTGGGTCCGCTGTCTGTCCCACCTGTCTGGGTCCGCTGCCTGTCCCCGGCCGTCTGGGTCCGCTGTCTGTCCCACCTGTCTGGGTCCGCTGTCTGTCCCACCTGTCTGGGTCCACTGTCTGTCCCCGGCCGTCTGGGTCCGCTGTCTGTCGCACCCGTCTGAGTCCGCCGCTTGTCCTCGCCCGTCTGGGTCCGCTGATCCGTCCGCGTCTGAATCCGTCTATGGTCGAGAGTCCAGTGAGCCCTGGAGAGTCGGTCAGGAAGGGTACGCGACAGCCAAGACAGCGCACTGACAGGGGGGCCTGTCACGGATGTTATCCCGAGTGGCGCCACTGGGGTGAGCAGGTGGCTGGTCTGCAGGAGGATCTCCGTAGTCCGGAGATGAGCGGGGCGGCGCCACATCCGCCTCGGAGCCGGCTGACGATGACGGTCGTGATGGTGGCCGTGTGGCTGTGCCTGGTGGCTGACCTCGCTTCTCCAACGGCAGCCTGTTTGTCTGGCATGAGCTACTTCCGGCTCGGAGTCTGCCCGAACATGACGGCCGACTACGGAGTTGACCTCAGTCAGGTAAGCGGCACCGCGGCACCGCCGGATATCGTCGCTGCCAGTCGAGTCCGACTGGTGGCCGGGGATGTTTCCTCGAAAAGGTAGCATACGGTAGACCGCCTTCGAAGTGGACTTGAGTCGTGGAGGTAAGTAGCGGGGAGGATCAATCCCGGAAGCGTATCTGAATCAGTTGATCACTTGTTGATGCAAGCGAATAAATCGGCCAGTACTTAGTCATGAGTTAGCATTTGGTATCAGGTAAAATGACAGACCACGTAATGGCGGCGGGGAGGGTGGTTGTCAGCATCCGAAGACGGTCATACGTACCGATGGCCCACCCACTTTTCCGAACTCCTTGGATTGCGGTTACTTTGTCTTCGAAGGGTCGTCAGCCCGGGGTCCATTTTGTTGGTACAGGGGCTTTCACGTCGGTCCAGATGGCCCTTACGGGCCACCTTGTGAGTCCCCTCGGACCCTCCAGGGGAAGCGGCTGTCCCCTTCGCATCCTTGGCTAGGCCACTGCCTCCTCTATCCTTCTTGTTTGTTTTTCTCTGAAATATTTCTCTGAAATAAAAAACTGAATTGTTTGTTTCCGAGCGTCGCAGCAAGCTTGCAGTTTTTACGTCATGAACTTAATATCTAGAAAAAGCAAAACCTAGGTTATGTCAGATTGCTGACCTGTGTCATCTCATACTTAGGAGATTAGTTAACCGCGCACAATCTGTTCGAAATCTGAAGTACGTTCTGGGGCTTTTTTTTATGAAATTCAATGATATTTTCACTTACTCTATGACCCCTATCATTCACGACCTCAAATAATTGATGATCCCCTCCGACCCCATGGTACTGATAATCCCCTCCGACCTTACGGAACTGGTGATCCCTTCCGACCACACTGAACTGATGAACCCTCTGACCTCAGGGAACTGATGATCCTTCTGACCTCACGGAACTGATGATTCCTTCCGACCTCAGGGAACCGATGATCCACTCCGAACACACGGAACTTATGATCCCCTCCGATCCTTAACGCGAAGTTGGATTTTCTGACCGGTGCGTCACGTGCAAGGTGGCAAAATCTGGCAGGCTAATACCTAACAAATCCAGTCTTCAGCTCCTTGTTTATTTGTCACCCAGAGAAAGAGTAGCATTACGGATTCAGGGCATTAACTCCAGGTAAAGTCCGTTGCATTAACACGAAACTCGCTACTGGTATTGGACTCCGGTGCCAGAACGTAGACGGGGAAGGGAGTAGGGGGGCTTAAGCGGCTGCAAATGCTCCTGCACGGCCGTCCCAGTGTCGAGTCACCAGTGTGTCCAGCCAGTCGCCAGGTGACATCCGTGTCCAGCCAGTCGCCAGGTGACAGCCGTGTCCAGCCAGTCCCCAGGTGTGACATCAGTGTACAGCCAGTCGCCAGGTAACAGCCGTGTCCAGCCAGTCGCCAGGTGACAGCCGTGTCCAGCCAGTCGCCAGGTGACAGCCGTGTCCAGCCAGTCGCCAGGTGCCAGCCGTGTCCAGCCAGTCGCCAGGTGACAGCCGTGTCCAGCCAGTCGCCAGGTGTGACATCAGTGTACAGCCAGTCGCCAGGTAACAGCCGTGTCCAGCCAGTCGCCAGGTGACAGCCGTGTCCAGCCAGTCGCCAGGTGACAGCCGTGTCCAGCCAGTCGCCAGGTAACAGACGTGTCCAGCCAGTCGCCAGATGTGACATCAGTGTACAGCCAGTCGCCAGGTAACAGCCGTGTCCAGCCAGTCGCCAGGTGACAGCCGTGTCCAGCCAGTCGCCAGGTGACAGCCGTGTCCAGCCAGTCGCCAGGTAACAGCCGTATCCAGCCAGTCGCCAGGTAACAGCCGTGTCCAGCCAGTCGCCAGGTAACAGCCGTGTCCAGCCAGTCGCCAGGTGCCAGCCGTGTCCAGCCAGTCGCCAGGTAACAGCCGTGTCCAGCCAGTCGCCAGGTGACCCGCTTTGTCGGACGCTAAATGCGAGCGCTTGCGGCGGCTCAAGCAAAACTTTGTCGAGACAACCACTGAAGCTATATGTTGTGATGGCAGCTCATATCAACGCTAATGTTGCTCACCACAACAATGACGTTGTTCCAATACCATCATCGCTGCATAACGGGTGCGATATGGTTACTTGAAGATGACATGCTGGAATAATTTTCTTGCAAAATTTAGCCAACATCTTTTGCAACCCACTAATCGTGCACACATCATGCAGCCAACCCACTAATCGCAGATATTAGTTTTGCAGAGCACTACCCACTGCTGTTTTCGCTTAGTAATTAGCTCCTTTAGAAAATTATGGCATGCCGCCATCTAATGCACGCCTGGTATTGATGGTATACCGCCATCTAATGCATACCTGGTACTGATGGCATACCGCCATCTAATACAAACCTGGTATTGATGGTATACCGCCATCTAATACATACCTGGTACTGATGGTATACCGCCATCTAATACCTATCTGGTAGAGTGCATACCACCATCTAGTGTATACTACATCGGCAATATCAGCATAAGGATGTTACTACCAGAATGGCATTGCGACGCATTTCAACTGACCCGGCATAACCGGTCACTGTGACGCGTTGTGCTTCCGCGTGAATAATGTGACCCGATATGATCCGTATTGACCCACTTCAACCGTGGCCGGTGACCCAGCGTATCGCGGTGTGACTCATAGCTAGATGTGACTTCACAGACTGACGGCCGATGGTTCGTACTGCGCAGCACCAGCTCGGCAATTTGGCCACCCTCCTGCACCACGGTGAACGTCCAGTCACAAAACAACAACACCACCCCAGACAAGGTGAGTGCCCACAGTGCCGGACCGATACCACCACACCGCCCAGTGGCGGCACAGTGTCGAACGTTTTGGGCCGACCCTTAGAGTGATTCATTCATTGATGAATTATTGGGCTTTTAGGGTGCGTCAACCCCAATTGGGTTATATTGCATTCATAACGATACCTACCTCCACAAAGAAGCAAAAAACTTCTCCATTTTGGGCAAATCAAGAATTATCACAGATTACGTTCGCCAATCTCAGAGCGTTGGAGTCATATCCAAAATGGCGCCTGTGTTCTTCCGCATAGTTCGGGCAAGACACCAACACTTGGCGCGCAGTCAGTGTGACAGCACACCTCATGCATTTGGGTCCTTCATATCCGCACAGCAAATACCTGTGTGTAGCTAATATGCGTCCAATTATAAGACGACAAAGGGCCACCCCATCCCTTCTACTCTGGCTGAAGGACGAGGGCCATGGTGCTAAGTATGATCTAATTTGTTTCAATTTGTTCGACTCCACTTGATTATCTTGTTCTGCCAACGCACTGCTTGGAAAGAAATGATGCCAGAATGTGGTAGTGGATACTGGCAGAAAGGGGCAGCACGCGACTACTTGGTGGTTGTGTTAAACGCCTTCCAGCCTGATCCGCCAGCTCGTCACCATGCATTCCAACATGTGCTGGAATCCAGCAAAATGATACCAGTTTTCAAATACGATGGAGTTAAGCATGCTCCAATAAAATGTATCGCACTGTTTTGGTTAAAGTTACGCAATGCCAAAAGTCTACTCAAAGAATGAGTCAGGGTGAGATTTAAAGACTTCGTCGTGAACCTCGATGTATGCAAGGGCTTTGCTAATGGTCATCAGCACTGCTGTGAAGGCCGTAGCATGTGAAGGCATGGGCAGGATCTTGTGATGGACCACCTCACGAAAGCGCTACCCACGCCAGCGTTAATCTTCGAGCCATCTGTGTGTTAGATGATGCAACCACGATATCTTGGGGAAAGGTGTACTAATGAACATGATAGTAGCTCCTCTTTGGTAACAATACTTTCCTCTCGGCAGTGAGGACGATGGCGATAAATGGGGAGACCATCTGCCAAGGGGAGTAGTTATTCGTTCATGTTGTCTAATTCCTTCCAGTCAAATTCTCGTCTGTTTCCGGAACATCTACATTCTCACACAGTAAGCTGCTCTTCTCCTCACGTGATCACGAAGGATTGCATGCATACCATTAGAACAAGCCGCTGTATGTGGTGGTTGTGTCGGAAACTGACGCATTTTACAGGCGTAGCGAAGTCCCAGCATTTCTCGCTTTATGCTCAACAGTGGCTCATAGGCATCTTCAAGCATGCTGACTGTGGGAGAGGTGCGAAATGCTACCGCAATTATTCGCAACGCAACGTGATGAATTGGGTCTATAATTCCTTTTGTGGTAGCACACGCACCATCGCACATAACACATGTATTGTCGATTTTGGAACAAATCATACCGCAGTAAAACAGACGCAAAGTTTTTTCTATTAGCCCCATATGATGTTCGAGAAACACACTGCATTATATTCATGGTTTTAAAGCACTTTTCTTGCAGCGTTTTGATGATTACTCTGATTAAGATGATTATGTTATCATGATTACGCTCTGCATGAAAGACGATTGTCAAATTGCACACCAAGAAAGCAAGTCTTTGGTACTAAGGGAACGTCTTACTCGGAAAGTCTTAATTTCACGTTCGGGCAGCTGTGCCGACGACAGTAAAAACCAGCTGCTGCTGTCTTTGGAATGAAACGTCCAAAATCATTCACGTGTTCCCACGTTTTGACGACGTGAGAAACTGGAAGTTGCAGCTGCAACTGCATGGAACGAATTGACCAACTACACGACCGGATGGCAAAATTGTGCGCGAAAAGAGATCATCCGATTGATCAGGATAGTGTGATGCCAATGCGGTTTATTATAAGTGAAAATAGGGAGGTGCTCAAGACGCTACCCTGAGGAACTCCCTCAACTTGGTGTCGCCAACTTGAAAACTGGTTGCTGACGCGCACACAAAGCTCTCGATTTGTCATCAGCTTTTACAAAAACATGCCCAAGGATCCACGGATTCCGTACTGATGAATCCTCCGCATGACGTCATGTCTTAAAACAATGTCATAAACACTCTCAATGTTGAAAAATACGGCTCCTAAATGTCAGTGTTTCGCAAAAGCTGCTTGAACCCCAGTGTCAAGCCTCAAAACCTGGCATATCGTACTGCCGTAATTTAAAGCCGTACTGGTTGTTAGGTAAGACGCCATGGTTCTCTAAGAGCCAAAGTGAGTCATCGCTATTCAACATCCGACTCTAAGTGAGTCGGATGTTGACATTTTATCAATTAACTTACTCAATGATGACGTCAGTGATATTGGACAATAATCAGTGGAGTCATCGCTATTCTACCGGGCTTTAACAGTGATATATAAGTGCTTTCTGCCAGGCTGGTGGAAAGTATCCCCTGTCACAAAATATATTAAAAATCGTAAGAAGTGTGCATGTTTCGCACATCGCACGTCAATAAATGACTCAATATTTCGTTGTGCACACCATATGGTGATTCGGACACTCTCTTCAAGCCACATTAATTGTGAAGTTGAATTCGGCTTGAGTAAACGGTAAGTTGTGAACACGTTGTCCTGATGTAATACAGCTGATCTCTTTCCTGTGACACCTGGCACGGTTTTACAGGAAAGTCGGATCAGTAGATTCGCTGCGCTTTGCAATGACATGTGCAATACGATTGGCCAAATGGACCGGATCCATTATTACGTTTCCTCGAATGCTAAGAACCGGTAGCGGGATCGAAAACTTCCACGAAATCCTGTTAACACGCGCCCTGGAGGGCCTCTGAAAATTACGCGCATTGGAGGGGGCGGATTCCGCCCCATAAGATCTCGGCTCCAATTTAAGCTATAGCAACGAAATTCGCAGGGTGGATGGGCACGATAGTTAACTCTATTGTGCACAAGTTTCGTGACCTTAGGTCATTATCTTTAAGGTCAAATGAGGTCAAAATTGCAACATTTTCTGCCTTTGCATGGCTTGGCTTGTCATTGTTATGAATTGCTGTGATTGTGGTCAAATGCTCCAAAATTGGGATTAATGATGTTTTGGACATTACTAATGATGCAACACATATGCCAGATCCACCATTTGACCTCAGGTCAACGATATGGGAGCACTTTATCAGGTCATTACCTGCTCCAATTACCGGAACCGGGCTGCCCACCTGACTGCTCCGTTGGGCGGCTCGGCACAGGCGGGTTCGGAAAGAAAGGAGTGAAATACATGAATAAAGTATAGAAACATTTAGGCACACAATGACAAACAGTAGATTTCCGGATGTGTAAAGAGTAACATGCAAAGTGACATCATTCGCATGACAGTCATTTCCATTTACAACATTCAAGTTGACAAAGTTTGGTTCCATTAGCCTGTCATGATTACGTCGGCGACCTAACATGGCTTTTAAATTATATAGCATAACAATATGTACGAAACAAGTCGCTAGTTTTGTCAAGAACACTTCCCTTTTGCCAATATACGGGACGCGCATCAGCGCCGATTTTTGTGGTCTGGCGCTGCGATTTTTCAAACATTTTATGGCTTATAACTTAAAATCTTGTCGGCCGATTTTCATTTTTCTTCCTTTAAGCAAAGCGCCTGTCATTTCTAAGCAGGTACGAAAAATGGCGTATATCTGCCCGTACAATATGGAGTTGTGTACGAAAAGTCGGAGGGGTGGGCAGATTTCGCCCTCCACCCCTCCAGGGCGTGTGTTAACCTGACATGAACTTGACCTGACTTCACCGCGGTGACCTGACATGACTTTGAAACATGTAGCATAGCAATATACATCAAACAAGTCGCTAGCGTTGCCAAGAACACTTCCTTTTTGCCAATATACAGGAAGCGCATCAGCGGCGATATTTGTGGTCTGGCGCTCATATTTTTTCATTTATTTACCGACCCCTACCTTGGAAAATTTTCGATCGATTTTCATTGTTCTTGCTTTAAACAACGTGCCGTTCATTTTGAAGCAGGTGCACAAACAATGGCGTATATCGACCGGTAAAATCGGAAGTTATCTACGAAAAACCTGAGGGGTGGTGGATTTCGCCCCCCCCCCTCCAGGGCGCGTGTTAATACAAGATCACACTTCGGATGCAGCTGCAGTACGACTCAGTCCGCCTATATATGCTTGCTAGGATGTGCGTTCCGAGGAAAATATGGTACGTTCAGCAAGTGCTCGGGACGGTTGGCACTCTAGAATGTTAGCCACAATCCCATGCTTACTGAATTTTTTAGGACTCGCTTGCGAGCGCGGAAAGCCTTTCCGCATTCCTCAGTCCACCAGGGAACTAAAATGTAGCGTGGAGTGCCAGATATACGTAGAATGCATATATAAGGGCATTGGAGAATCGGTGATGTAAAAACTCTGGAAATATGTAAATGTAGATGTAAATATTGGTAGATAGATCAAGCCCGAGCCCAGTCTGCTTTCTTCAAATTTCAACGTGGCGGTGATGTTCCGCTCTCAGAAAAAAAAAACTACGCCTTTCAGAAACGTCAGTGACATAAGATAGTGGTTACTTCCGAGGCAATCGTCGTCAACTGACCAATCAAACTGATGGGCAGTTGGGGGCTGGCTAGGTTTAAGTCTAATGCTGACGTCCACCCCGATGACATGGTAAGATATAAGTATGTTCACCTGCATTTAAAACGCATAGCGGCTCCCGTATGTTTAAATCCCCAAGTATTCGGCAGCGTGTGTATGAGCAGCCCCAACCGGTGTGGTGAGCGCTAAAATCACCCAGTAGCAATGGTTGGTGAAGCCCAACAAGTAGATGTTTCGGCTCCACAGCAAGAAACGTGGTTCCAAGAGGCAAATATAGGGAGCACATATTAATGCGGATGTCGCGAAACGCTACCTTTCGCTGCGATTGCCTGAAGAATGTCTGGAAGTAACAGCTCGCGTTGGTACACTGTCGTAGACAGTAAGCAAGTTACCTCCATGCGAGTTATTTTCGGGGCGAGCATCGCTGCGAAACACAGTGTAGCCCTTTACCTTGATGGTGTTCTCTTGTGTAAGCTTTGTCTCCTGAAGGCAAATGTTTGCCGGATTATGCCCATTTAAAACGGTGACAGGGTCAAGAATTGAGGTTTTTAGACCCCGGCAGTTCCTTTGCAAAATGACTGTAAAAAGAGTGTCTTATGTGTGTTAAGAGAAAAAGAAAAGAGCGTGTAAGCGTTTTAAGGCGATGTAGTAGCTAACTCAGTTGGAGCTGCGTTGCGTCGCTAAGTTTCAGCTGGAGCTGCGAAGCCTCCAGATGTGACCTCAAGAACCTACATGTGAACGGAGTGGTTACCCGAGTGGTTACCTGGGTGGTTTGCGTTCTCGGCCGTACGCTCGGAGACGAGCTACGGCTCGCACGCCCGCCAGTCCCAGGTTCGGGGCTCCTTGGCGTACACGGTAGGGCCGAGTTCATGCGACTGATGGGGTGTGACAGGTATGTGTCGCGACGGTGCGCCGTGGAACGATGGAGGGGGAGGAGAGGCGGAGTAGGAGGAAGAAGAGGACCAGCAGTTGATTGTGGTGATGCAGGGGTAGGATGGGTCACTCTTGGCGTGGGTGTAGAAAGTATGGTGATGAGGTGTATGTGCCTCTCAGCTGGAACACCGGACTGAACTCAACTGCCAGCGAACACGACAATCCAATCACCCGGTTGAGAGGCACGAGCTGACGCATGAGTCAGGCTCCCAAGATGGCTTGTTCTTAATGCCACTTGTTCGTCGGGTTGTGTGTGACTCACAGTGACCTTCTCAGCTCCGGTACCGATACACACGAGGAGGCCGCCAGGTGTCCAGGCTGGTGCAGCTCATCAACGCCAAAAACATCGGAGAATTCCACGTGAAAAACGGTGGATTACTTGGTGAGTAATCATCTGTCCTCGTTGTTTGATCGCTTGAGCTCTTCTATGTCTAACGATTCCGTGACAGTATCGCATTATTTTCGGTTACTGTTAGATTGACCAAGACATGCATTTTTAACCTACATTCACGATACTGATGCTCTATATAAGTACTCCTCGCGCTCTTCACAGCGCCGGAGAGTACCGGTGCGATTCGTTGACATTCATGTATTCATCGTACTTAATTATAGACTTCCGGAAGCGAACTATAGCGCTTTCAATATCGTGGAAGCCAGCCGGGAAACAGCGCTCTATTTTACCGCATTCAGCCGATCAGAACACCACACCATGCATCAGAATCGGACACAGAAAGTTGCCGTTCCGTATTGTATCGAGCTGAAAACATGTCCGTCATTATCATCGACAGCGATTGCAGTGCAGCCGTCCTATCAACAACGACCGGGGTTCAGATGTAGCCTTCACCATGACCCTGACCATGAACACCTCGTCTCCGGAGCCCCCCCCCAGATGAACACACTAGGTTACCTGTGGCTTCCGGCTCAGCTACGCGGCAGCACACGCACCACGAGGGGCTGCGACATGGCAGAGATGCCAGTGCAAGCTGCCCACGTTCACTTGGGCAGGTCAACTAGATCTTTAGTTTACATTCACGAGACTCTCATTGCATGACAAACACCGTAGGGCTGCTTCTAAGTTGCACAGTTTTTCATTTTGACAATGGCCGGTAATTCATTAGGCCCATCCATTCAATGTATATATTTTTTCAGTACCAGAAAATACCAGTCTGCGGTGCATAGCGTCCGCTGCAGTCCTAGCTCATCCTACACATTGGCTGCATGACAGTCCATATTGGCGCAGAAGTACGTGAAGTCTTACGCACCACCAGTCTACAGTGGTGCGCATATACGAGCGATCACATGCGTGTGTACTACCAGTTCTGGATGTTGGGATATTCGGGCTCCAAACCTTCCCACGAAACAGCCTGGTCGTATGAACAAACTTGACATTTTCGGCGTTTTTCGCACTTCTAGACAACTCTTGTAGGATAAATGTTGAGAAATTATACTTAGGACCGAAACAGTCCAAATTCGAGGGGGTTCACAAAATGTGAGTTTGTTTCTGTTTTCCCAGTAATACTTGCCCCACGCACCGAAACCGGCCGGCCTGATCCACATATGTGCATGTCCAGATATGCGTATAGGAAGGATCTGAAAGCAATTCAGCTAGCTACAACTTAAAACCCAACATCTACTGTTGCAGCGGCACGCAATTTACACCTTTAACTGTCTTAACTTAGTAATAATCAGGCAGACAAAAGTAAGGCAGTTATGCTTAATTTAATCATTGCTCCCCATCCGACTTTCTCGTTTGTCCAGCTATCCCATCACAAAAGGAAATTTAACGCACTAAGGCTCCACTAACCGCTCAAGCACCAGAATGTCTCGGTGATTGTTCTGCGCATGTGAGGATAACATTAGGCCATACATCCAATGATTCAATTTCCGTGAATTGCATTTCCTCAGCTAGTACACATTTGCACAGCTAAAATCCGAATAATTAAAAAAAATATTGCAAGGGCCTGGTGTGCGGCTGTGGGTCAGCTGTCCGGGGCTGAGATGGTGCCGGAGGTGGGGCCATGGGGTGGTGGTGTGGCGATCCATCCGTCAGGGGCCTGGTGTGCAGCTGTGGGTCAGCTGTCCGGGGCTGAGACGGTGCCGGGGGTGGGGCCATGGGGTGGTGCTGTGGGTCAGCTGTCCAGGGCTGAGATGGTGCCGGGGGTGGGGCCATGGGGTGGTGCTGTGGGTCAGCTGTCCAGGGCTGAGATGGTGCCGGGGGTGGGGCCATGGGGTGGTGGTTTGGCGATCCCTCCGTCAGGGGCCTGGTGTGCGGCTGTGGGTCAGCTGTCCGGGGCTGAGACGGTGCCGGGGGTGGGGCCATGGGGTGGTGGTGTGGCGATCCCTCCGTCAGGGGCCTGGTGTGCGGCTGTGGGTCAGCTGTCCAGGGCTGAGACGGTGCCGGGGGTGGGGTCATGGGGTGGCGCTGTGGCGATCCCTCCGTCAGGGGCCTGGTGTGCAGCTGTGGGTCAGCTGTCCAGGGCTGAGACGGTGCCGGGGGTGGGGCCATGGGGTGGTGCTGTGGGTCAGGTGTCCAGGGCTGAGATGGTGCCGGGGGTGGGGTCATGGGGTGGTGCTGTGGGTTAGCTGTCCGGGGCTGAGACGGTGTCGGGGGTGGGGTCATGGGGTGGTGCTGTGGGTTAGCTGTCCGGGGCTGAGACGGTGCCGGGGGTGGGGCCATGGGGTGGCGCTGTGGCGATCCCTCCGTCAGGGGCCTGGTGTGCAGCTGTGGGTCAGCTGTCCGGGGCTGAGACGGTGCCGGGGGTGGGGGCATGGGGTGGTGCTGTGGGTCAGCTGTCCAGGGCTGAGACGGTGCCGGGGGTGGGGTCATGGGGTGGCGCTGTGGCGATCCCTCCGTCAGGGGCTTGGTGTGCGGCTGTGGGTCAGCTGTCCAGGGCTGAGATGGTGCCGGGGGTGGGGTCATGGGGTGGTGCTGTGGGTCAGGTGTCCAGGGCTGAGATGGTGCCGGGGGTGGGGTCATGGGGTGGTGCTGTGGCGATCCCTTCGTCAGGGGCCTGGTGTGCGGCTGTGGGTCAGCTGTCCAGGGCTGAGACGGTGCCAGGGGTGGGGCCATGGGGTGGTGCTGTGGGTCAGGTGTCCAGGGCTGAGATGGTGCCGGGGGTGGGGTCATGGGGTGGTGATGTGGGTCAGCTGTCCAGGGCTGAGACGGTGCCGGGGGTGGGGCCATGGGGTGGTGATGTGGGTCAGCTGTCCAGGGCTGAGACGGTGCCGGGGGTGGGGTCATGGGGTGGTGCTGTGGCGATCCCTCCGTCAGGGGCCTGGTGTGCGGCTGTGGGTCAGCTGTCCAGGGCTGAGACGGTGCCGGGGGGGCCGGGGGTGGGGCTGTGGGTCAGGTGTCCAGGGCTGAGTGGTGCGGGGGGTGGGGTGATGGGGTGGTGATGTGGGTCAGCTGTCCAGGGCTGAGACGGTGCCGGGGGTGGGGTCATGGGGTGGTGATGTGGGTCAGCTGTCCAGGGCTGAGACGGTGCCGGGGGTGGGGCCATGGGGTGGTGATGTGGGTCAGCTGTCCAGGGCTGAGACGGTGCCAGGGGTGGGGCCATGGGGTGGTGGTTTGGCGATCCCTCCGTCAGGGGCCTGGTGTGCGGCTGTGGGTCAGCTGTCCAGGGCTGAGACGGTGCCGGGGGGTGGGGCCATGGGGTGGTGATGTGGGTCAGCTGTCCAGGGCTGAGACGGTGCCGGGGTTGGGGTCATGGGGTGGTGGTTTGGCGATCCCTCCGTCAGGGGCCTGGTGTGCGGCTGTGGGTCAGCTGTCCAGGGCTGAGATGGTGCCGGGGTGGGCCCATGGGGTGGTGGTGTGGGTCAGCTGTCCGGGGCTGAGACGGTGCCGGGGGTGGGGCCATGGGGTGGTGATGTGGGTCAGCTGTCCAGGGGTGAGACGGTGCCGGGGGTGGGGTCATGGGGTGGTGATGTGGGTCAGCTGTCCAGGGCTGAGATGGTGCCGGGGTGGGCCCATGGGGTGGTGGTGTGGGTCAGCTGTCCGGGGCTGAGACGGTGCCGGGGGTGGGGCCATGGGGTGGTGATGTGGGTCAGCTGTCCAGGGGTGAGACGGTGCCGGGGGTGGGGTCATGGGGTGGTGCTGTGGGTCAGCTGTCCAGGGCTGAGACGGTGCCGGGGGTGGGGCCATGGGGTGGTGGTGTGGCGATCGCTCCGTCAGGGGCCTGGTGTGCGGCTGTGGGTCGGCTGTCCAGGGCTGAGATGGTGCCGGGGGTGGGGCCATGGTGTGGTGGAGTGGGTCAGCTGTCCAGGGCTGAGATGGTGCCGGGGGTGGGGCCATGGGGTGGTGGTGTGGGTCAGCTGTCCAGGGCTGAGATGGTGCCGGGGGTGGGGCCATGGGGTGGTGGTGTGGCGATCCCTCCGTCAGGGGCCTGGTGTGCGGCTGTGGGTCAGCTGTCCAGGGCTGAGACGGTGCCGGGGGTGGGGCCATGGGGTGGTGATGTGGGTCAGCTGTCCAGGGGTGAGACGGTGCCGGGGGTGGGGTCATGGGGTGGTGCTGTGAGTCAGCTGTCCAGGGCTGAGACGGTGCCGGGGGTGGGGCCATGGGGTGGTGATGTGGCGATCGCTCGGAGGCCGGCGACGGCCACTCGGACAAAATTAGCTCCGGCGGCCTAGTCCTTGCTGCTGGGACACGAGCCAGTGCCAGGTCGGCGAAACGGCTCACATGCTCCGCGTGATTTCACCTCCAACACAGCCCACGTGACGTCCCGCCTCCGCCGACACAGTCCACGTGACGTCCCGCCTCTGCCGACATAGCCCACGCGACGTCCCTCCTCCGCCAACACAGCCCACGTGACGTCCCGCCTCTGCCGACATAGCCCACGCGACGTCCTGCCTCCGCCGACATAGCCCATGTGACGTCGTGGTGCCTCTGTCAGCAGAGCCCACGTGACATCATGCTCCTGCCAGCACAGCCCATGTGATCCTCCGTCAACATGGCCAAAGTGATGTTGCTGCCACCACAGACCAGGTGTTGCCACTCAACACAGCCTCGCGATATCACTGCCAACAAAGCCCATGTGATATAGCTGCCTGCACAGCCCACGTGACGTCAATGCCAACACAGCCTAGTTGATATCACGTACAACACCGCTCATGTGACATCACTACAACAAAGTCCACGTGATGTCACTGTCAACACAGTCGACATGATATCACGCTCAACACAGCCCACGTGATACTATTGAAACATTGCCCACGTTATATCAGTGTCAATACAGTCCGTGTGATACCACTACAATACAGCTCACGTGATATCACACCTAAGCCATGTGACTGTCAACACAAGACCCGTGGTATCACTGTCCCACTGTTGTCACTTGATGTGTCCCACGGTTGACAGTGATCCTACAGAGATGTCCCACGGTTGACGGTGGTACCACTGTTGATGGTGACCCTACAGAGATGTCTCACTGTTGACGGTGACCCTACAGAGGTATCCCACTGTTGACGGTGACCCTACAGAGGTATCCCACTGTTGACGGTGACCCTACAGAGGTGTCCCACGGTTGACGATGACCCTACAGAGGTGTCACACAGTTGACGGTGACCCTACTGAGGTATCCCACGGTTGACGGTGACCCTACATAGGTGTCCCACGGTTGACGGTGACCCTACAGAGGTATCCCACGGTTGACAGTGACCTTACCGAGGTGCTCCACTGTTCATAATAGCCCTACGAAGGTGTCCCATTGTTGGCATGGCAGTGGCCACACAGAGGTGTCCTACTGTTGACAGTGTCCCTGCAGCCGTCACTGTAGCTGTACGAGTGTCCGTGACTCATCGGTGAGGCTGCACCAGTGTTGGTTTCTCGTCATTGTAAATGCACCAGTGGCTGTGTCTTGTCATTGAGGTGCCATCTCAGTTGGTGTTTCGTCAGTGAGGCTGCACCAGTGTCTGTGTCTTGTGAGTGAGGTTGCAGCAGTGTCTGTGTCTTGTGAGTGAGGTTGCAGCAGTGTATGTGTCTTGTGAGTGAGGTTGCAGCAGTGTATGTGTCTTGTGAGTGAGGTTGCAGCAGTGTATGTGTCCTGTGAGTGAGGTTGCAGCAGTGTATGTGTCTTATGAGTGAGGTTGCAGCAGTTTATGTGTCCTGTGAGTGAGGTTGCAGCAGTGTATGTGTCTTTGTGAGTGAGGTTGCAGCAGTGTATGTGTCTTGTGAGTGAGGTTGCAGCAGTGTATGTGTCTTGTGAGTGAGGTTGCAGCAGTGTATGTGTCTTGTGAGTGAGGTTACAGCAGTGTATGTGTCTTGTGAGTGAGGCAGCAGCAGTGTTTGGGTCCAGGTGGTGACGATGAAGCGATGTTCGGGTCCCGGTAGTGACGATGAAGTGGTGTTTGGGTCCAGGTGGTGACGATGAAGCGATGTTCGGGTCCCGGTAGTGACGATGAAGTGGTGTTTGGGTCCAGGTGGTGACGATGAAGCGGTGTTCGGGTCCCGTTGGTGACGATAACGCGATGTTCGGATCTCAGAAGCAGCGTCATACCACTCTCGGTCGTCTGTCGGCAGAGTTGTTCGGTCGCGAGAGGCTCGTGGTGGACATGGTGGACAGCCAGCTGATGACGGTGCTGTCGTGTCAGCCGCTGCTGTTCGGACACGTTGCCTCGGCGCAGTTGTGGGCGCGCAACAGCAGCTACAACACAGCGGCCATGGACGGCGCCGCCCAGCAGTTGCACAGGAGGGGGGTCGACCAGCGCGCACTCAAGCTCGTCCCCCAAAACAGCTGTCCGACAAACATCGACCCGAGATAGATACCCATTACCTGACCCCTCTTGCGGTGGGCTGGCTCGAGCGGTTACCCCCAGACAGACACAGCAACACATGAATTTGGAATTAGGCACCAGCTCCCTGACAGAAATGACTACAGTTGCTACCCACTGGCAACTGTACTGGCCCACCCCTCCCCCACCCCCGCCACACATGCAAATTAATCCCACTTGGTTTTTATTGTTGCATCGGTCCCGAAAAACCGCGTACGGTGACGTATTTAAGGAAAGTCATCCCATTGAAACAGCCTCATTCCTAATTGGTATGCATGTAGCTCATGATACAACCCTCTATGCGTATTAATGTCATGCACACCTTGGCGTAGGTTGTGATGGTATGATCTGACGAGTGCCCTAGGTTGGTGTGATCTTCCGTGTGCCGTAGGCTGGGAAGGTGTGATCTGATGCCTGGAGTAGGCTGGGAAGGTGTGATCTGACATGTGCAGTAGGTTGGAAAGGTATGATCTGACATGTGCGGTAGGCTGGGAAGGTATAATCTTGTGAAGGTATGACTTGTACCGTAGGCTGGGAAGGTATGATCTGACTTGTGCCGTTGGTTTTGAAGGTGTGATCGGACTTGTGGCGTAGGCTTGGAAGGTGTGGAAGAGCTTCCGGCTCCTGTGAAGTGTTGTCCTTGCGCTGCCATGTAGCGAGAAAATGAGAGAATAGACTTTCTTACGGTCAGTCTCGCTGATGCGGAGGGTGGATGTAACCGCCATGAAGATTATTTTCCAATCATACATAATAATTGTGTCATTAGCTAAACGCGGATTGGCATGACTAATGAGGACGGTGGCATAAGTGACGTGGAAATTTACTTTCCAAGTCTTATAGTGTGAATATTCAGGGTGCTATGCGATATCACTGCTAAGAACGTAATAAAGGCAACATGTCCAACTGGTTATCGTTGAAGGCTCGAATTATTGGTCGGTAACTTCATTTCTCCCACCACCACCAAAGGCGAATTTTGGATGTAACAATATCATGGAAAACTCAGCGGCCTGCTTAGACAAGCCACTGAACATTAACAGCCTGTTTGAACTTTATCCAGCGATACCCAGGATGACCAGAAATGACATGTAGCAGTACAATCATGAGCCACCTTAGAGTACATGTGCACACTTGTGTTCAATATGACGTTGTTTTGACCTCTCCATTCTATAAATTGATGTGTCAGGTACCCTTTTGGATGCTTCCAAAACATTGCGAACATTTCAAACGAGGCTGATCCCTGACCTTTCGATCGAATTCGAAATGCAACAAATCCCATATGGTGAGTATCCTAAGATATTGTTAAATACGTCCTTGGACATTTCAGTCGTGTATCCGCTGTTTCGTTTACCCAGGCAACGTTGTAATGTGAAAATCCGCGATTTTTCAAAATTCCTAGAAGCTGATCTGAAAGGGAGTTGTCAGCCACCCACAAACATGGAAATTTGGTATGAATCACAATATTTCCTCACGTACAACAAACCGGTGTTTTTCTCCTGTTCCAACCATTGTCCATTTGTAAGTGCTGGAGTTCAGATTGCAAAACCCAGAACAAGACTCGGGCTCAAGCAAACATCAGAGCCATCCACAAACGACTTGTGGCTTTCATTGTTCCACGTCAGTGGTACACAATGGGGTCAGATGTAGCAACATGCATGCGCGCAGCACATTCATAAGATTATGTCGTGGTGTACGGAGCAAGGCCGGGTGTCGGTCCGGATTCCTGTACAGGTGGAGCTTCAGATGAGGACCGAACCGTGGCACAGTAAGCAGGAGAACGTCAGGGACAGGCCGTTGTACTGCCGCGCTACGTGACAACTAAGTCGTCCTTTGCCGCTTCGTGGGCCGGTAACAAGCCTCAGCCACCACCGAGGACCCACTGACTAGGGCCACAGGCTCACCGTGTCGCCGCACCTTTTGCACCAGATACCGCGTGTGGTAGGACACTGGATCCCACACCAGCCAGTCCAGCCTCTGTAGCAGATTTGACACCGTGTCGCCGCACCTTTTGCACTAGACACCGCGTGTGGTAGGACACTGAATCCCACACCAGCAAGTCCAGCCTTTGTGGCAGATCTGACACCGTGTCGCCGCACCTTTTGCACCAGATACCGCGTGTGGTAGGACACTGGATCCCACACCAGCCAGCCCAGCCTCTGTAGCAGATCTGACACCGTGTCGTCGCACATCGTGCTCCAGACACCGCGTGCGATACGACACGTGTCATGACAAAGACAAGTGTCCGGCTGGAGAGCACAGTATCTCCGGCATTTTTGTCCTAAAAGGTGTTTTGAGAATTCGTATACTTTATTTTCGGAATACCATGTTAACCCTCCTGTCAGATACTCTCCTGTCAGATCCTCACACCCCGTCCCGGAGGGGGGTGGTCGATAGAGACCCCCTCTAATCTCCGAACTAAGCGTCGCACGAAAATGAAATTGGTGTCATCGGAAAGCGCTCGACGAGTAGCGGTTGAGTCTGGTACGAGTCTGGTACATCTGAGTCAACAGAGGAAGGCCGACCGGTGCCACTGAGGCAAGCTGAGCTCAACGATCTGACGCGGGACTCAAATCTGTCCTATGAGTATGCTCAGTTGCTGGGTTCGTGAGAAACTTCTGTGAACACCGGATACAACGTTTTTTAGGTATCGAAACCGCGATAAAGAGTTCCTTATATTCTTCTCGTTGAAGATGAATATTTTCTAGTCTACGGCAACAACATAGCCCACCTGATTGAAGCGATGGAATTGAAGCATGACGCAACATAATGGAGATTTTTCAACGACTCACCGAGTAGGGGTCTCAAGGCAGTTCTGCTGCAAAACGGCAATAGATTAAGTTCGTTCCTTGTCGTGCACTGAATTGATATAAAAGAAACCCACAACAACATAGATCGCCCTGTTGTTCACTGTCAGCTACAAGGACCATCGTTGGTTGATCTGTGGAGATCTCAAGATAATTAGTTTCGTCCTAGGACTTCGAAGTGGGTACACTAAGGAGTTGTGTTTTATGTGCCTGTGGCACAGCCGAGCAGACGGCCAGCATTATGTTCAACGGGAGTGGCCGTCTAGGCAAGGACTGCAGCCCTGCCCACACAATGTTTGCCACATCCTCTGGTAGAACCACACAAGATTCTTCTCTAACCGCTGCACACCTAACTCGGTCTCATATAAGGTCGTGTATAAGGTCAGCAACTTCGTGAAGTTGCTGGATAAAGAAGGAAGATGGATGATTCACCTTTCTGCGACAGAGGTTTCCACGAGTACGTAGGGAGAAACTGAAAGTGGGGATATTCGATGGACATCAGATAAGATGGTTCATCAGGGAGACTCACTTCCATGACTTGTATTCATCTTAACTCACTGCCTCTCTGGCTCTGAAGTCACTCCAGCTGAATTGTCATAACGGACAACATTTCCTCAAGTTGTTTCGAATGAGACGAACGCGGTACATGTGTGTGAAAACTGAATTGTGCAGCTCCGCGACGAGGAGCCAATACAAAATAGAGGCGATATCAGCTGCCCAGACACGTCTGAGCCGACGAAACTTGCTGTAATCTCGTGACACATTCACCATCAGTTTGACATCATCATCTCTTTGACATCTGACATGCTTTACATCCTGCTATATTATCCCATTCTCATCACAAAAACACTGGAATCTGCTCGTCCTGCAACAATGGGTACATGTTTTTCGTGCATTCTCTTCGGTTACGCTTGTATTAGCCTGTATTCTGAATGCTACCTTGCTAATTTATCACATCACAAATCCTAATCTTTTATTCAAGTTCGGATTTGCCGCTAGCAGACTTCACAGGAAAACGATTATGAAATATTACCGACAAAGGGGCACACCATGCGTGAGCTATGTAGTGCTGCTGAGTGAACACTGAATACGTTTCACGTGAGTGTCTGATTTTTTCCGAAATTTACACCAAGAACAATAAAATGTGAACACTTTGCAGTAACTTCGAAAGTGATTCAGCAATAATATCATTCGTGCGTAATGTGGCGTGCGTGACGTGCATGGTGAATTATCTCTAGTGGAGCCGAGCATGGCTATCAGATGTATTTCATCTCGTAGCAGCTCATCGGTTCGCACCTGACCGCGTATAGCCGGGCTACGCGGCGACAGCATTCCACGAACTAGGCTGGTGCGTGCCAGACATCGGGCTGTCATCGGACGACAAGTCAAATGCACCGCCCTAATGGAACCAGTCGTCTGGGCTTGTCCGCAGATCGGATCACTTTTGGTGACTGTCTGTTGCCCACCGACGCCAGACGACCAACTGACATCTGCGCGCCCGGTACACTGCGGTTGGTACATTAATTAATTGCTCGCTGGCACCCTGTTGGCCGGAGCGCAACCAAACTTTGCATATCAATAGAATGGTTAACTTGACGTATTTTGATGCCAGAAAAAGCTTCAAGTCAGGTCAGGTCACAGGGTTATGACGCCATAGCGAAACGTCTGAAGATTATACCCAACCTATCCAGGCCTTGTACCTGTATTGAATGCAAATTTTGGACCCAATAACAAATGATGTACCCCGATCATTTTCTAGTGAGACCAAAATTTGCTCATAGGGTACTGTTTGGCTCTGAACAGGGCTGTGCGAACATCAGCCCAACCCGACCTGCGGTTTCTTGGCTAAAGCCTCCGGCATTATTTTTATGCCAAATAACATGGGTTGGTTTGACGATGGATATCTCATCAATAAGAAGCGGAAAAGGTGCAGCTCTGATGCAGCTGTTTTGGATGATTTCTAACCTTCGGTTCTGATATTCTGAAATGGTGGCAAACATGATGCTGTTGTATTCTAGGATGGGTCGTATGAGTGATGTATACAGTCGCAGTATTGTTTTCCTTTCTCCGACACAGTCTGCGCCTGCAAGTGCACGGAGTATGTTGATGCGCCTCTCGCATCGCTTCGAGATGCAGTTTGTGTGTGTGTTGAAACTCAGTTTTTCGTCTAAATCCACTCCTAAGAACTGGAAGCTTTTCAACTTTTCGATGGCTTTGCCATCGATTTTAAGTAGGATACTGACTGGCTGCCCGGCATGACCCCCGACCGCCTCGGGCACTGGCCACAATTCAGCCGCCACCTAGCGGCTGCGGGAGGAACCGTACTCTCACACCCTACCCGAGTCGAGCTAGCAGCAGGGAATGAGTGTATCTTTTCATCACAACATAACCAATCTGACGTCACTAGACCCAACTAACAACGAGCAGTCCCAGCTGAGATCGCTGACGCCCACTGTGCCGCAGAACAGGGCAGGGCGGACATCGCGGTCGGGGTCGGGGTCGGGGTCGGGGCGGCCTCACGTGGCACGAGGGCTGGCTCACGCTGCTGAGGGGCCAACTCGCGTCGTGTCGCTGTGCTGCCGCCACGCCGTCGCGCCGAGGCCCCTCAGAATCACGCTGGGGCCTCAAAAGGTCGGATTGCGACCACGAACATCGCGCTCAGGGTCCACAAAGTCGAGACGGGCCCCTGAAAACCACATTGGGAGCACCAAAACTTGTGCCGGGTCCCTTGAAAGTCACACAGTGGGCCCCAAAGGGTCAAGCCGGGCCCCTGAAAATTGCGCTGGGGGACCCAAAAGTCTGACCGGGAACCCTGTAAATCACATTGGCGGCCTAAAACCTTCGCATCTGGACTTCAAAATTAAGCTTGGCCCCAAAAGGTTAGGCCCCGTGGTTCTTGAAATGCACGATAGGGCCCCAAAAGGTCAGGCGAGGGCCGTTGAAAATCACACTGAACCTGTGGTCCCTAAAAGTCACGCCTTAGCGCCCGGACGTAACAAAAACCTTTGAAAATCACGCGAGGGGCTCGATAGGTCCCAAAAACAAATAAAGCCGGGGAAACGAAAAAACGATCTGAGCATGGAAAATCACTTTGTTGTAGCTCCAGCAATGGCGCCAAAAGCCCTAAAACGTGTTGCACCCCACCCCAAGAAAATGGGTCGAGGTCGCAAAAACTCGCGCCATGTATCAAGACAAAGAATGTCTGGGTCAACAAATCACACTATGACCCAAAAAAAGTATTGTCCCAACCCTGAAAAATAGCGCTGGATGTCCAAAGGGTCACGCCCGGGCACCAAAAACTGACCCCCTAAAAATACATTCTAATTCGGATTCCTACTCTGTTGCTTCAGAAATCACGTCAAAAACCTGAAGCAGATCTCGGAAAAGGAACGTGTTTGGGTACCAATAGAAATGCACGGGAGCTAGAACAATCGTACCGGTGCCCAAAAATATCGCGCATTGGGTTTGCAAAAAATAGAACTCGACTCAAAAACTATCAAAAAGTTCTTGTCTGTAGTCCCAAACATTTAGGTAGGAGCTCAAAAATGTTCCTCGGGACTCCAAAAATGTTAATATTGGCGGCCTAAAATTAGCGCAGTGTGGTCCAAAAATCGCACCGGGACCCGACAAAAATCAAACCGGAGCACTAAACAATAAGACAACAGATTCAGAAAATAACAATGTCCGCGATCACTGCAGATGTGGGATACCAGCAAGGTAAATCACCCCAGATGCCCCAACACGCCACCCGACGCCTCCAAATATCGCGCACGGCCACGAAAGAGACATACCAGAGCTCGAAAAGTCGCGCCCGGGCTCACAAGAATGACAACGGGATCCCACAAAACATACCGTGACTTGACTTTCAAAGAGAAGTCACAAAAAATTGCGCACCGCCATGAAAACTACCGTCGAGTCCCCCCCCCCCCGGAGGAACACACCTTTGCTCGAAATGTTGCGTTGGGTCCCTGGGAAATTATATCGGATCCCAAAAAATCGTACTGGGGTCCCATAAATGTGCATCAGGAACACCAAATAGCCACAGCGAGATCCTCAGAGCGGTATGGTAGGCCGACAATGCCCTTGAAAGTATGCGGGCCATCCGAAGCGTACCGAGTCTTGCAAAAAAAAAACAGGGCCTTGGAACATGTATTACATCTCTAAATAAACACACCGGTAGCTATAAAAAAAAATACACAACAGAGGCCATCAAAGCACACCGGAGCTAGGAGACTGCATGGGCCCTCAAAGACAGGCTGGGCCCTCATTAAAAAGACGGGTTATTGCTGTGGTGGCTTTATGAGCAAGGGTCCTATTGTTAAGCAGAGCTTGTTGCGTGAACCCTGGCCCCACCACCCGATCCATGAATTCCAGTTGAACGGCAGAATTTGGGCTGAAAGTTTCACGCGCCGTTAATGCACCGACATGGCCGCCCGTTCCCTGCCTTATCGGGCCAGCTGCCAACTGACCCTTCCGGTCGGGGGTTAAACGAGAGGGCGCGAAGCGATTTCAACCCTGCGTTGTCGGGACAGGGGAGACCAGTGCAGGCCAGCACTCTGACCAACTAAGCTACCGGGGTGGCAGCAGTGTGACATGGTCCTAAAAAGAGGAACAGAGACTATACAAACACATCGGGATCTTCGAAAACCTGTCGATTCCTAAAAAATATCGTTGGTGCACAAAAAGCAACACAACTCTTAAAAAAGCCAGGGTCTCAAGGATGTGCTAGGCTTCTAACAGAAATTGGCCCCAACCCTAAAACTCATCCGCAGACCATAAAGCACGGAACGGATCCAAAAGAAGTACACCTAGGTAGGGTTTTGGTTCGGTAGCCATCGGGGAGCGTAATCATCTAAGAAGATGATGTGTATCACAATTTTGCAGGTATCCGGATTTTTATCAGCAGAAAGTGTCGGAAGAAACTAATTATTGAATTTAATTCAACGAATTTTCCAAGCGAGCCTTCATACGAAGTGTTTCACAAGCCAAATACAGCACAGGACAATCTGTGGCAGCAACTTGCAAAACGTGCGAGGCCTAGCAGAAGCAGGAGAATGGCACTAAGTTTGGCGAATACGCCAAATGCGCAAGACGTGTGGCCACGTACACAACTTTGGCTTGTTGGCGACCGGGCTGTTATTAACTGGAATGCTTGAAATTGGAACATTTTCCACTTCAAAGTAAGTTGTTCCGATGCAATTACAGCAGTTAAGTGACTTATCGAGATATATCAAAGAAAACCTCCGAAAATAATGAGCTAAAGTTTAAATCTGGTGACTTAGAGACGATGGTGGTACGTTGGACACATCTTCACCCTGGTAGATTGGCCTCATCTTATATCCTCGTCTCTCCGGTCAAATCCTCACACCCTGATTTGGGGGGGCGGATAGTAACCCCCACTCTAAAATCCAAACTAAGCGTCGCACGAAAACAAAAGAGGTGTCATCGGAGAGCACTCGACGAGTAGGGCCCGGATCCCTCCAGAAAACAATATCCCAAAATTGGCTTTACTAGGGGGCTAGATTTTAACGACTTTTCACGACATACATTATGTTTTTGGCTCTGGGGACTTCATTTTGGGATATTTGAGAAAAAAACTATTTGGAATCAGAAAAGAACAGCGAAATCGACCAGGGCCATACAAATGTTTGCCCCCTCCATAAAAAGAAATGTCCTCTCTTTTCAAGTTTTCTCCAATTTTCCTTTTTTAATTGGTAGAGCAGACGGAGAAACGTTGTTCGAAGTCAACTTGCTCCAAGAAAAAATACTGTAGCCAGAATCTTCTATTTGAACCCTAATAGGCAAATATGCAAAATTTATAAGTGGTCAAAAACGCAAAAAAAAGAAACATTCTTCTTGTACGTTTTGTTGCATCCATAAAGATGAGCAAACGCTGAAAGTTTCATTGTAATATCTGTACCCGTTAAAGCGTGACGACTGGTTGAACCTTTTTTGGAGGTGACCTCACTTGACCTAGATTAACTCGTTCACCCTAGATGACCTGACTTCAAAAGTTTGACATAACATGCCAAATTGACGTGGGAAAAGGTATGCCAAATTTTGGTGCGATGCCCGCGCCGTTCGTTCACTATCTGCAAAGGACCTGAGGGGGACGGTTAAAGACCTCCTGGTACGGCGCGGGTTAATCCGTTTGCTCGCTAGCAAAAGTGACATGGGTGGGACCCAGCTGTGCCACGGCTGGCTGGCATGGGAAGAACCCAGCTGGGCCATGACTGGCTAGCATGGGAAGAACCCAGCTGGGCCATGACTGGCTGGCATGGGAGGAACCCAGCTGGGTCTGTCCACAGCTGACAGAAAGGATCAGAAGTGTGTCGATGCTTTTGGAAATTCCGCCCAGCCAGCCCTCGATGGGAGCGTTCCAAAACAAAACGCTCCTCCAGCCTGCAGTCCCAGCTGATAAGCCTGCATCCAGCGACAGCACCTCAGCACAACGCAACTGCGGCCCTCAGTCTCGGGCGACAAGCTTTCGGACAGGCGCTGGCAAGCAACGCCCGGCGCCCACCCCGCCCCTCCCCCCGTACCGCCTGCGGCCGCACCAATAACACACAGGGCCATGCACGATATCTCTGCCGAGGAGCCGATCTCCCCGGTGCGACGGATCCGGGAGATTTGCCGGTCGGCGGGCAGCGGGCCGGGCGCCGGCCGCCGGCTGCCGGCCGTGCGGCGCCGCTGCCGCCAGCTGCAGGATGTGAGCTGACCTCACGTGACCCGGCCGACGCACGCGAGCCGTGCACGAGAGGCGGCCGGCACGCGGCAGCACCACGGAGGCGGCGCGCCGCGGCTCCAGGCCGGGTCGGTTCACCGGCGCCGACACGTGCGAGAGCCGGCTTCCCACCGGCGCCACTTCCTGGCCCGGCCGCCTCATCCCGGCCATAGGCATCATAGATGAGGCCACGATAACAAGATCGTGCGATTAGAAATCACGCGCGCTGACTGAGTCACACACCTGGCTGCACGTGCAGCGTTGCTGGACGGCATCGCGTCCATCTTCGGTGGACTTCATTAAAAGTGCCACGGTCATTAGCCTAGAAGGGTTGAAAAGTGGTCAATTATTGTATTACAAAATATATCAACCTATTTATCGGTTTAAGATAATAATGCCAGCCGGGAGATGCCCGGGTATGAAGTACACGGAACTACTATATTTGTGAACCGGAATGACGATCCTATTCGCTTCACGAACGATGTAGATGGTGTTGCAATCGGATCTGAGGCCATGCAAGGCCTTTGACGACGCCAAATATATCCCTTCAATGATGCATGGGGGTAGTAAGCTGATTCTCCTGAAAACGTGTGCAGTCAAAAGAACATGAGCTATTCTCGACCCCATACAAGCAATAGTGTCTTTCGTTGTCACATGAATCTTCAGCAAGCTTGCGGTGAAGATGACGGATAGGCGATCCGCTCGCCATCGACCACCGTAATGCATCTGATCCCGCATCTAGATGCTAATCCAATCAATCGAGAATTATGCATTGTAAGCCCTTTGTCGTCCTGTTTTGAAGAGAAAAAAATTAATTACTTCCGAACGAAACAACTCGCATGATTTATGTTTTGGCAATGGAGGTTTCAGGCACAGCCGAAACTTTTATTTCTATAATTTGTCAATGTTGCTCGAATATTTAAAATATTTGTTGTTAACACTTAGTGTTAAAAAAGCGCGATCGCATCGTTTTAGTGGCAGAAGATAGGCACATCAAAGCGAAGCCCCGCCCAGGCTTCTCAAGCGACTAAATGCCCGTCGGCAATGTCAGTGACCCAAGCCTGGTAAATTGCGCTAGAGTGCCAAAGACCGGGCAAACGCTCGTTAGTAGGATTAGTCTAATGACTGCTAATGACTACAGACAGCAAAAGCGGACAAACGAATTCGCAGTACTCCGGATTTGGAAGAAAACCATATCAAGTGACAACCAAGCACACAATTTTCGACGACGAAACAACTCGAAGTGCTTTCGTGAGAAGAATGAAAAAATAACAATTTCACGACCCACGTTAGGTTTCCTGATGATGCGTACTTCAACCTCAACGGCAAGGCCAATTCCCTGAATAGCCGCCATTGATCATGAACAAAGCCTATATAGGTCGATGGGAAATTCCTGCACAGCAGCAAGGTCACGTCATGGTCAGCAGCAAGAGTCTGGTTGACCTTTGTGGTTTCAGGACGGAAAAGACCGCGCTCTGTTCGTGAACAAGGGTCGGTACGAGGGGACGGTGGGCACATTTTCAAAGCGAGCCCTGGTCAAGGATTATCAAACATGAAATCTATGTGGCTTCAGAAGAATGGGCCCCGTCTCACGTTGTTCATAATGGCTTGAATTGGATTGGGGACCACTTGGACGATCAAGAGATCTCACAGAATATGGAGAACCTTTGGTCACCTCACACGCCAGACTTAGCCTCGGTGAATTAGCTCTTAGCCAGACTTAGCCTCCTCTAGGTAGCGCAGATATGAACCGACGTTCTGCCCGACCCCAAACGGAGAACATTTTGAAACTGTTCTCTCAAACAGAAAGAGGTGACGTTTGGAAGCAAGCTATGTCTGGTTCTAAAATTTTGCCTGTCTTTCAGATCGCGGGCCTTTATCGTGCGGGATGCATAACAGGTTCGTTATGTCCAATTCGCATGCAATGTTCATGCATCATTCAGTATATAAATATGCATACGTACATGTATATATATATATATATACGTGCATTTTATATATATATATATATATATAAATATGCGTGTGTGTGTGTGTGTGTGTGTGTGTGTGTGTGTGTGTGTGTGTGTGTGTGCACTCATGCACATCCGCATGAGCATATGTGACAACAGATGACCTATGTGGAAGACTGGAACGCAGGTCCGACAACATTCATGCCCAAGCCAACTTCTGTACTCGCCTAGCTCGGTTGAGCGGTGAGGCGCTTTTACCCGGAGACACCGAGCAGAACAGTCGCGTGATGGAGTCCTGTGCATGCGATACACCGACACAATGAAACGGCTACCGGGAAGTGGTCGATCGGCAGCGCTGTCATGCTGAGGACACGTATACAGAGTACACAGCTGAGGACACGTACATAGTGCACACGGCTGAGGACACGTACGCAGTGTACACAGCTGAGGACACGTATACAGAGTACACAGCTGAGGACACGTATACAGAGTACACAGCTGAGGACACGTACATAGTGTACACGGCTGAGGACACGTACGCAGTGTACACAGCTGAGGACACATATACAGAGTAGACACCTGAGGACACGTATACAGAGTACACAGCTGAGGACACGTACACAGTGTACGCAGCTGAGGACACGTACAAAGTATGCACAGCCGACGACAATACAGCTGAGGACACGTATACAGTGTATACGGCTGAGGCAACGTACACAGTGTACACAGTTGAGGACACAGTGTACACAGCTGAAGACATGTACACAGAGTACACAGCTGATGACATGTACACAGTGTACACAGCTGAGGACACAGTGTGCATAGCCGAGGACACGTACGTTGTGTACGCAGCTGAGGACACGTACACGGTATACACAGCTGAGGACACGTACACAGTGTACACAGCTGAGGACATAGTGTGCATAGCCGAGGACACGTACACAGTGTACACAGCTGAGGACACGTAGTGCTATGGTGGACGACTGACTGTTTCTACATTTCGAGTTGGTTTCCTGACATCATCAATTTCCCACGGTTCCACACCAGACGAGTGTGACACTGCGATGGGCTTGTGGGGTGGATCAGTGATCAGGAAGTAAACGTGTTGTTCAGATTTTTATGTATCCTTTATATGCATCAGCTTTATATAGGTATGCACAGCATAGTGGTTCATATGGAATATCCACATACGCAGTGTCCTAAGAACATGAATGGTGATGTCGCATGGAGGTTGTGAAAATTAACACAAGTTCTCATCATCCGATGTTTACTTCGTTGTTCCATACCATCGTTGTTCGATTCTCATGCGTCGATCACTGCTTAGTGTAGTGCAGTAATGTGCAATAACGTGCAATATGCAGGGAGTGCACAAAACGTGAACAATGGAACCACAGGAAGCTTGTGAAAATGTTCATGTTTTCCGGGACACGCTATGTATACCATGACAAAAACGCCTGTTGATATTGCGATAGGGATTCGACAGTACGTTCATGCAAATGCCGTCTAAAGGTAGAATTAAAGCTTAATTGTACTTCTTGTGTCAGGCCATCATGATCAGATGTTTCCATTACCAGATCACCAGATGTTACGAAGCAAAATTACGTCGTCACACGTAGATAAACCTATGGATGACCTTTCGGTAATACCTTCTGACCGGCTGTGGCAGTCCGCTGTGTTCAATGTACCATGCTGCACTGTCAATGCGGCACGTACTGGTAACCTCTTTCCCTTAGGGAAGCTTTAGGGAACGAGTTATCAATTGTTCAATCCGGACGGCTCTTCCGCTTCCTACCAGAAATCAAGTTTTCTGTGATCCATGCCCCTCATTAGATCGCTTTTACACTTACCAAAATGAGGATCGTATCACGGCATGATATCACACGCAAATCGATCCCTTCACATGTAGTTGTCTAGCCGACTGGCCTTCGTGAATATGCGTTAACTTGATGGACAATTATATGGGCGCTGCATGATCGATGCAGTCGATGTGCCCATAAACTTCAATACTCATCCTATCGATAATGGGTGACCTTGAACTTTGTTAATTGTACTGAGTAAAAGTGTAAGACCTACATCAATAAGGTTTAACATTGTTGTTGCGCAAACATTTTAATATCACCCCTATTTATTTCTTAGTTCGATACCCGTAGTTTTCCAATGAAAAAGAACTTAATCGAAATCCTCCCGATCCAAAAGTTAAAAAATCATAGACACCATGAAGAACGGACGCCTGCATGGAATATTTACGAGCAAAACGCTTCTTTATTTCCTTATTTGGCAGCCAAATCATGCCCTTATTTTGTGACATCAAAATACTGCCAGGGCTGCCTGCCAAAATACTTCGAAACCATTTGTCGGATCGGCTAAAATTTGTTCATGCGTGTTCCAGTTCAGGAGTGTTTAGAGATCTTGACACAATTCATGAACTCATGAATTCATGAACATTCAAGACAGCAATGGAATTCCGCATGCACCAGCACGCAAAAAAACTACACATCACCCTCCCACCTTAAAACCACTCCCACCACACACTGCATGGTGGAGACATCAGACACCGACAACAGACTTTCTCATCGACAAACCAAAGCACACCTACACAGACACAGAAAAACAAGAACTCTTTCGGCAATTCATATCGCAATGAATCGCAATTCATATCGCGGCTCACAAAATCACATCATCTACAATGATGGCTCCAAATCCCACACAGCACAGCAGACGGGCACAACGGTGGTGCTATACCGTCCCTGGTCATTTTGCGTGCTCGTCTGCCCGACACAGCATTTACATACACAGCAGATTTATGCGCAATCTTCTCGGCCTACAATACTATCTACAACAGAAATATTGAACACACCATCGTAGCCATAGACACTGAATCAGCAATAACACCCTCCACCAAATTCAACCATCCTATCATCTCCAAATACGACGCATAAATGACAAATTAACCACTCATCCACAACCACTTCTTCTTTGGATCCCGAGCCACACAAACATACATGGCAACGAACACGCAGACACCGAAGCAAACCTAGCCACAACACGGCAACGGACCACACACTGTTCCTACGCACAATCCGACTAGTTCCCCACGATTCACCAGGTAACCAACAAACGTATTCAACAAACATGAGGCACCGCAAGAACACAACTCCACGAAATACATCACAAATATGAACACTGGAACACCATCAACCAAAACACCAGCTAGAAGGACCGAACACTGACGTCAAGAGGCATCGGACATACACAGCACTCACTCACTCCTACCTCATACCAAAACGCCAACAACCACAGTGCACCACATGTCACCAACACCTACAATCAAGCACATTCTCATACACTGCACCAACTATATCAACGAAAGCAAACACATCACAAACTACTGCACCACAAACAGCATCCCATTAAACCAAACCACTCTCCTCAACAACGAAGACCCAGCATTATACGAACATATCTTCGACTTTCTTTCAATTACATCCATACTTCATGATCTGCGATACAAAAATGAAAAATGTAGCGAATGAAAGGAAATACAAAACAACAAGAAGAAACGAAAAGCACACCTGAAAAGAACGAAAGTGAAAGCACGAATAAAATATTCAGAAAAGGGTACATTAAAAAGGAACGAGACAAAAACGAAACTTACTGAACAAGAAAAGGAAGCCAAATAAACATCGTTACATAAAATGCATGATGCACTCTAAATGTCCCCACTACTAATAATCAACGCACAAACAGTGGTGGTTGTAGGATTCCTACATTTGCTAGGCTCAGACTACCCTGGTGCGTTTTGGCCGGCGCTAGTGACACACACTCTGTGTGCATGCCTTTTCATCATCAAAATCCGAAGCTTATGGTCAAAGCGCACCGTCCCGATCTCACATTTACAGAATTCGTCGGCAAAACTGTGCGACATCGACAGCGACCAATGTATGGTAGACGGGACTAATGTCCGTATCCGGCTGCACTTTGGAAATTCCTGGAAACTGCGGAAATGGTCTGGCAGATGGTAGAGTAGAGTGCATGCAGTGGGCCAGCACTGACTGAACAACTGAACAACACTGGTGTCGGCGCGCTAGAATACAGGGTAGCATGTTTGTGGACTCCATTTTCCACCTCTGTCAGCATCATTTTATGGGCCAGGCACGGAACAGACTTCCAAAATGGATTTGAGAAATATTCTATTGAAACATGAGGGCACCAGCAATGGGCAACTTTTATCAAACAAAACAGTTGTTTGTGGTACAAGATTCAGTTTATGGATACCACCGGGAAATCGCTTCAGCAGCCGTTCGTTCATTTGCGATCTACACTGAAGCAGACCGCCCTAGCTGTCTTTGCGCCTCAGGCAGAAGTTGTTGAACGCATAGGATTGACAAATGCAAATATACTAAAAGTGTATTACCTCACTCTCGGCTGCGTGGTTCAATACAAAAGTAAGTTTAACATCAGAAACAAGGCCATGCATATGTAAAGACGACTTCCGCATGAAATGTGAATGGCATGTGTCTGCTACTAGTCATGGAAAGGGACCTAGCTGCGGTATTGGCGGTGCCGCCAAAGGATTGGCGGCACGCGCCAGTCTACAGCCGCCAGGGCGGATCGGATCAGCACGCCTCAGGCGATGTTCGAGTTATGTAGCACTTTCGTACAATGTATGAGCAGCATATGTAAAATTCCAGCATTATAATAATCTGAGCAGTATCTTCCTGGCCTAAAATTTGGATATTCGCAGTCCTGAACAGAAAATGATTGATTTATTGCTGTTGTTGCTAATGAGGATGATGTGTGTGTAACTGGTCACAAAGAGCGGGTCAACACCAGGTACTGCCACCGTCACCACTAGCATGGCGACGACGGCAGTGCCCACGATGATAACGAGAGCAGGTGGCTATATTAAGCCGCAGTAAACGGGAGCCGCAGTAATCGGGTGGCTGTATTGATCCCATCCTAATGGTCATATGGACATAGTAATCCACGTCATCTACCTTCCTCCAAATATTAAGTTTGGTACGAAGACGTCTGACAGCAATGGCGCGCACACGTCATAGCTACATGTGTTTGTAGCCTACGGATGTCGACTTTGCATCTACATCGCAGAGGACATCACCGAAAATCGATCCTGGCTGAAAGACAGGTCTTCATCGGCCAGGTCCATGAAGGCACCAGAAGATTAGCCTTCAGACCGATTGGCTAGATTACGGTAGCCGCACACGAGGTGTCGTCTAGCTCATCATGCAAAAGTCCCAGATCTAATGAGAACTCCGCATGGAAACGTTGCGGTGCAAGTATATGGGACATTAACTAATGCACCATTGTTATAAAGTGCGCTAAATTTTCACATATTTTGGCCGAAGCACCCTAAAATCCACACTGTAACAAAATGTAATTGTAGGACGCTGATTTGGTTCATATCTCGCAATTAATTATGAATGATGCCGTTATGTTCTTTCCTACACACTTGAAGGAGCAAGTGCCCCTCAATGTTGGCTTTGCAGTAATAATTTTAACATTGCACATGGGGACCTTGTGCATTGTGCTCCCAAATTCATTTGGGCCCGTCCATTGCCTTCATGTACTGTGCTCCCTGCCAATAACTTTCAGAAATAAATGCCCATGGCCAGTGGCGTAGCCAGGTGGCAATGGTAGCAGCCGCACCATGGAGGATCCGAGGGGACCCTGCGGGCGACCGTCTTGAGGGCCACAAGGGCTCCTTGGACAACGTGAAGGGCCCCTGGACTGACGAAAGAGGTCCGGGCTGATGGGAAATGGTCTCGGGCCGATGAAGAGGACTCGGAATCAACGGGAAGTGTCCACGGGAAGATGCTGAGGGTCCTCAGTTGGGGCAACGAAAACGGCTGCTAAGTCGACGGAGGGGGCCCGGTACGTTGGAAGGACCCGGGCTGAAGGAGAGGGCCCCGAGCCAATGTGAAGGGCCCCTTAGCTGACGGCAGCGCCCAAGCCAAAGAATGGCCCCTGACCAAATGGAGAGGGTCGAAATTTTGAAAATGTGCCCGTTCTACCGGAAAAGGCCTAGGGTCGTCAAAGAGGACCCTTGGGACGATGGATAGGAGCCCTCGTTGGCGGGGAGGACTTAGGGCCGTCAGAAAGTGTCCTTGAGTCCACGGATGGGGCTAAAGCCGAACAATGGTAGTCGGACCCACGGATGGGGCCAAAGCCGAACAAGGGCCCCTGCCCTTAGCCTGATGGTGAGGCCCAAGCTATTGAAAGAGGGTCTCTCATCCGGCAGAAGAGTCCCTTCCTTGATTCACTGAAGAAGGCCCATAGGCCGACTAAGGTATAAACACTAACATAAAATCATTTTCCCTGCGCCTCACCAATAAGTGTAAGAGCAGCAGCATAGATCATGCCGACTGTGCCTCATTTTGCTGCTCTTCACCGACCGAGAAGTGATCAGGTCCGGCACGTCTTGCCGTCTCTCCGGCGACGTGGAATGTCAGCGGCGGCGACGCCAGAGAATGCAGCCGGCCGTCAGAAGCGGCCAGTCGTGGCTGCAGGAGCCGACCGCCAGCTGTCGATATATGCACCCGCCCAAGTCGTGCGAAGCCGCGGCTGCATCATTCTCCGGGGCCATTAGTACCGGATGGTATCGCCGGCTTCCTGGTAAGCCTCACATCGACGCAGGCGGTGTCTGGCGGCCGCAGCGTTGTCCGCCGCAGAAGTTCTCATCACGCACAGTCGGATTTCATTATCGCAGCTGAGATTGACGCCCACACGAAATCTGGGGATTTCTTTTTGTTCACTACGCTCGATCGTGAGCTCTCCGCTAATGAGTTGCACAGATCTGCTGAGCCGTGGTGGAGCCTCCACGGTACACATGCGCCGATCCCAGATGAAGGACGATGAGCCCACGCCGATTTTTTTCCGGAAACGTAGGTAGTAGCTGGCGATTTCGACAATGTGTTGTTATTCATGAGCCTAACTTAGTTTTCTTGGAGAATTGTTAGTTGGGAGTTCGGAATTACGATGCCCGGTGGCTGAGCGACGCTACCGACTTTGGGCCGGAGGCGAGAGGGCGGGAGGGCCGATCTGGAGCGAGGCTTTAGGTCGATCGGGGGAGGGAGGGCTTTAAGCCGATTCAGGGGGGGAGGGGTTTAGGCCGATCGAGGGCGAGAGGGCTTTAGGTCGATTTGCTTCTCTACAAGACCATGGGGGCAATGTGAAGCTTGCGAACTTCGATGACTTCCTGAGGTTCCCTTGTCATTTTTCGTGAGCGAAAATCTCAGTGTTTATAGACCTCTGTGACCTCTGCGTAAGGCCACTGTGGCGTACGGTGCGTGGGCTACCCACAGCTATGTTAACCTTTAGTAATAGGTGTATGGATGTTTCGCAGGAAGGTGAGAATAGCAATACTCCACTTGAAACGCCGCACCACTTTACAAAGTACTAAATACGCCAACAAACGCTACTTATCTTCAACGTGATGCATTTAACACGCGCCCATGGAGGGCCTCTGAAAACTAAGCGCACTGCAGGGGGGGGGGGGGCGGATCCGGCCCCCCAAATATCTCAGCTTCTATTACGGCTAGAGCAACCCAATTCACAGAGTGGATGCGTACGATAGTGAACTCTATTGTGTGTAAATGTCTTGACCTTAGGTCAATATCTTCAAGGTGAAATGAGGCCACAATAACAACATTTTCTGGTTATGCGTCGCTTGGCTTCTCATTGTTATGGATCGCTGTGATTGTGTTTAAATGCTCCAAAATTGGCATTAATGATGTTTCGGATAGTGAAATGCATGCATACAGTATGGAAACGCTTAGGCACACAATGACAAACAGTAGATTTCCGGATGTGTAGGGAGTAACATGTAATGTGACATCAATCGCATAACAGTCATTCGCATTTTTGACAACATTCCATTTGACCAAGTTTGGTTCTATTAGCCTGTCATTAACTTGACCTGACTTGACCTCGGCGACCTAACATGACTTTAAATTATATAGCATAACAATATGCATCAGACAAGTCGCTAGTGTTGTCAAGAACACTTCCCTTTTGCCAATATACGGCAAGGGCATCAGCGCCGATTTTTGTGGTCTGGAGCTGCAAAATGTGTATGCTTTACGGCCCCTAACTTAAAAACATATCGGCCATTTTCATTTGTCTTACTTTAGCCAATGCGCCGGTCATTTCTAAGCAGGTACACAAAAAATTGCCTATATCGGCCGGTATAATATGGAGTTACGTACGAAAAATCGGAGTGGCGGACGGATTTCACCCTCTCCCTCCAGGGCGCGTGTTAACCTGTCATGAACTTGACCTGACTTGACCTCGGTGACCTGACATGACTTTGAAACAATATAGCATAACAATGTACATCAAACAAGTCGCTAGTGTCGCCAAGTACACTTCCTTTTTGCCAATATACGGGAAGCGCATCAAAGCCGATACTTGTGGTCTGGCATTGATAAAATTTTTGACTTTAACGACTCCTAACTCGAAAACTTTTCGGTTGATTTTCATTTTTCCTTTAAACGACGTGCCGGTCATTTCTAAGCATGTACGCAAACAATGGCGTATATCGGCCGGTACAATCTGGAGTTATATACGAAAAATTGGAGGGGTGGGCGGATTTCGGTCACCCCCTGCAGGGCGCGTGTTAATCCACATGTAGAAGACATCCAATCCATGGAACTGTGGAGGATCTATGAGGAGCTTCGCTCCGATCCATGGAGCTGTGGAGGCTCCATGGGGGCTCCCTTCCGAGCCACGAAGCTGCCCATTGACCGCTAAGCACCTACATCCATCACACATGGCTGTCTGTTCTTCTCTGTGACTTTGAAGATCGGTGAGGCTTGAATTGACAACTGAGCACATGATTGGGTCGATTAGGCCTAAGCTTCACTCCTCGTGATGATCTGACCGCGAGTTTTTGTTCTTGATAAGCGTTTGTGTTTAGACACAATGCACATGTTTCAAGTATCAGATCAGAAACTCACTTGGGTTTTCGCCGAATGCTTAGGTAGCATGTTTTCTTGTCCGCAGCGCACTAACAAAGTTCAAATGGCCTGCAGGCTCGACTGCGTTTTGGTCACACTCGACTTACCCACAGACATGTCCTGGATCGAGCTCCACCGGCCATATGTCGGGCATGCCATGTTCGGCCGACGGCGAACCGCACGTTGTTAACACGCACAAGTCATTGGTCGGAGAACAAGACATTGGTCGGAGAACAAGACAAGATGCATATTCGCTTTCCAAAGATTCACCTGATATCGGAAAACCTGCAGAGGCCCCTTGGAAACACGCGTCCTGACCTGGGCAGCATAGTTCTCGATGTGATAGCAATGTACGCATCTTTGACGGAATTTATTGCCAGGGGAGGGGGTTCTGGGGAAGTTTATATGCGTCTGTTGGACGCACCTACGGTAAGCGCCAGCGCTGGCCTGGGAAGCGTCGACCGATTGTCGCGTATTCTGAGTTTATCCCATAGGTCCTTTTTGCTTCTTTCTTGGAAGGCCAAAAAGAAAAGTGGCTTTGGCGGCTATTTCCCGGAAGCATCGACTCAGCGTAACATTTGCTTCGCTACACGAGGTCATTTGGCGGCTTGAGTCGAGGAACGCTCGGCAACATGCGATCAGCGGACGCGTCTAGGCGGGACCCTTCCGCCCGCCCCCGGTCAGTATCTGGCTGGGCGTGAGTAGCTTTTGTAATCGCCTGACGGATGCTGGCGCGCTGCTTGCTGCTCGTTGCAGTTCAGGGGGTGGCATGCGGGTGGTGTGCGGCTGGGGATGGGCTCGGTGGTGGAGGCGGCTGCGGATCGCGTGTTGGTAGGGGTTCGGTGTCGGGAAATATTTGCAATGCATAGTGTATCTCCTGGCGTTCATTGGTAATTCACCGAAAAAGATATCCATGTACGATTTGTTGTATTTCGACTCAAAAGCCAACTGTCAGATGAGGTTGATGTGTTCTGGACACTTCCGAATGTGCAAGAAGATGCTATTTCGAATTTCCGGGTCAAAATGGATTCTGCATTTAGCTTCAGCACCATAACGAATATAAGAGTGACATATAAACCGAAAAACATACATGGTGTCAACTTGATACACTTGATACAAATGACCTGGCCATATCAGTGCTCAGTTTTCAGTTGTCTGTCGTCGGCCTCCGAACGACTTTATCAGTTAGTTCAGTATCAGTAGTATTATCAGTAGTCGCAAAAAGAACAATTAACGACTAACGACTTTATCAGTTCTCAGTTGCTATTGCTATCTACTTGTCGGTTGCCAATCGTCGGTCAAAAGTTGCCACCAATCATCAGTCATCAATCGATTGTCGGTTACCAGCCTTGAGTCGTGATTCATCAGACATCAATCGTCAGTCATCGACGGTCAACAATCAGCCAGTGACCAGCTGGCAGTCGCCGGCTGCACTTACTCAGTCGCCAGTCACCAGTCCGCAATGGGGAAAATTGCGAATTGGCCAGAATATATGCAAGAAACTGTCTTCCTGATTTCTGCACATCCCTGGGCTGCAAATTGTGTAAAACAATGCAAACAAAATTATGTTGGTAGTTTTCAGATACGGGGCTATATTTAGATTTCATGTTGGATATCAAGGTTTGGACATTTGCGCAAAGGAAGCCCTTGCGCGATGTCGACCGCATAGCATGGGAGCACGCGCAAATAAACGGTACAGTGGATGCATTCGGTACTGGGTTATGTTTGCTATTCAAATAAAACAAGTACATCACCTAATAGCTACCACCATCGGGAGCGCATCGATATACGCACATCATGGTTCCATTTTATCCCGTTGCCCCTATACCTGACAATTTGAGTGCAAAGTTCCGACATCAGTACTTTGAAAGCATGTTCTGAAAGACAGAGGAATTCAACAGCACTCGAAGCGAGTCGACGCAACGAAACATACGCCATTCACAGCTTCACGTGTGTTGTGCACGATCCAACCCGATTTCATCGTGATCGTTTACGACTCGACAAATTATTCAGTTCCAAACATGTCCTAGGCACAAACACGTCTGGCAAACGGCTAAAGTAAGACGGTGCATCCCAGCTTGACGCAATAAGGTATCAGGCAATGCACGACACATTCAACTATATATGATAATAGTATGCAATTCGTTGCAACGGAAGTCATCGGATTGTGCCCGACGAAGTTCATAACTTCTCATGATCATATGATCTCATGAGCAACTTCCCAAAGTTGCCACCTAACGTCCAACATCTCCCGGACAGGGAGCATCCATAACTTCCCATGCTCATAACTGGCCATACGGAAAATGTTCCTGTTAGATGGCAGCGGTAGTCAATTGCTGCAGTAAAATTTGTCTTCCGCCAATGATAGCAGGCGCATGTGTTGGTCTCAGTCCCCCAGAATTCCTACCACATTTCGGTAACTTATAATTTCAACTGGGCGACGTTCATGCCTTTCAATGAGCATAACTTCCCATGATTCCAACTTTCCAAAGTTGCCAGATCAAGTCCAAAATATCCTGGATAGGAAGCGTCCATAATTTTACATGCTCATAACTTCCCATATCTAAAATGCTTCCGCTAGATGGCAGGAGTAGTCAGCTGCTGTATTAAAGTTCGTTTTCTGCCAATAGATGGCAGGCGCTTGCGGTAGTTAAAGTCCTCCAGAATTGCTACTAAATTTCGCAAACTTTGAATTTCAAACATTCTTTACCGACTTACTGTGGTCGGGAAAGCAAAGCCATCATGGGCCAGATGTGAGCTACCGGGTGTATGTGCCGGTCTTTCGCCGAGATGCAACATGCTGGCGACACTTAAAAAAGAAGAAAATTGAATTAGTGCGTTGGTGGGCGGTTGGGCCGAAATAACCTAGAGAGCTGGGGTCGGGCCTTCTCGTGAGCATTCTCGTGGTGAATGTTTGAAGGGGTTGATGTGTAAGCCTGGCAAGAGTATTGGGTTAAGAAATAGACTGGTATGGTTCAAGGCCCGGTGCCTGACGGTTCGGCCTCCCAGTATTATTGCACTTAAAGTTATCCACGAGACCAGTTGTTGTTTTTAGGACAATGTCGCTTTTTGCAGACCCCTGGCCCTTCATTCTGTCACATGGTCCCAGGGTGCTTTGACAACCTCCGGTGTGCTTTTTTAGAGCTCCTGGTATGTTTGTTTACGGCTGCAACACATGTTTTATAGATCGGTCGATTCTTGTGAGGTTTGATGCGCTTGGGAGAGCCTGTTACATCTCGACATCCAGTCTTTTTGAACCTAGGCGCTTTATTTTAGGAACGCCCGCAAGTTTCTTAGGTTCGACGCCATTTTTATGGACCCTTCTGATTTTGTATTTGTTAAAAGCATAAATTCCGCCATGATGTTTTCTGGCCCAGACAATGAATGTGTGTGCCCTGCCGCGATTTTTGCAAATTCCAGTGCGTTTATTTTTTGGAGCCCTACGCGATGTTTGAAGGTCTCAAAGCCACACAACTGATGACTCATATGTTTGGGACGCCAGAGCGATCGTCTGGGCCGGACATGTATTTTTCGGAATCCCTCATTACTTGGAGGGCTCCAGATAATAAAATTGATCCAGATGTGATTTTAGAAGTCACGCTGTGCTGAGTTGGGGCCAAATGTCGAAGCCCGCTACATTTGATAGAGCCCACTGCTCGAGTACTGGGAGCCCCGACAATAATTTTTGGGACGCCAGTGATATTTTTTGGGGGGACACCTGAGCGATTCTTGGGAGACTATCCCTCTCAGGAATGAAGGGGCATTTGTCTCTCTGGTACGCCACTGCGGCTCCTTATTGAGTTTTTGTTCCGATAACATCCTGCATGGTAAGTAAAAAGGCTATTCGGAGAATATTCTCTCTAGACCGCTGTTTTTAATATGCTGCTTCTCGGTTCGATTCGATCGAATATCGATGTGATTTTGCAGGGTCGAGTTCTATTCTTAACCCGCTCTTCTGTCAGATCCTCACACCCTGTTTCGAGGGGGGTCGATAGAGTCTCCAATCTCCAAACTAAGCCTCGCACGGAAACGAAATAGGTGTCATCGGAAGGCGCTCGACGAGGAGGGAGGAGCGCTGGGGGTTCATTTTGAGGGAGATTTGAGAACAAAAATTATTTGGAATCAGAAAATGAAAGCTAAATCGACCAGTGTCACAAAATTTTTGGCCACCCAATTTTTTTTTAATATAATTTTTTTGAATATTCAAGCTTTCTTTACTTTTCCTTTTCTAATCAGTAGAGCGCAGAGAAAAACGTCGTACGAAGTAAACATTCTATGAGAAAAATATTTACTTTAGCCATAGTCTTGGATATGAACTCTAATAAGTAAATATGCAAAATTAATAAGGCACCAAAAACGGAAAAAATGAAAACTTCCTCCGGTACGTTTTGTTGCGTCCCTAGAGATAAGCAAACGCTGAAAGTTTCATTAAAATATGTTTATCCGTTAAAGCGTGATGACTGGTTGAACTTGCTTGCAGGTGACTTCACTTGACCTGAACTAATTCGTTGCACCCTGACCGGACTTCAAAATTTTGACACAACATGCCAAATTGATGTGGGAAAAGGCAGCCAAATTTCTGCGCGCTCCCGCGCGCCGTTCTTTCACTATCACCGGAAAACCTTAGGGGGTCGTCAACGACCCCCTCGAGACGGCGCTGGTTAAAGCTCCCTGCTGGATATTTTTAGGCCTGGGTAGCATTCTCCGGGCTTCCGATTTGTTCTCGGTGCTCCTACAAATTTCGTTCCTAGGGCCCGACGCGTGTAGTCTCCAACTTGATCTTTGAAGCCTCAGAGTGGCATTCCGGGTAAGAATGAATTGTTGAGGCTGCTAGCTGCGCCTTTTGTGGAACCGACGTGACCTATTGAGCCTGCAGTGTTATTTTCAAGGGCTGCGACGCTACTTTTTTTCGGTGTCAGTGCGATTTTTATTGTGGATCACGGAGTCATTTGTTGGGATATTCAGTGCGAGTTTTAGTGCGCTCGGCACATTTTGGTGGCCCAATACGTTCTGGGGGCTATTAGAGCGATTGTTGGGTTTCCAGAGCGATTCCATGTATGGACTATTTTTGGACGCCCCAGCTTCATTTTTCTGAGTGGTTCCGATGAGCTTTTGGGACCCCGGTGCGACCTGTCGAGCCTGTAGCGTGATCTTCGTTGTCCGGACGTAGCAATAATTTGAACTCATATTCTTTTTTAGGCACAAACTACGGCAAGAAACAATTTACAGTTGTTTTCTTTTATTTTTCTGAGTATCGTTTTGAAGGAATGTTGGTAAGCCAAATTTCCGAGATGTGACTTTCTGTCTGACACCCAAGAAGCATAAAATTGCCACTGTCGAACATCTAATTTAAAATAGATATCAGGTAAGTCACCTGTATGGAGCGGTAGATTGGGTGAGGAAGAACGGAACCTGTCCTTGTCGCCATTTTTGGCGACTTGCTCCCTTTATGTTTGTGCGATTTGTCGTGCAAACGGCTTTACAATGATGGTGAACAAGAAGGTGGCAAGTAATCATAAGCTCGACACAATCGAAATTCCTCAGCATGTCACTGCTTATGGGCCACGCCAGTCACCATAATGGACTTTGGTTCTAAATATCCTGGTCATAAGTCGTGGCCAAGGGCTGTGGGAGAATCAAAGATATTTTCACTGATTTAGAGCACTTCGCATGACATACGTATATATGCCACAAAAACCAAGCTTTAATTCGATTTCGGCTCGTCGCTATGGATCATCTCGCGACAAGTCCTTCACGGGCAACACAACCGGGTGTCGAATTATTTATGTCGCGTGTGCATATATATGCTGCATTTAGACCTATTTTCTTCGTTTTTTTTGTCTTCGTTTCTAGTGCACTTACAATTTCAAGTTGGTAGACTTCCACACGCATCGATATGGGCAATAATGCCACTTCACCGCCAATGACATTTCACGTCGCGTTTCTGTATATACATACAACTATATATATATATATATATATATATATATATATATATATATATATATATATATATATATATATGTGTGTGTGTGTGTGTGTGTGTGTGTGTGTGTGTGTGTGTGTGTGTGTGTGTGTGTGTGTGTGTGTGTGTGTGTGTGTGTGTGTATGTGTGTGTGTGCGTGTGTGTGTGTGCGTGTGTGTGTGCATAGTTGGGTTGGCGTTGGTGATGGTAGTACCGGTCACAGTGGCAGTGAAGACAGTTGTGGGGAGCTCGATTACAACTGTGGCGGCAATAGTGCAGCGACGGCGATATTAACCCGTCCCGTCTCGGGGGGGTCTTCAACCGCCCCCCCCCCTCAGGCTTTTCGCGGAATGCGCACGAACGGCGCGCGGCAGCGCGCCCAAATTTTGCATTCGATTTCCCACATCAATTTGACATGACGATTCAAAATTGTTAGGTCAGGTCATCTAGGGTCAACGAGTTAGTTAAGGTCAAGTTAGGTCACCTCCAAAAAAGTTCGACCAGTCGTTACGCTTTAACGGATGCAGATATTTTAATGAAACTTTCAGCGCTTGCTTATCTTTACGGATGCAAGAAAACGTACGAGTTGAATTTTTCATTTTTTTCCATTTTTGACTACATACAAATTTTACGTATTTACCATATTGCAGTTCAAATACAGGATTCTGGCTAAGGTAAGCATTTTTTTATTAGGCCAAATTTGCTTCCAACAACATTTATCGGTCTGCTCTACCCATTGGAAAAGGAAAATTAAAGAAAACTTGAAAACTGAAAATTTTGAAATGTCAAAAAGTATTTTTTTTTTTTTGGGGGGGGGGCAAAAATTATAGTCCTGGTCGATTTCGCTGTCCTTTTCTCATTCCAAATATTTGTTTTCTTATATCGCCCAAAATGAACTCCCAAACTAAAAAAACATAATGTAAGTCGTGAAAAGTCGTGAAAATCTAGCTCCCCTGGCGACGTCACTTTTGTGGATTTTTTTTGTAGGGTGGATCCGGACCCTACTCGTCGAGCGCTTTCTGATGACTCCTCTTTCGTTTTTGTGTGATGCTTAGTTTGGATTTTAGAGGGGGTCTTCAACCCCCCCCCCGAGACGGGGTGTGAGTATTTGACCGGAAAGACAGCGCGGGTTAACGAGAGACGCGGCGAGAATGGAAACTCTGCCACATCCGAGGCACTGAAATTATTTTACAAAAAAAATCAAAGCAAATGAGTCCTTCATATCGCACAGATGAGAGGGTACTCCGGGAAATCATATTTAACAACATGAAGACAACGGACTGCAGCAACGTGCAACTAATGATTTACTACAAAAGCAAAACAAAATCTGCTAATGTTGTCATGAGACATAACATTATGAAGGAGCCAAAAAATCAAACAATGTAGTTTATGAATATAAATGATCAGATGAGGATAGCATCAAATTCCCTCAGTGAGCTATATTGGACACACCACATCACTGTCGCGACGCCTGACTTGTCACCTGCAGTCGGGCGATCTACACCAGCATGCACAGGACAAACATCACTGACACACCACTAGACAAAAGCTGGTATAAAACACTAATATCATCGCACACATGCGGGACAAGAGCAGGCTATGCATCACGGAAGCCATCATCATACATGAATGACTCCCCACTCTAAACACCCAACGGGCTGTCATGGTATCCTCATACAATGTGATGGATTTCCAGGCCTCCGTTCAAGCGCTTAGTGCGCTTGTGCTTTCATGACCCTTGATTTTTCACGCTGAATGTGTGCTTATGTTGTACTCGTATCTATAAGTGAAAGTACATTTCGTAGGTAGCACGATAAATATCTGGGTTGTTAAGCAGTGTGAACGCTATAACTGTATATTTCGCTAACTTTCTAATTAAAAGCTTGAAAATGTCTTGTTAGGACGAAACGTTGCGCAATAAATGACTATAATCGGTGATCTCATTTACCAACTCAACGAAGAAGGAAAACGAACAGTAAGGGAACTTAGAAGAACACAAAAGAAAGCAATGAATGCTAGATATACGGTCAGCTTTAACGAGCATGGTTGATTAATGGATTGTTCCAAACCTATATATATATACATACGCATGTGTGTGTGTTTGCGTGCGCTTGTTTATGCACTTGTGCATAGCTACTTGTCATCAAGATATGTGCTGACTGCACATGAGAGAGCAAACGAATTGAATCAGGACATCAGCGATATTCCCGACACCCGACCGTTCAAATGGCCCGCTTCACGCACGCCAGTCGCGCCGACAAAGACACAGCGGCCCCATCCCGAGACGCGCATCGACACCTCGATCGGGCCAGTTCCGCCCGGAACTGAACTGAAAGGCGACTGGCCACGGCGGGCTGCCGACACCGGGCAGGGTGACGACCGCCAATGAAAGGCTTCCTGTCGCGGCCGGGCTGCCTGCCTGCTGGCCGGCCTGTCGCCGCGCCGCCCGGTCGCTATGGGGCCGACTGCGCCCCGGCTGGTGGCGCGTCAATGGCCTTGGTGACGACCGTGCTGTGCAGCGGCGCCGTCACGTGACTGATCGAATCGTGACGTATCGATTAGCTACATTCCTTGCGTCACTTTTTCCACACACAGCTGCTTCACTGGAGATGGGCTTGGTATAGCCTTACAAGGACACCTCGCCGAGTACGCGGCCCGGGCACCGAGGCTGTTCGCTGCGCAGAGGTGCGCGCCGGGCTGGCTGGGGGCGACGCTGCTTGAGCATTGTTCACACCTATTTAAGATAATGCGTGCTTCTCGATATTATGCTCGGATTCTGTGATAATGCATGGTTCATCTATACGCAAATGCGGACTTATCCGTCGTTTTACCCATCGTCCTAAGATGATTGCTTGCATTTCATAAGGTAATAGAATGAGCGACCCACAAGGGAGGGGGGGGGGAGATCCGCACCATCCAATTCTCGTGAGAGGCAGCACTCAGAGGCAAAATAAATTGCTTTCTGAACTACCCGAGTAGGAGACTGATAATTTGCTCAACAAAGTACTTAGAGACTACGCAAAGGCATAGTTCACTAAAACCTACTTTTCCATTCTGGAACAACATATTCATGTTTCTATCGAGTAATTGATGCAAAAATTAACATAACACAGCATCATGTATGATCTAATACTCGTTTACTTGGCTGTGGGAAGACAGCCTTGAATCGAGACGAGTCGTTACCTAGCGAGAAAGTCGAAATCGCCGTATGGATTAGCTTCCTTTCATTTGGATGTGATGCTACTTGGCTAAGAGCTGCTACTTGGCGAGAAAAATGACGTCGTCGTACGGACTAGCTTACATTGATTACGATTGGATTTTATTTATTATTGTCCTTCCTGACTTCCCCTTTTACAGCGTCATGGAAGGTGCGACAACGGGTGACGCACTTGCGACGAAATTGGTTCATGTGCGCGCAGTATCGATTGCAGCACGTTTAGGTGGCTTCTGTATACAGCCTTGGGTGGTTTATAACCTTGATACTCGTCATTGTTTTTTCTTCAGCGAGCCGTCTTACTGTGCCTTATGCTTTGTGCTTGTATTACTGGATGGCAGGTATGGTAGACCTCCGTCACGTATGGAAGTATGAAACACAAGGATTGACCATTATTCCAAAGAACTGAAGTTTTGGTGGTAACGGAAAATGAGTCTTGGGCGCAAGGTAAGAACCTGAATAGAACCCATTCTGAAAGTAGGTACCTACCTACCTAGGTTGTTTTTGGTGGGCCCATGGAGGAAAGGGGGTTATATCCAAACAGTTGAATCTGAAAAGGAAGTTTTCTCAATTTTCCACTTTGAAAAGCTAAGCTCGCTCAAGCTGCTTTTCAATCTTAAAAAAACTCAATTTTCCAATTTGAAAAGCCATTAAATTATTTTTAGAAAGAAAATGTTTCGAGATGTTCCTTTTTAAATAATTTGTTTTCTTGCGGTTTTGTATATGAAAATTGCATATTTTGAATATTACATTTTATGCTGTTACCCAACTCCAAGCCCTGTTTTGGGTACTATTTTGCTTCCCAACATAAAATAAGATGCATTTGCATGCTACATAAGAGTATGCATTTGCAGAGGAAATGACTGCTGGGTTCATGTTAACATTTATAAACATTGGATGGGAGAATGAAATTCGAGGAATTCAACATTACATTAACTGCAAATTCACCAACTTTTCAGTGGAAATGAATGGTTATATCAAGCCTTCCTCATGGAGAAGGCGATCATGTCTTCAGATTTCTGAACATCCATCTTTGATCCCTTCCTCTTGATCAATCAGCCAATGGTATGAGCTACGCACATGTCAAATGCAATCTCCTCGGATATCTCAATCTTTGTCATTGAAGTTTGGAGAGCATATTCGTGCGATTATTTGCAGTGAAAGGCAATCCAGTTTATTTGCAACAAAAAAAACCATCAGCAGTGAACACTCCCGTTTTGATATTTCCCTGGTAGAACTTGGCAAATCATATTTTGGTTGCAAAAAGCTATTGAACCAGCACTGTTGCCTTGCTATTGCATAATACCATTCTGAATCTTCTAATCCGGCATATCTTCTGAAATTGACAGTTGTGGAGCAGTCATGTCTGATATCTACAGCATGGTGCGTCACAGGCACACAGTATGCATGCATGGCTTGTACAAGCCTGAATTACAATCCTTCAGGGGTATTAACATGGATTGCCGATGGGCCACTGACAGGAAAAGATGGGCACAAACCTAAAAGTGAGTTCAGCGTTCCCAAAAATGAGCCGAAATTCTGTGAAAAATCACGTGTCTTTAACCTAGGTTGACGTTTCATTACATCAGCAATCCACACCATTTTCTGGCTGATCTTGGTGTTAATTGATCTTTGGCTTCCGTCATTTTTTCCAACAAGAACATGCTGATTCTTATTTTATTTCGTGCCTCTCTAAAGTTGTCCTCAAGACATTGATAAATTATTATCAATTTTCACCGGAATGACCAATGGCGCAGACAGTGGAGAACAAGATCAAGTCACTACATAGCTGCCATTTCAGTCCTCCAGTTCTGAAGAGCCATCAGTGTATACTAGTCAGACGAGCTCTACTGGAGCTGACTGTGGTGTTGGAGATGGTTAGACGTATATGAGAGATGTTGTACGACATAGCTCATTGACCCCTGAGCCCCCGCTAGCGTGCTGCGACTTGTGTGGTGTGTGTCGAGTTGTACTGCACCTCACTATGTCATCTGGCCATGCTTGTAGATGTTTTATTCATGCCTCATTGGTTCACTACCCTCACCAGTGTACTATGGCTAGTATGGGGTGAGCGAGCTGCACTGAACCCGGCTTCGTTGCAAGCGTTAGCTTGAAGATATTACAGTCCTGGCTCACGCGTTGGTGATTCGGACAGTTGGTACGAAGTATTGCCAACTTGGTGGCATTTCGTAATCCAGCTTCACATGCTGTTGTTATATGCAGGCAGTGTCAACGTATTGTTTCACCTCTGGGAGCACTAGGCCTCTGACGTTATATGGAAAATTAACTTGAAGCCATTCCCACCCCACCTCTCCAACATGTGTGAAGACTGTCCTGGTTAATGCGCAGCTTTTTAGGCTCGCGGAATCACGTAACTTATGCTATAGACACAGGAGGATTCATATGGAGAGTAGAAACTGCATTTTCAACCGTGCCAAACAA